>OY282521.1:28896993-29527247 GCA_958296335.1 Urtica urens
GAGGGATCAAGAGGCCCGCGTTGGTCAAAAGGCCGAAGAGATTTCTTTTCGAGGAGTCTTGAATCAGGGAGTCACAGTGCGATGAGAGGATACATATGGACTGAGAGAGAGGTTCTAGGGGTGACCATGATCCGATTTCAGCAGATGCGATCAGTCAGTGTCACCAGATCTTGTCTCATTAGGTTTTAAGAGGAATAGAGGGAACAAATACATGATCGAGAAGAAAAAGAAGATTATGGAGCTTGTGGGTAGATCAATTCCGGACTTTTGTATGGAGACCTTTCGTCGAGATGAGAGATTAGATATTATGGTGGAGAAGGAGGAGAAGTTCCTGAGACATGGGAGTAAAGCCTCTTAAATGATGTGCAAGGATAAAAACACGAGGCTATTCAATCGCAAGGCGTCTGTTAGACGGAGGAAGAAAACTATCAAATGACTCGTTGATGACCACAGTGACATGCATAATGGCGAGTGAGATCCAGATGATTATTTCTAGGTACATTTGAGACCTTCTTCGCATGACATCAAGGCAGTGACTGAGGGTGTTCAGCCGACGATATCGGAGGCCATGAACCCAAATTTTGAGCCAGGAGAGGTGAAGAAGACACTTTTTTATGGATGCGATAAGGCTCCGAGGGGCGACGACTTTCTCTCGGTCTTCTATTAGAGGTATTGGGATATAGTTAACGAGTTGGTCTTGAAGACCTGCCTCGAGATACTTAACGCTGAGAAATAGGTGGCTGACATCAATGATACTATAGTCACCCTCATTCACAAAGTTGAGAATCCGCGACATGTCAGTTACTTCAGACCGATCAATATATGGAATGTGTGTTAGGAATATTGCCCACTTGAAGACGACGTATGAATAATTACCGAATTCGATAATTAGATAATTATATAAGCATTATGTGATTAGTGAGTTCTAAGTAATCAATTAGAATCAATAACAACTATCTTCCATAGCCTCCGTATTAAATTGAGTCACGTGATGGGCACAGAGTTCGGGCGGTGTGCTAAAATAAGGTCGATGACTGATATTCGCTTGGAAAGCTATATCGAAAGTCATATATGTGAGTGAAGGCTGATCACTATGTGGGAGCATTCTACACTTGTGGTAGGTGTACGACTTGAACATGCCTTGGGGTAGATGTGTCGTTTAAGGACCGTTACGATGCACTAATGTGGAGAGTAGATCTGGTGGAACACACGAGTGTTGATGATCTCAAACCCGTAAGTTTTTTATAAACTTATTCTATAATATCGGTTGCTGAATTGCTTCACAATTGTATTAAATTAATAAATCTAAATCTTGTTTGCAATCATCATTTTAATTGGCTATTTTGAGCGCAATTAATCTTTTCCGCATTTAATATGATTGCTAAGGTGAATGAATCACCAACGAGCAGTTTCAGAGTGATTGTTCGTGTCTGATACGCGTGTGATTAACCAAATAAGTGGTATCGGAGCGATTGTTCGTGTTTGATACACGCTTGTTTCACCAACAATGTGACTTATACGATAGTTTCCAAGTGTTTGGTTAACTGTCTGAAGATCACTATGCATGCTGCTATTTTAGAGTCGTAGAGTGCATTTGTAGATGGTAGACTTATCTTTGATAATGTCATAGTGGGATTCGAGGCACTTCACACGATGAAGTGATGGCGCTTTGGTAACGAGAAGTGTGCGTCTCTCAAACTTGACATGACGAAGGCATATGACAGGGTTGGGTGGGTCTATTTCGAGTCGTTGAAGTTGAGACTGAAATATAACACACAGTGGGTACATAATATTACGAGGTGTGTTACCACAGTCAAGTATGATTTTAACATTATTGGCGCCACTCGTGGCAATGTGATTCCCTTTAGAAGTCTCCGCTAGAGAGACCATCTCTTCCCTTTTTTTTCTCATCTTCTTTGAAGGGATCTCGAGCCCCTTTCGAGCAGGTGAGAATTTGGGAACGATTTTGGGAGTTCTCTTTGAGAATATTTATGTGTCTCACCTACTATTCGTTGACGATAGTATGATGTTCTTCTGAGTGAGACCCGAGGAGAGCGAAGTGCCATAAGAAATATTTGGGACTCCCCACGTTCACCGGTCGCAAGAAGAAGGATAATTTTGAGTTTGTGAGAGACTGTGTTTGAGAAAAGATTAAGGGTTGGAATGGTCTCTCCCTCTCGCATGCTGGTAGAGAGGACTCCTTAAGTCCGGGATCGATCCGCAGCTACGTGGCCTCATGTTACTTGATCTTGAGGACCTTGATCAAAGGTATTCAGTCGGCGATTGCCATGTTTGCCATGTTTTGGTGGGGAGGCGGTAAGGCGACTAGGAGGTTCCACTGGTGCAAGTGGGAGGTTCTCCAGAAGCACAAGTTAGAGGGTGGAATGTGCTTAAGAGATTTGGAGATGTTTAACCAGGTTGGTGCATTTCATTCATGTCTTGCAGTATTTTTTGGGACAAAGAGATCATCCAGATTGAGTTGAGATGAAGGATTGGAGATGTCGAGTCAATTCTGGTTGTCTGGGATAGATGAGTCCCAAGAGATAGCCATACCACTTGGAGTAATCCCCCTTGGATCCCTCCCGATTTTCACGTAACATAGTTGATGATATGGGACAATAGCTAGGACATTGATTTGATTGGAGCGATGATTGCAGAGGAGGACGCATCAACTATCTTGAGTATTCCGAGTGGGGGAGAGTGGGTCTCAGACGTTCGCCGTTGACACTTCACAGTGTACAGAGAGTATTCTGTCAAGAGTGGACAACGAATTGCGATGGAGACAGCCAGTACTCTTGACACTAATTCTTCTAACCCAACGGTGATGGAGAGTTGGTGGATGAAGTTTTGGAAGCTGAGAGTTCCCTGTAAGGTGAAACTCGTCTGTTGGCAAGTTCTTTTTAGGTCAAATACCGGCTAGAGCAATGTTAACTTCGAGGAGGATCACTTCAGATGACAGTTGTTTAGTTTGTTAGGGAATGAGAGAGATGGCGTTCCATGCAATTTTGGGGTGCAGTTGGAGTAGGAGAGTCTGGAAGGAAGCTGACTTCGGTCACATCCTTCCGAGTTTCAAGGAGGGAGACGTCTTCGAAACCATTCTCCAAGTGATAGACATTCTTGAGGTTTGTACTCATGAGCCTTTTATCACTATAATTTGATAATTATGGAACCAAAAGAGCAATGTCTTATCCGGAAGGCCAACGTGAAGCCAAACTCAACTTTTCCACTGGATGGTGAGCTTCCTTGAAGAATTCAGAGAGGCTTATGCAGTGGTGCAACTGCCGAGAGATCGAGATATTCAAACTCCTAGATGGACTTCGCCGAGAGAGGGCTTCATCTCGATTAATGCTCATGTGGCGCTGACTCGCAATCACAGAGGTTTTGGTGTGAGTTGCATTGCTCAAGACCACAACGGATAGGTGATCGCCGCGCATATGCTTTCCTTGACTAAAGGGTTTCTCCCTTCAGCTTGCGGAGGCGTATGTGATCTTTTAGGGGATAGAGTTTGCGCTTAGCATTGGTGACGTGAGAGTAGAGATCCACTCAGACTGCTTGGGAGTGGTTACAACGGTATCAGAGAGATCGACTCATGCGATATAGCTAGGGATGATATTGCTTCGCATCTTCAGAGAGGCGAGACATTTAGACGAGTTTTTTATCTTCATATTCGCGTCTATGTAATATTGGCGCACCATAATTGGAGGAGGCGATTAAAGGCGATGACTCGAGTTTGACTTGGATGAGACTTGTCTCTCCTTGTTTGGAGGAGGCTATTAAAGTCGATAATCTAGAGTTGCAACCTCGCTTAAGAGGTTAGAGGAGTCCGTTTTTGAGTATCTATATTTGTACGTATGGTTTCATTTTTACTTTTTATATCTCTAGTAACCACGGTGTTCCTTCGCTATAAATGAGTAAATTATTTCACTGCTTCCAAATAAACTAACTCAATTCTTCTGTTATATTTTATTAACACTTCACCGATACATAAAACACCGAACAAATAAGAACAAATAAGCCATATCCAATACAATTTAAAAAACTCCAACCATATCCACAAATTATCGAAACAACATCACATAAGGTTTTACACTAAAACCTGTTTTAATCAAGGGGTTCAATGAGCGATCGAACCTTAAAAACAACATCACATGGTTTTACACTAAAACCCGTTTCACCTGATTTTCTTCTCTCAACGCTGACCAGAGGAACCTTCAAAACGCAGCGGATCTTTGGCTGGAATATTCCAATCCTAACTCTACCAACCCTAGCCCTAACCATGAGGTCAACGTCCACGTCTATATCGAAAATTCGAGCTCTCTTCTCCGCCTCGAAATCAGCCTTAAACCTCTCGGCTTCGCCAGAGCTCTCCTGCAGATAAACCACCTGATCTCCGACGAGGTCGAACCTCAGCTCCGTCGTGTTCTTCGGGCCTTGGTAGAATCTCATCCAGTCTCCATTGACGTAGTTGCTTCGGCGAGAAGCTATCATGCTGAAATCGTCGTAGAAGAATCCGACGATCCGGTTAGGGTTTCGGATCGACATGTCGAAGCGAAAGTCGTGGAGGAAGGTCTGGTTGACCTCGTTGAAGTCAAACCGCGTCAGAGAGGCGTTGGAGATCGAGACGTTCATTTTGTGTGGGTTTGCGGCGGCGTAGAAGAGAAGTACGGTGGCGGAGAATAGGACGAGGAAAGCCACGGTGGTTCTGATGAGAAATCCGGTCAGGCGACAGCAACATAGGTAAGCGTGACAAGCTGCGAAAGCCATGGAGAGAAAGATGTGATCTCTGTGATTCTTTTTTATTTTATTTATGGAAATAATTGAAATGGATATTCAATTTTAGATGGGGGTTTTGACTTTTATATAAATAAAAATTACGAGTTCAAGATTTCTCGTCTAATATACATATAAACATTTTGAGATTACGTAAAAAAACATGCTGAATGGGGATATAATTTTTTTAACAAAATTTAGAATTGTTACAATAATGTATGCGATAACAGAGAGGTATTGTGTGAATTATTTTACGGAAATAATTCAAATGTAAAATCAATTTTAGATTTGGTTTGAAATGAAGATTCCAGTTGTGTAAAAATGACAAATACATAAAAGATGTTGCATAAGAATATCTATATTTATTTAATAAATATTAGAACTTTTAAAATATGTTTGACACTTAAATTAAATTGAAACAAATATTAATATTAGAACAACCCTGCACATTATACTTTTACTAATTATCTAAAGATTAATCTAATATATAGTCGTCAAAATTAGTGCAATTTGAGAATACTCAATAGAGCTAAAAAATGATAAATAATTACTATTATGACGTGATATTTGTTCAAAACTTAAATTATAAATAAATGTCACGTTATAAAAATGACTATTTATCACTTATTTACGGAATGTTGAGTATTTACAAATTACAAATGTTTAAAATTAATATATAACTAATGTTTTGTCATTTAAAATAGTATGCATGTGAAAATTAACTTCAAAGGATCGTGAATAAACGATTCAAAACTGGGATATTATATTGAAGCAGTCCTCAAAAAATAAAACCTATATATATTATGTCTGCTAGGGTCAACTACAATTTGTTGAACGGAGTATACAAACCTATGTATATTATAGAAGCAAATCATACAAGCAAATCATGCATTAACACGCTAGGTCTTCTATTATATATTTCAATTAAGTTGCAATAAACTATTTTGGGGTGGAGATGAGTTAAAAAAGCATGAAGGTCAATGCAGAGTGCACTATCATCTTTATTTGGCGCCGATGACCAGTCAGGCGCATTTTTGTCGAAATTTATACACATGAATTCGACTATCAATCCAGGTTTGTCATTTAACTCATCGTTCTCATTGTTCAAACACATGTTTATGTCTCTTAGTGCTTGGAAAAGAGGATGATATTTTCAATCTGTAGCTATTATCGATGGAACGTAATTAAAGAACTATTACAAAGGCACGTTGTTTTCATCATGTGGTATAGATGCAATGAACAAGTTTACCCACTTGCCTTTGACGTGGGTGATTCAGAATCAAATGAGCGTGGTTCTACTTCTTGACCCAGTTAAAAGAAGTAATTGGTGAGAGGAGACATCTAGTCATTGTCTCCAATAGAAACTTGTGAATCCTTATTAGTGTAAAACAAGTATTCACTCGCTCATAGCATGACTTTTGCGCATTTCATCTTGAAAAACGTGAAAACTAATTTCAAACCTTTCTCGAAGGAAATGAATTGGATATTCTACACAGTGGCGAAGGCATATACGTCCACAAAGTTTGAAATATTTGTGGTTACAATTGACAAAGAGAATCCAGGGGTCTGAGATTACCTTCAGAACGACATGGGCACCATAGTTGGGCTCGTTGCTTTTTCAATGACAAGGGGTACTCGGTACTGACGTCCAACAACGTCGAGTTTCTGAATGACGTGAACGTCAAACCTAGGGAGTTCCCGATTGCAAAATTTTTTGATTTTCTTCGCGAGAGAATGAAAAAATGGTTTTACGAGCGTAATGAGAAAACATCGGCAATGTTGACGACGCTTACACAACACGCGACCAAAAAAATGGTCGAGTATCATGCTAAATCTACTGGAATGCAGGTACGTCATTCGAACCTAATTTTACGATTACCCAAACTTTAATAATATTTTTTCGTACATCATAGAACTAACCACTTTATTCTTATTGAGTGTTAATAGGTGCAGCCTTCATTGATACAAGAGTTTAAGGTCATTGACCAACACGGCCTAAAGTGGACCGTAAATTTGAAATTTTAGACATACAAGTGTCACATATTTCAAACTTATAACATTATATGTTTGCAAGACATTGCGGCTTGTGGTTATCTAAATTTTTTTATTCATGATCACATTTCAAAGTACTATACCACTGAATATTGGAAAATTAGTTATACAAGTGTAACCCGTCCACAAGGCAGTGAAAACACGTGGACTTTTTCCGATGAGGTAATGCAAATAATAGTTAAACCACCTTATGTTTCCATCCACTGCAGGGCGAACAAAAAAGAAGACACAAGTGTAGTCGATGTAGAGTAAGGAAGAACATTACAACATATCGCAATGGAATTCCTACCTAATGACAGTTTTATTATGTTTTTTTATAAAGTATTGTTGGTAGAGATGCTCACAACAAAATTATTTATTTACATATCGATGTAATATAAATCTCTCATGATTTCTTTTTGTAATTTGCTAATTAAATTAATTAAAGTTGAAACGTTCATTCATTCTTTTTTGGTTTGCTTGAAGATTTATTATATTTAATAGTCTTATAGTTCTTAATCAAACCTAACAATGTATAAAGAGACAAATGTAGATTTGCATGAACAAACTCTTCATGGTTTGCTTAAAATGAAATATTCACAATCTTAAGATCAACGGACTATTGATCCTAGTAAGATTGTTGGAAGAATCTATGATGTGTGGTTAAGAGGCATAGAGAGTTAGGAACTCTATAGTTATTCCAGTGTATATTCCAAAGATACTGAATTGACCAGTGCAACTTTAGAGACAATGTAAAAACAAACCATTTCACCTCTTCTGTCTCAGGGTCACTATGTATGAATTGTATCGTGCTTACCTTAATCCTGAAATGAGACATGTCATTCCATAGCTTACATATTCTCATTTGAGAAAATCAAATTCTAGGTCCACTATGTGATCTAGTCATTGGTGAGATATTAAGTTATGAAGATATCATGAACTAGCTTTGTGAAGTTCTCATAAATATGGAATTCATGTACAAGATTTCTGAAATGCTATGTATATCACCTCATTCTTTATTACTTGGAATGTGACTAAATGAACCGCGCGGTATCCAAAACTAAGTAACAACTTTATTTGGATGAAACAAGGTGACTTGTTAGCTCCACATTAATACATTGTTTCTAAATTATTCACAAGTAACAAGGGAGTTGAGGAAAAAACAACTAGAAGGGTAAAATGGTAATTTTATAAATCTCATCTAGTTGATGAAATTTATGACGGGTAATCATAGATAACATTCAATGGATCTACTCAATATAATTAAGTTGAATTTCAGTAGAAAATAAATTTATTTGAACCGAGAGATTTTCAGTGTCAACTCTTTAGTGAAGTCAATTGACTTTAAACTAATACTCGGAAAAAGTTTGTGAACTTTTGAATCCAAGTATAGTAGCTCAAACTTTGTTCATTTGGATCCATAAGATCACTATTACAGGTCATTCGAGTAGGATTGTCAAACTAGAAGCTAAGTCAAAATAAGTTCAAATGTGGAACTAGACGTTTTCTCGGAAAATGTTTAAAGAGTATTTTTGTCTACATGGACATAAAATGATGTGCATGTCAAAATAAGATTTTGAATATTTTCATATGATGGAAATATAAATTAGTGTCTATAGCCGAGAAGTCGTTTGAGGCATTATGAAATTAATTTCTTTGTTTGTGCAATATTAATTCTACAATGGGTATTTTAAAAATTGTCTTAAAAGAAATAAAGAAGTATCTAGAAGCTCCCCCCTAGGTAGAATTTTGGCTAACATCAATTGAGAGAAGAAAATAATGTCTCTTATTATTTTGTGCATTATTATATATTGGTAATTGCCCAAAAGAAAAGAGGAAATGAATTTCTTTGAGAAGGAAAAAAATGTGCTAAGTGAGAAAACAAATTTCCCTCTCTAATGCTTGCATATGGCTGGCCATATTGATATAGAAAGAGGAGAAGAAATCAAATATTGTGTCATTAATACACAATATGAAAGGATAATTACCTTTTCTTGTATTTCATTCTCCTATAAATAGAGGCTCACATTGAGATGTGAAAATAAGTTTTCTCATATTCTTTTTCTCTCTATGGCCGATTGTCTTTCCTCTCTCTCTCTCTCTCTCTCTCTCTCTCTCTAAAATATCTCTTTTAGTTTGGCACCTAAGTCCTCATCAGAATTAGGCTTAAATTAGCTATTTAGCTCATAAACTTGTTCTTGAGTTATTGTGTTTAATTGTGCCCACACACAAATCCTTCAAACACTCTATAGACTCTTGTAATAGAAACTTTAGGTTACTCGAGTTCATGACTTGGTGTGAAGGAAACGAGCAATAAGAGACGATCAACGTTTCCTAAGGCTTCTCAAAGATCAAGCTACAAAAAAGGTTAGTCTCAAGTAAATAATAATTAGATAATGTTTAAATAATTAAATGTTCATGCATTTTGCCTACGTTAGTAAAATTGTTTTACTAGTAAATAACTTTTTATATTCCGCCATTAATTTGTTAATAATAATATTTTCTTAACCCTAGACCTATAACAACAAGTATTACACGAAGATTGACAATCTAGTGGATTTAACTATCAAGATGTGATGTTTTTTTCACAAAATATTGAAATTTCGTGACAACATGTTTCAATCTTTTATGACAACATGTTTCAATTTTTGTGACAGTTTTGTCCAGAGATTTTGAAGTTTCATGACAACAAGTTGTGACAAAATTCAAAATTTCGAGACGAAGTTGTCGTGAAACTTGAAACATGTTGTCATGAAACTTTAATATTTTGTGGTAACATAGTTACAAAATTGTGTTCAACCAGGTTGACTTGGAAGGAGTTTATGAAAGGTATCCAGCATGTAGACAACATTTTAGTATATTTTAAAAAATATAATATCTTATTTACATGTGACTCTATCCATATATAGACTGCTATAGCAAGATATATAGTTGTAGTATATGAATAAAAGACTTAAAAACTAACTTCATTTTTTCATAAAGTATTACACGAAAATTGGTAATCTAGTGAATTTAACTATAAAGATATGATGTGATTTAAGAAATATTGAAGTTTCATGACAACATTTTTCTGATTTTATGACAATTTTGTCCCTAATATTTTGAATTTCCATGATAACATTTGTCACGAAATTTAAAATTTTACGACAAAATTGTCACGAAATTTAAAATTTTACGACAAAATTGTCACGAAACCAGAAAAATGTTATCACGAAATGTCATTATTTTGTGAGAACATAGTCACGAAATTTATTTTTACTTCTCTAATTCACACGGGTTGACTTGAAAGGAGTTTATAGAAGGTATCCACCCTCGTAGCCGACGTTTTAGTATATTTAAAAAAAAGTTCATATGTGACTCTATCAAATATCTAAACTAACATAGAAAGAGATATAGTCATGGTATATTAGTAGAAGACTTAAAACATAAACTTACTTTTAACCTTATTTTTTTACTTAGTATTACACGAATATTCGTAATCCATTAGATTTACCTATCAAGATATGATATTTTTTAGGAAATGGTTACACATTTCGTGCAAAATTTTCACGAAATACGTCTTCGTGACAACTTCGCCAGGAACTGATGTTTTTGTGACGATGTTGTCAGGAAAACATTAATTCGTGACCATGTTGTCACGAAATTAATAGTTCGTGACTGTGTTGTCACATAAACATCAGTTTGGGACCATGTTGTCACGAAAACACTATTTCATGACCAGGTTGTCACAATTTTAACATTCCGTAACGATGTGGTCATGAAAACATCATTTCTTGGCGATATTGACATGAAATGTATAAAATAGATTCGCGTCATCGTCACTGAATAATCATTTCGTGACAACTTCGTCACAAAATGATGTCATCTTGACCATTTTGTTTTTGTGATATATTAGACCTTAACATTAGTTTCGTGATTAGGTAGTCACAAAACAAACAACTAACATCGTTCCATCACATGCATCGATTAAAATCCAGGAAAAATACCAGACTCAAAAGGTGAGAATAAATATAGGACAAAACATTTATCTCTCATACCGACTTCCTACTTCAATTATTTTTTTTGAAAAAAAATAATACTTGGAAAAAGACTCAAATTTACTCCTATTGTTGGGAAATCTCTTATCTTGTTATTATAAAGTTCACTTATAAAAGGTTTTAGTTCCACATATAACTTATATGTTATTCGGAGAATTAAATGAATAACATTTTATGCATTTGAACGTTTGCTGAGTTGCAATTAACGAGAAGTAATGGATTTATTTTTCATTAAACGTCGAAAGTTTTTTTGTTATTACCATTCGATTCTAAACCTATAAATAGAGGTTGGATTCTCATTCGAAAATAACAAGAACACAAACAGAAATGATTCATTCTCCCTTCACTTTGAAATTGTTTCTTTGCAATCGGGTGATAGTTTGACACAAGCGTTGTCAGCTCGCCGAAGTTGAGCTGAATGGTACTAAACTCGTATTTCCGTCGTTCTATCCTGAAAGGCTTTTGCTCTGTTCGTCTCGTACATCAGAAGGTTTTAAAAGGTTTCAAGTTCACTGTCTAACAAATGTTGATGACTTTTATTTTCAGTTTCCTTTTTATTTTCGGTTTACATATTATTTCATTACTTAGTATAATTTGCCAATATTAAGTGTAATATACATATACACACAAATGAAAAGAAATAGAATATAAAGTTTCTGGTTCGTATTTATTAATTATTTTTTGTACGTTTCTATTTAAAAGTTAAGAAATCAAGACGAATATAATGTTTCTGGTTTGTATTTATTAATTATTTTTTGTACGTTTCTATTTAAAAGTTAAGAAATCAAGACGTGTATTTGCGGTCTCCAAATTCGCATCATCTTTCTGCAATAAGTTTGAATTGATAATTTATATAAATACTATTGTTACTTTATATTCGTAGATCTTACTAATCTTTATAACCAATTACTAATAGCCTCGCAGCTGATTGGTCAACTTAAGCTGATCTTACGTGACGTCTGACTGATACTATCTCGGATATTATATCTATATATAGGTAATCACAACTCTCATTTGATAATATTATATTAGCATATTTTTTTGTCGATAAATTAAGTTTTGAGTTAGCGTTGAAATAGCACATTAATTAGTCCACATCTTATCAAAGACTCGGTCACATATGGGCAAACACTTTACAAGGTAAAATAAATCATTAAAATAAAATAATTGAGTTAGCCTTGAATTCAACTTTAACATCTGGTAGAAATCGACTTCCTCTTTGTAAATCAAAAGGAATCTTCAAACCACAACGAAAGATTGAGATGAAAGTGGTGATCCTAAATCTACCGTTCTTTTCCTAACATAATGGTTTGAATGCTTAGTGCGTTCAACGAATAGTGTGCGTTTAAATGGTACAAACGCACTATATTTTCCATTTATATAAATATAAATATAAATATATATATATATATATATATATATATAGATTTTCAATTATAGTTATTTAGTGAGTTATAGAATTCTTAATTATTACTATTAGTGTTGTATTACCATTCAATTTGGTATTTTCGGTAGTTCATTATCTTGGCCAATGATTAAATTACCGATATCGATGTCGCTATCGAGGTTTTGATTTTTAGAGTTTACTGCATATCGATGGGTATACCTATGAGTAATTTATAAAAAGATTCTCACCGACTACCGATTGTACCGACAAATTATGAAATGTATACCGAATACTGACAGTTATACCGACAAATATCATATAACACATTTATTTCTAAATCCAAAATCCAAAATATACATATATTCATTATCTTAATTTCGAAATTCAAATTCAATATCAAAATTCACAATTCCATATTTCATAATCACCATCTTTTATTCTAAATTCAAATTCAATATCAAAATTCTCAATTCCATATTTCATAATCATAATCTTATATTCAAAATTCAAATTCAATATCAAAATTCACAATTTCATATTTTGTAATCATAATATTATATTTTAAATTCAAATTCGATATCAAAATTAACAATTCCAGATTTCAAAATCACAACCTTATATTATAAATTCAATATCAAAATTCATAATTTCATAATAACTTTCACAACTTTATACTATAAATTCAAAATAAAAAATCACAATTGCATAATCCATAATCTATAATCAAATTTACAACTTTATATTATAAATTAAAAATCAATTATCAGTTAACAATCTTATATACAAAATCAAAAATCATAATATTATAATCCATAATCAAATTCTAATCCACAATACATAATCAAATTCACAACTTTATATTATAAATTCAAAATAAATGATCAATTAAGAATCTTATATTCGAACAGAAAAATAACAATTACATAATCCATAATCAAATTCTAATCCACAATGCATAATTAATATTACAACTTTATATTGTAAATTCAAAATCAATTATCAATTAAGAATCTTATATTCAAAATCAAATATCACAATTCCATAATCAAATTCTAATTCACAATAAAAATTACAAAAAATGTTTTAAGTTTATAACCACTATCGCCGATTGAGTATAAAAAAAGCATTATGAAGCTCGGTAAAATTGAAAAAATGGCGATAATTTGAATTTTATAACTGCTCAAATTAACTCGATAAAAAAGGTAAATTGACTATTTTTGGCCGGTATTATTAAACTTGAACTTGAAAACGCAATTTTTTTTACCGAGAACTTGAAATATGCGGTATTTTGGCGGTAACTATCGGTATTTAATACCTTGGTCTTGGCTAGGTTGTGCAGCAAAATCCTGATGTTTGGTAAGGTATTTTTTACATGTTCAGAGAACATCTCTTTCTACGTCATTTGTTTTTGACTTATGCATTTTCTTTGGCTCTACTGTATCTTTGGCGTACCCTTAACATCACCTGTGTGTACTTTGGTCAAAAGGGTGTTCACTTTTTTGGCACTATAAATACCATGCTTAACTTTTTGGTAGGATTACACATTTTTCTAAAGGTGCCAAAAAACATCTCGAAGAAAGTTTTTATTAACGCCATATTGTAAGGTTGTAGCTTATTGAAGGAGATAAAAACTATAAGTGCATTTATGTTGTAATAAGTTCCTTCTACATGAACATTAACTATAAACACTTTGTATGTTAGTGTGAAAGATGAGTGGAGCTCACACGTACGAGGAGCATTATGTTAGTAGTACTTTCGAAAAGTGAGAGTTAGGTTTAGGAAGTTGAGATTATTTTGTAACACATTTGTAACTGTTCAATCTAAAGTACACTTTTCCACCGGGATAGATATCCCACCTGATGTAGATATGAGCCGAACTGGGAACCAAATCTTTGTGTCCTTTAATTTGATGTTATTTATTTATTGTATTTAAAAGTGTTAGTAACATCTGAAGGAACTATAGTGAAACACTGTAAATATACTTTCAATTGGTATCAGAGCGAGAACCCTAATCTACAGGGTGAACAATTTCTCTGATTTTAATTGTTTCTAGTTGGAGTATGGATAATTTAAGAGAAGGAAGCTATGTGAGCAGAGAATCTCTGCTAGACGGTAAAAATTATGGCTACTGAAATGCCAAGATGGGAGGCTTCATCAAGTCTATTGATTAGAACACATGGAAGTTTGTTGTTTTTGGGATGGAGTATTCCCAAACGCCTTCTAGCAGATGGTGTGATTCTTGGAAAAATTCCAAAAGGTTACTGGACTGCAGAACATGATGAAGTTGCTCTCACAAACTCTAGTGGAGTTGTCAAAAATGTTTTCAGACTGGTCAACACTTATTTTAGTGCTAAGAAGTGTCAGACATCCTTGAAACTATATAAGAACACACTGGAAAAGTGACGAATTCTCGTCTACAACTTATAACCACTAACACTACTAGAAAAATGGGATACGACTACAGCGAAAAACTGTAGTTATTTTGTTACGATTACAGTTTTCTTTGTGTAGTCTAGTTCACTGCAATCTATTCACTTTGCCTTTGAGTACAGTTTTTGCGTGTAGTCTTATCTGCAATAGAAACTATAGTTAAAAATTACAACTACGAATATAAACTTTAGTATTTTCATATACACTGCATTGAAATGCTGTAGTTTTTATAGTTTTGATATATTTGTATACATATATACTACAGTTTTGTGATGTAGTCTTTGACGGAAGACTACATATTCTAAATGTAGTGTTTTGATATACACTACAATAAAATGCTGTAACTTTTATATTCTTGATATATTTAAATACATATACACTAAAGTTTTATGATGTAGTTTTTTATTCACAATATTAAACACTACAATTTTATGATGTAGTGTTTATTCACAATATTTTGTAATCTTAACGTCGATGCACATTTTGTATAAAAAATACCAAATTTTAAAAATATTCAGTACCTAATCCATAACCAAATCATTATATAATAACATCCATGATTTAACCATAAAAGTCATAATATCATACATCAAAATATCCATAAAACAAATACCTGGCTACCTAGCATCCAAAACATGCATATATATATATGGAAATCCAAAGAGTCATAATATCACAAGTTTTTCTATCAAAATGAAAACAAAATTTTCTTCCAATCAGCTACTAGCTGATCTTGTATGCTTTCAAACGAGAAACCGTCCATTGTAGTCTGACCCTACGATTTCTGGTACAAGGAAACTTAAGTGAGTTACTTGACTACTCCACTTGATCCTAATAGGTATACAAATATTTCTATCTAAATGCACTTTTGTAAAAGTGAAAGAAAAGTCCTTTTCCGGCTTCGCATTAATAAAGTTAGCCGATTCTTAAAAATGGTAAAAGTGAAAGAAAAGAAGTTTACTTTGAAATGGTATGGGATAATAAGGATCAACAACTCTTGCTCTAATATTCTCAGCAAAAGGCTGCTGAGAATCAAAGACTGGAAAGTGGAACTTGGTGCAAAAAGGTTTAAGCAAAGTTGTAAGATAAAATCAAGAATATTAGTTAATGAAAAGGAGATAAGTGAATTGTGAAGATACAAATATCGCATTAATGGTAGAGATAAGTGAATTTTATACCCTTATAACCAACTAAAATTAACAACAAATTGCAAACTGAGAATAAAAAAAATATAATTAGTAACAATATGAGTAGTTAGTTACTTTCATTTCTCTGTAATGGACAAGGACTATTGAAAACTGAAAATTCATCCGACTTGTGTATTCATCAATAAACAATAAAATCTCGTACTACCTATGATAAATATCGTACCTGTACAGGTTGCTGCATGATAGGAGTTTCACCAGGTGCATCGGGATTGCTGCACATAATATCAAAGACTTGGTCTCATTCCTCGAAATTCTGCAAATTAAACAAAAAATCTTTAGAAGCCTTACTTGCAACTTCGTTCCTCCTGGAAAAAAGGTACACGCGAGAGGATTTAATATCAAGAAACACTCAAGAGCATCGCTAGAGTCTATGGGTTCAATCAAATCAAAGTAAACAATTAAATTCTTCTATTATAAGCAGGATTACCTTTCTATCAAAGCAAGTAAACTTTTTGGATGATACTTGCCGTTGGGGATGGCAATGAGCTTGACGTTGTGGTCAGTGCAGAGAGCCTTGATGAGCTTGACAACGTCGGACTGGTTCCAGTCTTCAGCCATGGTGCAGAGCTGGGCAGTGTGCTTCTCGATGGAGTTCGAGACTCGCGAAGCCCACGAACGAGACCTCCGTGGGCCAGGGACTTCCTTAACACCAACTGCAGGCCCGTCATCAGATCCATCGGCTCTCCCAACGCTGTTACCGCAGCAGCCGCCGGAGTCTCAACAACTGGAGCAACACCTCCGTCTTAGCTGTGGAAATCAATATATATCAGTTCTCAATCTCGCAAATAATGTTTTTGATCGATTTTGAATGTTAGCAATAATTTCTTTGATATCGATCAAGTAGCAGCATCGAGTTCAGAGGTTTATTTAACAAAAAAGCATCAAATTCTCACTCATTCTCCGATTGTTACAACCATGGAAAGGTCTAGTTAGGCAATTGCTCAGGAGCTCCGATCTAGCAGCCAAAGTGAATTGAGATCAACATCACCAACACAAAGAAATTCATGAATCTCCAACCCTAAACCATAGATCAACGATTTATATAAATTTTATAGATAAGTAGAAAAAACATGGAAAATGAGAAGGAATAGCTTACTTATCATTAAAAAGCTTCGCTCGGCAAGTGAATATTTGATAGTGTTCGGAAATCCTGTAGTTTTTCTCCAAGAATGTAGTAAACAATCAAAACCAAATTCCTAAGAAAATGAAACAGTGACATTAACATATCATACGATAATAGAGCAACTCATGGTCACCAAAATTTCATCAATTTAATTTTTAGTCATTGATGTTGGGAGGGAGTAACTACTTACTGTTTAGGCAGAGACACGAGAAGTCAATATGCTGAAATATGTTTTCTATTAGCCATATTTTATGTGAGATCAAACATGTTATACCAATATTCATCGTGCATACAAAAATAAAAACAAAATTAAAAACTTTCCATTCTAAGATAAAAAAAATGCAAGTGACTCAGTTGTAAAGAGCGAACTGATGGGACTGGTTTGGGAGCTCTATATAGCCAGGTACTGATGCAACTAGATGAGCCACTGCGCCTCCAAAATCGTACTTTGACAGCTCTCCAATCCAATGAGCTTGAGTGGATACATTTTTCAGAAGTGTAGCCATGAACCCAGCTAGTTGAGAGCAAAAATCAGACTATCGTTCTTGATTAATGTTCCGACCATGAATTTGAGTGAAAAAGGGGCATAAAATCAGGAGAACCACGACGAGAGAAATCTTGCCACCGGACAATATTCGTCATAATATTCCACTATAATCAAAATAACTGAATACCATCAACACATTATAATGATAATTAAGGACAAGAGTCCGGACTTTTATTTATTCAAAAATCAAAGATGGAACACAACAAAACACGCAGAGTTTCTGAATTTGACGTGAACATAGCTTGATGATACCGATTGTTTTAGAACAATGTTATGAATGTGGATAGTGTTTGGATATCTTTGATCAAATCTCCGGGTAATTACAAAGACCAAGTGCTCTCCAATTTCCTTTATGAGGAATATACAATACACGAATGATTTGATGCCTTTTACTTCCCCACTTCCTTCCTATATATCCTCTATTACAAATTGCCATAATACCTATATTAACCTATTAAAATTTATTATTACCTAAATACCCATATACTGATATCATAACAAATGACTTGTGATTCTAAATTTTTAACAGAGACCAAGAAACACATGATCACCTGTAAACGGTACTAAATTCGCAGAAGTTACTATAATACGAATAAAACCATCCCTTTGTAAAACCAACAATTTGGGATGATGAAAACCAATGCCTTGTCTCTTAAGTCTTTACCAAAAGCGATCTCCTCTGGAAACATGGGATACCTGAGACAATCATGATCATCCAAAAACAGTCCATATCATATTGCTGAGCTTTAATTTAAAAATTTATGGAAGGAAATTGTACTCACACTACAACTTGGTTAGGAAAATCTGGGTAAGGTACATGGGTCTTTTTCTCGGGGCTCGCATCCCAGCATCTCTCAGAACTATGGCAAGCAAGTGTCATGGAAAAACTGTTAGGGATCTCACGCGATGACAAAAACCTGCAAAAAAAAAACAAAAAAAATACCCCTTCGGTTTGAAACGCACAATGAACAAAGTCCATAATGAAAGAAAATTCACAACTATACCATAGAATATCACTTGTAAAAGTTGCAATGAACATTCGGGTAATGCTTTCAACGGGATGAAGAAGCTCCTGCAAGGATACATTGCTATGGTGACTTGATGCAGCATCGTCCATAAAGCCAAGGCGATTAAGGTAAAACGTCTTTCCAGGCGGATCAGGAGCGTCGCGTTGAGGATTTACTTTCCTCTTTACCGCTCCACGATCTTCACCAGCAACTTTCTCCGGCGCGTTATTAAACCTAACATCATTCTTTGGAAGAACACCATCATTGTCGTTACCTAAATACCCATATACTTATACCATAACAAATGATTTGTGATTCTAAATTTTAAACAGACCAGAAAACACATGATCACCCGTGACGACACTAAATTCGCAGAAGTTCCTATACCACAAATAAAACCATCCCTTTGTAAAACCAACATATCCTTCGAACACACAAAACCAAACACTCATCAGATTCCCAAACCCTAGCTCCAATTATACAGACAGAGAGAGAGATAGAGAGAGAGGTACAACAAAAAAGAGATGAACAAGCCACAATTACCTGAGCAGTAGAAGAATGCACGAATGACTTACTATGGAAATAATGCGATTCTGGTGCCTCGGCCACCGGAAACAAAGACGGCGGAGGCATACCGTAGAAGCATGGAGATTTGTGCACGTGATTATTACCAAGACCTAAATTCGGCCTATAATAGCCTCCGAAATTGGGATCAGCGTGAAAGTGGGAGCTCGATCTGTGGTCGCGAATGAGTCTGAGCCTGCGCTCGTTAGGGTCGTCGTCGAACCTGGGCCTCTTGTGGTCGCGTTGCCTTTGGAGTACGGATGAGGGTAACTGTACGGATTAGGCGGCGGAGGCAATCTCTGGAACGTATTCCGGTGATCCACGGTGCCGGAGAAGGAGCCGTGAGGGTTCGGATAAGGTTAGATCGGAGATCTGGGACGCCATTGTTGATGATTGTAATCCATTTGGTTCCGAGAGAGAGAGAGAGAGAGAGAGAGAGAGAGAGAGAGAGAGAGAGAGAGAGAAGAAGAAGAAGAAAGACGACGATGATGAGAGAAAGTGTGTTGAAGAGAGTGAAAGATAGACTCTTAGCAGTTAGTCAATTTTTTGATTTTTTACACGCCAAAATAAAAAAATGGGTGGGAATATTTTCTCTCGTGCTCTTTTCACTGAAATTTTTAAGAAATTTTAAATTTTTAGTATATAGACTACAGTTTTGTAACGATTGTAGTCAAATAGGATAATAACTGCAGTTTTATATTTGAATGTAGTCGTTTTTACCTCTAAAGGGTGACCGTAGTCTATTTCAAAAGACTACATTTTAAGACTAAACCGTAGTCTAAAAAAATAAAACTGTAGTCGTATCCCATTTTTCTAGTAGTGTAAGTTCAAGAATCTGAAGATGTCTGAAGAAGAATCCATTAATAGTTCTATGTTACAATTCGTGATCTCTCAGATGACTCTCACTCTCTTGGCGAACCAATATATGATGCAAAGCTTGTTAAGAAATTCCTCAGGTCACTTCTAGAGGGATTCAAAATAAAAGTCACTACCATAGATGAGGCACACGATAAATCCACATTAAGAACATACGAACTTATTGGATATCTTCTTACCTATGTAATGTCTCTATCCTCGCAATATGAGAAGGAAAGTCGTGGCGTTGCGTCAAAGTCAATCTGCTCGGACTCTAATGTCTCCAAGAATGATGAGTCAATAAAGTCTTATGGAGAGTCTCTTGCCATGATAACCAAGAACCTTGGCAGATTCATGAAAATATTTGACAAAAGCCACTACCCAGTAATTTCTCAACGCACAGATCAAATCCATCTCAGGGTTATAAACGTGGGAATTCTTCTCGAAAGGGAAAAAATGTTGGCAGAGATGCCCCACAGGAAGATTATTTATTTACATATCGATGTAATATAAATCTCTCATGAGTTCTTATTGGAATCTACTGATTAAATTAATAAAAATTGAAACGTTCATCCATTCCTTTTTCATTTGTTTGAAGATTAAGATTTATGATATCCAATAGTCTTATAGTCTTTAATCAAACATAACAACGCATGAAGAGACAAATGTATATTTGCGTGAACAAAATCTTCATGGTTTGGTTAAAACAAAATATTCACAATCTAAAGATCAACGGACTGTTGATCCTAGTATGATTGTGGGAAGAATATACGATGTCTAGTTACGAGGCGTAGAGAGTTAGGAACTCTATAGTTCTTCCAGTGTATCTTCCAAAAATACTGAATAGACCAGTGCACCTTTAGAGACAATGTAAGAACAAACCATTTAACCTCTTCAGTCTCAAGGTTATGTATGAATTGCATCGTTCTTACCTTAATCTTGAAATGAGACATGTCATTTCATAACCTCAATATATTCATTTAAGAAAGCTACATTCTAGATCCAAGTTTGTGAACTAGATGAGCTTTATTGGTGATGTATTGGGTTGTGAAGTTGACATGAGTATACTTTGTGAAGTTTTCATAGATACGGAATTCATGTAAAAGATTGCTAAAATGAAATGTATATCACCTCATGTTTTATTACTTGGATTCTGAATAGATGAACCGCGTGGTATCCAAAATTAAGTAACAATTTTATTTGGATGAAACAATGTGAGTTGTTAGCTCCTCGTCAATACATTGTTTCTAACTTATTCACAAGTAACAAAAGAGTTGAAGAAATAACAATTAGAAGGGTAAAATGGTAGTTTATAAATCCCATCTTAGTGATAATATTCATGAAGGGTATGTTGGAATCGATTTAGGATTTAACAATTAATTATCATATCATATATGGCGGAATAAAAAAAGTTGTTTTTAACATTTGTAAAACTATTTTACTACATATACAATGTGCATGAACATGTTGTTAATTAAAACATATAATAAATATGAAAAAGACTTACAACCTTTTTCTTGCTACTTGATCTTAGAGTCCCTTCTTGGATGAATATCATTCTCCTTATCTCACTGTCTTTCGTCTTTGGATTATCGAGCAACCACAAAAGTTTCTAACACTAGAGTCTTCGAGCATTTGAAGAGTTTAGTGAGTCGGCACTATTGAACAATACGAACCAAGAAAAATTCTTGTATTATAATCTAATTCTCTAGATCAATGAGGATCTAGGTGCCAAAATAAGAAAGTATTTAAAAGAGAGAGGGAGAAGGTTAGTCGGCTAGAAGAGAGAGAGCAAACCAAAAAGCTTATTTTCACATCTCTATGTGAGGCTCTATTTATAGGAGAATGAAATACAAGAAAAGGTAATTACTCATGACACAATATTTGATTTTCTCCTCACGTTTTTTTCCATATGGTTGGCTACCCTATGTCATAAGTGTGGGAAACTTATTTCCTCACTTAGCATATTTGTTTCCTTCTCACAAAAATTCATATCCTCTTTCATTTTGGGCAATTACCAATATGCAATAATGCACCAAATAAAAAGAGATATTTCTCTATCTCCCTTGATATAATATGGACGGCCGTAGGAGTGTCTACAAACACATATATACTTCCTAATTTGTTTACAAAAAAATATGAAAAAGTCTTCACACTATTGCCCAATAAATAACATATCAAAAAATTTAATTCACTAAGCATGAAAACCAATTTTCAGCCCCGTTAATTTAAATCAATTTGTAAAAAAATTCAGAATCTTATTTTGACATTCAAAATCTTATTTTGAAATTTTATAGCAATTATCCTTAAGGACGAAAATATCCTTTTGACCATTTTCAGAAAATTCGTCTAGTTCAACAATTGAACTTATTTTGACTTCGCTTCTAGTTTAACAAACTATACTCTTATGAATTCTAATAGTGACCTCATGGACCCAAATGAAAAAAACTTTAACTAGGACTCTTAGACTCAAAGTTCACAAACTTTTCCAAGTCTAGTTTAATGTCAACTTACTCCACTAAAGAGTTGACACTGAAAATCTCTTGGTTCAAATGACTATATTTTCTACTCCAAAATCTACTTATTTCTGATAAGCAGATCCATTGAATATTATCGACTGATTACCCTTCATGAATATTATCAACTAGATGGGATTTATAAAATTATCATTTTACCTTTCTAGTTGTTATTTCTTCAACTCCTTTAATGCTTGTGAATAAGATAGAAATGATGTATTGACTAGGAGCTAACAAGTCATTGTTGGCAGAGATGCCCACAAGAAGGTTATTTATTTACATATTGATGTAATATAAATCTTTAAAAGTTGAAACGTTCATTCATTCTTTTTTTGTTTGTTTGAAGAGTTATGATAATAGATAGTCTTATAGTCCTTAATCAAACATAACAATGTATGAAGAGACAAATGTAGATTTGCGTGAACAAACTCTTCATGGTTTATTTAAAATGAAATATTCACAATCTAAAGATCAACAGACTATTGATCCTAGTGTGATTGTTGTAAGAATCTATAATGTTTGGTTACGAGGCATAGAGAGTTAGGAACTCTATAGTCTTCAATATATTTTTCAAAGATAAGATACTGAATTGACCAGTGCACCTTTAGAGACAATGTAAGAACAAATCATTTAACCTCTTTAGTTTCGAGATCACTATGTATGAATTGCATCGTGCTGACCTAAATTTGAAACGAGACATGTCATTTCATAGCTTTAATATTCTCATTTTAGAAAGTCAAATTCTTGATCATTTAAGTGATCTAGACTAGACCAATTGGTGAGATATTAAGTTATAAAGATGTCATGAACCAACTTTGAGAAGTTATCATAGATATGGAATTCATGTACAAGATTGCTGAAATACAATGTATATCACCTCATGCTTTATTACTTGGATTGTGGATAAATGAACCGCGCGATATCTAAAATTAAGTAGCGACTTTATTTGGATGAAACAATATGACTTGTTAGCTCCTCGCCCATACTTTGTTTCTAATTTATTCACAAGTAACAAAAGAGTTGAGGAAATAACAACTATAAGGGTAAAATGGTACCATTCGATAATATTCAGTGGATCCGATCATCACAAATAAGTAGATTTTTTAGCAGAAAATATATTGATTTGAACTGAGAGATTTTCAGTGTTAACTCTTTAGTGGAGTCAGTTGACATTAAACTAGACTTGAAAAAGTTTGTGAACTTTGAGTCTAACAATCATAGCTAAAGCTTTGTTTATTTGGGTCCATGAGGTCACTATTACAAGTCATTAGAGTAGAGTTTGTTAAACTAGAACCTAAGTCAATATAAGTTGAATTGTTGAACTAGATGTGTTTTCCGAAAATGGCTAAAGGGTATTCTCGTCCTTAAGGATAATTGATGTAAAATGTCAAAATAAGATTTTGAATTTTCTCACAAAGTAATTTAAAGACACGGTTAAAAATTGGTTTTCATACTTAGTGAATTAAATTATGTGACATGTTCTTGTATGGGCAATAATACGAGGGCTTTTCCGTAATTTATATGAACAAATTAGGAAGTAAATATGTGTGTGTAGACACCCATATGGCCGGCCACTCTACATCAAGGGAGAGAGAGAAATATCTTCTTTTATTTGGTGCATTATTGCATATTGGTAATGTTGGAATATGTCTAGGATTAAGAAAAATTTATCATTAACACATTAGTGGCGGAATATAAAAATTTCTTTTACTAGTAAAACAATTTTTACTAACCTAAACAAAGTGCATATACATGTTATGACCAAAAACATTATTTAATCTACTTGAATAATAACCTTTCTTGTGTCTTCAAACTTGAAGCGTCTTGGGAAAGATTGATCTTCTCTTCTAGCTTGATTCCTTCAAACCTAAACGAGAACTTGAGAAACCTAAGGTTTCTTTACAAGAGTCTATAGAGGTTTAGAAGGATTTGTGTGAGGGCACAATTAAACAATATGAACCAAGAACAATTCTTTTATGCATGTTGGCCGAATTCAAGCTAGGGAAGGGGCATTTAGATGCTTCCTTATTTCATTTAAGACAATTCTTAAAATACCCATGGTATAATTATAATTGCACAAATAACGAAATTAATTTCATAATGCCTTAAACGACTTTTCGGCTTTAGGAAATAATTTATATTTTCTATAAAAATATTCAAAATCTTATTTTGACATTCACATCATTTTATGTCCATGTGAACAAAAATACCCTTTAGACATTTTCCGAGAAAAAGTATAGTTCAACACTTGAACTTTTTTTACTTAGCTTCTAGTTTAACAATCTTACTCTAATGACTTGTAATAGTGAACTTATGGATCCTAATGAACGAAGATTGAGCTTCTATACTAGGACTCAAAAGTTCACAAACTTTTTCCGAGTATTAGCTTAATGTCAACTGACTCCACTATTGAGTTGACACTGAGAATCTCTCGGTTCAAATGAATTTATTTCTACTCAAATTCAACTTAATTATATTGAGCGGATCAATTAAATGTTATCTATGTTTCCCCTTCATGAATATCATCAACTAGTTGGGATTTATAAAATTACCATTTTACCCTTCTAGTTGTTATTTCCTCAACTCCTTTAGTACTTTTGAATAAGTTAGAAACAATATATTGACGAGGAGCTAAGAAGTCACATTGTTTCATCCAAATAAAGTCTTTACTTAATTTTGGATATTGCACAGTTCATTTATTCACAATCCAAGTAATAAAGCATGAGGTGATATATATTGCATCTTAGCAATCTTGTACATGAATTCCATATCTATGAGAACTTCACAAAGTTGGTTCATGACATCTTCATAACTTAATACGTCACCAATAGGCCTTGTCTAGATCACGTAATGGATCTAGAATTTGACTTTCTCAAATGAGATTATTAATGCTATGAAATGACATGTCTCATTTCAGGATTTAGGTAAGCATGATGCGATTCATATATAGTGACCTTGAGATACAGGATGATAAATGTTTTATTCTTCTATTGTCTCTAAAGGTGCACTGGTCAATTCAGTATCTTCGAAAGATACACTGTAAGAAGTATAGAGTTCCTAACTCTCTATGCCTCGTAACTAGACATCATATAATTTTCCAACAATCATACTGGGATCAATAGTGTGTTGATCTTTAGATTGCGAATATATCGTTTTAGTCAAACCATGAAGAGTTTGTTCACGCAAATCTACATTTGTCTCTTCATACATTGTTAGGTTTGATTAAGGACTAAAATACTAATTAGTATCATAAATCTTCAATCAAACTAAAAAGGAATGAATGAACATTTCAACTTTTATTAATTTAATCAGCAAATTACAATAACGACTTTATAAAGATTTATATATTACATCAATATGTAAACAAACAATCTTCTTGTGGGCATCTCTGCCAACAAACTCCCACTTCACTCAAAAAAGATGAGAGTAGTCCTTCATGCCTAATTCGTCTCGATGTTGGTCGTAGACCTTGTTGGATAGGGCCTTGGTGAAAGGATCTGCAAGGTTGTCCACCGTTGAGATCTTCTTCACCTACACGTCTCCGCGCTGAACGATCTCTCTAATCAAATGGTATTTCCTCTCTATATGCTTAGAGCGTTTATGGATTCTACATTCCTTCGAGTTAGCAACAGCCCCACTATTATCACAATAAAGTGTCATGGACTCGTTGACATTTGGAACAACTTCCAAATACTTAAGGAATTTTCTAAGCCATACAGCCTCTTTGGATGCTTCACAAGTAGCCACATATTCTGCTTTTATGGTGGAGTCAGCAATGCAAGATTGCTTGATACTCCTCCAAACTACAGATCCACCATTTAGGATGAACACAGATCCTGAAGTGGATAACCTGGAATCCTTATCCGCCTGAAAGTCGGAATCGGTATACCCCGTCATAGTCAGGTCAGTACCTGAATATGTAAGCATCAAATTCCTAGTTCTCCGAAAATATTTTAGAACATGTTTAACAGCAACTCAGTGCTCGGGTCCAGGATTTGATTGGAAATGGCTAACTACGCCAACGGAGAAACATATATCCGGTCTAGTGCATAGCATAGCATACATGAGACTTCCTACGGCTGAAGCATATGAAATCTTTCTCATGTCCTCAATCTCTTGTGCAGTCTTGGAGAGTTTAGGCCCTTCTTGGAGTTTTGCATAGTGAAGCGATCCAAAACCTTATCTATATAACATGCTTGGGAGAGCGACATGGTCCGGTTCTTTCGATCTCGAAAGATCTGAATCCCCAGAATGTACGCAGCTTCCCCTAGATCATTCATATCAAACTGCTTAGCCAACCAGATTTTAACCTCAGATAATTTGCCTACATCATTACCAATGAGTAGTATATCATCGACATACAATACCAGAAACACAACCTTGCCCTCGTGTATCAATTTATAGACACAAGGTTCATCTATTGACTGTTCAAAACCGAAGCCTTTTACAGTTTCATCGAATCTAATATTCCATGATCTAGATGCTTGCTTTAATCCATAAATGGATGTAAGCAATTGACAAACTTTGTTCTCTTGATCACTTTCCACGACACCGTCTGGTTGAGCCATGAAAATGCGCTCGTCAAGATTGCCATTCAGAAAGGCATTTTTGACATCCATCTGCCAGATCTCATAATCGAGAGCGACACCTATAGATATAAGTATACGGATGGATTTAAGCATTGCGACTGGCGAGAAGGTTTCTTCATAATAAATACCTTCCTTTTGGGTATAACTTTAGCCACTAGTCGCGCTTTGAACGTCTCAACGTTTCCATCCGGACCCCTTTTCTTCTTATAGATCCACTTACACCCTACAAGTTTAACCCCTTCAGGTAGGTCTACAAGTTTCCAGACTTTGTTGACATACATCCAATGCATCTCAACTTTCATGGCATCAAGCCAAAGGTTTGATTCCGAACCAGCCATTGCTTGGCTGTAGGAAACAGGGTCATCCATGTCAGCGACGGCTACGAGAGCATCGCCATAAGACATGTACCTGTCAGGTTTTTTAGAAACCCTTCCACTACGTCGAAGTACTACTTGATGAGGTTCTGAATTGTTAGGTTACTTTTCAGTTTGGGTAAGAACAGTTTTTACAGATGAGGTAGAAGCATCCTTATCCAACTTTTCTTCAAGCACAATTTTGCTTCTAGGTTTCGTATTCTTCATCTAGTCCTCCTCAAGGAAACGAGCATTAGTGGGGACTATAGAATGTGAAACCTTTGGTTTCCTTTGGATATCCAACGAACATGCATAATTCTGACCTACTAGCCAAGTTGCTTGTCTTTTGCCTTAGCACATGTGCAGGGCAACCCCAACGAACACGCATAATTCTAACCTACTAGCCAACTTGCTAGTCCATCGTTCATAAGGAGTACCAGGGACCGTCTTAGAAGGAACTTTGTTCAGAATACATGCGGAAGTTTCGAGGACATATCCCTAAAAGGAATTAGGGAGTGATGAGTAACTAATCATTGATCTAACCATATCTATCAAACTTCGATATCTTCTCTCTAACACTCCGTTTTGTTGAGGTGTGCCACGTGCTGTAAGCAGAGAAGCGATACCTTCTTCTTTAATAAAGTCGTCGAACTCTTTAAACAAGTACTCACCACCTCGATCAGATCGAAGGGTTTTGATCTATTTGCCAGTTTGCTTTTCCACTAAAGCTTGAAAAACCTTAAATATGTTAAAGGTTTCAAATTTGTTTTTGAGCAATCGTGGTTTTCCGACGTTAACGCGCTCAACTACCATGAAGACGCCTTGAAGGAAGATGTCATGAAGATGAAGATATTAGTTTTAGGAGGTTTTAATCTCAAAAACTTTCAAGTACAAAAGTGATGATTTATTAATCTCACGCACTTTCCTTAGGAAAAATAAATTAATAGACAAAAAGATCTAAGTATGTTCCTTGTGCCTTAGTGCATTAACAATGCTCTCCCCTCACAAATATCGATTTTAGGGTTATTTTTTCTAATGATCCACTCTATCTCCCTTTACTCATGGAAACGTGTTTCCAAACGTACAAGAGTAGATGTGCCTTATTCCAAATACTAAGTAGGAGGATTGTTGTTTGCAACCCACGATCCCCTTATTCCAAAAACTAAGTGGGAGGTTTGTACTTATTGTTTGCAACCAACGATTCCCAATACAAATGTTAAGTGCATACGTCGCCAGACTAAGAGTCACCCTCGTGACCCTCTCTTTAATCAGAGTACTCATAGACGCATTGCCCTTAACATTGCTTGTAGAGCTACGTTCAAAAGTGAAACAATGAGACAAGGGCTCCCCTCGGCGGATTATTTTCAAAGTAGATCTTGTTGAACTAAGTGGTTGGTTACGCACTTAGACTCAATCTCTAGTAATCCTCCCTCGAAACCCTGCGAAAAGATTTATATGAGGTGGCTAGTCAAACGTTGATGTATTGACATCATAACTATGCATTAATGAGGTGTCATTTACTTATGAAATGGACTCTTTGCAGCCTTCCCTCAAATGAGTAAAGTGTCATTTTGTTCATAACACCTTTGGATTTTTCTTGTCCAAACTCAAACTTAAAATCCTAAACAAAAGACTAATCATAAATTGTTTCAACAATCAGCAACATGTCCCTAAACATTTTCTCAATCATCCTTTCCTCGAAGAAATTGGAACGGACAACTACGTAAATTAGAAACATAACGTAGAAATCATCCTTAATGGGTACTCACCACCCCATGTCCTCCTAAAACGAATGATGATTCGACTCAAGAGGACAAGGACGCCCTAGCGGCCTGGATCTGATTAGATGAGATTGCGAGATGCTATGTTTTAGCATCGATGAACAATATATTGCAACAACATCATCGTGATATTGGTTCAGCCTAAAGCATGTTCTTCAAATCTCCATGAGATATTTGGAGGGCAAGGGCGTCAGGCTAGATAACAAGCGGTTCGACAGTTTGTGAACTTTCGTATGAAAGCTAGGATTCCTGTTAGAGAACACATGATTATAATCATAAGTTATCTCAATGACATGGAAATCCTTGGGTCTGAGATTAATGGACAAATCAAAATAGATATGATCTGGAAACTCTCACTGAATCCTTCGATACTTTCAAGCTGAATTACTCCATTAATAAGCTAGGGTACACTGATACCGAGCTAATGAAGGAGATTCATACCGTTGAAGGGCTCTTGCATAGAAGCTGTCTTGCCTAACTCAAGACTAAAGGGAAAAGTTTTGTACTGATTACCGAAGTTTGATTAGTAGCTGATTATGTTTCATCGTGGATTCTTAACTCCACTACTACAAACAAAATTTGTTGTTCCTTGAATGTGTTCAAGAAAAGCAAAAGGTTAGAGGATTGAGAATTTTGTTTCAAGTGGGGTGATGGGAGCTTGGTATCTGCTCCCTCAAATTGTTGAGCAGAATTATTATTTAAAGTTTATTGATAATGGAATTTGAATTTTATTTTTCCAATTCATTTGTCACTGATGCATGTATGAAGAATGGTTTATACTATCTCTATCCTATACAACCTTTGTTGTTAGACACTGAAATAGAAAATGATCTAATTAGGGAACCAAAGAGGATCAAACTAAATGACTTCTCTTATATAATAAAATCAACACATCTCTAGCACTTAAAACTTGGTCATATTAGTCTAAATAGGATTAAGAGACTTGTGAGGGATGGTCCACTTAAAACCTCTGTAATTGGCTCACTGCCGACTTGTGAATCTTGTATAGAGGGAAAAATGACCAAACGACCTTTCTCTGATAATGGTCGAAGAGTCATTGAGTTGCTGGAACTAATACATTATAATGTCGTGGTCCACTCAGAATTTAGGCATGTGGAGGATACGAATATTTCGTTACCTTTATTGATGATTACCCGAGATATGGATTTATTTGCTCAAACACAAATCCGAAACCTTTAACGTATTGAAGATTTTGCGGGCTTTAGTGGAAAAGCAAACTGGCAAACAGATCAAAACCCTTCGATACGATCGAGGTGGTGAGTACTTGTTTGAAGAGTTCAATGAATTTCTTAAAGAAGAAGGTATCGCTTCTCCGCTTAAAGCACCCAGCACATCTCAACAGAACGGAGTGTCAGAGAGAAGGAATCAAACTCTAATGGAGATGGTTAGATCAATGATAAGTTACTTATCACTCCCTAATTCCTTTTGGGGATGTGCCCTCGAAACTGCTGCATATATTCAGAATCAAGTCTCTGGTACTCCTTATGAACGATGGACTCAGCGTAAAGCTAATTTAAACCCACATAAAAATTTGGGTACCCTGCTAATGTGCTAAGGCAAAAGATTAGCAAGTTGGCTAGTTGGTCAAAATTATGTGCGTTTGGTGGATATCCAAAGGAAACCAAAGGTTTCACATTCGATAGTCCCAATGACGAAAAAACGTTTGTCAGCACTAATGCTCGTTTCCTTGAGGAGGACAATATGAAGAATACGAAACCTAGTATCAAAATTGTGCTTGAAGAAAAGTTTGGTGAGGAAGCTTCTACCTCATCTATAAGAACTGTTCTTACCCCAACTGAAACGAAACCTAACAATTCAGAAACTCGTCAAGTAGTATTTCAATATAGTGGGAGGGCTTCTGAAAAGCCCGACAGGTACATGTCTTATGGCGATACTCTTGTAGCCATCGCTGACAAGGATGACCTTGTTTCCTACAACCAAGCAATGGCTGGTGCTTAGTCAAACCTTTGGCTTGACGCCATGAAAGTTGAAGTGCATTAGAGGTATGTTAACGAAGTTTGGAAACTTGTAGACCTACCTGAAGGGGTTACACCCTTAGAGTGTATGTGTAGACCTACCTGAAGGGGTTAAACCATCCTTGTCTTGTATTCATAAGGAGTTGAGAGTCTAAAGTGATCATCGAGCCTTCGTTACTTATACATCTTTGAAAGCTACATCAAAAGAAGATTGGTATTTTGAAAGTGAATGTTCTCTCCATATGACCGATGTCTCGGATTTATTAACAAATTTTCAACCTTGCTCAAAATGCAGTGTTACTTTTGAAGGTGGTTCTACTCGTTCTTTTGTTGGTCGTGAAAAACTTTATGTTGCAGATCTTCCGGTCTTAGACAATACTCTACCGGTTTATAGGTTGAATGAAATTTTAATAAGCATAAGTCAGGCATGTGACCTTGACCTCACACTCTCAATCACGATGTCCGGATGCGAAGTTCTCAGTGCTGATAATTCTAAACTTATGTGTGGCTCCAGTAAAGAAGATGGTACCGATCTGCGGCATAAACGTCTAGGCCATCTCAGTCTACGAAGCATGGGAAATCTTATTTCAAAAGATGCTTTTCTTGATCTTCCCTCTCTGCAAACTTTTGTTCATAAATTTTATGGAGATTGTAAAATAAGATAGAAAATTCAAAATTAACACAAGGGCGTTGACTTCATCACCATATCCCGTGCTCTTGAACCTCTCCACATGAATCTTATGGATCTAATGCTAGTGAAAATCTTGGGAGGTAAAAGCTACATTGTTGTTGTAGTTGATGATTTCTCTAGATACACTTGGAGTGAAATTTCTTTGGGAAAAATCTGATGCTTTTTAAACCTTCTCCTTCATTGCTCTACATCTTCAACGATCTGGAAAGGAAATTTCTGGAAAAATAGTAAGGATTCGAACTGATCATGGTCATGAATTCGAAAATAGAAAATTATCTAGTTTTTGCTCTTCTAGAGGTATTTATCATTAATTCTCTGCTCCCATCACTCTTCAATCAAATGACATTTTTAAAAAGAAAAACAGAACAATTCAAGAGATGGCCCGTGTTATGCTTCAGGCTACAAATATCTTATATCGCTTCTGGGCAGAGGCAATGAATATATCATGTCACATACATAATAAAGTATCTATTCTCTCAGGTATGTCTTCCATAAACTATGAAATTTGGAGGGAGAGAAAGAAAAATGTCAAATATTTTCATATTTTTTGAAGTACCAATTACATTCTTGCATATCGTTATCCAAAGAAAAACCTTGATGCAAAAAGTGATGAAGGGTTCTTCTTGGGTTACTCATCGAACAATCGAGTATTCATGGACTTCAACAAAAGGACTCAACTCGTCATAGAATCAATGAATGTTGTGTTTAATGATGAAGAAGATATCAATCAATCAACTCAAAATGACGAGACTTTTTCAGTTTGTTCCATACATCCCTTGTGCTTTTGTACCAAACATTGTCTTTGACATTGAGACTATCACTTTTGTAGACTTTGAAGAAGATAGTGCTCTTACTGCAAAAACTCTGTCAAGCAGATAAAGAAAAATCATCCTATTTGAAGCCATCATAGGAAACTTGGATGAGGGTGTTGTCACGAGTAGAAAAGACCCGGGTAACTATCTAAAATTGATTGGAAACATATGTTCGACTTCCAAGATTGAACCTAAGAATGTTTCAAAAGCCATCTTGGATGATATCTGGGTCTCAACCATACAAGAAAAGTTGTTCCAAGGACTGAAGCTAATGTTATTGGAACTAAATCAATTTTCAAATAAATTTAGATACAAAAGAGAATATTTTGAGGAACAAAGTCAGACTGGTAGCTCAAGGATATACTTAGATTGAAGGAGTAATAAAACATTTTCTCATGTTGGTAGACTTGAAGCAATTTGCCTTCTTTTGAGAATTTTTTGTCTCAAGAAGTTTAAACTCTTTCAGATGGATGTGAAGAGTGCTTTTCTCAATGGACTCATCAATGAAAAAGTCTATATGGAGCAGCCCAAAGGTTTTACCGATCCAAAATTTCCTGATCATGTTTTCAAGCTCAACAAAGAAATGTATGGATTCAAACAAGCTCCCAGAGCTTGGTATGAACGTCTAGCTGTCTAATTTTAACCTACATTCAAGGTATTAAAAATGAAACTCTATTTATTAAGAAGTTCGGGAAAGACATGATGTTTGCTCAGGTTTATGTTGATGATATGATGATTGGTGGGATGTCTCAAACACTAGTGAGGGACTTCATTGCAAATATGCAATCTTAATTTGAGATGAGTATGGTGAGAGAATTGTCTTTCATCCAGAGTTTTCTGATAAATCAACTTGGAGATGTGATTATCATTTCTAAAAGCAAATATGTTAATGACCTAGTCAAAAAATTTGATCTCGAGTATGGAAAACCCAAGTGCGCTCATGCTTCATCGTTTGTGAAGCTGACTAAAGATAATCAATCTGAAGCTCTACACTCTAAATTTTATAGAAGCATGATTTTTAGTTTTCTCTACCTTACATCTAGCAGACATGGCATAGCCTTCTCAATAGGAGTCAGTGCGAGGTATCAAATTAATCCTACTTCTAATCATCTAAGTTACGTGAAGAGAATCATCATATATGTTCATGGTACATCTGGCTATGGGATCTTGTACTGTCACGACACAAACTCTCATCTGGTTGGTACTCTGATCCTAACTGGGCAGGTAATGTGAATGATATAAAAAGCACATCACGTGGTTGTTTTTTTCTTGGCAACAATCTCATCTCCTGGTTCAGCAAGAAACAAAATTATGTCTCTCTATTAACCGCTGAAACTGAATACACTGCTACCAGTGTTGCATGTACATAAATGTTCTATCTTAAATGTTTGAACAATGAATATGATGTCTCACAGGAAGTCATCGCGATGTACTGTGATAGCACCAGTGCAATCAACATTGCTAAGAATCCTGACTAGCAGAGTAAGATGAAGCACATTTATATTAGACATCATTTCATAAGAGACCTGGGTGAATACAATATCTTATTTTTGGAGCACATTGGAAGACAGAATCAACTGGCATATATATTTATTAACCTCCTCGATGTTGTTCAGTTCGAAAAATTGAGGGTTAGGCTGGGTGTTTGTCTCCCTGATTTATAGCAGCTAATTTTGGACCCATCTAAAATAATTAAGCAGGGCCCACTTCAGATTCTGGTTTGTGTTGTACTCCTTAAGCTTTGCATTTTGATTTTCTTCCCTCTCTCTTGCGAGCGTCGATTTAATTCTCTATTTTTCAAAAAGGAGAACCTTCCTTGTGTAATTTTTTATGTCAAAATCTCCTCTATATTATCTCTCTCACTTTGAAAAACTTCATTAAAAAACTCTCGACTCGGTTTTCAACCGCCATGGTAACCACTAGAAAAAAAACTTCCTCCTCTTCCAACAGAGTCGGAATGAAAGAAAAAGAAAAAGCTCAAGGGAGAGCCTCTAACTCTCATACTCATATAAACAAGTACGCGGTCAAGATCAAAGGGAGTATTAGTAAGTCTAAAACGTAAAAGGGAATGCGAAGAAAAGGAAGCTTGTGTAAGCGTCTCCAAGTGATTCTCCCCTTTCTTCCGATGTGAGAGAAGATAACCAAGAAACTTTTATCCATGGTGATTATGGTGTAGAGAAATATCCCATGCAAAATGTTGAGACTGTTTTTTCAGTGGCATATTTCATTTTAGACATGCAAGATGTCTCTGACAACACATCAAACAAGGGTATCACTGCTTCAAGGTCTAGATTTCCAGATGAAGTTCCCTTCTCTAACCCATCTCTGGACGAGATGACCATCAAACTTGAAGTAGATAAACAAGACACACCCTCTCCCCATGTGAGAAATAATATCTCTGAGAAGGATTTAAACAAGGTTATGGGTCTTCATTCTCCTCTTCTCAGCCCTAAAACTGATCCTCTGGGTGAGCAGACTAATCGATTTGTTGCAGACTACTTGGATCTCCCTTTGTCTATTGTTGAAGAACCAAATCCCTCCAAAGTGGATATGGTGAAGGAACTCTCTAGTGGAAAAGATAAGAAGGGATTGCCTAAATGTGGTTTCTATATAGCCTCTAAATTCCGTTCAAAGTATCATGTTCTTCATAAGATTGGAATCAAGAACTGGTACCCCACTGTCCACCACACTAATGTCTCTCTGGTCTTGGCCTTTTTCATCTTCAAAATTGGTATTCGAGTTTTGTTAATGCAGTTAAATTCTTTTACTAACATATATTGAGGCATGCCGACTCTGAATCTATCAAACTCCCGAATTCCTTTTCTTCAATGATTTGTGGGATCATTCTCAAGAAATTTGAAGTCATTCTCTCTGAAGTCGAGCGTAAAGACAACAACAATGCTCCTACAAGGATTTCTTTCAGCTACAAGCTATTTCAAGCTCATCATGTCCCAGACATCAAGATGCTTCCGTCTCGCTATCTTCATACCTTATTTCATGGGAATGTTACTCCCTCGGTTGCTCCTTTGTCTGCCAAAGTTCGCTCCATAGTGGGTCTCACTTTCATTGACGAGACCAAGTACCTGGATGGAGTCATTGCTTCTGCCACCAGTCGAAAGATCATGGTTTCAGACACGTTGAAGTGTATCTTACCTTAATCTTCTTCATCTGAAGAAGATATTCCATCTTCTTCCTAGTATGTTTCTTCCCTCTTTTAAGACTTTTTATGTTCTTTGGTATGTAATAAGAACCTTGTTTAGTTTATTTGGGTTCTCTTTCTCCTTTGCCTTTGTGTTGCAAATAGGGGCAGTAAAACTGTTGTGTGCTTGTTTTTAAAAACTCAGAACCTTTTTTTTTATAAGAATTCCCTCTTTTTTATTGTAAGTTCTTTATCAGTCACTGTTGCATAAGTTCATTGGCAGTGGGATTCTTTTGGAGTTGTTCTTCTCAGGATTTGTCTTCTCAAAATCAAAAGGAAAGTTTGTTAGTTCATTGTTCTGGCTAATTTTCTCAGTCAAATTCTGATGTCTGGCAAGGTGTTTTCTACATGTTCAGGTAACATCTATATGTATTTCGTCTGTCTCTGTTGATGCTTTTTCACCATCTCTATTGTATTTTCGGCGTACCCTTAATGTCAGCTACATGTACTTTAGTACAAAGGGTGTTCTCCTTTCTTGGTACTATAAATATCGTGCTTAATATTTTGGTAGGGTTACACATTTTTCTAAACGCGCTGAAACACATCTTGAAGAAAGTTTTCACTAACACCACATTGTAAAGTTTTAGCTTCTTGAAAAAGAGCAAAATTGTAAGTGGATTTATGTTGTACTAAGTTCCTTTACAGGGACATTAACTATAAATATTGTGTGTGATAATGTGAAAGGTGAGTGGAGCTCACACCTAAGTATAGCCTTGTGTTAGTAGTACTTTCGAAAAGAGAGATTTAGGTTTAGTAAGTTGAGATTTATTTGTAACACATTTGTAACTCAGTGCTAGTGAAATATCACTATTTCACCTTAATAAATATCACTCAAATATAGAGGCAAGAGTCAAACTAAATAATTAACTCTTTGTATCGTATCATTGATGTTATTTACTTATTATATCTATAAGTGTTAGTAAAATATTTTTAATTTTTTAAATATATATATATATAACACTAGACTTCTCTCTTTTTGGAACTACTCAAAATTAAACTCAATGCTCATAATTCAAGATCTCTCATTTCTTTGTTCATTTAAATGTGTTCTCTAATGATACGTATGTTATAGTTATATCATGCATTTGGTAATTTATGGCTTATAAACACAATAATTAATATGAAAACTAAAAAAAAAATATGCATTAAATTTTAAAAATAAACTTAATACAAATTAATCATTTAACAACAGTTGAAGCAAAATGGGGATAAGATGACATCTTTATCACCGGCCGGATCTTTTTTAGAGAACATAACCTCAATTGACTACCTAGTCACTATAAATCACTACGAGAGGGTTAAAATGCACGTGGCATTGAGTAACCTTAAAACCATTAAACTGAGTTCCATCACCATTACCAACTAGAAGAGGAACTTTCAAGCCACATTTGACCTTGACCTTGAAATCTCCCATATGAATCTTGCCAAGCTTGATGCTAGTATAAACCCTAATCTTCACGTCTAGAGGGTAAACCCCGGAACTCTTTTGAAGATTGTATTCTCCGACAACATCGGAGTCGACTGAAAACCTTTTGGCCCCCGAAAACCATGTCGATAAACCCGTCGTTGTCTTGGGACTTTGACGAAACGGCAGTAAATTCCCAGAGTCAAACTTCTCACCGTGGTAATAAGCAGAATCCGCAATGGACTCGTAGTGGAATCCGATCCTCTTGTTAGGGTTTCGGACGGTGAAGTTGAGCCGGATATTGTAGTGGAGGGTGTTATCATCCGAGAGGCTGAACTCTTCTAGCGCCGCGTCGGTCACGTAGAACTTCATCTTCCTAGGGTTCACGACCACCCAGAAGATGAAATTTGCAAACCCTACCACGAGGAGAATCGCCACAACTATTTTTATGATCAAGATTAGACGACCACTTTTTTTTTTGGGCTTGTCCGAGCCTTCTTCGGGCCCATCGCTCGAGCCTTCCGGAACAGGATGAACTCGCTCTTCGTCAGCCATTGACACGAAGCGGGATTTGAAGTTTGTGTAAATCGCGACCGCGATTGTAACCATGGTTAGGGTTACACGTTGGATTAAGCTTTTGATCAGCTTTTGCTTAGGCGGTTCCGGGGCTGTTTCTTCTTTCTTTTCTGGCTGTTGCCCGAGGTCGATCTCGACCATTATTGAAGTCTCTTGATTCGACATAGGGTTTGATGATAAGCTCAAGAGAAGTGATCAAGATATTAAGATTTCAGCAATAGGAATTTGGACGTTTTTTTAGCTAGAAAGCTGAACCAAGGCAAAGCTTTTATTTGGTGTGAGATATATGTCGAGAAGGATTTGATGATAGTGTTCGAGGGCTGTGTAATTTTTTATAGTGATGTTTATTCTTCTGCTTATTGCTTGATTTGTGCTTGGTGCTATGATACCTTACACTTCAGTTCGGTCTTTGACTTTTGACTTTTGGCTTTTCTGTTCCAGTTTGAGCAATTCGGTTTCAATTAGGTTAATGTTGAAATTCCATCAAACCACTCATGCGTATGTCAAATTTCAGTCTCTTTTTGGTCCTTCATTAATTAACTTCTCCTTTCAATTATCTCTCTTTGACTATTCAAAGGCTTTCACTTTGGTTTTAAACTATCAACAAGGTCAGAATTGTATTAACTAATAAATTAGCTTTCGATCACTTCTTCCGCTGATTGTTTATTTTATCATATCTTGCGTAAGTGAAGCAAGCACTGCTCTAAATTAGGCATAGTGCCATATAGTACGATAAATATGTTGATAATTTACTAGAATTCCATTTTTTTTATTTAGCTTTCGTAGCACTATATATGTTTCACACGGCGAGCGGTCAAATAATAGGACCTCTTATTTTGGACTCCGGATTGACAACTCGCATAGCTAGTGATGATATACCTAATTAATAATTTAATTCAAGCCATAGGCTTGTCATTTTTTCTACCGTGAATCACATAGTAGTCACGCCAAGGTTTTCGTTCTGCGAAAAATTATAGTTACACACTTACACTAAAGCTAATATATAATAATATACCCGTAGACTTCTTTGATTGTTCGGATTAAGAATATATTAGAATTTTATTTTAACACGTACATCATTAATGTATGTATCGTTACACATAAAACTAACAAACTGGATAATTAGATAATAACTAACACAGCCTTGCTTACAATTTTAAGGCATATAATAAATGTTTAACCAACAATTAAAATAAATTGAGTCAAATACATTCTACAACAGATTTTGAAAAATATATATATTTATATTTGGATATAATTATTACATTGAAATGATAATGTTGTTTGAAAGTTTCCAATTGCCGGGGTAAAAATTGATTTAACTTCTTGAAACTTGCCACCGGATTGGTAAGAGCATTTTCAATTTAAAAAAGATACTAAATTTATATAACTTTTACATATATATGGTGAATTTTGTACACTTTTTTTACTTCAATTATATTTCACCGTATTTAAAATAAAAAAAATTTAAAAAAATATTTTTGTGGACTAGATTCCTTAAATTGACAGTTACTAATTATGACTAATATAGAATAAGAATGTAATTTTACTTTGTGTATAGACTAGAAATAGATTATTTTATCATTTTTTAAAAAATATATAATTCTAACAAGCGAAAAAAATATTAAACTTTATTGCGTACATTTTTTACAATTACTAATTGACTTAGTTACAATTTAGACTCAGAAATAAAATAAAAATTATAAAAAACGAAATTAAGCTCTACTGAAGAAAATATTTCGATTGTTATTAAATCTTCAAATAATTATAATTTATGAATTAGACTTGGACTAGCTAAACAAAATTATCAATTTTATACCTTTAGTTAGAAACATTGTATGGTTTTCTTAAATTTACCAACCATCGAGCCTCAATCTTTATTCCAAATTTATCCTTATATATGTTGTTTGCATTTTCACGTAGACGCCATGATATTAAATGCTAATTTATCAATATACACTTCATCCATACAGGATCAGCTTTTAACTAATATGTTTTCTTTGACATTACAAGAGTAGCCATATAGACAATTTCAATATAATATAATAAAATCAATCCATGAATAAAAATTAATAATTAAACCAGCGATGGTTTGATTCAAGTTAATCGGAATCCACAACTAATCCCTATAGTTTACTATAAGTGGATTGAAATCCACGTGGCACTGAGTAGCCTTGAACCCAGAGAAAGAACTTGCCGCCGAAGATTTCCAATCTCCACCGTAGTTTTGAGCACTCAGGATCGGAACTTTCAAGCCACACTTGACCTTGACCTTGAAATCTCCCATGTGAAGCTTCCCGAGCTTGATGCTACTATAAACCCTAATCTTCACGTCGATAGGGTAAACCCCGGAGCTTTTGTGCTGCTCGAATTCCTGGACCTCGTCCTGGTAGAGCAACAACGTTCTAGCCCCCGCGAGCCACGTGTCCAACACCGCGGTTGACTTGGGCTGGTGGTGAAACGTCAGCAAGTTCCCGGAGTCAAACTTCGCGCCTTCATAATAGGCTCCGACGACTATGGACTCATAGCGAAACTCGATCCTCTTGTTAGGGTTTCGGACGGTGAAATTGAGACGGAGATTATATTGGAGAGTGTTGTCTTCTGAGAGAGTGAATTCCGCTAGCTCGGCATTCGTCACGTAGAATTTCATCTTCCTAGGGTTTACGACGACCCAAAGGAAGAAATTCGCGACTCCAACGATGATGACCATTGCGGCGATTATCTTGAGAATTAGCGCTAAATGGCTTTTTTTGGCCTTTGGTTTGGGTTGATCAGTTGGTGGTGGGCCCGATTTAGGACCACCTTCGCTAGGATTTTCCTCGTCCGAGGATGAGGGTTTTACTTTCTCTCCATCGGCCGGGATGTGAAACCTAACTTTGGTAGCCGAACCGGACGTAGGGTTTTGGAGAGTGAGGCTAAGGCTGTTTTTTGGGTCGACTTTTGAAATTTTGACTTTAGTAGAAGGTTGTATCTCCAAGTTTATATCCGCCATTAGAGAAGTATATATGAAAGTGAGGAAGACGATGAAATGGTGATTGTATCGGTTGTAGTAAATTGAATGGAGAAGAGAGGTGTGATTTGGTAAGTTGAGATGTTTAAGTTGGTGCTTTTTATACCAAATGAAAAAGAGAAAAGATTGGTGCTCTAATACCTTAATATGTTTGGTTGTTGACCAGACTTCTATTAAGCTATGTTTAATATAATAAATGATTTCCGAATGTTCAATAAATTGATGTTCAAAGTCAAAACTAACGTGTAGAATTCTTTCAACGCTCATACTACTAGAGTCCATGAATCATTTTGTAAAAGAAAAAACGAATTATAATATCGTAATGTGACTCTGCTATGATCAATATGGTACTCTTGCTTATTAGTTATTTTACATAGTTTTTATCTCACCTTTATCCATGGACTATATATGAGTCCGTCAATTGAATATGTAACATAGAAGGTATAAACTAAAGTTAAGATGACACATATTGACAATAACCATAGATGAATTTTATATATGCGTCTACGTACGGCAATATATCAACCAACCCGTTATTCAATTGGTCACAACATATACGTATATGTCATGCAAACGTTTACTTTTATTGTGAGAGAAAAAGAAATGGATAGTAATAACGTTTTAGCGTTGAAACGGTAAGAAAAATGAATTTGGATAATAATTTTGTTGAATATTATTTATACATACTTTAATCAAAGCATTAGTAGGACGCGCGTGGTGAAGGATCATCGTGGAAATTAGGTGTATTACACGTCCATTCAAACGGGCGTAATATATAAATTTGGAGTTTTATTTTCCTTCTTAAAATGGACCACTAGTGTTTTTTCTTTTTGCAAAACAAAATGGACCACTAGTTAATCTAACTATATAAATATCATCAAAGGAATGGTCTGATTAAGGCATATTTTTATACATACAGTTATTAGTTCTAGTGTCCTTCTAGAATTTGGTAGCCACTCTCTTCAATTTGACATGGCCATTAGTTTAAGAGCACCTATAGTAATGAAATTTACCACGTCTTCCCTCCAATCAAGTTTGGGTACTTGTAAAATTACATTTTGTAAATAAGAACTATTTATAGTAAAATAAAACAAAAAGAATAAGTTTTGAAAGAAGGCAATTTCGGTCCTTTTCACATTTGGGCCTAAAACATTAAAATTTTGAAGAGTCGATTAAAATTTTGAAGAGCACCTCCAAATACCAATAAATAAGAATTTCAACTACAAAGAACTTCTTTTCTAACTGATCTCTTTTATTGAAACGGTAGACCCTTCTGGATCTAATTAAAATCGTAAAGTAAAAATACATACCAAAAAAATATTAAACACAAAAATAAGCCAATAAAACAGCATGTAGTGTGAAAAATTATAGACAAATTATATTTTGTAGGATTAAAAAAGGTTACTGGTATTCTCTATAAGAAATATGTGTGATTTTTAATGAGTTGGGAGGCCTAATTCAAAAGTACGTCCAAATTCAATCCTCTTTTCAGCTCAAAACTAAATTTTCAGCGACATAAATTAACGATTTTTTCAGCAGTTAATTTGACTGTTTTGTCTAGCTTATGTTTTTTTAAATAACTTAATTAAAAGTTTGGTCTTTGATTACACGGTGGAGTATTAATAAAGACTAGATGAATTGATGAACAAGAGATAGGACTCTATCGTCTTTTTTCTCGGAGTCGTTAAGCTTCTACTAGGTCCAAAGTCCCTGATTAGGCTCCGATTAATGTGGATAAAAACTTTCGAATAATAGTGTTTATCACTTTTTAATTTCACTTGCTGTAATGGTGATTGACATCATTTATTCTAGAAAACAGGTATTCACAGACTTAAATAACTGTTTATAGCATAATTGTTTATTTATTGTTGGATAAAATAAATAAATAATTAATTAGATTTTAAGCAAACGAGCCTTGAAAATTCAAGGGATGGGCTCGGGAGAGGTTTGGCCGAAAATCCACTACGGTTATGCCCTAGGGGCGGCGAATTATGCCTCCCCCAATCTCTCCCTGAATTTCTCTCTGATGAAAGTAAATCTCTTTCATAGATATTGATCTGATGTATAAGAGAGAGTTTAGATTCACTGTTGTGATCTAATGGCCCAAATTAAATGGAAAGGAGAGAATGTATTTAGAATGAGAGAATATCTCTAGAAGGAGAAAATATCTCAACCGAAAGGAGAGAAACTCTCTCAGGGGTTATCTCCCTACCAATGCTATAAATAGAGATAGAAGGGAAGAGGAAAATTCATTCCATTCTTCATAGAATTTTTTCGGCCAAATCTCTTTCTCTCTCTCTCTCTCTCTGCCGATTATTTCCCCCCTATTCCCGTGAATTTCAAAATTCGAATAATGAATAATAGGAGCGAGATCCCGAAAAAATCTGGTTTCGAGATAAGTGAGATATCGTCTACACCTACTTATCTTTCTTATTCGTCTCAGAGATTACGTTTCGGAGACTACCGTGTTATCCTCGAGTACTAAATTAGATGAAGGAGTTGTGAAAGCTTGAAGACGGAAAGAGCATTGGATTGGAGCATTCTGTAGCTGAGCCAAAATCCATGTGAGTGCTCTGATTGCCTCGTATATTAATGGTTGCTGAATTCCTTTCATAATTAAATTAAATTAATAAATCTAGATCTTTTTTAGTAATCATTATCATTAATTGGCTATTGTGATTGCAATGAATGATATTCCGTATTTAATATGGTTACTAAGGTGAATCAATGACCAACAGTTTCAAATTACAACGACCCAATGACACTTTATTGTGATAATAGTAGGGTTGTTATTAACTCAAAGGAACGTCGAAGCCATAAGCGCTCTATGTTGGAATAGGTCTAGAGTTAAGAAAAATTATCATTAATCATATTAATGGCGGAATATAAAATTTCTTTACAAGTAAATTATTTTACTAACCTAGGCAAAGTGCATATACATGTTATAATTAAAAACACTATTTAAACTACTTGAATACTAAACTTTCTTGTATCTTCAAATTTAAAGCGTCTTGAGAAAGGTGGATCTTCATCTTTGGCCCAATTCCTTCACGTCTAGTCTTGAACTTGAGAAACCTAAAGTTTCTAATACAAGAGTCTATAGAGGTTTCAAAGGATTTGTGTGTGGGCACAATTAAACAATACGAACCAAGAACAATTTTTGGATCATAAGCTAATTTTCTAGATCAATTAAGGATCTAGGTGCCAAAATAAAAAGGAGTATTTTCAAGAGAGAGAGAGAGGGTCGGCCACTATGCAAGAGAGAGCAAGAATAAAGCTTATTTTCACATCTCTATGTGATGGTCTATTTATAGGAGAATGAAAAATCTATAAAGGTCAATTATGCATTCATGAAATAATAATGCATTCATGACACAATATTTGATTTTCTCTTCCCATTTCTCTCCTAAGTTGGCCGGCCATGCATTGTGCATTAGTAGGAAATTAAGTGAAGTACGCCAGACACAAAGTAGGGAAAGGTGTCTAGAACTTCCCCGCCGGGTCCAACCCCCCAACCCGATACTTTGAGTTCTCAGAGATCTGTTGACTTTGTATACCATTCGGTTATAAATAAATGATCTTAGCATAGACCATTGCGGTCTTGAAATTATATAAAAATGGCGGGTTATTCACATTTCATTTGATGGTCAGAGGCGAATTGAAAGCTAAGCAGTGGTAATTCTAAGGAATGCCATCCCCTAAGGTGCTGCTAAATGGAAGGATCTTATCAACGTCCATGAATGATAAATCATAGCATAGATCGAACTGCCGAATCGGAAAACACTTCGGATATCCCGACTAAAACCTTTTTCAAATACAAAAGTTCAGTATCTTCACCCGAATTTATGAATTAGACACGGGGAAATAACTGTTTTTTGTACAAAATCAAAGAGTACTCTTTGATTTATTTTATTTATTTTTAATTTTTGGCCTGCACAAGCGGTGGAGCATGTGGTTTAATTCGATGCAAAGCGAAGAACTTTACCAGGGCTTGACATGTTGTGAATCCTCTTGAAAGAGAGGGATGCCTTCGGGAACGCGGACGGTTCAATACACATCACGAAAAAAAGAATCAATGTGTAGATTCTAGTTCTTTTATAAAGAAAAATTCATTAAACTTTTCTTTCATACTAACTTCTTATTGATGTATTCTTTACATCAGAATTTAATCCAAATTAATTTATTGATCATTACATCTAATCTAATTAAAATATTATATGAAAAGAGAGACCCATCCACTGAAAAATAAAACGCAAAAAACGGATTCTTTTTTTTTTTAACAGTTTGGGGACTAGAAACTGAACTTCCTTTTGGATAATTGAAATTGAATTTAAATCCCCTATATTTTTTTTTTACTTTGTTATGATATTTTCAACTTTCAATTCAAACATGGGTTTGATGGGTTTGATTCACGCTCCATGTTCTGAGAAATATTTACCACCCGAAAAGATGGGATTGATATTCAAATATTTATTCTTAGAACGTATTGATTTGACCCCATAAGTGGGACCGCCACCCCCTAGCATGTTGCCCCCGGAAGCAGATTACAGGGGTCAAGGTCGGCCAATCAATTTAATAAGTTTAATTTAAAATCAAAGGGGTTTTGAATATCTTTATAACGAGTATTTTATCTCTTTCTTCTCCGAGCTCGCGTTATGGAAGAAGGAACCGAGAAGAAAGTATCAGCAACAATCGGTTTTATTACGGGACAGCTAAGGAAATTTGTTTCCTCACTTAGCACATTTGTTTCCTTCTCAAGGAAATTCATTTCTCTTTTCCTTTTGGGTAATTATCCTTGTAATTAAAGGGAAATAATTCTCTCCTCCTTTGATGTTTTTGGCCAAATTCTATAGCTAGGGAAGGGGCATCTAGATGCTTCCTTATTTCTTTTAAGACAATTCATAAAATACCCATTGTAGAATTATTATTGCACAAATAACGAAATTAATTTTGTAATGCCTTAAACGACTTTTTGACTTTAGAAAATAATTTATATTTTCATCATATAAAAATATTCAAAATCTTATTTTAACATTCATATCATTTTATGTCCATGTGGACAAAAATACCCTTTAGACATTTTCCGACAAAAAGTCTAGTTCAACATTTGAAATTATTTTGACTTCAATTCAGTTAATTCAATTTAATTATATTGAGCAGATCCATTGAATGTTATCTATGTTTACCCTTCATGAATATCATCAACTAGATGGAATTTATAAAATTACCATTTTACCCTTCTAGTTGTTGTTTCCTCAACTCTTTTGTTACTTGTGAATAAGTGAGAAACAATGTATTGAATGCTATCTATGTTTATCCTTCATGAATATCATATTGTTTCATCCAAATAAAGTCGCTACTTAATTTTGGACAATGCGCAGTTCATTTATTCACAATTCAAGTAATAAAGCATGAGGTGATATATATTGCATTTCAACAATCTTGTACATGAATTCTATATCTATGAGAACTTCACAAAGTTGGTTCATGACATATTCATAACTTAATATCTCACCAATTGGCCTAGTCTAGATCACGTAATGGACCTAGAATTTGACTTTCTCAAATGAGAGTATTAATGATATGAAATGACATGTCTCATTTCAGGATTTAGGTAAGCATGATGCAATTCATACATAGTGACCTTGAGACAGAAGAGGTTAATGTTGGCAGAGATGCCCACAAGAAGATTGTTTATTTGCATATTGATGTAATATATATATCTTTGTAAAATCCTTATTAAAATATTGTTTATTTACATATTGATGTAATATATAAATCTTTGTAATTTGCTGATTAAATTAATAAATGTTGAAACGTTCATTCATTCCCTTTCAGTTTGATTGAAGATTTATGATATTCAATAGTCTTATAGTCCTTAATCAAACTTAACAATGTATGAAGAGACAAATGTAGATTTGCGTGAACAAACTTTTCATGGTTTGACTAAAATGGAATATTCGCAATCTAAAGTTCAACGGACTATTGATCCCAGTATGATTGTTGGAAGAATCTAGGATGTCTGGTTACGAGGCATAGAGAGTTAGGAACTCTGTAGTTCTTCTAGTGTATCTTTCGAAGATACTGAATTGACCGGTGCACCTGTAGAGACAATAGAAGAACAAACCATTTAACATCTTCTATCTCAAGGTCACTACGTATGAATCGCATCATGCTTACCTAAATCCTGAAATGAGACATGTCATTTCATAGCATTAGTACTCTCATTTAAGAAAGTCAAATTCTAGGTCCAATGTGTGATCTAGACAAGGCCTATTGGTGAGATATTAAGTTATGAAGATGTCATGAACCAACTTTGTGAAGTTCTCATAGATATGGAATTCATGTACAAGATTGCTGAGATGCAATATATATCACCTCATGCTTTATTACTTGGATTGTGAATAAATGTACAGCGCAGTGTCCAAATTTAAGTAGCGACTTTGTTTGGATGAAACAATGTGACTTGTTAGCTCCTCGTCAATACATTGTTTCTAACTTATTCACAAGTACTAAAGGAGTTGAGGAAATAACAACTAGAAGGGTAAAATGGTAATTTTATAAATCCCAACTAGTTGATGATATTCATGAAGGGGAAACATAGATAACATTCAATGGATCCGCTCAATATAATTAAGTTGAACTTGAGTAGAAAATAAATTCATTTGAACCGAGAGATTCTCAGTGTCGACTCTTTAGTGGAGTCAGTCGACATTAAGCTAATACTCGGAAAAGGTTTGAGAACTTTTGAGTCCGAGTATAGAAGCTCGAGTTTTGTTCATTTGGATCCATAAGGTCACTATTACAGGTCATTAGAGTAGGATTGTTAAACTAGAAGCTAAGTCAAAATAAGTTCAAGTGTTGAACTAGACTTTTTCTCGGAAAATGTCTAAAGGGTATTTTTGTCCACAAGGACATAAAATGATGTGAATGTCAAAATACGATTTTGAATATTTTCATTTGATTATTTTCTAAAGCCGAAAAGTCGTTTAATGCATTATGAAATTAATTTCGTTATTTGTGCAATTATAATTCTACAATGGGTATTTTAAGAATTGTCTTAAAATAAATAAGGAAGCATCTAGATGCTCCTCCCCTAGGTAGAGTTCGGCCAAGATAGTGCATCAAGAGGAGAGTTTCATTTCTTTTTTCTTATAAGGATAATTACCCAAAAGAAAAAGGGAAATGAATTTCCTTAAGAAGGAAACAAATGTGCTAAGTGAGGAAACAAATTTCCTCACTAATGCAATGTGTATGGCCGGCTAAACTAAGAGGGAAAGGGGAAGGGAAAATCAAATATTGTGTCATGAATACATTATTCATTCATGAATGAATAATTGACCTTTATAGATTTTTCCTTCTCCTATAAATAGAGCCTCACATAGAGATGTGAATGTTAAGCTTTTTCTTGTTCTCTCCTTCTTGTGGCCGACCCTCTCTCTTTCTCTCTAGAAAATACTCTTCTTATTTTGCACCTAGATCCATACTTGATCTAGAGAATTAGCTTATGATCCAAGAATTGTTCTTGGTTCATATTGTTTAATTGTACCCACACACAAATCCTTCCAAAACCTCTATAGACTCTTGTAATAGAAATCTTAGGTTTCTCGAGTTCAAGATTAGGTGTGAAGGTGACGAGCGAGCCAAGGAAGAGGATCTACCTTTCTCAAGACGCTTCAAGATCAAGCTACAAAGAAAGGTTGGTATTCTAGTAAATTAAATAATGTTTTTAATATATAACATGTATATGCTTTTTCTAGTTTAGTAAAAATTGTTTTACTTGAAAAAGAAATTTTTAAATTCCGCTATTAATTTGATTAATGTTAAATTTTTCTTTAACCCTAGACCTATTCCAACAGTTAAATGGTTTGTTCTTTCATTGTCTATAAAGGTGCACTGGTCAATTCAGTATCTTCGAAAGATACACTGAAAGAACTGTAGAGTTCCTAACTCTCTATGCGTCGTAACCAGACATCATAGATTCTTCCAACAATCATACTGGGATCAATAGTCCGTTGATATTTAGATTGTGAATATATTGTTTTAACCTAACCATGAAGAGTTTGTTCAGGAAAATCTACATTTGTCTCTTCATACATTGTTAGGTTTGATTAATGACTATAAAACTATTGAAGATCATAAATCTTCAATCAAACTTTTATTAATTTAATCAGCAAATTACAACAAGGACTTTATAAAGATTTATATATTACATCAATATATAAATAAACAATCTTCATGTGAGCATCTCTGCTAACACTCCATGCATATTGAGAGGAAATATAATTTGATTACAGAGACGTGGAGGTTAAGAAGATCTCAACGGTAGACAACCTTGCAGATCCAATCACCAAGGTCCTATCCAATAAAGTCTTCGACCAACATCGAGACGGATTAGGCATTAAGGGCTATACTCATCTTCTTTGTGTCAAGTGAGAGTTTGTTGGAAGAGATGCCCACAAGAAGATTATTTATTTACATATCGATGTAATATAAATCACTACTAACTCGTTATTATAATTTGCTGATTTAATTAATAAAAGTTGAAACTCTCATTCATTCTGTTTTCGTTTATTTGAAGATTTATGATATTCAATAGTTTTATAGTCTTTAACCAAACCTAACAACTCATGAAGAGACAAATGTAGATTTACGTGAACAAACTATTCATTGTTTTAAAACGAAACATTCACAATCTAAAGATCAACAGACTATTAATCCTAGTATGATTGTTGGGAGAATCTACTGTTGGAATAGCTCTAGTGTTAATAAAAATTCATTATTAACACATTAATGATAGAATATAAAAAAAAATTTGCAAGTAAAACAATTTTTACTAACCTAGGCAAAGGGCATGAATATATATACATTACAAAAATTATTTAAAATTACTTGAACACTAACCTTTCTCGTAGCTAGATCTATAGAAAGATAGATCGTCTCTTGCTCGTTACCGTCACACCTAAACGTGAACTTGAGAAACCTAAGGTTTCTATTACATGAGTTTTTAGAGGTTTATAAGGATCTGTGTGTGGGCACAATTAAACACAATAACTCAAGAACAAGTCTATGAGCTAAAGAGCTAATTTAGCCTAAGTCTAATGAGGACTTAGGAGCTAAAATAAAAGAGATATTTAGAGAGAGAGAGAGAGAGAGAGAGAGAGAGAGAGAGAGAGAGGGGTCGGCTAGAATTAGAGAGAGCAAGACCAAAAGCTTATTGTCACATCTCTATGTGAGGCTCTATTTATAGGAGAAGGAAATTCAAGAAAGGATAATTACTCTTTCCTATTATGCATTCATGAAATAGTATTTGATTTTCTCTCCCCTTTCTCTAATAACTTACATGGCCATCCCTTATGCATCATTGAGGAAATTTGTTTCCTCACTTCACACATTTGTTTTCTTCTCAAGGAAATGCATTTCCTCTTTTCCTTTTGGGTAGTTATTTTTATAATTAAAGGCAAAGAATTCTCTCATCCTTGATGTATCTTGGCCAAACTCTATATTAGGGAAGGGCATCTAGATGCTTCCTTATTTCTTTTAAGACAATTCTTAAAATACCAATTTAAAAATTAATATTGCACAAATAATAAAATTAATTTCATAATGCCTCAAACGACTTCTAGGCTTTAGAAACTAATTAATATTTCCAACATATGAAAATATTCAAAATCATATTTTGGCAGTCACAGAATTTTACGTCCAGATGGACGAAATTACCCTTTAGACATTTTCTCAAAAAATGTCTAGTTCAACACTTGAACTTATTTTGACTTAGCTTCTAACTTAACAATCCTACTCTAATGACCTTTAATAGTGAATTTATGGATCCAAATGAACAAAGCTTGAGCTTCTATCCTCGGACTCAAAAGTTCACAAACATTTTCCAAGTATTAGCTTAATGTCAAGTGACTCCACTATAGAGTTGACACTGAGAATCTCTCGGTACAAATGAATTTATTTTCTACTCAAATTCAACTTGATTATATTTATAAGATCCATTGAATGTTATATATTATTGTCCTTCATGAATATCATCAACTAGATGAAATTTATAAAATTACCATTTTATCCTTTTAATTGTTATTTCATCAACTACTTTGTTACTTGTGAATAAATTAGAAACAATGTATTGACAAGGAGCTAACAAGTCACATCGTTTCATCCAAATAAATTTTCTACCACGTGGTTCATTTATTCACAATCAAAGTAATAAAGCATGATGTGATATACATTGCATTTCAACAATCTTGTACAATAATTCCATATATATGAGAACTTCACAAAACTAGTTCATGACATCTTCATAACTTAATATCTCACCAAATATTCTTGTTTAGACCACTTAATGGATCTAGAATTTGACTTTCTTAAATGAGATATTAAAGCTATGAAATGACATGTTTCATTTTAAGATTTAAGTAAGAAAGATGCAATTCAGACATAGTGACCTTGAGATAGAAGAGGTTAAATGGTTTGTTCTTACATTGTCTCTAAAGGTGTACTGGTCAATTCAGTATCTTCGGAAGAGACACAGGAAGAACTATAGAGTTCCTAACTCTCTATGCAAATATTCATACTAGGATCAATAGTCCGTTGATCTTTAGATTGCGAATATTTCATTTTAACCAAACCATGAAGAGTTTATTTACACAAATCTACATTTTTCACTTCATACATGTTAGGTTTGATTAAGGACTATAAGACTATTTAATATCATAAATCTTAAAAAAAATGAATGAATGATCGTTTCAACTTTTATTAATTTGATCAGCAATTACAATAAGGACATATGAAATATTTATATATTACATCAATATGTAAATAAATAATTTTTTTTGGGCATCTTTGCCAATATGTATGATGTCAGGTTATGAGGCGTAGAGAGTTAGGAACTCTATAGTTCTTCCACTGTATCTTTCGAAGATACTGAATTGATCAGTGCACCTTTAGAGACAGTGTAAGAACAAACTATTTAACCTCTTCTGTCTCAAGGTCACTATATATGATTTCCATCGTGCTCGATCCTGAACTGAGACATGTCATTTCATAATTTCAATATATTCATCTGAGAAAGTTACACTCTAGATCCAAGTTTGTGAACTCGATGCGCTCTATTGGGTGATGTATTGGGTTATGAAGTTGACATGCGTATACTTTGTGAAGTTCTTATAGATATGGAATTCATGTACATGATTGTTGAAATGCAATGTATATAACCTCATGCTTTATTACTTGGATTGTGAATAAATGAACCGCGCGGTATCCAAAATTAAGTATCGACTTTATTTGGATGAAACAATGTGACTTGTTAGCTACTCGTCAATACATTATTTCCAACGTATTCACAAGTAACAAAAGAGTTGAGGAAATAATAATTAGAAGGCTAAAATGGTAATTTTATAAATCTCATATAGTTGATGATATTTATGAAGAGTAATCATAGATAACATTAAATGGATCCACTCAACATAATTTAGTTGAATTTGAGTAGAAAATAATTTCATTTCAACCAAGAGATTTTCAGTGTTAACTCTTTACTGGAGTCAGTTGACAATAAGCTAATACTCGGAAAAAGTTTGTTAACTTTTGAGTCCAAGTATAGTAGCTCAAACTTTGTTCATTTGGATCAATAAGGTCAAATATTATAGGTCATTAGAGTAGAATTGTTAAATTAGAAGGTAAGTCAAAATAAGTTCAAGTGTTGAACTAGACATTGATGTGAATGTCAAAATAATATTTTGAATATTTTCATATGATAGAAATATAAATTATTTTCTAAAGCCGGAAAGTCATTTGAGGCATCGCAAAATTAATTTTATTATTTGTGCAATATTAATTCTACAATGGGTATTTTAAGAATTGTCTTAAAAGAAATATGAAAGTATCTAGAAGCTCCCCCTAGATAGAATTTCGGCCAACAACAATTGAGAGAAGGAGAAATATCTCTTTTTATGTTGTGCATTACTGTATACTGGTGATTGCCCAAAAGAAAAGAGGACATGAATTTTTTTGAGAAGGAAACAAATGTGTTAAGTGAGGAAACAAATTTCCTTCACTAATGCACTTGTATGGCCGGCCATGTGGATAGAGAAAGAGGAGAAAAAATCAAATATTGTGTCATGAATATACAATCGGAAAACGTAATTACCCTTTCTTGTATTTCCTTCTCCTATAAATAGAGGCTTACATTGAGATGTGAAAATAATTTTTTGCTCTTATTTTTCTCTATAATGGCTGACCATATCATCTCCCTCTCTCTAAAAATACCTCTATTAGACTTAAGCTTAAATTAGCTCTTTAGCTCATAGAGCTGTTCTTGAGTTATTGTTTAATTGCGCCCACACACAAATCCTTCAAACCCTCTATAGACTCTTGTAATATAAACCTTTGGTTACCCGAGTTCACGACTAGGTGTGAAGGAAATTAGCAAGACAAGACGATCAACCTTTCCTAAGGCTCGTCAAAGAACAAGCTACAAGAAATGTTAGTCTCAAGTAATAATATAATTTTTTTAAATAATATGATGTTCATACACTTTGCCTAGGTTAGTAAAGTTTTTTTATTATAAAATAAAATTATATTCCTCCATTAACTCGTTAATGATAAATTTTTCTTAACCTAGACCTATTCCAAACAGGGCGACCAAAACAAGATATTTGAGGGTAGTGAGTGCAGGGGAAAAGAGGAAGCGGAAGGAACTCATGAATCCAAAACTTTCAACCATCAAGTCGAGGGGTTGGTAAGGTAAATCCTTAGATTTTTTTGTGGCATCCACGAAGAGGAAATATTTTGAATTTCATGACAATGTTTTGTTACAAAATTTGTAATTTCGTGACGAACTTGTCACGAAACTGATAAAACCTCATCATATATTGTTCGCAACTATACAAGATTTCGTGTTGTTCAATTGACTGCGTTGCCACAAAATTTAACATCAAATCTAAGGATCGTCATATGTTTCCTGTCACGTACATATTAGTTGGTGACATCAAGTTTACTGAAACATTCATCCAAAAATCAATATGAACTTTTTATTATTGCAAATGTTTGCCAAAAACCCAAATCATATATATGCGAACAACTTACCGGAGTTAAATGGCTGGGAGGCGAATGTTATTTGGAGTTTCATTTGCTCAATTAAGTGAGTCAAAAAGCCGAAACTTCTGACTTTCTTGACATTTTGGTGACCGGAATTATGGATTTCCGTCGACGTCGATGTTCAGAGTTTTGTATGACGCGAAGAGAAAATGTGGTATCTGAGTATGACCATTGACGAAAATGACGAGGTGAGATGGAGATGAAATGTGATTTCTAAGTATGACCATTGACAAAGATGACGAGGTAAGACAAAGAGGAAATGTAATTTATGGATATGATCATTGACGGAGATGATGAGGTAAGACGGAGAGGAAATGTGATTTTTGGATATGACCATTAACGAAAATGACGAGGTAAGAGGAGAGAAACGAGTGAGATTAAGAATGAAGAGGAAAAAATGTATTAAATATAAAAATATATTAGAGAATTTTATTTTATTTTTCCGAACTTTTAATTAAATCATTTTCTTGAAGAAAAAAAAAATATAAGTGAAATTTTTATCAAATTTAGTCTTATAAATAGCAAATTCTACATAAGGTTATATTATTACAAAAACATGAAATTAAAGTATCCCCGTTCTAAATTCTAAAGCCCATTACTTTATTGCTTCAATATATACATAAAATATAATAATATTATAAAATCAACTTTGAGTGTAATTGCCAACGTTGACTTAAGTGCAGGTTGTTGCACAATGTTAGGCAACAATCCATGTGATATTTACATCATCCGCCAAGAATGGATCTATTATACATGTATATCATATTTTTCAAAATCAAGCGATCGACAAGGTAATAAAAAGCCTAAATTATTCATATGTGGTCTATTTTTCAAGGTGAGAGAGAGGCTTTAATTACACATAAATTCAATCAAGTGTTGTAATAAGTCCTACCGCACACTATCTTTGCCCAATTGCGTACACACACATCAAAGCTTTTATGTTGAGCATGTGCTTTTGGTGGGCTAAGCATATTATTGATCAAGCTTATAGGGTAAAATTAATGACCGTGTTGAGTTGTAATAACATAATGAAGAAACAGAACAAAAAAAAGTCCCATTCTATAACACTATTATAATTGAGAGCAACTTGGGGAAAAGAATTTAAATAGAGAAAATAAGAAAAGGACCACCACCGCTAAACCATGTGTAAGATAAAAACAAAAAATTTATGTGTTATTTTTCCTCATAATAGTATGCTTCTTGAAATATATAGATATACTTTATTGAAGTGATAGAATATTGTGAGCAAGCTTTTGCTTTTCTTTTTGGTGTATTTACGAAATGTATAATATTAGGTAGAAAGCTACATGGACTTTTTCTATTATGCTTTTTTCTAATGGGACCGTCCTTACATATGAACACGAAATTCGTCCCATTTATGATTTTTATCGTTAGCTTGTTCTTGTTTTCTTTTCTCAAGAGGCTCATAATTAGTCGTTTATTTAATAGGTTTTGTTATGGTTCTTTGCATCTTCCTTTTTTTTGGTGTATTGATGTTACGAACACCCTTTTCCACGCTACACCCATATCTTCCCAACTTGCTATTCACATCTCTTAATTTAAAACTTCGATAAAAAAAAATATGTATGACATATAAACCAAAAATACAGATAAGAGATAGATATCGAGACAAAAAAATGAGTGAACAAAAATAAAACAAAGCATTTATATATATTAACAATAAATATCCAACCCTTTGAAAAAAGAAAAGAAAAAAGACGTCACAAACCCCCCACCAAATATTTCAGCTTACGAAATCAATTCAAACATTTAGCATAATATATTAGAAGAGAAAACGATAATGATCTCTTATCTAACAAATTACAATTATGTTCATGAACATAATATATATATATATATATATATATATATATATTGTAATATATATAACTTCCAATCAACATAATACTATGATCAAGTTATTGATCTATATAAATAGATAAAATATGGAGGATTTAATTAATAAATTTAAATTATTAAAGTAATGATCAATAATTAGTTATCTTACAATTTTATATATCTTTGCAATTTGATATAACACAACACCTGCTGGCAGTAATCAATAATTAAAAAATTGAATAAAATTAGAAAACTAAACACCGCTAATAATCAAATTATAATGTCGGAAGGACTTCTGTTTGAAATAATAACCGTCATCATAATAATCTTACAAATTTTGCTATAATATTACACCTGGTAATAGTATCCAAATCAATAATATAACCTCTGATCTTTATAAATTTTTTATTGATCAATCTATAGCAAAATGTACAAATTAAAAAAAAAAAAAAAAAATACCCAACATTTTAAAACTCACACATTAACACTGCACCTCTGCGTAATCTGGTACTTCACCGCACCGCCTCCGATAAGAATCCCACTGGTGGCGGCGCCAGAGCCGTACCCTCCGCCGGAGTTTCCAAGGTTGATGAGCGCGTTACACCTCACGTAGAAATGATACTTCCCGGAGACGAAAGCTCCGACCTTCCAGCGAACCCTGCCGTCGATCTTGAACAAGATCGGGACAGCTCCGGCGGACTGCGACTGAGCGAGCGCGGCGGAGTTGAAGGGCGCGACGGGGACGAGGTTGCCGTAGACGAAGGGCGACCAGACGTCGACGTCTTTGTGGCCCTGATAGGCCGGCGGGATTCTGGTCCGGTACGTGATCTGCTGGCTCTGGTAGACGGCGTAGACGTCGAGGCGGTCGTAGTAGACGCCGATCTTGTCGTTGGGGTTTCTGGCGGAGAGCGTCACCTGGAAGTTGGAGGTCAGGAAGTTGGGGACTGAGGTGTTGAAGGCGTAGACTGTGACGTCTTGGAGCACGAAACGGGGTTTCGACGGTTGGAGGATCGCCCACACCAGCAGGACTGTCAGCAGCACTACGAAGAAGAAGATCAGAAGTCCCGCGAAGAGTCGCCGGAGACGCTTCTCACGGCTCTTCCCGTGCCCTCCACAGTCCTTTTCCGACATCTCGACCTGCTTTGCTTTTCTTTTTAGAGAGAAGAGAGAGTGAGTGTGTGTTTGAGAGAGAGAAAGAGTTCTTGTGAGCCGGTGTGTGAATGATTATATATATGTGGATACTAGTATATGGTAATTTTTTTACTAAGACAAATTAAAAAATTATATTTATATGTATTGGCGTATAAATTTTAAAGAAAGCTTAGTTTAGTAGTTATTTCACGACGGGAAGTCTAGATTTCACATTTGTTCAAGTTTTATATAGTGTCCTTTTATAGACATATATATATATATATATATAATTTTGAGTGTATAATCGTAAATGTTTGGTCAATTTTTATTAATTAGTCACACATTTTACTAATATAATTTTATTGATGAATTTGTCTAAATAACTCTCTCTCTCTCTCTCTCTCTCTCTCTCTCTCTCTCTCTCTCTCTCTCTCTCTCTCTCTCTCTCTCTCTCAGAAATATAAAGATATAATAGTATAAAATTTACTTTTTGAAACTCGTGGGGCATGGTAAGTAGATGGTTGTTGCCGCTGATAGTGAATTATACTATGTGTGAGATTACAATTTTCCCATACAATTTTCTCCTTCCAAATCCATTCTCAGCGTTAAGGAAAAAATTGTAATTGCGTTCAAATAGAAGGAGAGTACCACATTTTATTTTCTCAAATTTCACGAAAACATGTTTTTTTGAAATATAAGTAAATTTCATAGGTAAAGATGAAATGTCCTTTTAAAAAGATAAAACTAACACAAATATCATATAGTTAAAAAAAATTAAAAAATTAAAATTGACTTACAACAACGATTAGGCTTTTTCGAGCATGTTTCAACTTGTTTTACAATAATAATAATAGATAATAACTGGTTAATATGGATATAAAATAAAATGTAAGAAAAAATTGTTTTTAAAGATATTGTGTCATTTGTCCTGATATTTTGAGAAAAAACAATTTTAGTAGATTTTGAGAACACCAATAACAAATGGTGGTACTTTGGGCAATTCATGAACATTAATATATAAATAGTCCGAAAAATGTACTTAAAATTTGAAAAAAAAAATTATTTAGCGAATTTGGAATTTATTACTTATTATTCCAAAATTTCTTATGTAAATCGTTAAAATATTTAGCTATAGACTTAACACTTAATTTATAGCGTACAGACTTGATTCGTTTAGTGAAATTTTTTAATCATGAAACAAATTCATCTCTTGAAAACTTTTGTTTTATTCCAATAGTTTTTGAGTTTTGGAGCGAAATTGTTACACAAAAAAACCACGACTAAAATTATGAGAGAGAATAATAATTTGTAAATAAATACTAGAAAATTAGGTGTAATTATGTGTAAATAATTTGTTTTCATTTATATGTGATCTAAACTAATTAGGAAAGTAAATAATCATGCGAATTATTCTCTCAAATTTCAGAGAGAGATGCATTTAAATTTCAATATTTGAAAACCAAATTCATAAACAAAATTATAAATTCGAATAAAAAATAAAACGAAATATTAAGAGTAGTTTTGACCAAAAATTACCTATAAACATAAGACACGTCATAAGATTGATTATTCCCAATTTGTTTACTAAAAAATTGGTATATTTAAATGAGAAATTTCCCAAATTACCACCATTTGTATTTTTTTCCCAAAATACTAGTACAAAAATCTAAAATATCCCTAAAACAATATCTTTAGATTTTATTCCATATCCATATTAATTGATTATTATTTATTTATTTTTAAAAAATTAAACTTTAAAAGGTATAAACTACTCCAACCCTAAAAAATTTAATTTTTTTTAATTTTTTTAAATTTTTTTCTTAGTAATTTGGCCAGTAGTATAAGTTTAGGGCATTTATGTTAGTTTAATTTTTGTAAAGGGTATTTCGTCTTTTTACATGAAATGTACTTGTATTTTGGAAAAAAAATTATGTTCGGGTGAATTTTGGGAAAATAAAAAATAAACGGCGGTACTTTGCGCAATTCCTCTATTTAAATTGACAACATTTGAAGCAGGTATAAAACCTATTTTGTGTTAAATAAAGGGTTAATGTAGTATATAGGCCTATATAGGTTTTGATATTTGGAAATGGCCCAGGTTTTGTAAAACTTAAGTAAATGTCCACATATAAAATTAACAAAAATTTTGTGCCCAAATTACCCAAATTTTATTCCCACCCAAACCACACCATTTTTCCGGAAATTAATTAAAAAAAACGTAAATATAATTCAGTTAATAAATCCCGAAAATCCTTCTTTTGCATTAAACCATTCGAAAACAGAGAGAGAAATTAAGACGAAATACGAAAAGCCACCCGAAAAATCGAAACCCTCTTTTCTATCAAACGGAATCCAAAATTAACGATGATCGGAGGAACTTCTAAATACAGGTAAGTTAATATTCATGCGTTTTTTATTTACTTGGATAATAAAGTCGCACTGTTCTGTGTTTTTTTTTGTTTTTTCCCAAATAATGTAACCAGCGATTTTGCTTTCTGGTTTTGTTATCATGTCGCATATTCTATACACATATTTTCTGGTTTTTGCGATTTTGTAACCGTTGTTTCGTTTTCCACTACCCTTTTTCCTAAAAGTTTCGATTCTGTTTTTTGCATGTCTAAGTTCGAATAACAAAAGGTATTATTTGCATGCAATAAAAAAGAGTTAATTTCTAATGTTTTGACCTGTTGATTTTATTTTAGGGAAATTATCAATGATGACAAAGGTATCAAGATCTGTGAGCAAGAAACGTAAACACAGCACCCAAAACAAAAAAAGGAGACTCCACAGAACCTGACAAAAAGAACAATAAGGTTTATTCTAAAACTTTGTTAATAAAATGTTAATTAACAACGAAAATTGTTAAATTGAAGTAAATTGTATTATGTTGTTTTAGGTTGAATCATACTTAATTGATCCAAAAAACTGGGATCTAGATCAACGAATAATTGTTCACACGAATTTCGGAGCGATTAAGGAGATTCTGAGGAGTTTAGAGACAGAAGAACATTTTAAAATGTTCTCTAAATCACCATTCTTCCATTTCCAATATCTCAAAGGTGATATTTTCTCAAAGAAGTTGATACATATTCTAGTGCTCAGCCAGGTTGAATCTGGTAAACCGAATGAATTACATTTCAAAATAGGAAATCATATCCACCGATTTACAATAGCTGAATATGAATTAATGTCAGGTACGTATTTACAATTTAAATTGTTTTATTATATTGATAACATTTTTATTTACAAAATATCTAATACAAGTAAATGTTGGTGTAATTTACAGGATTAATTTGTAGCAACATACCTGATATAAAAGAAGATTTAATCATCGGGAATCCATTAAAAGAAACTTTTTTCAAGGTTAAAGGTATGCAGAAAGCCTATTACCTTTTAGGTCTTTTACAGGGTAAATTTGGAGGAACAGACAAGGAGAGGATTGCCCTCATAAATGTGGCAATATTGGAAACGATGGTACTTCCTAGAGAGCGTAACCATATTATCTCCAACGACATATTGAGGATGGCGTCAGATGAAGATGTCTTCAGGTCTTATCCATGGGGCAGGGAAAGCTTCATGAGGTTGTGTGATTCATTTAAAAGAATCAAAAAATCAGGGAACAAGACAGGATACAACTTGGATGGGTTCTTGCACCCAATACTGGCCTGGCTGTTTGAACTCATTCCAGCATTTGAAGAGAATGGTTACACCAAATCAAACACAACATACACCATCCCTCGAATGTTGAAGTGAGCATACCACTTTAACCCTCAGTCTGACGATGTGCTAATCATCTTTAACCATGACGAGGTAAGTTAATTATTACTCAATTAACATTGTTTTATATTGTAAATTAACATGTGTAAATTTTTTCTTCCTGATCAATGTAAATTGTAGCTCCGATTCAATAACCTAGCAACAACAGCAGAGGAACAAGAGAAAGGGGCCCCAATTGTGAAGACAACCAATTTCCCTGAATTTGGTGATTTGCCTACAGATGAAGATGATAACAACCCACAAAAAGGAAAGGCCCAAGCAAGCAGTTCAAGATGCCAGAAAGGATACGTGACTACGGACGTGTTAAATGAAGTTTGCGAGAAGCTGGACACAGCACTCGAGGAAATAGAAATACTGAAAACCAGAGTGGAAAAATGTAATGAAACTTGCGACATTATGCTCGACATCGTAAACGTATACCTAGAGAAGGAGAAAGTGGAAGTCTTTTATCAGGTAATTAATACTGTAAATTAAACACTTATTAACATTGTTAATGAATAGGAGTTGTTTCAGGAAAAAGCAAAAGCAAAGGAAACAACAAATCAAAAGGTAAATTAAAAATAAATGTTACATATACAATTTAAAGTAGATTAAGTAACAAATGTTGCTTGAATATAGGAAGACACCAATCTGAATGAAAGTCCCCAAACAAAAGACAAAGAGATACCAAAAAAAAAAGCACCCTTGGAAAAGAAAGGGAAAGGAAACCGAAAGGAGCATTGCCAACTAGACACTCACCACGAACAAAAAAAATAGATGTGGTATTTCTAAATAAGGTTTTCATTTTATTTATAATTTCAAATGAACATTATATATTCTTTTGTACAGGCTGAAAATAAACAATATGAGCTGACTGCTAAGGGAATTAGCATCGCTGACCAGGAACAATTGACACTGACAAACATGGTGAATCGGTATTGAATTAACTGTGTTAATGATGTTATAATTAACAACGTTTTATTTCAACAGTTCAAGAAGACCAAAGAACAAAATATCGAGAAAAAAGTGCCAAACGTCCAGCCAAATATGGAACCTCCAAACAAAGATGTTTTGGCCCCTGTCAAGTTATTGGTAATATTTAATGTTTATTTAGAAGTTAATTAGTTAACCATGTTAAATGTTAATAAGTTAACATTAATAAAACTATGTAAATTGTGGTGAATTGCTTTGTATTAATTATGAGATTATAACTAATTAGTTTAATATATCATTTTAAAAAGCTGAAAGCTAAATGTGTGCCAACCAATATTCAACAAGAAGAACCAATGCTTCTAACAGAGATGGAACATCCTATCAAAGAAGTTTCCTCACCCCTCAAATCATTGGTAAATGTTATAGATTAGAAATAAATTTCAAATAAATTGTTTATGTCCAATCAAATTAAGTTATACTTATATGTAATGAACAACTTTAATGTGTAAACAGTTTAAGGTACTTAAGAATAGACAAGAGACACTCAACCAGAATGAGTCAGCAAGTGGAAATCCCCCTCAAGACATATCTCCCCTACTCGGGGTAGATAATGCAAAAAATATGATCCCAGTAAGTAAATGTATTTATAATTAACATAGTAAATTATTCTGATGTTCATGAATATTTCAGCAAAGATTACAACAACTGCAGGATGATTGGGTATTTGCAATAAATGATGTGTTCGAAATGGATCCTAACGGAAACTTTTATGAACAGGCGGCCAAATATAAACGTCTAAGCAAAGGTTTACCCAAAACACGAGCATTGGATAATATGGTGCCAAAGAATATCGTAAGTAAAATAGATCTTAATTAATATATTAAAGACCTTTTCTCTAATTAATATCGTAATTTATAGGTACAGGAAGATTTACCACCTATTCCAGAAGCAACAGAGAATCAGCAACACCCTAGCGTATGAAATAAATTTCAATTTACATCTGTTTTTATGAGATAATTTACGACGGAAATGTTTAACATGACATACACAAATCCAAAGAAGAAAATAATGTTGCCCTATTGAGGGCTAAAAAGAACGTGAGGAAGTCTGTCTACCAGCGGCCACCGTACACGGCAGAGAAAAAACCAAAGAAAATGAAGAAATCCGCATAAATTGCAGGCACTGAACTCACAGAAGAAACAACATGTAGCAAACCATTTTTGATTTAGGACTTGGACTAGATGAGTAATGATTTAATGTTGTCTGATGGTAAATTAGTTTTCTGGAACATGTTATGTTGATTGTCTATTTTGAGTATTGTTGAACTGTTTATCAGTACAAAAACATATTTACTTCAATGTTAGATAACTATGTTAATTATCTATGTTAATTTGAGACAATATTAAGTATTGAGCAATACTCTGCGTGTAATTACTCGACTTTATTAATTATGTATGTTTAATATAACCAATTAAATGTCAAATATTTTCAACGTTCTCATCAATAATATAATTAATATTATAAGGTAAATATTAGAATATACAAATGAGATAAAGCATAGAGTAAATGGAAAAATATCCAAATAACAGTATCCGACTAACGTAGTAAATTATAACGCGATTCACAACATTTATAAAAAAAAGTAGAACAGTAGAACTTGAATAAAGAAAAAATAATTATGAATTACACCACAAGGAAACACCTTAACTGAAATAGCACAAACTGAAACACCACAACTGAAACAAATTAAAAAAAAAAAACCAATGCTATTTAACCCCGGCAACAACGTTTATTATGACCACTTTGACCACAATTGCCACAACGTTGGACGTATGGGTGAACTTTTTCAGATTTTGATCGGTATCTCTTTTCCTTAGGCCTCCCTGATTGACGCTTTATAACATGAGGTTTAAGAATAGCTGCATCTGATGGCAAACCCCATTCCCCTTCATGTGAAATCGGAAATACATCTTGTAAATACGTCATCCTAAAATACTCTTGTGTGTAGAATGGAGAAACATAATCAATAGGATGTAAATTTCGTCGATATAACACAGCACAAGCATGAGGACATGGAAATTCTTCAAACTCCCAAAACCGAAAACTGCAAGACCTTTCTTGAACATCAACTATTTTCCTAATAGCTCCATCAACAACTTCATATTGAAAGTCATTGATCGCATTAACCTAAAAAATATAGAAAAAACTCTAATCAATTAACATCGTAAACACAATACTAATTAACTGTAAACATAAAGACAAAATTAACAGTGTTAATTAATAGATAAGAAGAGTAATTTACGTTCATAGTGCGTGCAGCTTCTTGAGCTTCCTTCAATAATGTAAGTCCACTGTCTGTTAAACCTGATAACAATAAGTCCCCTCTTCTTGACAATCCATCTTTGAATAAGATCTCGATAACTCAAAACAAGACAAGAAACTGGCCATCCACGAGCTTCATGCAAAACTGAATTCAAACACTCCGAAATATTGGTAGTCATGATATTAAATCTCTTTTCTGGAAAATGACTACGAGACCAAACCTCTGGATTTGCTTTCAACAAATATTTTTTGATTTTCCGATCACCAGTAGAGAGTAAATTCAGCCAAAAATCAAATTCTTTAGATGTGTAAGCCTTTGCACACTTGTAGAAAAGGGGCTGAATATGACTACTACCAAATTGAGCTTTAACATTACCCCATAAATGTTGCATGCATGATGCGCATTTAACCTCAGGAAATACCTTGATCACAGCTTTCTGAATGGATTTATGCCTATCCGATACAATGACCATTTCATCACGTACACCATAAACATGACGAAGCTGCAACATAAACCACGACCACGATTTATCATTTTCTGAATCCACAATACTAAAAGCCAGTGGAAACAAATGATTATCCCCATCTTGTGCAGTAGCAAGCAACAACGTCCCATGCGATTTTCCCTTCAAAAAAGTACCATCTACAGATATAACTGGGCGACAATATCGAAACCCATGAACACAAGCTCCAAAAGCTAGGAAAAAATACTTGAAAGTACCATCTTCTATTACTGTTTTCGTATAAGAACCTATCCAGAATTGACATTGCAAACATAATTGTCAGTGTAAATTGAGTAATATATACTGACGTAAATTGAAAAAATTCAAGATTTACTCATGTGATGTAAATTGAATAATAAAAACGTTGTAAATCATATACTTACCAGGATTTTTGGCACACATCATATCACCAATGATTGGAATATGATTATAAGACGAGTCAAAATCACCCCGTAAATCAATCAAAGCATTTTTACGTCCCTTCCAAGCCCGATAATAAGACACTTCCACATTCCAACGGTTCCTCATAATCTCAGCAACTCCGGCAGGTTTAATTTCCGTGGCTAATGATCCCCTAAAATCATCTCTAACGCATTGACTAATTAACATAGACGAAGCATGCTTATTTTTGTTGATAACCACACGACCAAAACATGAATGATCCTTGGAAAAACTTTTAATGACCCAAATACCGGATTTAGGGCTAACAGTAGCATATAACATCCAAGAACAATTAACATCCTTACAACATACACGATACCTTGACTTGTTGGATTTTATAGTCCTAAATTCAAAAATATTACGAACAGCCAACATACTCAAAGCTGTTTGTAAAACAATTTTGCTAGTGAAAACATTGTCAACATTCAAATCAAATTTCAATGGGAAATTTTGCAAATCGAACTGATCAAACAAAACGACATCTTCCTTTGAGGTTTCTTCATTGGAAGTAGTATCAACATCACGTGATTGGGAACATTGTCGCTCGAATAATTCTACTACAAAATAAGAAAAAATTAAAGTTATACTTTAAACAAATAAAAATAAAACAGGAAGACCAACAGATAAATATGTACAAGATTGTTGTAGAGAAGAACCCTCCCCAAACTCGTAAACCATCTTACGTAGATTAACTGCCGACAATGAAACGAGGACGAACTACTATTTTCGTAAATTGATTATCAATTTCCGACTAATACCAAATCTCTGTAAATAAGATACATGCTTCGTGATTAACAACACACAATATTAAATAACAGAATACAATTACCAATAATTAAAAAAGGAAATTAAAAATCCTAAAAACAGTAACCGCTTTTTAATTAACAAGTCAAAGGTAAATCCTAAAATAATAGGATCTATTATTCATTCCAACAAATAAGCGTTGATATTAAAAAATATAAAAAAGGAAACGATTTCAAAATGAAATTCAAATAAAATCCGGCAATCAATTTGAATACAGAAAAATTTGAAAATTAAAATCAAAACGTTTTTTAAAAACGTCCAAAATATAAGGGCAAAAATGTAATTATATAATTAAATTAAAAAGCCACATAAGCAAAATGGACATTTACTTAAGTTTAACAAAACGTTGGCCATAACCAAATTACGTTTGTCAGCCAGGGCCAATTCTCCAATTTTTTCTTAAATAAAAAATTAATGTGTATATGTAGAGCATTGGCTATGGTAATCTTTTTACTAATTACTTGCTACTTCTATGCTATACGTGAGCGGAATTGGTTTATATTATATCTTTAGGGACAGAAAAGATAGTTAATAAGCAGCTTATTATTGTTGTATATTCAACTCTTGTTAACTACGTCATTGCTGATTAGTGAGGTGGATAATTTAATTTTCGTAAGCTATAAGTTCTATTTCAGGTTTTTAGCTTACGTTGTATTGTTGACTTTATGATATTTTCTATTAAAATATAATTATCTATATGCGTTTTAAGCTTTTATTTAACCAATCTGAATTAATTTCAATTATCATAATTTAAATATATAACTATTTTTTTTTTGTTAGGGATTTTAAAACAGTACACTTTCATGGCAAAGACAACTACCTCTTAATTAGGTTTAACGTGGTTCCTCGCATGAAGTACATACTTTGAATTGTTCCATGATCGTCATTATTTCGAACTAATCAAAATGACGACTCAAGCTTAAAAATCTACCGAGTATCACATTTGTTAGTAGATCAAAATTGCACGATTGAGATAGTAACATCCCTTTGATACTTAACTTGACATTGAGTATAAAGTTATGATCAGAAAGAATGTTTGGCCCTTAGATAGATCTCTGATGTACACCGTACAAGCTAGCTATAGAACAACTTTCATAAACGTCTTTCGGGTGTCTTTCTGATACAGAATTTACACATTTTTAAAAGTTTGTTTCGAGTATGAAGTTCTCATCAAAAGTTAAACACATAATATGCCGGTGGTGTACGAGAGACTTCTAAAAGTCTTGGCTCCTATCTAAAACATGGATCACATGTTCTACTTGTTTCTCTATTTGTATTGGATGTAGCTGGTATGTTGATATGTTTTTTAAGAAGTGGTTAACTTAAAATGTGCGTACATTGAAGCTAAATGTTGACCTTTCGATTCTGAAAGATAATTTTGTTGGAAATATATTAACATTTTAATATATAAATAATGAACATGATATATTAGGGTGGAATTTCAATATTTCTTTTTAATATGAAAATCTTTTTTTCAACATATTAAAATAATTATGACGTTAAAAACAAAACATCCATGAGAAAATATTTTAATGACATAAACATTGAATTCTATAAATTCCAAATTCATATAATTACTTATAGAATTAATTAAATAGAATTCGAAAAGAGTTGCGGTTGTTGTCGTCAACTTCACGAGTCGTCCTTCCGTCTTCAATCTCTGAAAACCGTTCCTCCATCTCCGTAAACGACTACGATGGATACAATGCTAAGGCCTTCGGGGTTTAGTGAGATTAAGAATGTGAACTTTTATGAACAAGAGAGAAACAACAAGGAACTAAACCTCTTGTGTCTCTCTCTCAATATTGACAGAAGGAAGAAGATTTTCTCTCCAAAATAAAGACACTATGAAAACAATTTATTTTATCTCTCTCTCTCAATATGGTCCGCCAAAAAGTGTAAAAATGAGGGGAGAAGTGTGTCCTATTTATAGGAGAGTGAATCAGTGTAGGTCAAATAAATATCAAAGATTAACCCAATATTTTCTAGCCTAAATTTGAAACAATATTCACTCCTCTTGCCCTTCTATATGGTCGGCCAAGTTATGCACAAATCAAGTCAATATATGATTGATTCCCAAGATAATGCATGATATTTTCCTTATAGGTATTATCATGGACTAAATTATAATATTTCATTGATCATTTCGATCTAATGGTGGAGATGATGACACATAATCAATTATCGTCATATTAGATTAACCAATAAGAATTAAGGAATTAATTCTCTCTACCTTAAATTTTTATTTAAATTCAATGATTGTATAATTATCAATTTAATTGTACAACTTGATTGATTAAAATAAAATAACTATTTATTTATTTAATCATGAGAGAAATAATTACCATACTGTAAATCACAATCTACACTCAATGAGATAATTATCAAATCAACTTAGTACTTTAGAATATTTAATTCAATAACCGAACTTAAAATATGATTTCAACAAATCATATTTACATATTTTTAATTCATCAAAATCTCGTCCAAAAGTCTAACATTGAGACCTCATGGACCGACATGAACGAAGCTTTAGAATAAAGTCCGGGAACAAAAGTTCACAAACATTTCCCGACTTTTAATTCTTAATTTTGGTCGATCCACAAAAGTACCAATAATGAATATCTCTAAGTTCATATGCGTTTATATTTCCATTTGATGTGATGAAAATATTCTTCACACGGTCCACGGTATATTTTACGATATTACCATTTGTGTGTATCATTAACTGAGAGGGATGTAAAATTACTGTTTAACCCTTAATTATTATTTCACCAACTCCTTTATTATTTGTGAACGAGAAAAACAAAAGTGAGATGTCACAACATGTCACATCAGAGAATATGACATGTTGTGACAACTCCTTCGTTTTATTTGCTCACACTTCAAAGAACAAAGAATGGTGTGATACTTATGCCGTAGTATTCTTATAGCACAAATTCCATATTTGTGAATCACATAATTCAACGAGACAATATTATGACATCATGTGTTGGGTGAAACATTAATTAGACATTGTCCATTGACTAATCAACTGTCATAAAGTGTCACAAAAAAATATGCATTCACTTCAAAGTTTAGGTAATAACGAAAATAACCCTCTCGTATGTGATTTTTAAGCTTCGAGTAATAGAACTATTTTACCTCGAACTTCAAAGTGTCACAGGTCTTGTTCAATGCATTCATGAAGACATCAAGAATAAACTCCAGAGTCACAACTCTCAGTATAACAAGATAAGATATTCATAGTTTATTCGAACAATCATTAGTTGGATAGGATTGCCTTATATTGCCCTATCACTAGGACAAAAAAGGTCTTAAGAAGCGACAAAAAAGACGCTTCTAAATGACCTTTAGAAGCGACATTAGAAGCGACAAAGTCGCTTCTAATGATTCGCTTCTAAAGGTCTAGATGCAACTTTGTCGCTTCTAAATGTATTTTAAGCGTCGAAATTAGAAACAACAAGTCGCCCCTAAAGTTGCTTCTAAGGGTCTAAAAAATGTGAAAAAATGGTGGGGTAATTTGGCGGGTAACGTTTAGAAGCGACATTGTCGTTTCTAAAAGTCGAAATGATATTTTTTTAAAAAAATTCTATTTGATTTTATTAAATATTAAAATTTAAATTTGTTATAAATTAATTAAAATTGTATGGAATATAATTAAATTAATCATAATTAAAATACTAATTGAATTTAAATAAACACAAATGAAATAAATATTAAGTCGAAATGTTATACATTGAAATTCAAATGTCGATAATTCATAAACACAGATAAACTAATAAAAATCATAAACGAAATAATTATAAAAAGTTGATAAGACTACAACATGAATAAAACTAAGATCTTTTTCCGCGTCCTCGACTTCGTCCTCCGCGTCTTTCGCTGGGTCCTGAAGGAGGCTCGGTGTTGGGCTCGGGGTTGGTGTGAAATGATGAAGGCGAAGGCTCGTCTGGGCGTCGATGTGGCTTATTCGGCGTGTATTGCAAACCCGAAGCGCTCGAGGATCCGAACCGAGACATGTATTGGTTCAATGTCGCATCAAACGCGGGGTCGACATTCACGCAATCATTCGGGAACACGTCAATCATCTCGTATCCCATGCCAAATCAATTCAACTTTGACTTTGACTTGTAATGCTTTTCTGGAATTCTATTCCCAAGAGGATGAGATTTTTACAAGAGTTGCAAAAGTTTTATAAATGATTTGTTCGTCCAATAGTTTGTCACTTTGATGTGCATTAATTGGACCAAAAAAGATAATGATGAGAACTCCTTACAACCGGAATACAATTTTGCATTCAACTCGGCAAATAGATCTGCGATCTGCTCTTCTTCAGCCACATCTTCTGCAGTTGGATCATTAAAATCGTCATGATCAATATCAATATCATTCCTGATATCTTCGATTGCATCATGGACTCCACCAACATCGTCTTGGTCATTTGAATCATTTGTCGCAAGAATGACCTCTTCACGTGACTTGCCATGATGATACCACCAAGTGTAATACAGAGTAAATCCTTTGAACATGAGCTGCGCTCGAACCACTGGGATTTGTTGAGTTAGCGCATTATTGCAACGACGACAAGGAAATTTAATTTTGTGCTCGCTGTTCATTTGGAATCGTGCAACTCGAATAAATTAGTTCACGCCCATTTCGAATTCAAGACTACATCGATTAATTTCAGTTATCCAATCTCGACTTGGATTTGACATGCGCTGAATGTTGAAATTAGGAAAGTTGTGTGATTGAGAATATTAGAAAATATACATTGTATATAGGAGTTGATTGTTGATGATATGATATCGGAAAGTTATTGAATTTAGATATAACTAATTAATGATTTGTTTGATCGATTGGTATTACATAAAAATTTACAGAAATTTGGGCAGAGTTTCCCCTAAAATATAGACAAACCAAAAACCTGAAATTTGTACAAAACATATATATACCAACCAAAACTATCCTATTGATTAGTAAACTAAAAATCTACATAAACCAAACTACATATATAACTTATATTCAGCATATTCAACTTATAATTAATTTATATTCAACTTAACATATTTAACTTGTATTTAACATATTCAACATAACATATTCAACTTCTTAATTAAGTTATATTCAACATATTCAAATTATTAACATATGATTAACTTAAATTCAATATATTCAAATTAACATATTCAACTAAACTTATATTTAACATATTAAATTAACATATTCAACTAAACATAAATGCAACATATTCAATTTAATATATTCAAATTAACATATTCAACTAAACTTAAATTCAACATATTCAATTTAACATATTCAACTTAATATATTCAACTAAATATGTATTGATTTAATTAACATAATAATAACCTTGTGAGAGGGCGAACGAGACGGCGGTCACTACGAGGCTACGATCAACTCGAACAACGCGAAAATTTAAATAAATATTTAAAATCGGATTAAAACAAAACTAGCTAACAATTAACGCTATGTAAAAACATATTAACAAAACTAAAAAAACGATTAATAAACTTAAATTTAGCCAAAATAAAAAAAATTACCGATACCGGAGCAATGAGGTGGCGGCTAGAGCAATGAAGTAATGGCCAGAGCAAACAGGTGACGGCCAGTGTCAAGGTGGCGGCCGGAAAATGGCTGACCGGAATATGCGAATTAGACGGGAAAGGAAAAACAAAAAAATGGCCTTGTGAGAGAAATGAACTTCCTGGAAGGGGCGAAGGGCGGAGACCGGCGTCGTAGGGTTGGAGGGGTGGCCGAAGAGAGATGGGCAGGTGGGCGGCCGGAGAGAGAGAGAGAGGACGGGCGGGAGATAGAGGAGGCGGAAGGGCGGCCGAAAAAGAGAGAGGGAAGGAGGGGCGGCCGGGAGAGAGATGGCCAGAGGGGCGGCCGGAAAGAGAGAGGGGTGGAGGGGTGAGAGAGAGAGAGGGGCGGTTGGAGAGAGAGAGGAGAGGCGGGAGAGAGAGGGGTGGAGGGGCTGCCGGAGAGAGAAATGAGGAGGGGCGGGAGAGATAGAGGGCCGGAGGGGCGCCCGAAAGAGAGAGAATGGGGCGGCGGGGCGTCCGGAGAGAGAGAGGAGGGGCAGGAGTGAGAGAGTGGGGCGGGAGAAAATGAGAGAGAGGAGGAGGTTCGGGTGTTTTAAAGCCTTAGGGACATTAGAAGCGACATTAGAAGCGACGTCATTTTGGTAAGTGGAGACATTAGAAGCGACTAATCGCTTCTAATGTCACCGCAGGTGAAATTTTGGCAGAAAGGTTTTGGAATCAAAGATTTTTGGCATTAGAAGCAACACATTAGAAGCGACTAGTCGCTTCAAATGCCCAAAAATCTATACTTGGTAAAATTTTGGCGGAGAAATTTTGGAGCCAAATAATTTGGGCATTAGAAGCGACTAGTTGCTTCTAATGCCCAAACATATTGAAATATTTGGCGTAGAGGGTGCGAGCCAATATTTTTGGCTTTTAGAAGCGACTTGTCGCTATGCATTGGTTAGTGCATCGTAACGGTCATCTACCCCATAGCATGTCCATGCCTATGTCAGTCATCTACCCCAATGATCACACATATTGATCAACCTTCACTCATGTGTTCCACATATATGACTTTCGATTTAACTTTTTAGGCGTATATCATTCATCGACCTTGTTTTAGCACACTGCCCGAACTCAAGTGCCCAGCACGTGACTCGGTTTGATACAGAGGCTATGTAATGATGAATGTTCTATAAATCTTAATACATAAGAAATAACCATTTCAATTCGAATAAATATAAATGTCAAACTTGATTTCATGAATAATATCAGCGAGAATTTACATAAGTATCTTCTCGTGTCAAGAATTCCTAACAAGAATAACATGCATAAGATTGATAATTGCAATTGTCGCATTGCCAAATTTAAAAATTCATCAAATGGATGTAAAAATAGCTTTCCTCAATGGAGTTATCAAGGAAGAGATTTACATGTATTAACCTGAGGTTTGTATTGCAAGTAGACAAGAAAGGAAATTGTGTAAATTGATCAAATTGCTTTATGGTCTTAAACAAGTCCTAAAGCAATGGCATGAAAAATTTGATATTGTAATGATGTCAAATGAATTCAAAATCAACGAGTGTGATAAATGTGTGTATACTGAGATCACTAATCATGGATATGTGAATGTATATTTATGCGTTGATGACACGCTCATTGTGGAAAGTAATGATCGCATGGTACAATCCATGCAAGATATCTTGAACTCGAGTTTCGATATGAATGATCTAGGACTTGATGATGTAATCTTAGAGATTAAGACTACTCAAAAGAATAAATTTTTTTTTCTAGATCAATCATATTATGTTAGATAAAATTCCAAAAAAGTTTGAAACTGGATTCTGAGACACTCTTGGAGAAACCAGACGAATGTTCAAGGCCGAACATAACCATGAGAACTGAACATGTGTAAGAGAGATATCAGTGGAGGATATGTTTATCGTTTATACAAAATGATTAACAGTTAAAGAACATCGTGTCTACTAAGTAGTCAGGAAAGATGACATATCTTTCCGAGGGAAGGTTCAAAGGCTTTACCTACCTATCATATACTAATGTTGATTGTGTAACTTTCACCATCTTGAGTCGTCTCATTTTATAATTGTCGTCTACAATTTCATTCATGTGGATTGTTGGCATAAAGATATAAAAGAGTATTATATATGTAATGTGTGATTGATATTTTGATCATATTTGAGTGAGGTCCACTTATCGAAATTGGATGTTTTTTCTATATTATTATTCCTTACTGCGACGGGTATAAGATCGAGTATTTATTTACCAAAATCATGTTTATACTGAATGAGATATTGATGCTCTAAGCGTGCCTAAAAATCACATACGTAATGTGTTTTTAAGGAGGTGAATACAAGGAGATACTCTTGGTAGTGTATTGAAAAGAGTCTCACATTGGTTGGAGATATGTGTTTCTTTATAAAGAATTCTCCTCCTTGAAGTGGTAAGCGAGTGTAAAGGAGGAGAGTGTCGGTGAGTTAACTCTAATTCCTCGTGCGCACACAAACGATCGCTTCGGTGCCGTGCCGTCACGAGCCCGGGTTTGGCTTGGACTTGGACTTGGATCTTGGCAATTTGGGCTCTTCTTGGGTCTTCGGGCTTCCGAGCCCAATCCTATTCTTTTTATTACAAAATTTACTTCAAATGAGTTTTAATTCCGTAAATAACTTGTAAGTTATTTTAGGAATTAAAATGAAACTCGAGCCATACATGCAAACGTTCATGTGGACGTTTGGATAACCAAAGTTAGGTGGATTAAGATGCACATTTATGGTTGGAGTTAGGTAGCATTAAGTTTGCTCATTCATGACCGGAATGAAAAACAATAATACTCATTTATTTGCTTTTATGGAAAAACATTTTTTGTGTACTTCGTTTTTGGCTCGCCTATAAAAGAAGTCTTCTATCTCATTCCAAAACACACGAAAAAGCATAAGATTCATCTCTCTCCCTCTCCGAAATTATTTACTTTTTTGTAGTCCGGTGAAATTTCGGCACTTTACTCCTAGTTCGCCGAAGACAAATCGAGTAGTCTAGAGTTGTTTTGAAGCCGGTGTATCTTGAGGGACTTTCGCTCAACTTATCTCGCATCTGTAAAAGGCGCAAAAAGTTTCAGAGAAATCGTCCAACGGATCTCAACTATTTTACGTCCATTTTTCTTACTTTTGATTTATTATTCTTTTTCTTTGCTTATCGTCTTTTATTTCGGGCAATATTATTTATGATATTGCTAAAAAGAGTACATCTCAAACGTTGTACATTTTTTCAATTAACTATTAATAGTAAGAAAAAAAGTAGATAAATTATTTATAAAAATAAATTGGACTTAAATTTTGTTCGTAAAATAATATCTATTTTCCATAAGAAAAACTCTTAAATAGATTTGATCTAGCCTTTTTAGAAAAAGTGATATATTAATGTTGTATTTCATGTTGCTGATTTGTTTTAAGATTATTAAAGAATAAATAAAAAGAGTCTGGTTCCACGTATTGTTATACTTTTTACTTCTTTTTTGTTTTCTGAATGTAGCTTTATTTGCGGGCGTGGTTCAAACTCACCATTTTCTAATTGAAAATCATATGTTATTATCAGTAGACTATTTTAGTCAAGATCTGTTTTACTCTTAGGTTAGTAAAGCAATTACTTTAAAATTCACTATGTTAAACTTTAAATTAGCTAAAACAAAAACCCAATTATAAAATTATTTTTAAACTTAAATTATTTAAATAATTTATTAAAAATGCCTACGTAAATAATATTTTAGAAAGACCTAAAAATTATATTTGCTCTGAAGTTCTAAAGCCGGGGCTGATCCTATCTACCTATACTTTTTACTTGTTATATGGGTAAAATCTTTACGTGATTTTCCTTAGATAGTTAATCGATTAGATAAAGACTGCCATGCACAAAAATAAAATAAACTAATTGATGATGTTGGATGGTTGCGTTAGGTAAAATGTGCTTTGCTTTTGGTGGTTTGCTGAAAGGTGATGGTGTGGTGATGAGTGCTCTGTTTTTGCATGATGAGGCAATATCCTGATTAATAAAAGAAGCTTTAACTTTAAGCTAAATCAAAAGTTTAATTATCACATACATACATATATATATATATATATATATATATATATCTCATCTCCTAAAAATAATGTTACTAATTGTGTTTGATTCTTATGAGGTTCAAAATCCACGTACTAATTATAGTGCTTGCTTTGTATGGTGCTGCTCAAAATCTGGCAGAATCCATTAATTTTATGCAAAAGGAAGACAACATTAAATTTATAGTTGATGGATTTAGCTTGTCATAAAGTCTTAGCCTTTAGGTTTAAAATTAGAGATTAGAGCTACGCTTGTTAATTGTTTTGGCTGACAAATTTTATGAGATGTTAATTACTTTCCAGATTTTTATTTATTTATTTGTTCTTGTAATTTACTTTTAGTTAAAAAAAAATTATAATTTCCAAGCATCTAAACCACATGAATCTCTTCTCAAGCGAATAAATCTACAAATCTAGTAATTATATTCTGCTAAAAAAAGTTTGAAATTAGTGATAGCATTATAGCAAACCGACATGATATTAATTAATCAGTTGTGTTGAAAAGAGAGTACGAAAGCATTTCATATGAATTTGTGAACATCGTAAGGGTATAAAACAATGACATCCCAATTGACAAGACGATTTCTCTAATTTCGTCGTATTATATAGTGTTAATCGATGACCTATATATTGGACTTTTCAAAGTGGGGTTTTACTCGTCTATAAATTAATCGAATTATAAAGTTTTGATTGCCGCGTCGGCTGTGTAATATATCGTCAATTATTGAAATATGATTATAGAATTCAACGAAACAGGGTTAAAGCCATCGTTTTCATTTTTTCTATATAAACAAAACACACATCAAAATTGACCAAGCATTACGTGGTTGTGGCAATTAGCCATAGCTCATCCACAATATATGGCATTTTCCCATACCTCTCATGGGTTGAAACGTTTGGTTCATATCATCTTCCTTGTCTTTTTTTCTTCTTTTTTGTCTATTCTAAATATTTTAATATCTAGAGAATTTGCCTAAAATCTCGTTATTTATTAAGTTTTAACTTTATGTTCCACAAAAACACAAATTTCTTCCAAAAAACATACAACTCGAACGTGCAAATACCACTAAGCTCACTGATATTATTAGCGAAATTCTGTTTTAGTGGATGTTGAGAAAGAAAGAAAAATGATAGTTGTAATCACCGGCTAAAGCTCTATTCAAATCAGTTACAGTGTGACTCTCGTCATTCCTTCGTCAATATGTTTATCTATAATCTTAAGGTTTTTTAAGATGAGAATGCAAGGACAAAGGAAACCAAAGACACGAGCAAAATGTAAAAACAAAAGGTTATTAACTAGGAAAAATATAAATAGTTTTTAAATGGACAGAAATTAAACTTTAAGTAGTAAGACAAAAATAGTGATATATTTATGTATAGAAACATAATGTACGGCGATGGAAATATTTTTTTAATTGGACTTAATAATCACTAAAATATCAAATTTAGACTTTTTATGTATAACTCTATTTCAAATTAGACTTTTGACCTATTTTCAGACAAATATACCATTCGAATCCCTTTAAACATTTTTTCTCATTTCTTTCGTTCATCGGATTTCATCTTATTTCATCGAATTTTATCTTATTTCGTTAACAAAAAAAATTCATCAATTCTTATTGGATTCTATCTGATTTCATCAGATTTTATCGCGTAAATAAACAAAAAAATCATCAATTTATATCGGATTTCATCTTATTTCGTTAACAAAAAAAATCATCAATTTATATCTGATTTCATCTTATTTCATCGGATTTTATCTTATTTCTTTAACAAAAGAATTCATCAATTCCTACCGGACTCTATCGGATTTCATCATATTTTATCGCATAAATTAACAAAAAAAAAATCATCAATTTCTATCGGATTTCATCGAATTTTATCTTATTTCGTTAACAAAAAAAATTCATCAATTCCTACCGGATTTCATCGGATTTTATCGCATAAATTAACAAAAAAAATTCATCAATTTCTATCGAATTTCATCTTATTTAATCGGATTTTGTCTAATTTTGTTAAAAGAAAAAAATCATCAATTCTTATCGGATTCTATCTGATTTCATCGGATTTTATCGTGTAAATAAACAAAAAAAAAATCATCAATTTCTATCGGATTTCATCTTATTTCATAGGATTTTATCTGATTTTGTTTCCATAAAATATTCATCAATTACTATCGGATTCTATTTGATTTCATCAGATTTTATCGCGTAGATGAAATCCGATGAAGGAAAGAAATGAAAAAAAAGATTTAAAGGGATTCGAAGGGTATTTTTGCCCGAAATGAGTCGAAAGTCTAATTTGAAATACAAGTATATATAAGAGATCTAACTTTGATATTTTAGTGGTTAACGAGTCCAATTATAAAAATTTCTCTTATGATATTATTAGATATATATAAAGGTAAGAATGATTTAAATCAGTAAAACTAATTAAGATAGGGTCAATAGTCAATACCTATTGGTCGCATCAATCTTACATATGTGCGTGATAATTTTACTTGTGATTCTAATTATATATGTGATAATTTATTTTAAAATGATGATAAAATATAAAAACCATTATGTATTATTGAGCCTTCAATGATGCTTGAGAATTTATCAATCAGAGGTTGCTTTCTCCTTTTTGTTGAGATCACTTCTTGAAACAAAAAGATGAAGGAAATAAATCAAGCAACGAAATTCAAGAAAGAAAGAAAAATCTTCATTGCATCGTATTCTGGGATGGAACATATGGGCGTGTATGAGTTGGCTAATCGTTGAATAATACTTTTAAATAAATCATAAGAATCACCAATTAAAAGTAGCCGTTGGATCGGGTTTTTTCTTATAGGGACATAGATAGGAATAGGATGAGTCACAATGCACGTTTCGTGGGATATACTTGAGTGGGGCCATTTATTATTGACATAGAAGCTTCCGGTCTTAGCCAACCGACTTTTTGCTTTCCTTTTTTTCTTTTTAAGAAAGGGTTAAGAGAATATACTAGTAGTATACTAGATAAAACCTAATGTCAGGACAATAAATATGTAGTGTAAAAAGAGTCCATGAATATAACAATCACTCTTCGAATAACATTCGTCCATGTCTTTTTTTCCTTTTCTTTTATTGTATGAAAACTAAAAACTATCTTCCATGTTTTGTTTTAAATTCACACACGAATAATGCATGAGCGGGCATGGTTGGTTCGGTCTCGACCTGACCGATTATAGAGGCTAACTGAAAAAATCATACAAGTAGTTCCTTGAAACTACTTGTTTAATATATTAATCAAAATTTGTTTGATGTCAAGATTAAATTTTATTTTGATGATTATAATAAACAATTACTATCTTTTTTTAAATTATTATAAGATCAATTTTTTTTTTGAAACCTTAGTATTACGCATCTTAACTATTTCATTAATTTATAAATTTTGATTATTTTGCAAATTTATTACTTAAAGTAAGTATTTAACGAAATCATCTTCTAAAAATTAAAACAAACAAAGTATACACGAGTTTGGATTAGAGAAGATATGACTATATAGTTATGTGTTTATTTTCTTAGGCAATACTGTTAGCTAAAAGTTATCCAAATAATTGGCTCTATACCCCATTCAAATATTGTTAATTTGGATAGAGCAAACATTTTGTAAATAAGTCGTAAATACTCAACATTTTTTTTAAACAAGTCGTAAATAACTAGAGAAATTCGTTTTCATCTGTTTAGATTTAATTTATTTTATATTTTTCTTAATTTTAAATAATTTTTTTGGGCATTTTTGTCTGGCTATTTACGACTTATTTACAAAACATTGAGTATTTACGACTTGTTTACAAAACATTTGGTATATACATATTGGTTATAATTTAGTTGGGTATATACGAAAATTATCCAAAGTTATTTATGCAACATGTCGCAGCACTTTCAACAACAGAATATTACTTTGACATAAGTTCTAAAAAAGCAATATGATTGAAGGGATTTGTGAAAGAGTTTGCCTCGGTGTTTTGTGTGCTAACATGTAATTGAATAACTTGAACGTAGCGGATTAGAGAAGTTCTTGTGTCCTAATTAGTTTAGAACTATATTAATTTGAACTAAGATAAACAATTAAATAATTTTTATCCTTTTTATGTGCGATTTGAACGGATTCATGTCTTTGAACGTATACACGATTATTTAACAATGTTCAACTCGAATTATTAAATATGGGGTTATCAAGTAGTATAGCCTTTGTGGGTTTTCAAAATGGCCAACGTTTTTGGTAAATGGCCCTATTAAGGATTAACGAAAATTTTAGGACGAGTTGGCCACATAAACAGTAGAGCCATTAACTAAAATCATCCTGTTAAAAGGCAAAACTGTAAAATCATCCTGTTAATAGTTATGCCACATAAACAGTAGAGCCATTAACTAAAGTTTAATTAATCGTTGGCCATTTTGAAATAAACACATTACACGTTGGTTATTTTGCCAATTTTTTGTTAAATATAAATGCATTGAAGTTATAAATACAATTATATGTTTTGATACAAGTTTGACTCGATCTAAATTGCGATTTCAATATTTGACTAAAGTAAAAACTTAGATTATATCTGATATAACTCGTAATAGATTAAACCATCGAAGTAAAAGAGCGATACTCGGATCTCATTTGTAATTTTTGGTTCTTGCATATCTTTGAGTATGTATATAACGACATGTGGAAGTACGATTCAGATAATACATACGGCAAATATTTGCATATTTTGAAGTTACTTGTCGTAAAATATATTTACTTTATTTTATCATGTTTTTAATCAATTTTTGTTGTCTTCATGCCACATATGTTGATTTTTGTCATTGTCTCTAGTTTATTTTTGTTGTAATTTTAACCCTAACATTTTCTTTAGTTTTACCGATTATCAACCAGATCTACACATGTATTCACCAACAGAATAAAAAACAAATAGCAATAACGATACAAGTTTTTTACCGTGTTTCAATAAAAAGATCTATAAGAGAAATTTGGTGATGTACTATGTGTGTATCAGTCTCAAGGCGAAATCAACCTCTCAACCACTCAACATCACCACAATCATTTCTTACTCTCACAGGCTATTCACTTTACCAGTTCTATACACAAGAACGCGATCGAAAAGATCACACAGAACAAACTAGAGAAGAACAAAGAAAACGTAAAACACTAACAGAGCGCAGTCAAGACGAGGTAATGTCGAAAGTGTAAGTTATGAGGCTCGGCTAGGTTACAAGACTTTATATGAGAAACAACAGGGAACATGAAATCATCGTCGAATATGCATCAATCAACGGCTGAAGTTTGCTCAGCTACTTCCATGTCGTTTCTGTCACAAACAACACAGCAACATGAGGAAAAGCTTCAATGTCGTTTTTCCTTCTCAATGGCCTTAAGGTTATGAGTTGGGCCTCGACAAAAGGCTCGTTCGGCTTCCAAATAATCCAATATTCACATTTAGCCAAACCAACTCTATTTTGAACTTTACACATAGCACTCCAAGGGCTTCTTCAACTACTTCATTACTCTGATACCTGCAAGCAGCAAATCACAAAACACATTTGTTTCCTTCTCAAAGAAACTCATTTTCTCTTTTCTTTTTTGACAATTATCTTTATAATTCAAGACAAAGGAATTTATAGATATAATTTACTTCTCTCATTAATGTTGGCCGAATTTTTCATGCATGGGAGGAGCTTCTAGGTGCCTCCTTATATTTTAAGACAATTCTTAAAATATCCATTGTAAAATTAATATTGCACAAATAATGAAATTGATTTCATAATGCCTCAAACAACTTTTCGGCTTTAGAAAAATAATTATATTCTATCATGTAAAATATTCAAAATCTTATTTTGACATTCACATCATTTTATGTCAATATGGACAAAAATACCCTTTAGACATTTTCTAGGAAAACGTCTAGTTCAACACTTGAACTTATTTTGACTTAACTTCTAGTTTAACAATCATACTCTTATGACCTGTAATAGTGACCTTATTTGATCCAAACGAAAAAATCTTGAGCTACTATACTTGGACTCAAAAGTTCACGAATTTTTTTTGAGTATTAGTTTAATTCCAACTAACTCCACTAAAAAATTGACACTGAGAGTCTCTCGGTTCAAATGAATTTATTTTCTACTCAAATTCAACTTAATTACGTTGAGTAGATCAATTGAATGCTATCTATGATTACCCTTCATGAATAGTATCACCTAGATGGGATTTATAAAATTACCATTTTACCCTTCTAGTTATTATTTCCTCAACTTCGTTGTTACTTGTGAATAAGTTAGAAACAATGTATTGACGATGAGTTAACAAATCACATTGTTTCATCTATATAAAGTCGTTACTTAATTTTGGATACCATTCACGGTTCATTTATTCACAATCCAAGCAATAAAACATGAGGTGATATACATTGCATTTTAGGAATCTTGTACATGAATTCCAAATCTATGAGAACTTCACAAAGCTAGTTCATAACATCTTCATGACTCAATATATCACCAATTAGTCTATTCAAGATCACAGAGTGGACCTAGAATTTGACTTTCTCAAATGAGAATGTGTAAGCTATGAAATGACATGTCTCATTTCAAGATTAAGGTAAGCACGGTGCAATTCATACATTGTCTCGAAAGAGGTTAAATAGGTTTGTTCGTACATTGTCTCTAAAGGTGCACTGATCAATTTAGTATCTTCGGAAGATACACCAGAAGAACTCTAGAGTTTCTAACTCTCTATGCCTCGTAACCAGACATCATAGATTCTTCCAACAATCATACTAAGATCAATAGGCCGTTGATCTTTAGATTGTAAACATTTTGTTTTAAGCAAACCATGAAGAGTTTATTCACGCAAATCTACATTTGACTCTTCATACGTTGTTGGGTTTGATTAAGGACTATAAGACTATAAATTATCGTAAGGCTTCAAACAAACAAAAAATGAATGAATAAACAGTTTCAGCTTTTATTAATTTAATCCAAAAATTACAATAAGGACTCATGAGAGATTTATATTACATCAATATGTAAATAAATAATGTTATTGTGGGCATCTTTGCCAACAGTAGTTCTATCTCCTAATCTATAACCATTAGTACCTGATTGTTGTTGGTAAACTAAGAACACACACTTAAGGGATCTAGGATCTAAATTTTATTCTATATTATGGGCATGTACAACACAACCAAAGATTCTAAGGTGTTCCTCCGAAGGTTTTCTTCCTTACCAGACTTATATTGGTGTTTTAAACTCTAGGGTTCTATTATGACTCCTATTAATGAGATAGGTGGCACTATACAAGGCTTCTCCGCAAAAAGCCTTAGATAACACAAAAGTGAGTAACAGACCTCTAACCTTTTCTAACAATATCCTAGTCATTCCCTCAGCAATCTCATTTTGTTGTGGGATGCTCATCACAGGTTTATGTCTTAAGATGCCATAGTTTTTACAGAAATTATCAAACTCAAGGTTGCATAATTCAAGACCATTATCAGTTCTTAATGATTACAGAGTTTTGTTTGATTGATTTTCTTCAAGAATTTTCCGTTATTTAAATCTTAAAAAAACTTCATCTTTAGATTTAAGTAAGAAAGTCCATACTCATCGAGTAATCATCAACAATACTTAGAAAATATTTGTTTCCATAATGAGCTTCATGACTTTCTGGTCCCTACAAATCAGCATGGACTTAGTCTAGGTTAGCACACGAGAGACGTCTGCCAGCCGTGAACCTTACCCTATGATGTTGCTAAAATACAGGGTTCACAAAAAGACAATTTCGATAATGATTGTTTTCAATTAGACTATGTTTAGATAAGAGATTTAGACCTTTGTTAGTCATGTGACTCTTCCTTAAATGCAAAAGTTGGGTCACTTGGTTTGTGGATTCAACAAGGAGAGCATTGTTTACAGAAAGATTATAGTAGAGGCCATTTAGTATGTACAGTCTAGAAGATAGGTTAGCAGTTACCACAATATCATTAGTCTTATAAACACCAAGAACAGAATCGTTAGCAACATAAGAGTAACCCAATTTATCTAACACGCCAAGTGAAATTTAATTTCTTTTCAGTTCAGATATTAATCTAACCTTAGACAGAGTTATCAGTTTTTCAGAATTCAATTTCAACTTGACAGACTCAATTCCAGTGACATCGCACGCATTATTATAACCGATATATATATATATATATATGAACAAATTGATTTCTTACATGAATTAAGTTTTCAAATCAATCTTGATTAGGACACATATGAAAAGAACATCCAGTATCTAATACTCAATTTTCAAAACAAGCAGTTTCAGAGCCATTCAAGACTTTGGAAGATTCAACTACCATATTAGATGAGGTAGCAACATTAGCTTATGGATTCACATTGTTCTTATTCTTTTCTAACCACTTATAACAATCTTTCCTCAAATTTCCTCGTTTACCACAATGAAAACACTTTCTTGATTCAGAGTTGTTCTTATTGTTCTTGTCTTTAAGTTTCTTGTTTTTATTGTTTCCAGAAGAGAGTTTAATCATAACAAACAGGTTATTACCAGCCTTAGATTTTTTATTTTCAATTTCTAATTCTCTAGTTTTAAGTGCAGAGAAAACCACACCATATCGAGGTACAATACCATAATATTGAAATACATCTTTACCACTTGATAACGATCAGGTATGGAATTCATTAAAATTGGTTTAATCCAACTCGTGTTTAGTTCCTTTAAGTACTATGGTTCTTTTTAAGAATTCATCTAAATTATCATCGATAGATTTAGACAGATCCATTTTAAAAGAAAACAAAGAAACTTTGAGGTATGCTAAATTAGGAGCATATTTATTAGAATATAAATTTTCTAACTTACCCCAAAGTTCAATTAGAGACTTACAACAGTGAACCTTACGGATCACATTGTCGGAAATGCTAAGGATCGGGAGGTTGTATGCCTCCTCGTCGATCTCCTCCTTTCTCTTCTTGCAGTTCTCAAACCAGAGTGACTCATTTGGCTCCACAACGATCAAGACCTTGTGATGGGAGAAGAGAGCAAAAATGATGGTGCAAATATGTCTTATCGTCGTAGGTTGCAACTTCTATGCGACCCATAGCCATTCTGAGTCACACGTGGTCAATAGAAATACGAACAAACACAAAAACCACAACACATAAGCATAATAATAGAACACAAACACTATCCTGAGAGACTATTTAACAAATCCAAGAGGATACAAGATTATAGATCAAGAACCAGTAACATGACATAGTAAGAAATTAAAGAAAAGGATACAAGCTTTGCAGATTTAAGGTTAGGACTCAAAAGATCTCAAAAATGATATAGATTGTCGAGATTAGGCTCTCATACCATTGTTGTAATTTTAACCCTAACCTTTTCTAAGGTTTTACTGATTATCAACCAGATCTACACATGCACTCACCAACGGAATAAAAAAGAGAAAGCAACAACGACACAAGAGTTTTTTACCGTGCTTCGATCAAATGATCTACTGTACATTGAGCTCCGTAGGAGAAGCTCGGCAATGTACTATGCGTGTATAAATCTCAAGGCAAAATCAACCTCCCAACCTCATACAATCAGTTCTTACTCTCACAGGCTATTCCCTTTACCAGTTCTATACACAAGAGCACAATCGAGAAGATTGCACGGAACAAACCAGAGAAGAACAAAGGAGAAGAAGAAATGTAAAACCCTAGCATAGCTAAGTCAACACGAGGTAATGTCAAAAGTGTAAGTTGTGATACTCGACTAGGTTACAAGACGTTATATGAAATACAAAAAGGAACATTACTATCATTGTTGGATCGCATCAATCAACGGTTGAAGTTCACTACTTTCATGTCGTTTTTGTCCCAAACGGCAAAAAAACATGAGTAAAAGCTTTAATGTCATTTTTTCCTTCTCAGTGGCCTTAAAGTTGCGAGTTGGGCCTCGGCAAAAGACTCGGTGGGCTTCCAAATCCAACAATGTTGTTATTCACTTTCGGTGTATGCTCTCTTTGAAAATTTTAGAACGTTTTTTTATTTTGTTTTTACTTTATTCTACCTCTCTTTTTTTCACGTTTTAATTATTATTTAAAAATATATGTTGTTTATATACATTTGCATAAGTCATGATAACTAAATGGTTTTTTTTATTGTTTACGTGACATTTAAACGTTTGACTAATCAGTGTTTTTGAACCCATCAACGTCTTTTGTACATTCGACCAAAAACTTAAATTTTTACATATAGAGTAGTATGAAATTTTTACGAAGTTTACGCATGTTATAGTGTTATAATAGTGAAATTTCATTATGTAAATCTAATATTATGCAGAATATCAAATATGGACATCTTATGTCCAAAATATTTTAAATTAGATTTTCAACCTAATTTTATATTAAAATACTTTTCATTCTCTTTTGGATCCAAGAAACAGCTCTCAGAGATCCTTTTTCCTTTTGGACTGGTTTTTTTTTTTTTTTTGTCTTTCTTGTCTTTCCACTCAAATGATATTATATATCTTTTGAAAAAATATATATAATGAATAAAATAATTAATAGATGATATAGATTGATTTTGAACATTTATAAGAATTTCTAATTGGACTTTATACCTATATAATTAGATTGTGTTTTGGGAATAGTCAAGGTTCTGTAAACAGGTGGTAAATACTCAATCCAAATCATTTACGAAAAAAATTAGACGAAATATAGACGAAAAAATTTATGCCTAACTATCTTGCTCAACCAAAAAAGAATAATGAAGAAATAAATGAATCGCCATATTTCTCGTAAACTAATGAACACTACTACAAAAGCTACATTTAAAAGCGACGAGGGGAATTAGAAGCGACATTTTGGTTTTATTCTAACATAAAAATCCCGATTTTTCCCAAAATATGAATATTTTGATTTTTAGAAGCAACTTGTCGCTTCTAAATGCCAAAAATATTGGCTCCCAACCTCCGCGCCAAATATTTCAGTATATTTGGGCATTAGAAGCGACTAGTCGCTTCTAAAGTCATTTCTAATGCCCAAATATTTGGCTCCAAAATTCTTCCGCCAAAATTTCACTAAGTACTGATTTATGGGCATTGGAAGCGACTAGTCGCTTCTAATGCCCCAAATATTTGGCTCCAAAATTCTTCCGCTAAAATTTCACCCCCGGTGATATTAGAAGCGACTAGCCGCTTCTTATGTTCCCACTTATCAAAACGTCGTCGTTTTGGTTGTGACAGACATTAGAAGCGACTAGTCGCTTCTAATGTTCCTAGGGCTTTAAATCGCCTGAGCCTCCCCTCCCTTTCATTTAACTTCAATCTCTTCTCTCCCTCCTCTCTCCCTTCTTTCTCCGACCAGCCTCCGACCATTCTCCGGCCACCGCTCCTTCTCCGATCTCCACCTTCCTCTCGCCGCCCCTTCTCCGACCGCTGCTCCGCCTCCGCCCCTCCTTTCTCCCCCCTCCTCCGGCCCTTCTTTCTCCGCCCTCCCTCCGCCCCTGCACCGTCCCCCTCCGCCCTCCTCCGCCCATGCACCGCCCCCGACCCTCCTCCCCCACCTTCCCTTCTCCTCCCCTCCTCCGCCCCTTCTCCTCCGCCTCCCCTCCTCCTCCGCCTCCCAGCTCCTGCCTCCACTCCTCTTTCCGCCCTCCCATCTTCCCTCCTCCTCACGCCACTGTCGCCTGCTCCTCTTTGCTGCCTTGGGTAAGGTTTTGTCGTTGTAGATATCATTTACGTACCAACATTTTATAACTTTATTTTTGTTATTTTCAGCCCTCCTCCGGCTGCCTCGGGTAAGGTTTTGTCGTTGTAGATATCGTTTACGTACCAACATTTTATAACTGTATTTTTGTTATTTTCAGCCCTCCTCCGACAAGGAATCCGATCTCCGCCCCGTCTTCAACCTCAGAGCTCTCCTCCGGCCATCTCTCCGTCGAAGCGATCGGTAAGTTTTAAAAGTTTAGTATTTAATTTAATTTTAATGTTTATATGTTATAGTTTATTATTTATGATTTTGATATTTTTTTTAAATGTCTCGCAGCCCGACTCTAAATTCGTTTTGCAATTTGTCTCCATGTTGACTTGTGACTCGTCTCGGATCATTTCGCATCGTCTCGCAACAAAGGTTAGATTTTAATTATGTTTTATATTTAGTTTACTTATATATATTTAGCTAATTTGTTAAGAAAATAGTAACTAAGTTAATTTTTTAAATTGTATAAATAATTGTTAATAGTTAGTTTCAAATGTTGTTAGTAGTATGTTATGTTGTAAGTTAATTAATTTGTTTATTTAAATATGTAAACTGAATTAGTAATGTAAGTATGCAATTGAAATAATATTTTGTTATAATTAATTTTGTTATATATATAATTTTTTAATTTAAATTTGTAATTGAATAAGTAATTTGTTGAGTAAATATTTGTTTATGAATGTACAAAATTAAAAATATGAATGTGATAATAATTTGTTTAGTATATATGTAATTTACTTAGTCGTATTAATTTGAATGTAAATAATAATTTACTTAATTTGTTAACTTAAATCTGTCATTTAAAATTTATTGAATGTTTAGGATAGTTCTGGCTGGTATATATATATATACCAGCTAGATATATATATATATATATATATATATATATATATATATATATATAAAATTTTGTGAATTGCAGATTTTTGGTTTGTTCGTATTTAAGGGGAAACTCTGCCCAAATTTCTTTAAATTTTTAAATAATTAAGTGAACTAAACAATTCTAATATCTAATAGTTATCTAAATCTCCAAACTTTCTTAGATCAAATCCTTATCCGTCTTTTAATTGATGACAATGTCACAAATTTCCTTACTTTCGTTGTCTTAATTTTCAACATTCAGCGTCATGTCAAACCCAAGCCGAAATTGGATTATTGAAAATAATCGTTGTGGTCTTGAATTCGAAATGGGCGTGAACGAATTTATTCGAGTTGCACGATTCCAAATGAACAGCGACCACAAATTAAAATGTCTTTGTCGTAGTTGCAATAATGCGTTAAGACAAAACATAGGCGTTGTTCGAGCGCATCTCATGCACAAAGGATTTACTCTGTATTACACTCGATGGTATCATCACGGCGAGTCACGTGAAGAAATTGTTCTTGTATCGTAAATTCTCGATGATTCAGACGATCAAGACGGTGTTGGTGGAATCCATGATGCAGTCGACGATATTAGGAATGACCCTGATTTTTATAATGATCCAACTGCTGAAAATGTGGCTGACGAAGAGCAGATTGCGGATCTATTTGTCGAGTTGAATGCAGAATTGTATCCCGGTTGTAAAGAGTTTTTGTCATTATCTTTCCTGGTTCAGTTAATGCACATTAAAGTGACGAACCATTGAACGAATAAATCATTTACATAACTTTTGCAACTCTTGAAAAAATCTCATCCTGTTGGGAATAGAATTCCTGAAAAACATTACGAGGCAAAATCAAAGCTAAATTGATTTCGCATGGGCTACAAGATGATTGACGTCTGCTCGAACCATTGTGTCTTGTTTGTGAAGCATTTGAAAGATGCAGATGTTTGTCCGGTGTGCAACAAAAGTAGATGGGTTGTTGGAAAAAAAGTACCGCGTAAAGTTTTACGGTACTTTCCTATAAAATATCGTCTCAAGCGGTTGTACGTTTCTCGACACACAGCTGTTGAAATGCAGTGGCACGCGAAAGAACGTATGGTTGAAGAAGGTGTTTTACGTCATCTTGCTGATGGGAAAGCATGGAAGAAGTTAGATGAAACATATCCGGACTTTGCCATTAAGCCGAGGAATGTACGACTTGGACTTGTTCAATCGCTTCGGAGAAATGAGCCTATCATATAGCATGTGTCCAGTCGTGTTGACGGCGTACAATTTTCCACCGTGGTTTTGTACAAAATCCAAATACTTGATGCTGGCTCTCTTGATTCTTGGTCCGAAATCGCATGGGAAAGACATTGACGTGTTCTTGCAACCGCTCGTTGAAGAGTTGAAAGAATTGTGGGAATTGGGTGTTCGAGTGCGAGATGGGTCTAACCATAATCATGTCTTCCTTTTGTGGGCATCACTTCTTTGGACAATAAACGATTTTCCTGCTCGAGGAATTTTATCTGGGTGGAGTGGCCAAGGGTACCTTGCGTGCCCGACGTGCATCAAAGACACTCCATCGCTTTCCGTTAGAAATAGAGTCTTGTATTACGATCACCGATGATATTTGCCCGATTGTCACTGGATGAGATCATGCAGTGGTCACTACACAACCCGTGTCGAGAAACGAAAGCTTCCGAAGAAGTTGACTGAAAGCCAGATTCTCGAACAGTTGAACAGTCTTCCTGAATTGATTCCGGGCAAGAAATCTATGGGATCGAAACGAAAGCTAGGCGAGAGCGAGCTAAATTGGACCAAGAAAAGTATCTTTTATGAGTTACCTTACTGGTCTGATTTGATGTTGAGACACAACCTTGATGTGATGCATATAGAGAAAAATGTGTGTGAAAACCTACTCGGGAGGTTGCTCAGCATTGACGGGAAAGATAACGACACAAATAAGGCGAGACAAGACTTAAAATACTTAAAGATTAAGTCTAGTTTACACTTACAGAAGCGTGGAAACAGATGGTTCAAACCACAAGCTTCATACGTTCGCACACCCACGTAACGAAAAATGTTTGCTGAGTTTCTCAAGTCAATTAAGTTTCCCGACGGTCTCGCTGAGAATTTGAAAAAGAATGTTACTCCCAATGGAAAAGTCACCGGCTTGAAGGCATATGACTTGCAAGTGATAATGCAAAGGCTGTTGGCAGTGGGTATTGGTCCTTATGTTCCGAAAAAAATCCAAGAGATGATTGCAGTATTTGGAAGCTTTTTTAAGCTCATTTGTTCAAGAACGTTACGAGTGGAGGATCTCAAGAAAGCCCAAAACGCCATCGTTGAGATATTGTGTAAGATGGAAATCATTTTTCCGCTTGCTTTCTTTATGATCATGGTTCATGTCATCATTCATCTCCCTGAGGAAGCTCTCGAAGGTGGTCCAGTGCATATGAGATGGATGTATCCATTTAAAAGATATCTTTGAACACTTAAGCATTTCATTCAAAACAAAGCGAGACCCGAAGGATCTATCGCTGAGGCTTACATTGCAAGGTAATTTGAAGATGCCTCGATCGATGTCGTTCAGCCTCATGAGTTCTCTATTTTTCAATCCGAGAAGTTTTTGCCTTATGGGAAGATGATTCTGACACGGTTAGACGACAAGTCGAGAGAGATGGTGCAGAGTGGTACATCTTGACGAATTGTACCGAAATTGATCCGTATATGACGTGAGTCTTTTTAATCGTATCCATATACAGTCATAAATTTGTTTTTTTTTATTTCTCTAACTTCTTGAACGTATACACAGTGAGCATTGAAATCTCATGGAATCTGAACGTCGCCATGATGTTGACGAGCACATTGAAAATAATTTAGAGTCTGGTTCGTTAAAAAAGTGTACAACCAAAAAGTTGGCGGAGTCGATGTGTCTGACGAGTTGTATGCATTGTCTGTCAAACCTTTACAGAATGTTCACATTTATCCGAGTTGTGTGGTGAACGGCGTCAAATTTATCACTTCTTGTCGCAATGAGATGCGTACTACTCAAAATAGTGGTGTTTGCGTACCTGTGGACGGCTACACATTCTACGGAAGGATGGACGATGTTGTCGTCCTGAACTATCGACATGATTGGAGAGTGCTACTATTTTGGTGTCGTTGGTATGGTGACAAGTACGATTCACGTAGATGCTTTCGCAAAGATAAGGTATGTGGAACGAAGAGTGCTTATGTGGCGAAAGAATGGTTTCCAAATGAGCCATTTATACTCGCTACTCAAGCCAAACAAGTGTTTTACTTGCCCGATCCTCGAAATCCTGAAAAAGGGGAATGGAATGTCGTCGAAGATTGTAATCATCGATTCGTATGGGATTTTCCTGACATTGACGTTTCATCATCGGCTGTAGTTCCATTGTCTATACAACATACTGATTTTGATCGTTTTTCTCATCTGCACGATAATTGTGAACCTATTTTAGGTAATGATGCTACCGAAGATGAGCCTATCAACGACTTCATAGACGACGATGATCATGACGATGACATTGATCGTTTCCTTGGAGATACTGTTGATGATGATCTTGAAATAGATCAAATTGACTTCTTAAGTGACGATGAGCAAGATTGAGTAAATTGTTCAACTACATTTAATATATATTAAATTTAATGTATTTCATAAACTAAAATTCTAATTTGTCTTTTCTGCTTTGTAGTATGTCGACTAGCGGAGATGAGCCTCCCCCACCTTTGTCCGGACGAGGTGCAACTACGGGTCAAAGCTTGCAGAAATCTAGAAGAGGGAAGAAAGTCAAGATTGTATTCGACCACGTCCGTCTTCAATTTTATCCGCCTCTCAGCAAAGGTGATGAGGAGAGAGTAAAAAAAGGAGAGCGTGTTGGTAAGTTTGCCAATAGTCTTGGAGTTTTGGTGCGAGAGCACATCCCTCCGACGACGCCGAGCTGGAAAGACGTCTCGGCGCAACAAATAGCAGCCATTTTGTCTGGTATATATGCAGAGTATGACTTTGTGTACGAGGACGAGTCGGGAGACCTTATTCCAGCAGCGTGCTACTCGAGCCTTACGAGAAGACTATTATCCGCGACGCGAAGAAGCGTCTGCGAGACGGAAAAGAAAAATATAGTCGATTTTACCGGATTGAGTGCGGCAGAGACAAAGAGGAAGCGCTCCAAAGAACGCCCAAGGGTCTGACGCGACAATAGTGGTCTGAGATGATTGATAGGATGAACATAGATATGTTTCAGGTATAAATTAGATTAAACGTATCAATCAATTGTTTATTCTGAAAATAATTTTTTTACTCTAACCAATGTTGTTTTTTAGGACATGTCCAAACGGAATACGGCGAATCAAAAGAAAAAGAATACGAAGAGGCGACAGGGCACGAACTCGTTTTTTGAGTATCGTCATGCTCACGTAAGTATATTTTCATTCAATTTCAAATTATATAAGTTATATATTATAGTTATAATGTCTTATATGCAGCGGGTCGGAGAAGGCATGTAGATGCTAGGCCCGCTCGGTGCGTGGGAGAGGATGCACACGAGTCGCAATGGTCAGTGGACCACGTCTGCTGCAAGAGAGTATCATGTAAGTATATATGTTATTAAGTTTACCTTATAATTTTTGTTATTAATAATTAATTTAATTTGTATTGTGTATGTAGGCTCGGATAGTAGCTGGGGTGGGTGATCTACAAGTACAAGCTCGGGAGTCGGGACATGAGGTGCACTTGCCTGTTTGGAGGAGAATGCTATGAACGAAGTCCTCGGGACGCGACGTGATTGGGCTACAGGAATTTTGCCTCTAATTCTGCGCTCGGATATGCTAGAAGTCCAATCCCACGACAGCTCATCGCCTTCCGTAGGGAACGTTAGTTCGAAGTCATCCTTTGACATGGAAGAGAAGTTGGCGGCTCTTTAAGGAGCTGTGTTTGGCATGGCCGCTGGTTTGAGCCAGACCCCCGACTTCTATCCGTCTCCCGTGTTTAGGGCGACTTTGGACAAGTACATGACTCAGTTCGGACCTAGTGTAGGCGCTTCGGGCAATGCAGGCACTTGGGATTCGTAGCAGAGACCAGATCGACCTTCGATTCCCACCGACACCGAAGCAAACGAGCCTCCACACGGACCAGACGGAAGACGCGCAGGACGAGGACGACGTGGACAACAATGATGATTGTAATTTATTAGATGTTTTAGACTTATCGGTTTACGTTTATTTACTTATCGATTTTCGTTTATTTTATTATTTGGACTAATGTTATTATCGACTTTAGACATTATTGATTATGTTATTATCGATATTCGATTATGTTACTATCGACTTTTGATTATATTTAGTCTATGTTTAATTTGATTTAAATTAGTAAATTTCAATATTATTAAATTTAATTATATTTATAATAATTTTAATTAAATAATAATAATATTTAATTAATTAATAATAATAATATGTAATTAATTAATAATATAAAACCGGAAATAATAATTTTAAAAAAATATATTTTAAAGTTTTAGAAGCGACAAGTCGCTTCTAAATATATGGCGGATAATAATTAGAAGCGACTAGTCGCTTCTAAAGTCGCTTTTAAAATATGACGGGTAAAAATTAGAAGCGACTAGTCGCTTTCTAATGTCGCTTCTAATATCGCTTCTAAAGGTTACCCGCCATATCTTCCCACGCTTTTTCGGTCAATTTTAAGGACCCTTAGAAGCGACTATGGAAGCGACTAGTCGCTTTTAATTCGTCGCTTCAAAAGATTAGAAGCGACGCACCTTTAGAAGCGACTTTGTCGCTTCTAATGTCGCTTCTAAAGGTTATTTAGAAGCGACTTTTTGAGCTTCTAAAGGCCTCTTTTCTCCTAGTGAAAATAAATCATCACCGAAAAGATGTTAACCATTATGTCAAAAGCGTATATCGAGGATATACTTAATATCAACTATAAAGTGTTCCAAATCCAAGTAGTAAAAGAAAGTAAAATATAGAAGAGAGAAAATTTTCATATTCAAACCATTCAAAAAATCAAAACCGCATTCAAACAATATCATTTCTCAAAAACCTTGAATTGCCAATAACAGAAACAAACAAAATAATCCAAACGTTGCCGGTGAAGAAATCATAGTAAGAGGAACGCGAAAAAGGTACATTTTCTTATCGCATTTAAAAGAATTTTTTATTTTGAATTGATATTTCGTGTGACGTTGAGTGTTTTTCGGTTAGTTTTTGCGTCTTGAACATGGAAATACTTGTCGAAAAAAGGAAAACAATAAGTTTCCTATTTTGGTTAATGTTTTGAAATGAACGTATGTTCATAAAATTATAAATTTTTGTAAACGTTCTTTTGTATGCAAAAAATATTGTTTTCGGATCTTATAACTTAAAAACGCTAATAACAATGTTGGACGATTGTTGTTTTTAATTTCTCAGGATTACAGAATGTATAAGTTGTATTCGAACATGGTAATAGGTGATTTTTTTTGGACACCGTTGTAAATAATGAGAAAGAAATTAAGTTTTTTACACAAAAATATTATTCTAATTAGGGATTCTTTTTAAAAGATATAATATGGTTATGGTTTCTTTTTCAGTATTATATTTAAGCATATGCTCACTTAACGGTGCTTCTGTAAATTAGTGTTTGGAATGCAGATAATACGGGTTATAAATTTGTTTCAGTTATGTAGTTTGTATGTGGTGGCGCTGATGCCCACAAGAATATTAGTTATTAACGGTGCTTCTGTAAATTAGTGTTTGGAATGCAGATAATACAGGTTATAAATTTGTTTCATTTATGTAGTTTGTATGTGGTGGCGCTGATGCCCACAAGAATATTAGTTATTGTTACTTATTTGCATATTGATGTAATAAAGTTATTAATTGAGTCCTTCTCGTAATTTGCTGACTAATTAATAAAAGTTGAAACTTTCATTAATTCCTTTTTTGTTTGTTTGAAACTTTATGATATATAATAGTCTTTAATCTTTAATCAAACCTAACAGCGTGTGAAGAGTTAAATTTTACATGAACAAACTCTATAGTTATTCCTATGTATCTTCTGAAGATACTGAACTAACCAGTGCACCTCATAAGACGATGTAAGAACAAACCATTTAACATCTTTTGTCTAAAGGTCACTATATATTAATTGAATCATGCTTACCTAAATCCTAAAATGAGACATGTCATTTCGCAGCTTACATATTCTCATTTTAGGAAGTAAAAATCAAGATCCACCATGTGATACACACTAGACTTATTGGTGAACTATTAAGTTTAAAAGATGTCATAAACAAACTTTGTAGAGTTCTCATAGATATGACATTCATGTACATTAATATTATTGAAATGCAATGTATATTACCTCAAGCTTTACTACTTGGATTCTGAATAAATAAAATGTGCAGTTCCAAAATTAAGTCATGACTTTATTTGGATGAAACAATGTGATTTGTTAGCTTGTTGTCAATATGATGTTTCTAACTTATTCACAACTAACAAAAGAGTTTAGGAAATAACAACCAGAAGAATGGTAATTTTATAAATCTCATCTAGTTGATGATATACATGAAGGGAAAACATAATTAATATTCAACGGGTCCGCTCATCACAATTAAGTAGAGTTTTGAATAGAAACTAAATTTATTTGAACTAGGAGAATTTCATTGTCAACTCTCTAGTGGAGTCAATTAACATTAAACTAGAACTTGGAAAATGTTTGTGAACTTTTGTGTTCAAGTATAGTAGCTCAAACTTTGTTCATTTAGATCCATAAGACTATCTCAAGTCATTAGAGTATGATTTATTAAACTAGAAGTTAAGTTAAACAAACTCAAATATTGAACTAGACGTTTTTTCTGCAAAATGTCTAAATGGTAATTTTGTCTATATGGAACAAAAAAGGTAAAAATTTTAGAATAAGATTTTGAACATTATCATATGATGTTCATGAAATGATTCACACGGATGCAAAATGGATTTGAGCCTCGAGAGTCTATTGTAATTTTGTTTAATTATATGTGATAATTCTATAAGGGCAATTCTCGTAATTGTCTTGGACAATGAAAAGAAACATCTAAAAGGAATTTTTAAATGCATATGGCCGGCCAATATTACCGTGGAGGAAGAAATAATTTCTTTTGGCTAAAGATATATGAAGATATACACCAAATAAAGTAAAAGAGGAAGCAAATATGTTATTTTAGGCATGTATGTGGGTGACCATATATGGAAGGAAATAGAGATATTGGTTTGATGTGTATTTGATAGAAATGAGAAACAAATATGATGCATATAAATATGAGATATTATGCAATAATTACATCTTTTGGCATTGATCTAATTCAAAGGCATTTACTTCTCTATAAATACCACTACATTATGGATGTAAAAGAACACAAGTTTTGAGTCTCTCTCGTGCACCATCTCCCTCTCTTCTCTTTATTGCTCTTTTTTTTTTGCACTTAGGTCCTCAATAGACCTAACTTTTGCATTAGCTCTTTGGTTTTAAGAGTTGTTCTTAAACCATTGTATTTAATAGTGTCCACACATGCTAAAAACCCTCTAAAGACTGTAGTGGTTGAAACTATTGTGGTTGCTCACGTTCGACCTAGATGCGAAGGAGACGAGCGTCGGAGGAAGACGAATGGTTCGACCATTTGAAAAACTTCTCAACGATCAAACTTCAAAAAAGGTTGGTTCCAAATAAATAAATAAAAGCCATAAATAATATCTTAATGCACTTTATCTAAGTTTAGTAAAACTGTTTTACTAATATAATATTTTTATTTCGCCACTACTTCGCAACGGTAATTTATTCTAAATACTAGATCTATTCCAACAACATGTACACACTGTAAAGATGGTTCGATTTTCTATTGATTGTTTAATCGAATGTTATTGTATATTTAGCCTAACTTGCATAAATGTTTCCCTTGTGAACGTTGATTTTGAAAACTTTACTTCAATTGAGTGATTGATTTTGTAAATTTAAGACAACAATATGTAAATGCAATTTATAACTTGTAGATTATAAATTTACGTGATTTTTCTCTTTAATCATTTCATTGATAATCGGTAAATGACTATATGACAACTCAAAGTCACATTTTTTCGACCCTTCCAACGCCAGTAATAAGATACTTCAACTTTGAATCGTAACCACATTATCTGAAACACGTCTTGGCTTGATCCCATTCGGTAATGAATCCATGATATCGTCCTTTACACATTTGCTAATAATCATAGACAATGCATGCTTGTTCTTGTGCACCATTTTTTTCCCATAACATGTATGAGATTTTGAATACGTCTTTATAACCCACATTCCAGACGCATTACATACCGAAACAGTCAAATTCCAAGGACAAAACATATTCTTACAAACAACACCATATCGAGCCTTACTTGACCTGATAATTTGGAATTAAAAACTATTCCGAACAACAATTACACTCATAGCGGATTCAAGAACGTCTTTACGTTTAAAAACTTTATCTATATCTAAATCCATGTTCGTTGGAAAAAATTTCACGTCCAAGCAATCATAAAAAAGAAAATTAGTTTTTCTCCAAGTTTCATCACCAAGAATTTTACACTTCGCATGATTGGGCACATTGTTGTTCAAAAAATTTGACTGCGAAAAGCAACAAAATGATAAACAAGATGTTCAGAGCGATGCAACACTTAAATTGAAAAATAAAACGTCGTTTACTGGTTGTAAATAGAAAAAAAATTGCAAAAACTGTAAAGCTCACCCGATTATGTGAGTGAAAAACTTTCATTGTTAAATACTTTCATCCGTCGATAAAAGAAGAATAAAAAATATGACAATAACTATGATTTTCCTCTGATAAACAATGTGTGCATTTTGAATTCTGTAACAAACTACATAAAATAACAGAATTTGATATATAAGAATTTCGACTAAGAGCGGGATATGATATTTGAGTTATGTTAACAATGGCTGAAAATTTAGAGAGTTTGATATATTTGAATTCCGACTAAGTGGGATATGATCAGTTTTGAATTATGTAAACAAATGACCAAAAAATGATAAAACATTAGGGAAATCGTATATAAGGAAAAGTCAACCACTTAAAACAACTTAAACACAATTAAACTGTTTTAATTTAATTAAAAAAATTGGTAGTAAAAAATTAGTTTTCGCAATTATAGAATCTAAAAATGAATTAAAAGTAATTGTTTCCTTTGAAAATCGGTAAATAAATAATGACCAAATAATTATTCAAAATCAAATTATTATTATCAGCAAAAAAATTTAAATTTAAACCAAAATTAATTTGAAATCGGGAAAAAATCAAACATATAATAGGAGATAATATGTGGTGTAAATTAGTGCCACGTAATCAATAGTGAATATTTACCAATCATCTACGGAACGTTGGGTATATATACCAATTTTAGCAATTATAGAACTAATTTTTTTATTTTAAATTTGATATTTTTTGTGATAAAATACGATGACATGTCATAGGCTGAGTTTCAATGCGGCGTTCTAGCCGTTTTAATGAAGATACATATTGTCTACAACAAATTAAAATTAAACGCGTGTCACATGCTTACACATCGTCCATATTTATTCAACAAATCCAGGTCATCATTGCCCCACGATTCTCGACCTTCTTTTGTCCTTTCTATTTGTCAAATACACAATAATTGACTTCTAATTACATTAATCTATCCAACAAGTAAAAAAGTTCGAACCCATATTAAAGAACACTATAATACTGTTAAACAAGATCATCTCCCCTAAATATGCTTGCCCATCTTGATTAAAGTTCTGGTAATATTTTATGGCTTAAATTGCAATTCATTGATTAACCAAAAAAAGAGTTCGATCGTAACATAAATGAAAACAGCTCATCAGTATTTGTCTAGTGTTACGAATAAATATATAAAATAATAACGAAATTATTTTTAATATGATCGTTTGAAGCTCATGACATAAATGAAAACAGATCATCGATATTTGTCTACTCATACAATTAAATATAAAAGGTAGAAACCAAATTATTTTGATACGATTGAAACAACTTATTACATTATTTTTAATAATTTTAAATAATAATAAGCAAATATACAATCAAACAAAAAGCAATTAAAAAATTCTCTGATAATCATAAACAGCATAGGTTAGTGGTAATTCAAACACCTCCAAGTTGAAGGTTATGAATTTAAACCATATTGTAATCAGATGAAAGCTTTTCTTTAAAAAAAAATTGATAATCATGTTGATGATAAAACATTTTCTCAATAAACTGATATGCTTAGATGAATAAAATCTGATAAATACAAATATTAAATTTGATAACTCTCTCTCAAAAAATTTCGTTTTGACATTTCCAATAAATGTCAATCTGAACTCTCCTCCAAATCACCTCCATAAAATTTCCAAGCACATCTATCCGAACACGCATTTATAAACTATGTTATTATAGTGACATTTATTGTAATTAATAGTGTTAGATTATTTTTATCAAAAATTCAAATCATATATATCATAATAAATGTATGTACAAAGATTGTATGTTATTTGAAAAATTTTCTATTTTGACAGATTTCGTCATAATGTCTTGCATAATGGTGTAACGATCGTCTTCGACATTTGTCTATTTTGGGAAGTTTGCAAGGAAGACTTTTTGACAGATTTCGTCATAAATCTCATAATGTCAAGTCATAATGTTGCAACATTCGTCTGCGACATTTATCTATTTTTGGAAAGTTTTATTGAACGGTAAGGAAATTCTAGGAAGACTTCCACTTTGAAAGAGTCCTATAAATAGTCAAGTACCTCTCCCTTAGGTGAAAGGAAAAACGTCATTGTAAACAAGTATATGGTTGTAATTTTCTAAACATTTATTGATAAACTATAAGATTAGAGAAGTATTAGTTTTGTGCTTGCGTGATTGAAGTCTTCACAATTTATTCATTGAACTGGCCAAATATCGGGTGAATGTTTGAAGAATGAAATTGAGAGGGGTCTCAAAGTCCGAGGAAGTCCTTGATTTAGTTTTCACATATAGTATTAGTCAAATTATCATTGATGTCGAGATTCATATAAGGCCATTGTTATACTATTGATTATTATTAGTGAATTCTTTTCCACTGGCCTGAGAGGCCCCCATATGTAAGAGATGTTGTTCCGACCTAGGTTACCACTTCTTGTATTCATTTTATTATTTATACTGTTTTAATTGTCATCTTGTATTTGCGTGTCCAAGTGTTATGCACACTGTTACAACAAATTTATGTGACACTTGTCCGACCGGCTAACAGAATTTCAAACTATAATCACATAATAGGCAAAAGTTGTAAGTACTACTAGTTGTCGATAACTATCTCCGATCAAAATAATTAGTTCAAAGTTAAAAGCGTCGTAATTATACCTAATAAAAAAAACAAAAATTGGACGAATTGGCCCTAACTTACAAACTTATTTTGGAAGAGAAATTTCATTTTGTAGACCTAAAAACATTAAAGATATCCACATTAGACCCTTCTTGTTAATAATATCTAAAAATGGACTTTTGGCCCAAAATCGGACAAAAATACCCCTTAAGTTCATATCTCCCTTCTCTCTCTTCCTTTCCCTCTCTTTTCCCTCTCTTTCCTTCTCTTCCTCTTCTCTTCTTCTTTCACTCGGCCGACTCTTCACCTTCTTAAAAAAAAAATTCAAACAATCCAACTCAACGTCCCTAAACAATCACACCGAAGTTATCAACATCATACAATGTTATCAAGCTCGGATAACTTCCTAACCGGTGGTGGCGAGGACCCGAAAACTCAAGAAACCTCCCAAAAGAGAAAATCTCAAAAAAAAAGGTTAGATTTTTGTTTTTTCTTACTTAAATCTATTGCATGTAGTTTAGATAGTGTTTTCGACTATAGAGTAAGTTAAAACGGATTGATTTGAGAAGATTTGAGCTAGTTTAGAGATTTTAAGTTTTCCGGAAATGACGAACACGTTGAATTCCATCGTCCGGACGATAGGGTACGATTGTGGACGATAGGTTACGATAGGTTACGATACAGTACGATGGGGTGGGCGATGGTGTACGATAGGCTTCAAACGATACACGGGCGATAGCGTACGATAGGGGACGATGAGTTACGATGGCGTACGATGTGGACGATAGAGGACGATAGGGGGCGATAATGGACGATAAGATGCGATTGTTTTGAATCTTTTTTGAAAAAATTAGTTTTTTGATGTTTTTTGATGTTTTTTGTTGTTTTTTTGTGCAGGATCACTTGAAATTCCTTGTTCAAGACACTTTCCCGGGGAGAATCATGTATGGTGGATCCCGGGTCCTAAAAGATGTGAAGCAGCACTTCGAGGAGATGAAATTGATCGAGCAACTCCGAGGGACGGTGTTCGATCAATTCTTCATCACCTCTAATTTGAACTTCGCTCCCGTCCTCGTCCACTCTCTGTTGGAGAGGAAAGTCGAGTCAATCAAAGCCGGAGAGATCCAATTCGGCTTAGGAGGAAAGAGAGTGAGGTTCGGACGCCTCGAGTATGCCCTAATCTCGGGGCTAGACTACAAAGACGGTCCGACTAAAGAGGAGAAGGACGCACGCTCTTCCCGCAGGCTCATTGACGAGTATCTGAATGAGTCAGCCAATATCAAATTCAGCATACTCGTCAACAATTGGACGGTGTGCAAAGCTCCGGATGACGTCTACAAACTAGGTTTGTGCTTTTGTTCTCGGTTACTTGTTCGGACAACCGGGAAACAAAACCATACCTCCGAAGTGGCAACCGATCTTCCAGTGGGTGGAAGATCTCCCCTTCTTCTACAGCCTGCCATGGGGGAACATGAGCTGGGGGGAGACGTTTCTATCCCTCTCAGTGGATTTGAAGCGCCACCGGGAGAGCCTCGAGGACAAGTTGAAGAAGAAGCCCGACGTCCTTCAAAAAGAGGCGAAGTACACGCTGACTGACAATCTTCATGCCTTTCAGTATTGGGCGTACGAGGCTATCCCGGAGGTCGGGCACGCCTTCGGAAACGGAGTAGGAAATCGAATGCCGAGAATGCATTCGTTGTCAGGAACTATTGTCGTTCTTAGCAAGGACGTTGAGAAGATCCTGAAAAAAAAAATCGGTAAGTTTTTTCGTTAATTAATAAAGTTCTTTTACGATTAAATATTAACATTGTTATTATGTTTTGCAGTTAGGAGTCCTTCAAATGCTGCGACCGCGGCCGGGGGAAAAGGGTTTCTTTCAGACCCTTGAGGAGCAGACCCGAAAATTTCTATATCCGATAGACATCGAAGGAGAGGACGCAGCAGAGCCGAAGGACATCGACGAAGAAATTAACATCGTCGGTTCTGCCGCAGAAGAAAGAGACGTGCTGGGTCACGACGTTGACGACGATGATGACGAGGATGCTGAGTACATCTCTGATACTCCTCGGGAAGGTTGTCCGACGAAAGAATCTCAAGCTCGTCCTCGTCGTCCTCCGCCTCCTCCTCAATCTCCGCCTCCTCCTCAATCTCCGCCTCGTTCGGATGAACCTATCGTTATCACGGGTGCCATGTGGCAAGACCTTCACCAAGGAATCAGGTTCATCCTCCAAAGCATCGCCACCGTAGGGCGTGGCGTGAACGCATTGAACAGGCGATCTGAGCGCGTTCAAGATCGAATTGAGAGAATACGCCATGATCAGGTAATAAGGTCGTTTATTTCGTTTATTATTTTATTTAATATGCTTAACTAAGATTTTTTGCAGATTCGTCAATGGGAGCGTCTGAACTACATTTTCGGAGAGGTTACCGGGATGCCTGGTGGACCTATTCCTACCACGCAAGCCCGTGGTCCATATACGCAGAAGGCCGAGGCTGCGGCTGCGGCTGCGGCTGCTGCTGCTGCTCGAGAGCAGAATGCCGAGGCTGCTCAACATCCTCCTCCTCCACCACCTTCCAGTAGGCCTCCTTCGCCATTTACGCCTATCAGCAGTCGGAGTCCATCACCGGAGATCCCGGATAAGCACGCCGACCTATTCAAAACATTTATGAGGACTTCTGAATATGAGAAGGCTCCGGAAGATGAGAAGGCGCTGGAAGATGAGAAGTCTCCGGCACAGGAGAAGGCTCAGGAGAAGGCTCCGTCTGTTCCAGAGGACGAGACTCCTACAGCGGAGAAGGCGACGACAGAGACGAAGGCGACGCCAGAGAAGAAGGCGATGGCGAAAGAAGAGAAAAAGAAAGGCCCCGCAAAGGAGAAGGAGAAGGCGAATGCGAAGCGCAAGAGGGGCGACCGACCCACGTCTCCCAGGAGCCCACCCCCCCAGCGGACGACGTATTGGGATTCCTACACCGATCCGTGCAAGCAGAAGTACACCCGAGGATCGTCAAAATTCGACCCGCTGAAGGCGCCGGTTCAGAAGGAATACGCTGAGGTTATGATGTGGGTGAAGACGGGAAAGTACCTTGGTCGATACAAGGATAACGTTCGACTACCAACGTGCACCGCATCACCGAAGTTCTTCTCCTCGATCACGAACTCAGGGGAGTGGAGGACTGACGAGGTATGTCTTTATATGTCTTTATATTATTTATTAACGTTGAATATGTCTTTATATTCATTATTTCTTTTGTTATTGCAGCATATCGACGCGATCGTTCATGTGCTCATGAACTGACAACGTAACCTCAAGGGTTATCGCCAAGATGTCTGCATTATGGACAACGTCTGGGTTCAAAACGTGTTCGGGAGGTATAAGCAAGAACGATTGAACTTCGAGGCGGCAAAAGAATTGGGGACGGAGCCCGAGATTGTCGATTGGGATCAGAGGTCTGTCTTTGTGCCGATGACGGGATTCAGAGACAAAAGGATCAAACCGTGGAGAGAGGCAAATGAGATTCTCTTTGTCGTCAACTTCAGGAATGTGCATTGGTTCACATTCCAAGTAGACTTGTCGGAGTGGACGATTACGGTTCTTGACTGCTAGAAGAACCTTGCGGAAGGGGAGCATCATGAAGCGTACTTTAAGACGTTCATGCAGGTATAAATCATATCTTAAAATAACGATACTTTACTAAATTCTAGTATAAATTTCTTAACTTAACAATTTGTATAGGACTGGAGTCTCGCGTTGCCACGGGTGATGATGTTGAGCGGCATGTTCGACAACCATCCGAAGATGTATCATCCTCTCTCATCCGACCGACCGGTGCTTCATGAGTTCACTTGGCTCATTAACCACGATATACCTCAATGTCGTCTAAGTTAAATGTTAAGATTTAATTGTAGTGAAATACGTTATGTTGACACGTTTGTCATTTGTGTATTGCAGCGGCGATTGTGGAATGTTCGCCATCAAATATATCGAGCATATTCTAGTTGGAGCGCCTTTCGACACGCTTGTAACGGAGAACATGAAGATATTCCGGCATAAATGGGCCGTTGACTTATTTTTGGGACGACTTAAGCGATAAATGTAGTTGTTTATCATTTATTTTTGGTACTAACATTTATTTATTTATTTGTGTATAAATATTTCTCTTTATTCATTTATAAATATATCTCTTTATTCATTTATAAATATTTCTCTTTATTTATTTATATTGAACTTGTCAAAAAAACACTAGTTGAACTTGTCAAAAACACATAAAAACATCGTTAACAACACATAAACGTAACAAACAAAAATAACTTTGTAAGTGTCGAAAGCTTCTAATTAAACTTGTCATAAAAACACTAGTTGAACTTGTCCAAAACACATAAAAACATCGTTAACAAACACATAAACGTAACAAACAAAAATAACTTTGTAAGTGTCGAAAGCTTCTAATTAAACTTGTCAAAAAAACACTAGTTGAACTTGTCAAAAACACATAAAAACATCGTTAACAAACACATAAACGTAACAAACAAAAATAACTTTGTAAGTGTCGAAAGCTTCTAATTAAACTTGTCAAAAAAACACTAGTTGAACTTGTCAAAAACACATAAAAACATCGTTAACAACACATAAACGTAACAAACAAAAATAACTTTGTAAGTGTCGAAAGCTTCTAATTAAACTTGTCACACTCTATTCTCGCCACGTGCACGTCTTTCTATTGTGACCTAGGCCACCACATTTCCCGCATTTTCGCTTTACAACAATTTTTTCACCTTGAGATGGATATCTGTTTATCCTTCGCCTTCCTTGCTTACTTTTCCTTGGACGACCGGCCTGTTTCTTCTCTACTGGAACCAATACTTTCATGTTCTTAATTTTGTCCAGAACGTCCCATTGTTCTTCATTCCCAACTGGATAGATGGCGTCTTTATACATTTCGATCCACGTTTTCTTGACGTAGAAAAGACTACACAAAGAGTAAACGTCCACCGAACGATGTTGAGTTGATGCAATAGAATGTTCGCAAGGGATACCTAAGAGTTGAGGAATTCCACAAGTGCAAGTATTTTCTTGCAAGTCTACGTCGTATTCACCACCGCCGTCTTTAACGTGACATTCGTACAAACCAAGTCCATACACGTGCACGAATTTTGCTTTGTTGTTCATATTCTCAAAGTCTGCTTGCCACCTCGGTGTAAGTTCTGTGTTTAATTTGTTCGCAATGTCCTCTCGTTTGAAGAACCAATTTTGCAGCGCGAATCTTATGTACTCCAGGAGCGTTGTTATCGGAAACGACCTTGCATGTCTTGTTTTAGCGTTAAAACTTTCGGCGTTGTTACTCGTCATAATATCATACCTGTAAAACATAATAATTAACACTTTAACGTAATGAATATTCTATTAAAAGCAAATGAAATTCACCTTTTTCCAGGAAAGAACGGTCGTGCCCATCGATCGAATCCGATATCTTCAAGATATTTCGCCATCTCAACATCTTTTCACCTCAGTTGCCTAAAATGAGCTTCGAAGGAAGTCTTATTGAAAGAATACGCCGATTCATACAATTCACCGCGACAGTGATCTGTCTTAAACTTGTGTTGGACGTTGAGCTGCATATGATGGTAGCAATAACCATGCGGTCTTCCTGGAAAAGCAACTTCGACACCATGACTGATACTAATATGTCGATCGGATATGAATGCCAAATCAGGTACGTCTTCACCAATAACTTCTTTCAACTTCAACAAAAACCACGTCCATGATTCATGACACTCACTGTCGACAACGCCAAAAGCGGTTGGATACAAATGTGAGTTCGCATCCAATGCAATAGCGACAAGCAATTGTCCCCCGTATTTAGTCTTCAAAAATGATCCATCCAAAGATATGACAGGTCGACAATACTTAAATCCTTTAAGACACGCTCCAATGGCAAAAAAAGCATACTTGAATTTGTCACCGTCTCTCACAAATTCAGTAACCGTGCCGGGGTTTTTTTGCTTTAACATGTACAACCACGAAGGTAATTTCTGATACGATTGTTCAGGTGTACCTCGAACGAGTCCAGTAGCTACTTCCTTTGACATCCACGCCTTCAAATAAGATATGTCCAAACCCCATCTTGTCTTCACTTCTTCCCTAACGTTGTGCGCTGAATAATCAGCCATTGAGTTGATAGAATATTTGTCTTTAAACACGTGTCCAATAACCCAAGGGGCAGGTCCTCGTTGACCTTCGGGTCGGATAACGCGCGAGCAAGAGTGAGCTTTTTCGAAAGACACAATCTCCCACATTCCTGACCACTGTACGACGCTCCGGAGTTTCCACGTACAAGTCTCATCTTTGCAAAGAACGTACCACCTTTTTGTCGAAGATGATTTAACTCGAAACTCGAAATTATTTCTCATGGCGAACAAGTGCACTTGTGTCTTCATTTCCGATTTGTTCTCAAACTGTTTTCCAAGGTATAAGTCTTCGGAGCTACCTATTAAACGATAAACGATTAAGTTCACGATATTTAACCACGTAAACAATTAAGATATATTACCTGTAGATGATTGACTTGGTTTTTCACGATATTCTATCTCTTTAACTACTTGTTGTTGCGTGAATTCAAGATCTTTCCAAGTATAAGTCCCCGAAGATTCTTTACAAGGATTAACTTCGGGATGGTAGTCGCCCGAAGGAACTTCGAAATTCTCAACAAACTCAGCATAGTCTTCATCATTTGCAAACTCTTCGAATTCTTCTTCAATGTATTCAATATCATCATTGTCGCCGTGATCTTTGTTTTCTTCGACATCTTCAAAATCTTCAAAATCGACGTCAAACGGATCTCTATCACGTCTATACGTTTCATCATCGTCGTATGCAAATCGTTCATCGTTTGGTTTCGGATTACTTTGAGAGACTTCAATTGCGAGAGGATGATATTGTCTTCTGCTCTCATTGCGTTGAACCTTCAACACTTGTTTTCCTTTTCGCTTTGGATCCACATTGCTAACAATTGGTGACATGATTCGTTTCGGTTCCAAGCTCACGCAAATAGGAAATTTACTCCAGTACTCGTATTTCATATAATATGCGACATCATTATCAGTTTCCAAGATTGCAGGCGCCAACACAACAGTACCTAAAGTGTACGGGACTTCAACTTTCAAGTCATACGTCATCCTATCGATCTTGGAAATATCGTAAATCATATCGAGCAACTCATGATATGTCGTATCTTTTGTAACATCCACCGTATATGTACGAGCTTTACTAAAATCCCATCTATCGCTCAATCTCACCCATTTTCCACCAACACTAACGAAAACTGAAAAACATCACCCAAAATTGTCAGCAACTATTCAAAATTGTCAAAAAAAACTAATGAAACTTGTCAAAAAATCAAAATTTCGAAATCTCATCGCCCTGCATCGTATTCCATCGCACACCATTGCCGACCATCGTATTCCATCGTCCTCCATCGTCCTCCATCGTAACTCATCGTCTTCTGGACGATGAGTTACGATGGGGGACGATGGAGGACGATGGAATATGATGGATGGCGATGGTGTGCGATGGAATTCATCAAGTCTATCGTATACTTTTTCCAGATTTTTTTCGAACTTTTTTTTCGATCCGAAAACGATTCTAACACCAAAAACGACTACTAAAATGATTTAAATACAATAAGTGAATTAACATACCCATTATGACGGTGCTCTGTAGTGATTCCAACGGATTTGGAGAGGTTTTTAGTGAATTGGAAGTTCAAAATGAGATTAAAATGGAGACATAAACCCTATATATGAGTTGAAGGGTATTTTTGTCCGATTTTGGGCCAAAAGTCCAGTTTTAGATATTTTTAACAAGAAGGGTCTAATGTGGATATTTTTAATGTTTTTAGGTCTACAAAATGAAATTTCTCTTTTGGAATTGGCCAACGTTTGTTAATCTTTTGTAAATGTCCACAACCCTTATGTGGCGCTTACGTGGAACGTTTATCAACAATGTTTAGTTACTATATTGCCCTAATAATTTTGGCCAATTTTTATTTGAAATTTAAATTGTTGTTTTAATTTTTATTTCGAATTTTAAATCGGTTTTGAATTTTTTTAAATACTTTCTGTTTTAATTCAAATCATTCCGGTTTTAATTAGTTATCAAATGTAGATCCTGTAATCTAGGATAGTTGATTGACCGAAATTATTATACATAATTAAGTAAATCCTTATTTTTTTGGCTGGAAATAATTATTAAGTTATTTTGGGAAGTTTTGTTTTAAATTTCGTCACCATTTATTAACGCTTATATTTAGATTTTGTATTCAAATTCTGTAACTTCCCTACATTATTCAAATTTTGTCCAGTATTTACGCTCGTTAATGATATTCAATTTACATTGGAATGGATTTGTTCCGACGTAAATTGTGTTGGGTTTTACGTCGTAAATTGATTTACATCGTAAACTGAGTAAGTTTTACAACATAAATTGAGTTTACACTGTAAATTGAGTTGAATTTTACAACGTAAATTGAATTTACACGTTTTTTTTTTTGCATACTAATTAACAAAACACGTTTATTTGATTAAATGATAGAAAATCAAAATTTCATACATGATTTGAAATCAAAATAAAAAAACACAAAGAAGAAGAACGAAGAACGATGAAAATTTTAATTTCCGTTCGCTGGTGTTCGTCTTTGCCGCCGTCAGTGCCTCTATCGTTGGCGTCGCAGCCATCGAGGAAAATCAAATAAAAATGGTTTGGCCTGGAGAAAATCATTATGCTCGGTGTAAATACAAAAAAAAAACCCTCGTTGGGTATTGATCATCCGAAATTTCGTAAAGATTAACATAAATAACTTTAAATACCTGTAAATCGGTCGCCAGGAAGGTTTATTTCGTGGACGGAAGGATTACTTTTACGATTGTTCGTCTGGATGATTTGAATCCGTGGGGAGAAATGAGAATTAGAAATTGTGGAAGAAATGAATTTTTTTGGGGGGAAATGAGATTTTTGCATGCTTTAAATAGTCATTAATTTTCTCTCTCCAAATATTGATTGATGTGGTTAATCGGGGTAAATCTTGCTGATTTGTTTTTTTTTTCTAAATTTCCGATTATATTTTGGCGGGAGTTCGGATGAGAGCAAATGTAGTATGAAAATTTGGTAAATTAAACATGTAAACATTTACAAAAAATTAACTAAACGTAGGCCAAATTCAAATTTCTAAACTCCTATAGGGTTATTAACTTCTTTAACCCATAAAAAATTATTAACTTAATTCAACTAACAACCTTTTTATAAAGTTGACACAAATTCTAGTAAATTTGTAATTCTCGAAAATCAAACATCTAATAATATCTCTCAAAATAATTCATAATTGGGAATTAGATATTTTTAAAGTACATTTACCGTCAAAGTACTTGTGACTTAGGTGACTCGAATGTTCAATATTCTTTTAGAAGGTCACTCAAACAATTTTAACACAATTATTTTGTAAAACGAAACAATATTTAAGAGATACAACAAGTTGTATTGCTCTTAATTTAGTGAAATAAATGTGCAATATGTTTCAATTATTAGGCCCATCGTCTGCTAGTATAGACCAGCGAATGAGTGGTACTAGTTATGTATTAAAAGAAGAAAGGATTTAGATATCTATTATATATACAAGACGTTGTAGGATTAAGACTAGCCTCATTTTGTGCGTTCAAATTCAAACATTTAAGTGTCGTGTATATTAAGCTGGGGAATAAAAAAATATATATTATCCTTTCAGAAAGAGATTATAGATTATTTATGTAGCTTAGTGGAAAGTTAGAACAAGTTCATGTATTGTTTGGCTGTATGTCATTAAGAATTAAGATGACTCAGACAAGAAATATCAGGACAGAACAAAAGCGCTATTGATATATTTGATCATCCACCTAGTATTCTTTAATTTATTATTGCGGGGCATGAACTTTAATTTATTGTATTTATCTTAATTACACTTCATTGTGTGCATTACATTCACTTCACTCTATATCCTAGAGAGATTTAACTTAATGAAATTTCATTTGTTAGAGGCATTATGCATAAGTTATATTGCTGGAATATTTAATATATTGGGACCTGTGTCAAGCTCTATATTCAAGTCATTCGTCAGTCAAACTCAAACTTATTAGACGAGGTCGCCGAAGTCGAAATTTTCAGTCCATTTTATTTCGCTATTATCACTTGTATTCGTTCCAGCTCGCCAATTGAGCTTATTTATATTAATAATAAGCTCGCAGTTCAATCGAATCTTCTTGCAACTTTAAAAGTATACTATATTATTAAATACGAAATTTTATCGAGATCCATTCTACTAAATTTAAAATCATACAACTTATTCATCATTTCTTCATGATTGTTGAAGACGAAATCTGACCTAAACAATGTTTACACTTGAATAAAATATCAAAGCGTAATAATTTATTTTCAGTATTAAATTCAAAATTGTGGCAAAATAAGAATTGTTTTTTTGGCTGAGCTAGAACCTCAATCTTAATAAGGACTAAATCTTCTTAATCAGCAGATTGATGAAATTATAAAAATCATAGCAGAATATTATGCGGGTATTAAAAGACCTCGGCAAATATTAAGTCCACATGAAAAAGCCAATACACCACTAACCTTTCTGAACTGATCAACAGTAGTCTCATCCCACTGAAGAGGCCATGTCAGCAGCGAAGTCAAACCTCTTAGCCTATTCTTTCGCCGAACCTCGGGTATAACAAACACGAAGTTGAAACGTGTGCATGGACTTCGTCGAAGAAGCCAGACCTTGAACGAGTAAGAGACTTTGATTCAGGAGATGGCGAGCGACGTGGCAACTCCTCCATTAATCTCGGAAAACATGCGTCTACAACCACCAGCTCGACAGCATATATAAATAGGAAATCCCATAAAACAAAAAAATGGATATATAATTCTCTCTTGTAATTCGCAAACCATTATTCTTCTCATTTTTCTTGTAATCATTAGCTTGACTTCGTGAGCTCGTTTCGATCCAATAAAACTTCAATTTCTTTTCGCAATTCATTTTCTTATCTTGATATTATAAATTTACAAAATCTTACCGAGATACTCCCGGTTGTTCAATCATTTGATAACCAGAGTCATTCTTTGCTAAATGATCATTATGAGTCAGACTCAATCCATTTCCGTATAAATTTAAATCGTATGAAATTCACTCATATTTTATTTCGTGATTGTTGAGTTCGGATTTCGACATCAACAATTTGACGTCGTCTGTGGGAAACGATCGGTAAGATCAACTTTGTTTATAATATCGCAACATTTTATTTGCCATGTCTTCTCCTCAGTCGACTGTCAGGACCCCGGAACCAAGTCATCCGGCTATCCAGACCATCCTTGAAAATTTCTATGAGAACTTCGAAGAGGAAAACAGACAGATTACGCTCACGTTGATAAACTGATATCGACGCCTTCACCCGTTCTCGGTCCCGAGACCGTGAATAATGAAATGATCCGAAATAACATAATGCACACTTCGTCAGCGTATCAGACCCGAAACCTGCTCCCGAGAACTCGTCTGGACTTCTCCGGAAACCAGATGAATCCTCGAGCTGATCGAGATCCATATCCAGTCTTTCAGCTCGGAGAACCTTCTCGTGAAAATTTGACAGAGCTGCCCCCTCCTCCTGCAGAAGAGGCCCACAGGATCACCTCGGAAACTCTCTAAGGACTCTACTCGCAAGGAGAAGAAAACCGAGGTCAAGCCTCTTTCAACCCAAATAACGACCTCGCCACCTGCATACAGGTTACCCGTCTCATTACGGGACAGACCCAAACGAGTTTGAGAGGTTTAAGGAAAGTATGGCCGCGAAGATTAAAGCCGTGCGTTCAAAGTTCCACAATACAACGAGCTCGTTTTATAGAAGAAGAAGAAGAAGAAGAAGAAAACTAAGGACAAGGAGAAATTGCTCGAGGCGCCGCCTGGCAAGTCAGCAGCGAAGTCAAACCTCTTAGCCTATTATTTCGCCGAATCTCGGGATAATGAAAATGAAGTTTGAAGCGTGCGCATGGACTTCGCCAAAGAAGCCGGACCTTGAACGAGAAAGAGACTTTGATTTAGGAGGTGGCAAGTAACGTGGCAACTCCTTCATTAATCTTGGAAAACACGCGTCTACAACAACCGGCTCGGCAACATCTATAAATAGGAAATCCCATAAAACTAAAAAAAAAGATATATAATTCTCTCTTATAATTCGCAAACCATTATTCTTCTCATTTTCTTGTAATCATTAGCTCGACTTCGCGAGGATCCAATAAACTTTCAATTTTGTTTCGCAATTCATTTTTCTTATCTTCATATTATAAGTTTACGACATTTTGCCGAGATCCATTTCCATATAAATTAAAATCGTATAAAATTCTCTTATATTTTATTTCGTTACTGTTGAGTTCGGATTTCGACATCAACAAATATATTCCAATTGATTATAAAATAAATAATTATATTTGAAACATAACGAGTAATCTTTTATCGAGCAAATTAATGGATAGTGCCAAAATGTATGTATGGTTTTTGTTATGTAAAAAGTACCAAAGAATGCGCACATTAATAAATTACTTGATCTACCATCATTTATTAACGTTTTTCTTATTTTTCTTAAAAAATTAATTTTTTCACTTACCAATTAAATATTGTTACATATTAGTCTTTATTTTTCATTACAAATGTATGTTTATTGTTGAATCTAGATCAACAGTAGTCGAGAAACTAAATCAAAAAAATGAAAAATGACTTCTTAAGTTTATGCAGTGAAAAAATATAATATTTTTAGAATGATAGAAAATTAATAAAAGTTGATAGATCGAAAAAGTCTTTAAAAATAATTAGTCATGCACCAAAGTTCGGTAAAGTGTCGAGACGCAGTGGCACTTGGATCTTATTCAAGCATGCGTCGTCAGATCGGATTCTATTTTATTTTCTTATGTCTTAAGCTTAAATTTGGACCTAAATCTTTGATTTAATAAGCTATATTGTATTTTGCATAATTTTAATTTAAAGTTTCACTTTCCTTAGTACAAAAACACAACAATGTGATAACAAAATCTCATTATGCAATTTTACCATATCTTTTGCTTCAACTTTAAGCATTGTTATAAAAATATCCTACAACATCATTAATTAACCAATAAATAAAAATATTAATTTTAGTAAACAATTAGTTTTCAAGTAACGATATCTTTTATAGAATCTGCTTAACGAAAATAACATGATAGAGACTCATAGTAAATACTCATTAAATTGTGTGAATTTTGTTGAAATGACACACCTACTTTTGAATTTTGATAAATCCTAGAAAGTTTATATTCTGTTATAAAAAAAAACATAAAAATAAATTATATTTTTCAGGACCAGACACACATGCTGATTCTTTTTTCTATTATTCTTTATTCACTTATTACAAAGGCAAAAGTCCCCACAGGATCTTCTTCGAACTTACAATAACTAATTTTTTTTTTTTTCTTTCTCTTGGACCTATTTAACGGTTTAACTTCGAATAATTGCTACAAAGTCTAAACGACTGTAGTCCATTGTGAATCCATAAAAAAATAGTTAGAAAAAAAAAATGCACTTGACTACAACTTGTTGGTGTAGCCAATGGGTTTGTGCTTTGCTTTCATATATTTTTTATGTGCAATATTCTCGGTGGTAAATGATGATTGAAAAAAGACAAACGAAAAATATTAACTAAGAAGAGGTACAAAAAGTGTGGGGTATAGTAGAGAAGAGAGAACCTTTGTTGGTGGGGTACTAATTTTTATCATTTTATCCCACGAACATAAAATAAAAAGGAAAAGAAATTGTGGAGGTGAAAGAATAAATATATTTTGGAATATTTATACCATTCGCTTTTTATCCAGACAAAAAATAATATTGAGATTGACTAATTTATATGCATATAGCCTAAATATAATTATGAGCTCTTTGATCAACTTTCTATTCCATTTGGGTGAATATATAACGAGGTGTTAGAGGCAGATGAAAAATAAAAGTTAGTGAAATTAAATTTGGATAGTGATTGATTATTTTAGTCTCCAAGTTAGCAAAATGATAAAGACGTCTCATCTACAAAGGTACCGAAATATAAATTCAACGCAATTTTATTAATAATTGAATCATGTATGACTTTAGCTCTTATCATATCTCTTTCTCTCTTCTCCAATTCTTTTTCAAAACACAGGAAGATTAGAAGGAATTTTTTTTTTTTGAGGAAGCGTGGTCGGACCCACGAAATATCATAAAATACTCACGTATGACCGAACAAAACTGTGATTACAAAGATAAGAATAAAACATAAACCACCGATAATGAAACAGGAACGCAAATGGACTCAAACAACAAGGGCCCTAAGAGGCCGTGCGGAACCTCAACTCGCGATCATCGGCTCTAATGGCCTCCTCCGAACAAGGCGGGACTAAACTTAGCCAGGTCAAAGACGAGTGATGGTTAACCGCATAGCGCGCAAAATTATGCGCAGCAACATTACAAAGACGATAGATATGTATAACACTGAAATCCTCAAGCTCTCTCACCTCTCCGAAGATGCGGTGCAAGATCGTCCCAAGCTCTGTCGCAGGCGTCGCGCCCTCATCGATCATCCTCACCACCCCCAAGCAGTCAGACTGGATCTCTGCTCTCCTGCAGCCGACGCTGCGGGCTAACTCTATGCCATAGAGGACAGCGTACGCTTCCGCAAGCTGGGGGGAGAACCCCCTAGCCAGGAAAAGTGTATGCGAGGCGATCACCTCTCTGGTGTGGTCTCGAACAATACAACCGATACCGAATCCTCCACGGTCGCGAGCTAGTGCCGCGTCAACATTAATTGAGAGGGTCCTGTCCCTTGGGGGGGGGGGGTTCATTTGGGGGTCGTAGTCACCCTCGTGCTCTTCTGAGTGTCTCCGATCATAGCCGCTCTGTACTCCTCGAGAAAGCTCACCGTCCATTAGACAAGCTGAGACTGGCTCCAAGCTGATCTCCCGGAGAGAACATTGTTCCTCTGGGTCCAAAGTTCCCAAAGAATAGTAACGAAAAGCTCATGGAAGCGAACCTCAAGGACATCAGTCGCTCTGAGAAAAGCGTCGAAAGCGTCGCCGTCTCTGAAAGGTGGAAGGATGTGACCGAAGCCCGCCTCCTTCCAGACTCACCTGCTCCACCTGCAACCCCACATCGCGTGAAAAACTGTCTCTCTCGCCTCCCAACAGACAGGACAACTGTCGTCGGAGGTGATCCTCTTCTTAGCTAAGACTACTCTGGCCGGGATCTGGCCTAAACAGACTCACCAATAGAAAAGTTTCACCTTGGTAGGAACTATCAGCTGCCAGAACTTTGACCACCACCTCTTCATCCCCGTCGGGTCAGAAGAGCTAGCGGTCGGAGTACTGGCTCTTTCAATAGCAACCCGGTAACCACTCTTGACGGAGTATTCTCTGTACTCAGTAAAGTGCCAACGACGCACATCGAGGATACACTCACCACCACATGGGATGCTCAAGATCGCCGCAGCGTCCTCCTCCCCAACCATCGCAGAAATAATTAGAGGAAAATTTAAAGCCTTTGTATAGACATCAATCACAAACCACAATTATAATAAGATTTTGAACTTCGTTACCATGAAAATGAAAATGATTGAAAAAATATATATAAGAACAGCTTTTACAATTTGAAGCTCTGATCTCCCAAACACGCTTTTCGTAATTATAACCTCTTATATATGACTCAAATTAATTTTGGATAAATTTAAAACTATGCAAAGAATACACCAACGTCACACTTAGAATGTCAAATTTACGATACATGCATATCAAACAAACGTACAATTTATAAATCTTTTATCCAGAGAAAATTACTTATGTGTAACCACTTCATTTTCAAATGAAGATATATTCAAATCACGTTTTCAATAAAGAAATAAACTAGCAGTATGGTCTCACTACAAACGCTCTAAGGGTTTCAGAAATTGTAAGTTTCAAGAGTCGAAATTTAAAGATACATGAACTTTTTTTAGAAGTAATCCGTGTTTTTTATGTGGCAGGTAGAATTGGCTAGTACTAATACTTTATGAAGTGAATTCCGAACTCTTTCCAAAAAAGAATATCTGTATTTTCTTTATGAAGTGCATTCCGTTGGTATATCTAATTATCTTAGTTTGTAATTTGAGAGCCATATATATACATATATAAAAACATTGTTATAGCATTTCGTCTGTTAATTTATATATAGTAGCTGTATAGCACTTAGAACTCTTGTTGCTTGGACTCTAATGATTAATTAATTTAATGTTACCCTATAAGTTTTGTCAGTTTTTTGCTTAAAAGCTCTTCATATCAGGAATCCAATAGTGGGAAATTTTTAATCAATTAAACATTAGTGCTTTGTTTTTAATTTCGAGCTTAATTATTTTTCGCACTATATACATGATATATCATATACACACGATTAAAATGTATTGTTTGACTATTATTTTTTATAACATTCTCCTTTTCTATTAATTTTTTTTGTAGAACACGTATCTTATAAATTTCATACAGCTTGACAGAATTCTATATTTACGATAAATACTTTTAGACACACATGAGAAACATTTGCTTATTTAAAAAAACATTTCCCTAAGATAATTGTTATTTGTTGTTTTCCCGATTCTACCTAAGCACTGTTTCCTTTTGAAGATCAAGGCCCAATTTTGTGAGCCGAAAAAGATAAAGCCTAGATTATAATGGGCCTAAAGTTTAAACAAACCCGTTAAACGAGGCCTAATTCCATTATTGACCATAAGTAAAAGTACAAAATATCCAAAACTAACTTATTTTAATCATTGTTTATGTGAAAATCTATTTTGTAATTCTTATATATACGATTGTTGTGGATATGCAATTCCACCCCATAGTGATAAAAAAAAATGGAAAAAAACTTGTTGATTTAAAACACTCGCGGTCTCACTTTGGAAGCTAGTACAATCTTCATTTAAGATACTTACAATATTTTGTTTATACATGCTAAAAAAACTTTTATGAATCCTTCAAATTTTATCATCGGAAGTTGAAACTGCAAATGAATCAGTACAAATAAAGAGACTTTCATCTACCTCAATACTTCCATGACTACAACAAGAGTTCCATGATTTTATAACCGTTTCATTCAGTCTAATCCTTCCGTCTATCTTGAGAGCCTTGGAGATATCGTTAAATTCATTCCTCACAATCTCAAATCTCAATGAAAACATTTCAAGCGTAGTAAACGAAACATCGTTTGGGACTATCTCCGACATCCAAAGCCCCGGCCGAGACATTCCCGCCCGGGAAACCAACCCTCAAATCGTCGCAAAAAACCTTCATGGAGGTGTGTTTGGTCCACCATTGACCCGACTTAAACGTCGCCAAAACCAACAGCCTCAGATTGAACTCCACCGCGCCGCCACGCAACTCTCCGGCGACATCGCCGGAGACCCACCGCGCCGCCGGCCGTTGACCGCCGGACCGGAGCCGGACCACCAGAGTCTCTCGGCCCTGAGTCGGCAAGAAGACGGGGTCCACGGGCGCAGAGGAGAGAAAGTCTTCCTTGTGATACACGTAACCCTGGACTTGGTCGAGGTAAACCCTAAGCTTCTTGTTCGGATTCTCCGCCGCAAGCCGGGCCTCCCATTGGGCCCATATCTCCGGGCCCGAGACGTTGAGCCCGGTCACTGCGAAGCTCTCGACTCGCAAAATCGGCACTTGAGGACGGAGAATCAGCCACGTGGTGATGCTTGCGACGCAAGAAAGGACCGTTAGGATTAAGAGCATGGCTAGAAAACCTCGCACGAAGGAGGACCCGTTTCTCTCTCCTCCGCCGGGGACGCTGCCGGAGAATACCGCCGGAGGTGCGGCAACGGCGCCGGAGTGGGGCCCGTAGGGGTAATAGGGCTGCCCGTAGGCCGGAGGGTACCCCATTGCCACCGGGCCCGTCGTGGGGTTCGCGGGGCCCGCATTTGTCACCGGAGAATTTTGTGATTGGTCGGAATTCGATGGATTGTGATTGGTTGAGTTTGGATTATCGGAATTGGAGACGTTGTCATTTCCAGATTGGTTAGCTGTGGAGGGCAAAAAAGATGTGTTATTAGAGGTCGAAGGATGATCAGCCATATATGTGTTTATTGGGATTTTTTTGTTCTTTCTGTTTTATTTTCCCTCCCTCTATTCGCAAGGATCAAGAGAGAGGGAGAAAGGAAGAGAAAATTGAGTATTTGTGATGTTCCGTGTTGTGAAATATTTGTACCTAATTGAGAGAGATAAAATTGGAGAGAGGAATGACGTTACCAAATTAGGCAAATGTGTGTATTTGGCTTCGATTGTAAAAAACGCGTACGTGATGAGTGGTGGGATTGGCTTATTTGGTGAGTTCTATGTTAAGCAAATTATAAGGTTAGAATTTCTTACATTTTCTGAACCGTGTCATGACTAATAAATTGTCCGAAACGCCAAGGAGAAATTATACTATTAGCATCTCTTAATGATCATTACCTCGTTCATAAAAGATTTTCTTGCAGAATCGTGGTAATTACTCAGATATTAACCATACACATAAATTTCTTGAATGCGAATAGACATTAAAAAGATGATAACAACATATCCTGTTATTTATGGTTCAATGTCCACTTTATTCCAACCAAAAAAATATCAATAATACCTCATTCAGTTATTAAAAAATAAAAAAAATTCCCCGGCAACAATTAGGACACGAAAGTAAATAAATAAAAGTTAATTAGCAAAATCAGGTCAATTTAGGGAAGGGAACAGAGCAATTCCTGCCACCAACAAACTTTCCGCCACCTTTGGAAGCAACAAACTGAACATTCAAATCAGGGCAAATGGGAGTCAAAATGACCGTCGTCCCAAGGCCCAAGAGCCTCAAACGGTAAAAGGCAGATATCTTCATCCTCAAGCTAAACCCGATGAAGCCCCTCTTCACTTCGTCTCTCAACTCGCTGAGCACCTCGTTCCCGTTCACGGGCCTCTCGAACCCGCAAGACCCACCCGTATCAAACCTTATCCATTTACTTTCCCGGCTTTTGGACCCGATCTCGATGTCTTCCACTATTGCGCACGAAAGAGGCTGTCCTTCCTTGTGGAACACGTAAGCCTTGAAGCTGTACAGTACGAGTTTCAATCCCTCGTTTCGGTTCGTGAAAGTCAAATTCGCGTCCCATTTTGCTGAGAATGAAGATTTCGACAAGCGGAGATTCGATACCGAGAATGAGTTTATGTTGAGTTGAAGCGGTTCGGTTTGTGGGCCAGATTTCGAGTCCACAAAGTTGCTAAAGGCGATGAAAGAGAGGAGGAATATTGTCGACAAAAATCCCACCAACACCACGATCGCAACATTACCGGCTACCTTTTTGAAGGTTCGAGATTGTAGTTTGTACCACCAAAAAGCCATAGGTGAACGTGAATGGGAAAATAGAAAGAAAACGTGGAGAAAAGAAAGTATTTAGAGTAATAGTTTACCTTATTGAATGGTTATTCAGAGTAATAGGTTCTGATCGTGTTGCTGTTTAGTTAAAAAAAAAAGTTCAGTATCGTTAAAAGGTGTTTGTTTTGAGTAAGGAAATAGAATGACGAAGAAAGAATTATAGAGCGGTTTGTGGCAGTTAAGAACCTAAACAAAACGGTTACTTGTCAGATTTAAATGCTTTTTTACATTATTTATTTTGAAAGACAGACATATTTAATTCAAAAGACATATTGGTACCGTTTGGCATTGCAGAATATATATATATATATATATATATATATATATATATATATATATATATATATATCAAACTCTACATAAGCAAACGAACACATTTCACAAAATCCCTTGGATGAGGTTTTTTCCTTTATAAAAACCCTTAAAGGAAAAACGAACACGTTTAACGAATCTATTTCAGAGCCAAAAAAATGTAGTCGCAATTATGAGTCGTCTGGGTAAAAAAAATCCCTTAATTTACAATGAATGGGTTACAATCACATATATTTCCTACTAAGATCTTTATAAAAAGAAAACCTATCATTCCCTTCCACCAATGTGTGGAGAAGCATATAACCTAAACCCTAAACCGGTCTTTGCATATTCACCGCTTTTGTTCACTCCAGGTTTTCCCCTCAAAGAACTCGTTCAACATTCTTTCCAAGTCCTCTGGAGTATATCTAATGTACTTCTGAGGGTTTTTCCCGTTCTCAATCATAGGCCTGTTTTTTTAAAAAAAAAACCAAAAAGAAAGAGCCCCATAAATATAACTAACAGAAATAGGTCTTTTGATGCAAATTGATCATAAAAGATGTAATAAAAATAGGTGTTTTGATGCAAATTAAACATAAAAAGATGTAATAGAAATAGGTACTTTATGCTAATTAGTCTATGAAACTACTATCTCAGTGTCTTTGTGGCCTTTCAACTTTATTTTTAGAGTAAAATAGCCCACATAGTTTTGATTTGATAATATTATGGTTCATTTCTGATAGGAAAGAAAAATTTGACATGTGAAACTAATTGATCAGTAAAATGGTCAAAGTAGTAAGTTTTAAGGTCGGCCACTGTCATTAAATTTTTTGACCATTTACATTAGCAAGTCATAACTGACAAAAAAAGTGTCAACTAATTTTCGACAAACCTTAACTACTTTGTAAATACATTCATTAATATCAATTGCCTAGTTGGGGAAGGAAAATGAAAAGAATAATAATACAATGTACCCGAATCGCTTGATGAAAGATCGGTAAGCAGGCAAGAGGACCTCGGCGACGGCGAGCCTGAGAGACTCTCTGAGCTCACTATCAGGGACGGTCCACTGGGACTGCCTCTGATGGATCTCCTCAAACTGAATGTTGAAGATCTTAAATCGCTCTTTCACCATACCCCTTGACAGCCCGCCTGAGCCCCCAATCTCCACCGTGCCTCCCGATGAATTTGAGCCTTGCACGGTCAGGCATTGCAAAATCTGAAAAACCCGGATATAAGATCTCATGGTGCCAAGGTAACTGTAACAATCAGCTATTAGTTAACTGGTGTTTTAAAATAATTGTTAGGCATCCCAAGATTTTAGTATAAAATTGGAATAAGAACGAACGGAAATACAATGAATGATATCGGACATTCGAGAGGTCTGTGCTCTACCAAATAAGACTACTTCCTTACAAAATACTTTTTATTTCCCTTCCATTTTTCCCTCTTTATCTCTTTATTTATAAGTTAGAATACTTTCTAAAATGTTCTATATCAACCCCTAACTTATCTACTAATTATTTTAATTCCCTCAAACTCTTAGGTCCTACAAATTGAGGATGACTTACTTAGCATAGAAGATCATATGAAAATACAGAGAAAAAGGAAAAACATTCATTTGAGTAGAGTTTACGGGTCTCTCAAATGTACTCGGCATGTTATATCTATCAGTTCTTATAGATGAATCTTAGAGTTTGTTAACAAAATCTTATCAAACTAATCAATGAAAAATTAGTTCTAAGTTCTAACCTTAGACCATGAGACCCTCTTGTACTGGTTTGCGTGCTGCTGAACGATCCTTCGATGTATCTGAACCCAGTCATCTCCCAGAGATTCCTTTGCTTCCGATCTAAGCGATCAAGTACATGTTTTATTTATTTTAAATTATCGGAGTCGATGGTTTATATTTCATAGATTACTTACGGGCGAAGAGATTACCTTCTCACGGATCTCACAATGTAGTGAATATTGTTCATCAGGAATAACTGTGTCAGTGCTGGGTCTTTGTACTGCTTGGCTTTTCCATCGAGATTGTTCTGGAGTGCCATCATAATCCTTGTGGTTATGGTAGTCAGCTGAGCATCCGGATTTTTGCTGCTAAACTCTAGAAATAGCTGCTTAAGCGTGGACTGGTAGCTATAATTAAAGACGAGGAAAGTAATAAGTATAGTTTTTTCCTGAAATTGCAATGGATAACTGAAATTTGTAAGAAGAAAAAGAAAAGAACTGAATTTCGAGACTCACTCGAATAAAAACTTTACGTAATTAATCACGTAGCTGGTCAGAGGATGGACGGTTCCATCAAGAACAGCAGTTTTTGTGGCATCCTTTTCGACGGCTTCTTCAAAATCTCCAAAGGTTTCCTGGGCAGTCTGAGCTAGCCTCTTTGTTAAACTCAGCGCAGATTCCTTCATTTCGCAGCAGGCTTTACTTGCAAATAGTAATTCAATCTACAAATTTAAGGAAGTAATTAATAACCATAAGAAGGAACGTGCATACATCAATGTGTTGATCCAACGTCAAGGAGTCATGCCCAATATTGTTTATTTCAAACTTTAGGAAAATAAAATCTTCATCTGTAATCTGTACCAGATATAATAGTTTTAGAAACGGAAAAATACCTCGGACTGAACTTCCCTCATGATCTCATACATGTCCAAAAGAACAAATAGCTTTTCAGGGGACCTCTTGCTTTTAGCAACAGCATCACCAAAACTAAGAAGTACAGACAAACTATTCGCAGTAACTTCGGCAAAACATTGGTCCCGAAGTGAATCAACACCCTCGAAAATCTGATCGCAGATTTTCCTTTCCCCAGAAAAAAGCAATTTGACCTGTTCCAACCAAGCTGCTTAAGTATTCTGAACTACATTTGTTAGAATACAGAAAATCCTTACAGCTATTCGCATGTATTGTATCCAGTTTCCAATCTTCGCCTCCAAAACTTCCCATTGCATTTTCTGGACATCGTCTTTACTGAGTCTCTCTACACCTAGCTTCCTCAGACTCTGTTCCAAAGCTGAAGCTCGAGTATCCCTATAATGGGAATGGTAACTTAGCTAAGCAAGATTATCCTAGTAACATCTCAATAACCTTTGTAGAAAGCTTGAAGAATAATATGGCATACATGCAATATCCAGCTTTCAGATAAGTTAACTAACTCTACGTTAGGGTTGGTAAAACTGTAAGACTCATTGCTATCATTAATTAAGACACATTTTAATTTCAATAAACTGCACTATTTGCCAAGATATGCCTTGATGGTCAAGTCATACTATATAGCTTGGGACAAAATTAACACCTGCAAATATTTTCCATCCCGATCATATCAGAGGAAAAGAAAGTCATCACACAAAACAAGCAGCATAATTCTTTTTCTTCTTTCTAATCAATTGTTGCTTAAGTTCTTGGATAATAGAAATATATAGTGCAAACCAAACGCATAAGAAGAGATAACAAGAAGTTACCTGTAAGTCCTAAGCAGCTCTTGAGGACTGCCTGCCTGAACTATTTGTTGGGCCAAATGATGCAGCAGTGGCAGGAGCCTCGGAGGAATGAGAGTCAATGGTTTGTAAATAGCAGCTTCTAAATTTTTGCTGCGATGATCAGAATGACTCTTGACACTAATTTCACTTTTCCCTCCAACTGACGATGATGATGACGACCTTACAGAATTGGGAAGGCAGTCAAAAAGACGATCAGGTTCCACCGGCTTGCTGGAAAAAAAAAATATTAACACAACTGGTAATCATTTAAATGAAATTTAAGTCCAGATAAATATAATGATTCTCAGAGTTTCCGGAACCTGTAAGACCTCAAAACAAAAGGTAAAAATGGCTCTTTTCAATCGTGAGCACAATCAAATACTCAAGAGAAGAAGTGAGCATGATGCCTTTTACATATATAACGACGTCCACAGTTCCATTTGATAAAAATAGAGTAAACTACTCTGAAACATGTATTATTGTACTGAATTTAGAGTGAAATTAAGATGACATGCAAGTTCAAATCAAACACCAGTTTAATACTTAAACAGACGATTCAAATTTAACTTTTTAGCTTATTGTGTAACGTTTTCTTAGATGAATCTCCTTTCAGAGAAGCTTTTTCGAACCTGTAGTTGGCTAAAAGTTGTTGGAACTCATCTTCAAGCTTTGACAATGCCTTTAAAAGCAAGTTACTGGCATGGTTGAGCACTCCATCGCTACTCCTGAAGTTTTTGTTGCTGCTGAAGAACCTAACAGTGCTTCTCAGCTGATCAATCGCTTCGAGGTAGCTCTCGAGATCCTCATGCGGTCCCCTAAGAATTTTAGCCTCGGCCTATATAAAGGACTTTAATCAATAAGCTCATGATTCCAGAGCAGCAAATTATAGCTCTGCAAGATTGGCAAAAAATTAACAGACACTGGCACTTTTACGCCATTCATCAATGATCAAAAAATGCAACCGAGGATGAAAATATATATTTTCCTAAGAATTTTAAAAAAAATATAAAATAAAAAGATAATTATGTATACGAACGAGTTAAACACTGAACAAATAAAAATTCAACATTTAGTTTTTGAGTTGACAATAGCAAACACCAGGTTAATCCTAGTATCCGCATTATCAAAGATGGAAAATTCTAGTTTTCACTAATGTAATACAAAAATTGATGAGATAGATCGGGTCACAACACACACGCACCTTGCGAGACAGATCAAATTGCGCCAATATAACATCCGCTGCCTTCAATGTCTTGTCGATGTTCTCGTGAGCTTTCCGAATTGCGTGCGTTCTAATCTAATAAAATGAACACATCTTCCATATCAAAAGAAATTACAAATGAGAATCAAAAACCTATGAAAAGCATTATATACAAAACATCAGAACCAAGATATTATAAATGAGTATTTAAATCCTTCGCGGATTGCAGAACAAGCCAAATTTATGAAATTACTAATGATAACGATATTTATTGATCAAACGAACACATTTGCACAGGGATATTGTCGAACAAAAAAAAACAAACACACGCGATCACTCTGAAATAGAACGCTGGATTGAAACGGAAGAAGAAATATAAAAAATGCAAAAACACAGAATTTCATCGAATAATCGCAGAGAGAGAGAGAGAGATCAAATCAAACGCGAACACCGGCGAGAGAGAAAGAGAGAGACCTGAGTCGGTCTCATGGCCGTTTCGAGGGCGGAGAGACGGTGGTCGAAGGAGCCGAGGATTGAGACCATGCTGTCTGTAATGGTCTGGCTCTTCTGGAGCGAGTCTCGCATTGAAGCTGCTCGCTCGCGCAGAGTCTCCATGGCTCTCGGCGCTCCCATCGCTCCGTCGTCGTTCCTCTCCGAGTTTTTCCTCTTCGTTCTCTCTCTCTCTCACACAATCTGTTTGGTTGGAGAGAAAGAAATTTAAGAACGCGAAATACGTGATTTTGGGTTAGTATGTTGAACTTTTTGTTTTTGTTATTTTATATTATATTATTGTTTTCCCTCCACACGTCGTCAATGTGCGGAAGTTGTTACGATGAAAAATAATAATTGGCAAAATCGTCTTCGCAACGAACGGGTTTGCAATGTCCATATATATAAGCCCCACTTCAAACTTTCTTCTTTTATTTATTAACAATTTTACATATCAAATGACTCTTATGCACCATTTGTCTTGTTCTCTGAGATATGAAAGAACAAATAACACAAACAAATATCATTAAAAAAATATATAAAATCAGGGAAGATAAATAAACAACGATGTGCACCATTTTCTTTTTGAAGTCATCCCAATATTGTATAAACGAAAATTCCAATTTCCGTAAATTGTTTTATATAAAAAATTGTAAATAATAAATTGAAAGGATTAAAATGTTAAAATTTTAATAAAGGTACTAGTATGTAAATTGTATTACGTCTTTCATTATAAGTTAAAAAAATACAACAAAAATAAGAGTAAAATTACAAATGGAAACTATACATTATATGTTAAATTATACTGCAAGTAAAACAATTTCATAGAATTATTTAATTGGAGAGTTTAAAGATTGTTTAAAGATTTAAAGGTTAACTGAATGAAACAATAGTTTATTCAAAATGAAAATAAGGAAATGTGTTTAAACCTTCATTTTTTCAAAAATAAAATTCAGCCTAAAAGATACAATACTTTTTTATGATATTATTCGTCAATTATCGAAACATACTATGTGTGGGATATAAAATTAAACTGGTCTTGAGTGAAGCCCAACACCCGAAGTCCAGACCTAATCACTCACCATCAAGCCCACCTCGTGGAAGAGGAGAGACGAAGTTGAAATCACGTGCATACATATTGCCAAAAGAACCGGATTGAAGATGAAGTCGAGCCATCGAACAGTGATCCCTCGGAAGAAGTCGGATCAGAGACGAAGTCGAGACCTCATCTTTTACGAACACCGTCCAACGTGGCAACATCTCCAGCCAATTCGTATACACATGCCCGAAATCACTGTTGGAATCGATCTAGAATTTAACAATTAATTATCATATCATATATGTGGAACATAAAAAATTATTTTTAACTTGTGTAAAACTATTTTACTACCTAAACAAAGTGCATGAACATGTTGTTAATTAAAACATATAATAAATATGAAAAAGACTTACAACCTTTTTTTTGTTGCTTGATCTTGGAGTCCATTCTTAGATGAAGATACTTCTCTTTGTCTCGCTGCCTTTCATCTTTGGATTCTCGAGCAACCACGAAAGTTTCTACCACTACAGTCTTCGAGCGTTTGAAGAGTTTAGTGAGTGGGCACTATTAAACAATTTGAACCAAAAACAATTTTTGGATCATAAGCTAATGTTCTAGATCAGGTGAGGATCTAGATGCCAAAATAAAAGATTATTTTAGAGAGAGAGGGAGGAACATGGTCGTTTAGAAAAGAGAGAGCAAGACCAAAAAAACGTGTTTTCACATCTCTAAGTGAGACTCTATTTATAGGAGAATGAAATACAAAAAGGGTAATTGCCCTTTCCTATTGTGTATTCATGACACAATATTTGACTTCCTCCTCCCTTTCTCTTCCAAATTGTCGGCCACCCTATGCTTTAAGTGATGGAAATTTGTTTCCTCACTTAGCACATTTGTTTCCTTCTCAAAGAAATTCATTTCCTCTTTTCTTTTGGGCAATTATCAATATGCAATAATGCACCAAATGACTCCCCTAAATAGTTGACACTAAAAATCTCTCGGTTCAAATGAATATATTTTCTTCTAAAAAATCTACGTATTTGTGATGAGTGGATCCACTGAATATTATGTTGGAATAGGTATAGGATTAAGAAAAATTATCATTAATCATATTAATGGCGGAATATAAAATTTCTTACAAATAAAACAATTTTTACTAACCTAGGCAAAGTGCATGAACATATATATATGTAAAGACATTATTTAAAATACTTGAATACTAACTTTTCTCTTGTTGCTTGATCATGGAGTCCCTTCTTAAATGAAGATTGTTCTCTTTGTCTCGCTGCTTTCGTCATTGGATTCTCGAGCAACCACGAAATTTCTACCACTATAGTATTCGAGCATTTGAAGATTTTAGTGAATGGGCACAATTAAACAATATGAACCAAGAACAATTCTTGGATCATAAGCTAATTCTCTATATCAAGTGAGGATCTAGGTGTTGGAATTGGTGCCCACAAATGAGATATTAAACATTGAAATACATTGTATTTAATTTTGCTGAAACATTAATATAAATAAATATTCATTTTTCATTATTTTTATGTTTATGTATGAATGCTACGATCTAAAACAGTCATCAACGAAAGAAGTGCTAAGTATAGAATTGACAAGATAGCCATGTGTGACTAGTTTAAACATTTGTTCGCAATCTTAAGATCGATAGAGAAATCGAATCTAAATAATGATTGTTTGAATGAATCGTGATATCTTATCTTGTGATATAGAGAGTTGTGACTTTGTGTTTCATTCTTGATATCTTATAGAAGATATTGAACAAGATCAGTGATACTTAGAAGCTCGAGATAAAACCGTTTAAACACTCGAATCTTCAAGATCACATACGAGGGGTACTTTGGTACTTACCTAAATCCTGAAGTGAATATATAATTGATATTACACTTTATTACATTTGATTTATCAATGGGAAATGACTAAGTTATAGTTTCATCTGACCTGACGGTTGGTGTCATAAAGTTGTCATATTGGGTTATATGATTCACAGATATGGAATTCATGTTGAAACAATGCAAATGCATTAGTATCACACGATGCTTTGTTATGAGAGTGTGAATGAATAAACATGGCTAGGTATTCATCGAATAAGAACATTCTTTAATTAAAACATGTGACATGTAAAGACATCTCACTCTGTATTTTTCTCATTCACAAATAACAAATGAGTTAGTGAAATAATAACTCAAGGGGTAAAACGATAATTTTAAATTCCTCTTAGTTAATGATACATATGAAGGGTAGAATCGTAAAGTACTATGTGGATCGTGTGAAGAATTTTTTTATCATATCAAACGAAAAATATACGCATATGAACTTAGAGAGTCTCAGTATTAGTCTTTTAGTAGAATCGACTAATATTAAGAATTAAAAGACGGAAAAAGTTTGTGAACTTTTGAGTTCGATCTTTATTCTAAATTGTTAAATAAATTTTAACACTAGGTGCCAAAATAAAAGAGTATTATAGAGAGAGAGAGGGAGGAACATGGTCGGCTAGAAGAGAGAGAGCAGGACCAAAAAAACTTGTTTTCACATCTCTATGTGAGGCTCTATTCATAGGAGAATGAAATATAAGAAAGGGTAATTACCCTTTCCTATTGTGTATTCATGACACAATATTTGATTTCTTCCTCCCTTTTATCTTCCAAATAGTCGGCCACCCTATGCCATAAGTGAGGGAAATTTGTTTCCTCACTTAGCACATTATAAATATGCAATAATGCACCACATAAAAGAAAATATTCTCTCCCCCCTTTATATAAAGTGGTAGGTCATATGGATGTCTAAACACACACATTTACTTCCTAATTTGTTCATAACAAATTATGGAAAAGCTCTCGCATTATTGCCCATACAATAACATGTCACAAAATTTAATTCACTAAGCATGAAAACCAATTTTCAGTCGTGTGACTTTAAATTAATTTGTGAAAAAATCAAAATCTTATTTTGACATTTTACATCAATTATCCTTAAGGAAGAAAATACCATTTAGACCATTTTCGGAAAATACGTCTAGTTCTACAATTGAACTTATTTGACTTAACTTCTAGTTTAACAAACTATACACTAATGACTTGTGATAGTGACCTCATGGACCCAAATGAACAAAGCTTTAACTAGGACTCTTGGACTCAAAGTTCATTAACTTTTTCAAGTCTAGTTTAATGTCAACTGACGCCACTAAAGAGTTGACACTAACTATCTCTCGGTTCAAATGAATATATTTTCTACCAAAAAACTACTTATTTGTGATGAGCGAATGCACTGAATATTATCGAATGATTACCCTTCATGAATATCATCAACTAGATGGGATTTATAAAATTACCATTTTACCCTTCTAGTTGTTATTTCCTCAACTCCTTTGTTACTTGTGAATAAGTTAAAAACAATGTATTGACGATAAGCTAACAAGTCACATTGTTTCATCTAAATAAAGTCTCTACTTAATTTTGGATACCGCGCGGTTCATTTATTCACAATCCAAATAATAAAGCATGAGGTGATATACATTGCATTTCCGCAATCTTGTACATGAATTCCATAAATATGAGAACTTCGCAAAGTTGGTTCATGACATCCTCATAACTTAATATTTCACCAATTAGTCTAGACTAGATCACTTAATGGATCTAGAATTTGACTTTCTCAAATGAAAATATTATAGCTATGAAATGACATGTCTCATTTCAGGATTTAGGTAAGCACGATGTCATTCATACATAATGACCTTGAGACAGAAGAGATTAAATGGTTTGTTCTTACGTTGTCTCTAAAGGTGCACTGGTCAATTCAGTATCTTTAGAAGATACACTGGAAGAACTATAGAGTTCCTAAATCTCTATGCCTCGTAACCAGACACCATAGATTCTTCCAACAATCATACTAGGATCAATAGTCCGTTGATCTTTAGATTGCGAATATTTCATTTTAACCAAGCCATGAAGAATTTGTTCATGCAAATCTACATTTGTCTCTTCATACATTGTTAGGTTTGATTAAGGACTATAAGACTATTTAATATCATAAATCTTCAAACAAACGAAAAATAAATAAATGAACGTTTCAACTTTTATAAATTTAATCAGCAATTACAATAAGGACTTATAAAAGATTTATATATTACATCAATATGTAAATAAATAATCTTCTTGTGGGTATCTCTGCCAACATAGTACTTGGATTGGGAATAAATGTACCGGCTGGTGTCCAAATAGAATAAAATATTCTTTTGGATGAAACGTTGTGACTTGTTTGCTCCTCGTCGACACATCGTTTCTAACTTATTCAAAAGTATTAAAGGAGTTGAGGAAATAACAACTAAAAGGGTAAAATGGTAATCTTATAAATCCCATTTAGTTGATGATATTTATAAAAGGTAATCATTTGATAAAAGGTAATCTTATAAGTAGATTTTTTAGTAGAAAATATATTCATTTGAACCGAGAGATTTTCAGTGTCAACTCTTTAATGGAGTCAGTTGACATTAAACTAGACTTGGAAAAGGTTGTGAACTTTGAGTCTAAGAGATCTATTAAAAGTTTTGTTCATTTGGGTCCATGAGGTCACTATCACAAGTCATTAGAGTAGAGTTTGTTAAACTAGAAGATAGAAGATAAGTCAAAATAAGTTCAATTGTTGAACTTGACGTATTTTCCGAAAATTATCTCAAGGGTATCTTTAGACGCTCGAAAACTCTAGTGGTAGAAACTTTTGTGGTTGCTTGAGAATCCAAAGACGAGAGGCAGCAAAACAAGGAGAAGGATCTTCATCCGACAAGGTACTCCAAGGTCAAGCAACAAGAAAAAGGTTCTAAGTCTTTTTCATATTTATTATATGTTTTAATTAACAATATGTTCATGCACTTTGTATAGGTAGTAAAATAGTTTTACACGTACTAAAAATTTTTTTATATTCCGCCATATATGGTATAATAAGTAATTGTTAAATTCTACATCGATTCCAACATATATTACATCGATATGCAAATAAATAATTTTCTTGTGGGCATCTCTGCCAAAAATCACCAGCTCGACGAGGCATTATAAATAGAAGACTCCAACTGGATGAATGCACGCATACTGATACCTCGGTCATTCTATTCTATTTTATATTCCAAACTCAATATTTCTACATGTAATCCTAATTTCAAAATATCCAACGTTTAGTAAACTTTTCGTAAATATCCAGCAAAAGTTGTTTACATGTTTTTGTGGACTACAATTACCGATTGTTAATGAAGATATTATGGTCCATAAAAACGTGTAAACAATGGATATTTAAGAAAAGTTTACCAAACGTTGGGTATTTCTAAAACAGTAAACATTAATGTTGGTAAACAACCAATTAATTGTTTAATAAATTTATCTACTTTTATCTCTTTTATATTTCTCGAATATTTGATATTATACTTACGACATTTTACCAATATATATTTCCTTATAAACCTAAATCGTATTAAATTCTCCATATTTTATTTCGTAATTGTTGAGAGCAAATTCTGACATCAACACTCTTCCACTTTGCACCATATGCAAGACGGAACTAGCGGTGGTATCGGATTTGTTGATACTTACAATATGCATTATTTCAAGAACTGTTTACCGCTTAACTAATAATTACGTCAATGATATTGTTTTTTTTTTAATTATAACAATTAAATAAAAAAAATGTAACGGATATAGAATCTATCAATATGTTTATCCTCCTAATTATTTCTATTATCTAGTTCGTTTGAAAAGCTAAAGAAATTGGTCTGAATGACTAGTACATTGAAAACAAGAGGATTCGATTGGACTTAGATTTGCAACGTTGTAACTCCTAGTATTTTGGATTCTAATCACTTGTAACTGGATGAGCAGGGTGTTGGTCGTGAGTTGACCAGAAAGATTATTGACAGGTTTTGTATGAAGACGACAATCAGAACTGTGAAGTCATTGACTCCTTCACATGTTGGTGCTCCACCAGTTGCTCATTCAATTGCAATAGCTTGGCCTTTGGATTTGAATTTGTAGCCAGGGAGATAACCATGTAATTCATTGCATTTTTTCATGGTGTGCCCTAGGAGCAGCTTGCAATGAGTACATAAGGGACACTCTTTGACTTTTAATTGCCTTATGATCATCCCGTGCAGTCATGGCGAGGGTATTGGATATTTAGATAGATGTAAGAAAATCTTTGCTAACATATCTTTGAGTCTCACTGGCCGATAACTTTGCAAATTGAGCAATTTGTACCTTACATCTACGGGTGCGGACACAAGAACACTCTGGTTTGAATTCGCACATGTCTTGATGTATCGATTTGAGTCTTGTGAAATACCTTAATTGAATTCTGATCTTGTGAAATATTGATGAATTCCCACTTGAGCTGGAAATTGTTGGTCCATTGCTATGTTTATAGAAATCTTTTAGGTATTTCCAAACATCTTTCGGCATTCCTCTGAGAAGAATAGAAGTAACGATTTCCTTGGATACTAAATTCATGATCCAAAAAATTATTGTAAGATTCTTTATGCTCCGTATCTTCCTGAGTTATGGTTTGTCTCGTGAAGGTCTATGAAGAGATCCGTCAAAAAATCCAAGCTTATTATTTTTTCAAGAACCACAAGCATGAATCAACTCCACACCATGTACGTAGTTCTTATGAGAACATTTGAAACAAGACTTCTACCAGTAGAATCTGAGTGATGAAGGTAATATGGATAAATATCTTCGATTTGAGGTCTAGGTCTAGGTGGAGGAGGAGGCGATGAGACAAATTCTGGATGATAAGTTTCAAGTTGAGGAAGCGATTTTTGTTGACTGTGTTTTTGTCGATGAAGTTTCAACCTCCATCATCGATGAAGACTTCAAGACAAATCGCAGATTAAGATCAAAGAATGAAGTATTAGCAAGATAATGAAAGAGATGAAATTCTCATAGTACGTGAAAAATATGCTCTGATAACATATTGAGTATAAGAGCTAGAGATGATTCAATGGTGTTTCGAGGAAAAAAAAATGTTTATTCCGTAAGCTCAAAATGGCCTTTATACGGTACAATGACCGTTGAAGGTTCAATTACAAAAATGACATGTAATTTCTAAAAAACGACAAGTAAATGAATGACAAGTATTAAATAACTAACTAACATAATTAAATAATTAATTAATGAAACTAATTAGTTCTTATACAAGTGAATGAATATAAATAGACGAAAAAAAAAAGACAACAAATTAGATATAACCAAATAAAATGTTTGAAATTGTTATATAATCAACAAGTTTGTGAATGTATGTCAAGTAAATAATTATAAGAATGAATGTGTGTATATGAAAGTGTATATTTGCCTAAAGTTTAATATTATATTTTAGCTTGTTAAATATTAAATTGGAATTTGTTGCCCAAAGACTTCATAGCTCCAAAAATAAATTCAGTGGACTTTATTGCTAAGAAACATAACAGTCCACTTGATTTAAAATGAGACTTTCAAAAATGGAAAGGATAAATCTGGAAAAGGAAAACAATGGTGGACTTAACTAAACGAACAAATCAGTAAATGATGAAGCATCGGATGCAAGATGGTATCTAGTAATTAATTTTCATGAGATGCAATTATGGGTGATTCAATTTCATGGCATAAACTTGTAGTATCCTAAATTCTACACGAGATAGAAATTTGAAGAGTGAGATCAATGGAATTACGTGTTTTTTCAGTGGGAAGGATAGATTTGTATGATCGAGCCGTTAAACAATGTTGATATATGATTCAAGCTTCAATGATATTTGAGACTAAGTTCTAAGTCATTATAGAATGGATAAATATGCTAGGAACTTTGTGGGTCGTTTCTAGTGTTAGATCCTAATAATTTTGCAGGAGGGTAGAGAAAATAAAGAACAAAAGACATTAAAATGATCGGCGAAGATACGGGTGTGTAAAGACTTGGATCAGAAATCTCCGAAAAAGGATTTGCAGAGAGATTAAGAGAAATTTTGATCTAAGGAAGAACCAATCTATTTCATTAATGAATAAGAAATCCGTTATTTACTTATATACAAAGTCAAAGTCATAAAAAGACTTAAAAAGGTCAAACCCGCCGTAAGCTATTACAAGCTAAATTACAGCTCACAGCTCAACATACATTAATTAGGAAACAAATCTAATTAATAATAATCTTAATACACCCCATCAAGTTGGACGAAAAATGTTTTTGAGGCAAAGTTTGGAAATAAACGTCTTCAAAGCCGGAGCTGGTAATGGCTTAGTCAGCACATCTAACTGATCACACGATCAAATATGAAGCAGCTTCTGGCCTCCACGTTGAATATAATCTCTCACAAAGTATAGGTCTATCTCTATGTGTTTAGTCCGCTCGTGAAAGACAACATTAGACGCAATGTGGACAATAGTTTGATTATCGTAAACTGGAGGGCTTGTTGATTGAACATGAAAATCCTTCAATAATTGTCGTAACCAAATTAATTCACTTATCGTCGGTGCCAATGCTCTGCATTCAGCCTCTGCCGATGATCTGCTAACAATGGTTTGTTTCTTGGATTTCTACAAAACCAAAGAATCTCCTACGAACATGCAAAATCATGTGACCGATTTTCGTGTTTCCAAACAGCCTCCCCAATCTGCATCCAAAAATCCTCGTAATTGCATTGACTTGGTTGCTGGAAAAAACAGTCCTCGTCTAGGATTATCTTTGATGTACCTAAGAAAGTGATGAGCCGCCTACAAATGAATACAGCGTGGTGACTGCAAATATTGACATAATGCATTAAATATAAAAGATATATCAGGCCGAGAAATTGTTAAATATAAAATCCTTCCAATTAAACTTTGGTAATGAGTAACATTAGTTAATCAAATACCATCACCCGAGTTGAAATTAATCTTAGGATTCATTGGTGTAAGAACATGTTCGTAATCTAAAAACTCATAGACATCAAGAACCTGCAATGCATATTGCCTTTGAGTCATCATAATTCCTGATTTTGAATTTGCAATCTCAATACCCAAAAGAAAATTCAAAGGACCTTGATCCTTAAGCTTGAACTGTGAATGCAAAAAAAGATTTTGTTCTATCAATTTCTACAACATTCGAACATGCAACTATTATTTCATCAACATAACAATATAATCACTAAATCATTACCACTTTCTTTTGTAAACAAACAATCATCACATTTTGATTGAATAAAATTAAAAGAACAAATTGTGTTAGTAAAAGTTATATTTCATTGCCGAGAGGCTTGTTTTAATCCATAAATTAATTTACGCAATTTACAAACCTGTTTAATAGCACTCTTGTCATGCCCCATGTCTATTATAACCCAAAGGCATATCCATATACACTTCTTCAAATAAATCACCATTCAAAGGAGCATTGTTTATATGTAATTGAATTAATATCCACGTTTGTGAAGTCGCTAAAGCTAACAAAACTTTGACAGTTATTAATTTTGCAATCGGTGATAAAGTATCTACAAAATCAATGTCTTCTCGATTATATCCTTTAGCAACTAAGCGTGTCTTATTTCTAGCCAAAGAACCATCGGAGTTAGACTTATTTGTGTATACCCAACGACATGTGTCCAAGGTTGGAAATGACTTGAAACCGATAAAACATAATTGAGAAATATGATAGGAAGAAGGAGCAGTATGACCGGAATTAGATTGACTTAGATAATAGTGATAATCTGCAAGATGAGTAGGCGGTGCTCGTGGTCTTGCTGAATTCCTAGATTGAACAATACCCATTGTCGGTTTATTGTCTTCTGGGACAAAATCAAAGTTTGCATGATCACCAGAATCAACAATTTCGTTATTTGACAAATCAACAGATTATGATATTAAATCATCTTAATATGTAAGGGGTGTAAGATCATTGTCCTGTAAAGTATCCGAATGTGGTTGTTGATTGTTATCTAAGACATCTTCATGCATAGGTGTTGACATATCTGCAGAAGAAAAATAATGTGGAGAAGGAAAAATAATATCAGAGAAAGGGTCATGTGGAGCAAAATTCTCTTTAAGATTATGTAAAGAAAATATTCTCTCATGAAAATAACATCACGTGAAATAAAAATCTCTCTAGTATTTAAATCAAGTAGCTTATATCCCTTATTACCCGGTGTGTAGCCTATAAAAGCACATCTTCTAGCTCTAGGTTGACATTTTGATCTATGATTTTGTAAAGTCAAAGCAAAGGCAACAACCAAAAAAAATTAGGAAATTATAATCAACAGGTTTTGAAAACAAAATAGCATATGGACATTTGTGAGAAAGTAAAGGTGTCAGGCGTTCGATTAATCAAATGAACAACCGTCATGATGCATTCTGACCACTAACATATTGGAATATGAGAATGAAAATAAAGAGCACGAGCAATATTTAAGAGATGTTGATGCTTTCTCTCAACAACAAAGTTTTGTTGTGGAGTTTCAACCAAGGATTGAACGGTTGATTGCAGATAAACGGTCGATAACTCAAAAACACGGGAATGCCGCTAGCCGAATGGGAATTCAATGGAAAAAATGTTGAAAACGAAAAAGGGAATGCCGATGGGATTATCGTTGACCGGTTAGGAATTCGACAAAAATAAGGGGAATTCGACGGAAAAAAATGTTGATTATCAAAAATCCAATATTACAAACATTATATTTATATTTTTAATATTTATATTTTTAAACTATTTTTTCAATATTATAAAATATTAATTATATAAAAAATGTCATTAATGAATTTAATAATTATTTTTAAACTATTTGAATTTATATTTTTAAATTATTTATAATATTATATTGCATATATTCTAAATTTAAAAAATAAATATATATAAAGAAATTAAAAGGATAGAATGAAAAGGGAGGGCCCCTCAAGGATTCGAACTTGTGAAAATAGGGTGGTACAAGTGAGATACAAACCAATTGAGTTGCTATGTTTTTTGTTTTAAAATTTCGTTGATTTACGTTAAAATACAAATCGAAAACGATATGCCGGAATTTGGCTGCCAAACCGACGATTTTCGCCGGCCAAAAACAACGAAACGCTTAACATAGTGTTTTTTGGCCGCGAACCACGAAAAACAACAATTCGGTGAGGTTTCGCCAGATTCCGTCGGCAGTTTAATTGTTGATTTCAATATAAGAAAAGTGATGTGAAATACCATTCTTTGAAAAAAAATATTCAAAAAGTACTATCTCTTTTGTATTGTCTGATCGGAAAAAAAAAATATTTGACAAGAAAACTGATTCTTAACCTTTCCATTTCACATAATCTTGAAATTATTTTGTGAACATCAGACTTGTTACGCAAAATGAAAATCCAACAAAAACGACTACAGTCATCTACTAGTTTAAGAAAGAATTTAAAATCATTATGTGAGGTTACTGAATATGATCCCCGTGTTTCACAATGCACAATATCAAAAGGTTTCTCAGAAATTTTATTGTTGTTTTCAAAAGGTAATAGCCTTTGTTTAGTTAGTGGACAAATATAACACAGATCATTCTTATTGTAAGAGATGTAACAAAGTTTATTTTTAAGAATTTCTAAATGTTTAAAAGAGAGATGACCAAGCCTGTGATGGCAGATTATTGCAGAAGTGGAGTTGATTGAATGAGAAGACTATGTGGTGAGTACATATAGTCCATCCCGTCTTCTACCATTGCCAAACATCTTCTTCATCTTCATATCATGTATGAAAATTTCATTTTGTGTGAATGAAATTGTAATTGATGAATCTTGTGTCAAGCAATTTATAGACATCAGGTTAAATTTAAAATTAGGCAGAAAATAACAATTTTCAGTGTCAAGTTTTTATTTATCCTAATATCACCACAACAATGAACAAGAATTATAGAATGGTTTGGCAATGTGACAGTGGAGTTATCCACTTTCTTATATTTGCAAACAAATTTTTGTTTGTGCAAATGTGTCTTGAGGCTTCCGAGTGAAGAATCCAGTTTGTACAACCTAAGAATTGTCATCTGGTTCGAAAGCATATCGTTTATCTGATGGATTTGATCACTTGAGAGTTCCTAGCTTGAATGTGTCTTGATCTCTTATTGAAAATTCAGAGAGACTTTTGTAAGATTTGCTTGATTTTTGGGCTTCGGCTTGTATCCAGGTGGATAACCATGGATCTTGTAGCATTTATCGATGATGTGCCATGTCATCTTGCAATGCGTGCATATCATTTTCTCCTTCTTGATGAACTTCTTTGGATCATTCACAGTCGTAGTCATTGGATTGGATTGGATTGATCTCCTCCAGTAAGATCTGAACTCATAGCTCGTTGCTTCTCGTCTTGACAGATCATAGAGAACACTTTGTTGATATGAGAAGAGGATCCATCAGATTGTTGTCCTCTCACGTTGTTAAAGAGTCATTCAATCCCATGAAGAATTTGATGACATATTCTCCATCATAAAACTTCAGCAGCTCCTTTGATCCTCCACAGATGCAGGTGCACGGTGGCTTGTAATTGCTTAATTATTCATGAAGAATCTTGAGCTTGGTGTAGTATAATCCTGCTTGATCTTGATTCTGCATTAGGCTAATAATCTATTTTCTAATCTCGAATATCCGAGGTCCATTACTTTGCTCATATCGCTCTTGAAGATCTTTCTATACATCAATCGTTGATTCACCATAAGTGATGCTCAACTTGATTGATTTCGTGCACGAGTTTGTGATCCACTTTGTGATGATATTATTATTGCGCTCCCATGAGTACACGTGATTGGCGTCAGATCCGTCCGGTTTCTTGATCGTTCCTTCGATGAAACCTAATTTATTCTTGATCTGTAACACCATCATCATCGATCTTGTGCAAGAGTGATAGTTTTCTCCATTCATCAATTCAGTGACCAGAATCATACCCGACGTATATGTGTGATGAAGAAAATAGGGATCGATGATTTGATCGACCGGCCTTTGATCAACCGGACTTTTCTGGGCTGTAGCTCTGCCCATAGAGACCTCCCCGGTCGCCGATTCTCCACACCATTGATTGAACATCGATGAATTATATGATGCATGGAGAAGAAATTCCGAAATTGAAATAGGATTTCACCTAGAATAATTTTGCGGATGATTTTATCTGATACCATGTAAAGACTTGGATCAAAAATCTCCGAGAAAGGATTTGCAGAGAGGTTGAGAGAAATCTTGATTTAAGGAAGAATCAATCTATTTCATTAATAAATACGAAATCCTTTTATTCACTTATATACAAAGTCCAAGTCATAAAAGAATTAAAAAGGTCAAACATGTCGTAAGCTAATTACAAACTAAATTACAACTTACAGCTCAACATACATTAATTAGGAAACAAATCTAATTTATAACAATCCTAATAGGATGAATACTCAAAATCCGGGTAATAAATAAGACCAACAATCGACATAAACTTTTGAGCAACAAAAAGTTTTGATTCCAAATTTTAGAGCATAAGGAAAATTGCACCACACAAATTGTCATTGGAATAAATACAGGAATAAACTAAAAGCTGAGATCTATTGAAGTCGCTAGAAAAATTTCGTACCATTTTCACTAATTTTCGGTAGTCAACGTAAGGAAATAAAAATATCTTCCAACGCATTATCAGTGAAAAGAAATTTCATTCCTTTAGCCTAAAAGATGAAATTCCACTGTTTCCATTATAAATGCTCAAAGTTTACACACAACATTCATATACATTACTTGTCATATTTCATTAATTTTTAAGAGGGTATATCGGCCCGATGAACTTAGACATATATAAACCTAGCATCGCACAATTAACAGTGGCTGGTTGGTTCATAGTTAGAAGGTTCGTATAATAAATTCTGATTCATTTCCAGGATATGAAACAATGTATCATTTGCAGTAAATTCTTACACGAAATATAAATTCTAAAAGGGGTCATACCAATTTACATTCTCAGAAGAAAATTGAGAACATTCTCAAATCATATCGTTAAACAACCTCGATGCTTTACGAAATGTGACCAAGCTCTTTCTCACAATTACACACCAAACCAAACTTAAAGATATATAAGTGAACACTAATTCCATTTTATATTTGTTTGAAAGTCAAACGCACGTTAAGAGATGGAAAAAGAAAGACATGTACAGTTAATTTTATTTTTCTCTTACAAATTTTCCCAACAAAAAGATATTAATAAATACAGCGAACCAAAACTTATTTCCAATCTTTTCTTACTATAATTATCTCATTCTAAATGTATACAATGCCCTTTTGAGGTCGGTCGAGCTTTGTTGATACATTTTGGACTTGAAATTATGGGCAAAAATAGTACGTTGCATGGCTCTACTATAAGCCAAATTAAATATATACTACGAGAGAAACAGGACAAATTATACTTTCCGCTACTTTTATTTTTATATTATATTTCCCTAAGCTCATAAAAGTTGGTTCACTTGAGTTTGCAATTCAACAAGCAACTTCTGCTTGTCTCCCGGTCAATTATTACAAATTCCCTAATCCAAAAAGCGTGCACTAATTAATACTTTAAAAATTCAAAAGCGCAAACACAAACGTAAACCATTTTAAAAGAATATATTACGTCACATGAAAATGTGTAGTGACTTTCACAGTTTCACACTCATGGCATGCATGCCATGAATCAGAGTGCAAAAAAAAAAACTTAAATAAATAAATAATTAAATATAAAATAAACAAAGCCTTGGTTAATTCGCAACACAAGAAGACAAAATAAGAAGTGAAAAAGTTGAGAAACTATGGAAAAGCAAGGCACAAGCAATTAATATATTACAAATATATACATAATTATATCACTGATATAGCAGAGACATCAACAAACGAGGACAATGGAATAAACATTCGCCAAAGAAGAACTTCGAAGAAACAACACTCTGTACTAATAACTGATATTTAATGCTTTATCGGTTATCCGAGAATTTGAACAAAAATGAAAATAAAAGAAATGTTCAGAAATAGAAACCTAACTCATTTATTATAATAAGAAACTAGCTTACAGTTCAAGCCATTTGCATTACCACTGTTCTTTTTTCAGACCAACCCAGACCTAATTAGAAATTCCTAATTCTGTAGACAAACCTGCACAAAATAAACCCCAAAAGACTAATCTAACCTTAATTTCTTCTTTTTTCAATCTTCTTTAAAAAACTTAACAGACTCGTTATTCCATGGACTTTACATTCAGACAGTATTATAGCACCTAATCTTGGTTTTCGAAGAAGCTAATAGGTCCAATCTTTGGGCAAAAACATCTCAGAAGAAATTTGGTAGCGACCAAAGCTTGTAGTGTTTGTGTTTGTGTTTGCTGTTGCAACGCAAATTCTCTGAGAACTGTTTTGAATCTCAGACCTGTTGAGTCTCATCACTGCAATTAAAAAAAATATAAATTAATAATAGATCACAAGAATTGAGCACTCAAACTTGGTCACCATCACTATTTCCGTATCTAGTTAAGTAAACTTTGGACAAGTTGCAAAAGAAAAAACGATTTGAATACGTTGGATAATGAAAGCTTATTTTACTTCTCGTACATGCATTTAAAGGAAAAAATAATGCTTAAACAACACTGTAGATATTGTACAAGTATGTAAAGACAAAATATAATTTTTGAAATTTGAAATCGGCACTACTCGTTGTCGTTGGGGTTCAATCCCACAAGAGCAAAGCTGACTACCAAAAAAAAAAGAGACATTTAAAGTTTCAACCACAAAGTACAGAAAAATTTCAAAATAAATTTTAGTAACCTACTTCTAAATTATATAAACAATTCTCTTGTTTTTAAAAATAAATGCTAGAGAAAATAAATAAATATTATTTTCTCCGTGAACTCGTAAAACTCGTGAAAACATTACATGCCAAACCAAACTAAATACAAACGAATATATTTAATTACAAAACACAAGTTTTACCTTGTCTGTTATTGACAAAAGGTGTGTTTATGGCGGGAGGGGCAAAATGGACATTTTCATTCAAAACCCTCGGATGAAAAACCCCAGTTCCTCCACCACCAGAAACCTTGGCCGAACCACCAAAACGACCATCACCAAGGCGGTTTTGAAGAACGCGGTTTCGGTTCAGCTTTTCCCTTAGGTGGTTTTGGTACATCTGTTTCTGAAGAACTCTACTCTCTATTGCAAGCAAAATATCGACCTGATGAAGGAATAAAGTATAAATAAATAAAATAAAACAAAAACTAAAATATCCATTGACCAAAAAACCGGGTTAATATAGTACCTCGCTCGGTTGAACCGGTTTCGGTACGAACTTAAACCCATTCTTGTCGTGATTCAAGCAGTTTTGGCATGGTGGGTTTCGCTGCGTGTAAAGAGAGAGTGACCCATTAATAAATACATATATAAGCAACATTGGATAAGAGAAGAGAAGCCATGCAAAAACGACAACAAAAAATAAATAAGAACCTGAAAGTTGTATGTCGTTTTGAGACGTTCTTGGTTGAGAAGAGTGAGAGCCGAGAGTCTACGAGCGAGAAGGTCGTGTTTCGATGGCGGTTCTGTTATGAAGATGTCCGAAGGAAGCAAGTGCTCTCCGTCGTACCAGTCTCGAGGGAAATCCGCCATTGTTGAGAGCTTTGAGAAGAGAGAGAGAGAGAGAGAGAGACGAGAGTTGAAGGGTCGGAATTCGAAAAGAGGGTTTTGTTTGGTTTTATTTATATTTGAGCAAAAAAAAAACGAGTGACGTGGGAGTGAATAAAAAAGCCTATATTGTAGGAGAAAGAAGACTTGACTAAATAGTAAATAGTAATAATTATTATAGGAAATGGAATGGGCTCTTTTTTCAATTTCGACGTTACAGTGTTACAACTGTTGTGCATTTTCTTTCTCTCCACCTAAATACATTCCTCTTATTATTATTAATAGTATTTCATTACCACTTTCTTTGGGTTATTTTAATAGAAAGAAAAGAGCTAGGCCTGCAATTTAGGGTCCGTTTTGGAAATAGAGAAATATGGAATTGCGCGACTAAACGGTGTTATCAAATTTGAAAATGATGTGAGATTGTATCTCTCACGAGTCACAACAAGCGACTTTTATTTTCCATCAGAATCAGATTGTAACTATTGAGATTTTGTGGGGAAAAGGAAAGACAGAAGGTTAAGATGAAACAAAAGAAGTTATCAAGAAAAAGATGAGACAACAGAAAGTAATAATACTCCCCTCAAAAAAAAAAAAAAAAAAGTAATAATATTTTTCTTATTATTTAAGGCAACGATATTACGGGAAATAATGAGCAATGAGTACTACAAAACTATTCTACTACCAACTCTTTTCGTTACTTAAAAAAAAACTCTTTTCGTTACAAATAAATAATAAATAAAACTATTTGGTTTGAAATGCTTTTGGGCCTGTGTATTCGGCTTAGTGGGCCCACGATTGCTGTCACGTGACTCGCCACTCGCCGCACGACACTGTTCCTCTGCGATTTGGGCCGTACTCTTCGCTACACCACACCACACTACACTATATATCGCGGCCGTTTCGGTCTCATTTCCACTCTCCCACAAAGCGCGTACTGCCACGTCAAACATTAACCAGTGACATGTGTCCAAGATTATAGGTAATAATCTTATATGTCTATCTGAGTGGATAGAGATCGAAGAAAAAGATGGATACGTAGATAAAAGATCTGGATGAAATATCCAGGCGGTCTAATCGTATGACACGTGTCTATACGGAGGGTGTCAATATTGACAGCTAAAAGACAGGTGTGTTGTTTGGTTTCCTTTTTTTGTCTTTACTTACTCTATTTTCCAATTAATAATAAATTATATTCAACTTTTTACTCTATTTTTATTCTCTTTTATATTATATTTACACACATATCCTTATATTTATTTACCAATTCTTAATTAGATCATCTTAATCAAATTATTAACGATCTCGGGGGATCCGGAATCAATCTTCCAGAATCTTAGGTTATCTATTGAAATTTTATTTTGTTGTGTTCTGTGTTTTATTGTCTTTTTAGGATCGTTATAAATTTTCTTCCAAGTTGCTAATGTTTGTATTTTTGTTTGGTATTAAGTTATTAAAATCGTATTTCGTATTTAAATTTTACAATGTACAATTTTTGTTCATTATAACTTTTTGCTGTTTTTTAAATTATATAAAACTCTAAATATTCATAATTTATATAAGTTTAAAGATAAATATTAAGCAATTATATAAAATTTGGATCATTAAATAAATTATAAAACTAAAGTATTAAAAAAACGAAAAAAAAAACAGATAAACAGTGTTGCGCCAAAAGTAGCGCAACACTGTACAATACTATCATCTCACGTTATTATAGCGTTTGAAATACAGCTCGATTGGTTGTGAAAAGCTCAATATTAAGTAATATTAAGTTTCATTGGAGATGGTCTCAATGGCTTGGAACTTGGAAGGTTGGATCATCACCACTAACCAAGGCCAAAAAAGCAGTGAAATGAAATATATAGTTTCTTTCTCTTTGAATTTAGTTGATAATAATTATTTTTAATTTACAAATAAATAAAAACTAAAGTTGATATTATTTACGACATCCAAATATGGAAATGGTCTTAGGACCGTGTTCCGCTCGAACGAAAAAAGAAAAGATTTCGCAAAAAATTTCCTTTCGTGTACCATGCGTGTGGTTTTCATCGGTCAGCAGAAGAGTTAAATGTAAGAAATTTTAAACTAAAATATTATTATAAAATTTAATCGTAAATCAATATTAATAATGAAATTTTATTAGAAAATCATAACATCAAAACATTACACGTTTTACATTTACTAATGTTCGTTGATGCTCATGCTTGCAAAGTTCATGACATAATTGTCGACAAGCTCAATGTTTACAAAAGTTTTTTAAGATCGGTCGTCATGTTGACACCAATTTTTGTAGACGATAAGAGTTTCAACTATCTTATCAAATTTTGTCGTCGATTGTCAATGATTTGGCCCGAACTACTAAAAACCGATTCAGATGATACGGTTGAAACCAGGATCGATTGGACGTCAGGATAGGAAACATATTTTGGTGTTGTCTCCACCATGCTAACAAATTGAAATTCTCTTTACTCGTCGACGTGAATTGTTAAGAGTTGTACAAAAGAATCTCGTCATGCTACGACGTCTCCACAGGTGGTTCTGGATGCCGTGATGATCTTGACGTTGAAGTTCCTCTGTCTGCAAATCGAGCAATGTATCGAAAGATCCTCAACTAGTTGATGGTGGTTTGATGGACTCATCTCTACAGCTTGCGACATTTGACGTCGTTGGTAGGACCTGAAAAACAAATAAAATTCTTCCACGATCTTTAGATGATCATATTTAACGTAATCTTGTCCGGTTTGACGTTTCAAATAATTGGAAAAGGTGAGAAAACCATAAATTTCAATATATGATCCAATATAACCGCAAACTACATAAATAAGGAATTTTACCTACTCCCCAATATTTATCAAATTTAGCTCTCATTGAAGCAACGCAAGGTTGAAAAATTTAAAACTATTAGAACCACTTAGATGTTGCACAATTGCACTTGCAGTATGAAGTGCTAAATATGAAGTTGGAGTATAAATAGCGAATAAGTGACAACTTTCTTGTGGTAGAGATGCCCACAAGAAAATTATTTATTTGCATATCGATGTAATATATATCTCTCCCGAGTCCTTATTTTAATATGCTGATTAAATTAATAAAAGTTGAAAGATTCATTCATTCTTTTTCGTTTTTTTTTTTTGAAGATTTATGATATTCAATAATCTTATAGTCTTCAATCAAACCTAACAACGTATGAAAAGACAAATATAGATTTGCGTGAACAAACTCTTCATGGTTTGCTTAAAATGAAATATTCACAATTTAAAGATCAATAATTTAATCATTGGAAGAATATATGATGTCTGGTTACGAGGGATATAGAGTTAAGAACTCTATAGTTCTTCCAGTGTACTATCTGAAGATACTGAATTGACCAGTGCACATTTAGAGACAATGTAAAAACAAACCATTTAACATATTCTGTCTCAATGTCACTATGTATGAATTTCATCTTGCTTACTTTATTCCTGAAATGAGACATGTCATTTTATAACTTTAGTATATTCATATGAGAAAATTATACTCTAGATCCAAGTTTGTTAACTACATGCACTATATTGGTGATGTATTGAGTTATAAAGTTGACATGAGTATACTTTGTGAAGTTCTCATAGATATGAAATTCATGTACAAGATTGTTGAAATGCAATGTATATCACTTCATGCTTTATTACTTAGATTATGAATAAATGAACTGCACGGTATCCAAAATTAAGTAACGACCTTGGATTAAAAAATGTGAATTATTAACTTTTCGTCAATACATCGTTTCTACCTTATTTGGATGAAACAACGTGACTTGTTCAATATTATAAAAATTAATTATTTAAAGAATGTCATTAATGGATTTAATAACTGTTTTTAAACTATTTGAATTTATATTTATATTATAATATTATATGGTTAACGTAATCCACTAACACTAATTATATCTTTACAAAGGATATATTTTAATTTTAAAATATATATATATATAAATAAATTAAAACGAAGGTCATAAACCAACTAAGTTGTTATGTTTTTTAACCTCAAAATGTCATTGATTTATTTTAAAATACATACTGGAAACTACATTGCCAAATTCCGACGACAAAATGACGAAATTCGTCGGCCAAAAACGACGAAACGTGTAGAGGTTGTTTTTTGGCCGATTTTGAGCGAAAAGCGGTATTCCCATGAAATACCCACGAATTTCATCTGCCATTTTTTCGTTGGTTATTCACAAGTAAATAATAATTTAGATAACATTTTTAAATAATTAGATGTTCATGCACTTTACCTAGGTTAGTAAAAAAAAATTACTTATAAAGAAATTTTTGTATTCCGCCATTAACTCGTTAATGATAAATTTTTCTTAACCCTAGACCTATTCCAACAATTTCATCATAAAATAAGTTTAAAGATTGCATATAACATGAACATGTAGCTATGTCCTCTTTCGTTATGTCATGGTTTCCTACTCGGTTAACATATTCTACAATAACATTTATGTACCGATCGACTAGAAAATGATTTAACATTAAGTAAGGAATTCCATCTAATTTTAACATTGGTACGAAAAGTTCTTTCCCTTAATCCATTTAATAAAATCTTTTTTTACTTCATCTACCCTAGACGTCGTCGAACTATTTAACCATGAAATTGAATCTCTAATTTTATCAATTGAGCTTGAAAGTATCCCAATCCCACTTTTACGATAAGGTTTATTATATGTGTGGTATATCTTTGATGTAAAAGAGATTCTTGATTATGAATTTTAACTTGTAAGGCTCGAATCATAGCATCGTTGTTCGTTGCATTATCTAGAGTTATAGAAATTATTCTATTTTTTAATTTCCATTCTTCCATAACGCTTAATAATATTTTTAAAATAGCATCTCCGGTGTGACTACCTTCAATTCTTTTAAACGAAATAATTCTTCTGTTAAGGTTCCAAGTCGAGTCTATGTTATGACCTACGACACTCGTATAATCCATTTTAGCATTTACTAACCAAATATCTTACGTTAGTGCATCGTTAAAATTATAAACTCTCATTACGTCATTTCTTAAACTTTTTTTAGAAATTAATTGAATCCCTGGAACTAAGTAATGCATAAACCTACCACTACCTTTAGATTCTACATGTGAAAAACCTTGATCGGTTGAAAAAATATATCTAACTAATTCGTTTATAAATTGTTTGGGGTCATGGCGTACATGTGTTGATGATGATTTGCGACCTTGAAATTTTTGGTAGTAATGGCGCAAAGAGGAAGTCCTCTGTTCCCTACTATCGCATTTGATGTGTTTCACGCACTTCTTGCACTTGACATTCTGCCCTTCGTCGTCAGCGATTTCCATGAAATAATTCCACATCTCGGACCTTGCTCACCTTTTTGCTTTTGTTGAGTCATTGAAATCTCTTTGAGTCTCGTGTAAGAATATTATAGTCTCTAATCCAAACATACATTATTAGAAACATGAATCTTGAAGCGGAAGCAAAATGGATCTAGTGTTTTCCTCCGGCCATTGTTATCGAAATATCGTCGGAGCTTTAACGGAGACTCGGAATGACTCGCCGGAACTCCACTGACGATGTTTTGCTCTTCTAAACTGTAGTAATCTCGAACTTAGATGATGTGTGTTTTATGAATGCGATAATCGATTTTGGGACCAAAACTCAATCTCTCAATTTATAATTGTTTTCTTCCCATCAAAGAAAAACGGAAATGAGAGCCATTATGATATTAATTCGTGGCTGTAATTATGGGATTTAATAGACCATAAAAATGAGATAACGCCCTTAATTAATATAATTGATATTCTATATACGTTAAAAACTTACGTATCGGGGATGTCTCCTTCTTCTTCTTCTTCTACTTCTGGTGGAGGTTGTGTTGGTGGTGGCGGAGGTTGTGTTCGTGGAAAATGGGTAGGTGGTGGAGGATATGTGGGTGGTGGAGGTTGTGTTGGTAGAGGTTGCGTTGGTAGTCGGGGTATATTTGAATGACGTGGAAGAGGGGAGTAAGATGTGTTGGTGATTGTGCTTTGAATTAATGAAGTTGTTGTTGTTGTAAACTTGATATGGATCTTGATAACATATTGTGGTTGGGAGGAATAATCTGTTTGACTTGGAGCGTAGGGATTGACTGGGGCAAATTGAGCTAGCTCGGTAATTTCTTGTAGGTTGTACGGAAAATGTTGTGATTGGTCGGTATAGGAGCGAGAGTGGGAATCAGATTTTTAGTGTTTTAGAAATTTGGGAATTCCAAAAGGTTTAACCAATTTTGTGGATTGGACTCGGGGAAATGGATTTGGTGCCGGTTGATTAACTTTTCTCGATTCGGAAAAGGTGCGAAAGTGCGAGAGAGATCTCGAGAACTTCTTCAGTGAGATGATTCCCAAGACATAATGAAAATTGTAGAACTTTTAAAGGGATTTTGTGATCTTAATAGAATTTGTAGAGAGATTATAGAGAAAAATTGTTGAAATTGTATAGAGAAATTCGAATGAGTTGTGAAATTTGTTATGAGATTGTATTGTATTTATAGATAAATATTCGGATGAGGTTATAGTGTAATAACAACACATGTTTTCGTCCATTGGATTAAAAATGGTCAAAAAATGAACCCCACGATTTCACCACATCACCAACAACTCTTTCCTTTTTCCAACGACATTCATCATTATGGGCTCACCGCATTTATACTTTCCTTCCGCATGCAGCAACGATAAAATCTCTTCCACGTGTCACATGTCCATTTCCGCAGAAGTCTTCATGTCACGTGTCAGGTGTGCATTCCTTCCTTCTGTCCCTTCCGCTTACCGACAAGTCAGGATGATTCTGAACTTTAGTTCCCCTTTTCTTATGTTTTGACTATATAACTTTCTGTATAAAAAATTGTTCAGAATACCAACTTAACATTTTTTTTAATTTACCACTGAAGTTTTATCGTTGTAATTATTTTTTAAAACATTAAAGTATTTCTCTGGTTTCTCTAGGTTTATTAAGAGAAATTGTAACCTTTAACTGATGTCGGATTTCGTGCTCAACAATTAAAAATAAGTAATTATAACGAATACATAAAAAATAATAATCATCTCGATTGACTGATCTCATCTATATTCATAATTAAGACGGGCCGAAGAACTCGTAACACGTGTCAGCGATATCGTCGATGACGTCGCCACGTCGTACATCACCGTTAAAGATGAGAATTCGAATTCGTCTTTAATCCGGTCTTTGCAGTGAGATTCACTATGTGAACTAAGACTTCATCATGTTAGCCTTGATGACTTCGTTTGGTGGATCAAACTTCGCTGGATGGGCCTGTTCAACAAAGACTTCGGATATTGGGCTTTTAACAGCCCAATATATGAAAATTAAATAGTCAATTTTATGCCCCACAATCAGCCTCCGACATTTTTCATATTATAAAATATTGAAGATATTTTTTGGAGACAAGGTGATAAATTAATGGCGACCAAAATGTTCAAATTTTAAAAGATTTCGGATATGCGGGAAAATTCAAATATTTTCGGCGTGAAATGGCATTGTCCAGGTAATCGACACCACGTGTCAAAATAGAACTATCGAAGTCGAAGAGTAGGAAACTATTCAGATTCTTCACGATTTTCCAAGTAGATCTTAACGATCTGTCACATCGAATTGAATTTGTTACGAGTTGATCGTATAAATAAAAATCGATGGGACGCTACCGAAACATTTATATTTTGAGGCGAAGATAATTTTCAGGTAACTTCATTTCTTTTATCTCTTTCTACTTTCTCTCTCTAGTTCGTAATTTTACTTTCAGTTTGATTATCGAAGTCCGTAATATTTCTAAATTTTTGGACCTCGTCTCTACCAACTCCATATTTTCATTATGTCATAGTCGGATTATAAAGTTGGTTGCAACGAAGACATGCTTTGTCCAACTATAAGTACTCGGGAAAAATTCACAGTTCTTAAATTCAATATGATATTTCAGTCGGTCTTCTAATTTTTCTCCGTCCTCGTAATATTATTGCGAATATTGTTGTCGAGATTTATTGTTGTGTGTACGAAGTGCGATTTGCCTCTTGCAGTCTCATATTTCCCATGCATTCTTTGCTATTGGACTTCGCTGATGCATTGGGCGTCACCTTTTCTCAAATGTGTTCGAAGTTTGTTAAGATGGTCATTTTATTGGCTCTCATGGCTGTAAAGCAGGAAGTCAAACTGACGATATTTGATCTAGTTCGACTTTGCATAGTCAATGCAAACTCAAAACACGATCCAAACTATTTTTACTTCTCAAAGGCTGCCAATAAAAAGATTTTAGAGGGGATTCATTCAAAAGACATGGTATAGGTTCGTAGATACTTTTTTGAAGATGTAAATTAATATTCGATGGGAAGAACCCGAGGTATCAAAAACACGGACGAGATACATCTTTTGGCCCAGACCCGAATAAAATTATTTCACTTCACAGCCCATTAAGAGAGCGAGGTCAATAAGGCGTTTAGGATAACAGGCCCACCAAGCTTGTGTTGAAATTTAGTTAACAATTAACCTATTTAATTATGAAACATATCTACATATGGCGGAAATTCATAATTCAATTCAATATGTTAAAACAATTTTTAAAACATATTCAATAACCATGTCATTAAATCTAATCTAACATGTCAATAAATTTCTAAACATGTTAATAAATTTATTCATACATAAGATCGAATGATCTAAACACACTAACAATCCTACAACGATTATTACATTCAGATCCAATTCGTTTCAAGGAGACTTAATGATAAGAACCTCGATCGACTTGCTCCGAGACCCAATATCCTATATAGCACAACGGCGGATCGTTCTACGAGTTAAGAACGATGGTGGAATGAATGACGGCACGAACGATTGCGAAAGACCGTCTGATGAGTCGAGTTTGAACGCCACAAGACTAATCTTGATAAGTTCATAAAAGTTCATAAGAACTCAAGAGAAGACTCTCATATTTCGTTTTTCAAATCTGGATCCCTTTTCTCATTAAGTCTAATATGTATTTATAAGCATGAAACAACCCTTCATGCTAGGAAAACCAAAAGACACATATTTAAACCCCTTAACAACCATTAAACATAATCTGACTTAAAACTCATTAAATCCCATTTAAACCCACGAAAATAAAATAAAGAACATAATAATAACAACCTTATATCTTCTACCTAATAAAAGCCACTAAATTGAAGTGCAATAATGAAGATAAACCAAAAGTCACTGTCTTCATTAGTCTGACTAAGGCATGAACGTTTTTGCTTCATTTTATCTTCTCCCATTGGTAATCTGACCATTTTTATTACCAAACTGTAGATCAGCCCAAGCCAAGCTTTATACTTCTTCCACTGATTTTGGCTTAAACCATGAAATTCTTTGTTAAAGTCTTGAACTCTTGCATTGGGAATAGGCTCGATCAAATACCTTTGTTTCTTCGCAGATGGGATCACATCATTCTCTCTTTCTTGAAGAAGATTTGTCCTCAAATCTGGTATGCTGTTGAATTTAGATATCGGAGAGAAAATATTGACATTCTTCGATTGAAATGAAATCAGTTCTTCCTCCATACTCTTGTTATCCTCAAAATAAGGAGTTGCAAACTTTGACACTTGTATGTTTATGGGAATAGACTCCTCGATTAACGTAGCATGTACTCCTCTCCCACAAAAATTTCATTTTCTTCAATAACTTCAACCTGTTGGGCACGTTTCTTCTTCTTTTGTTGAAAGGTCTGATGTTCAAACCAGATACAAAGTTTCTCTGTTAAAACATCCCATTTCTTGTCGAGCTCCTCTAACCTTTTCTTTTCAGATACACTTTTGGATTGTTGTTTTTCTTCAATTCGACTCAATCTCTCCATAATCTTTTTTGTTTCTTTTGAAATCATATATTTTGCCACACACTATAAGACTTATCAAAATCCATATTTTTTTTTTACGTTTTTTTTTTGTAAACAAAACAAGATTCAGATGGTGAACTGAATCAAAAAACAAAAGAAAAAAAAGGAAAAAAAATATTAAAAGGATAAGCAGACCTAAATGTAGAGCACAGCTATGATACCAAATGATAAGAACCTCGATCGACTTGCTCCGAGACCCAATATCCTATATAGCACAACGGCGGATCGTTCTACGAGTTAGGAACGATGGTGGAATGAATGACGCCACAAACGGTTGCGAAAGACCGTCTGATGAGTCGAGTTTGAACGCCACAAGACTAATCTTGATAAGTTCATAAAAGTTCATAAGAACTCAAGAGAAGACTCTCATATTTCGTTTTTCAAATCTGGATCCCTTTTCTCATTAAGTCTAATATGTATTTATAAGCATGAAACAACCCTTCATGCTAGGAAAACCAAAAGACACACATTTAAACCCCTTAACAACCATTAAACATAATCTGACTTAAAACTCATTAAATCCCATTTAAACCCACAAAATAAAATAAAGAACATAATAATAACAATCTTTTATCTTCTACCTAATAAAAGACACTAAATTGAAGTGCAATAATGAAGGTAAACCAAAAGTCACTGTCTTCATTAACCTGACTAAGGCATGAACGTTTTTGCTTCATTTTATCTTCTCACATTGGTAATCTGACCATTTTTATTACCAAACTGTAGATCAGCCCAAGCCAAGCTTTATACTTCTTCCACTAATTTTTGCTTAAACCATGAAATTCTTTGTTAAAGTCTTGAACTCTTGCATTGGGAATAGGCTCGATCAAATACCTTTGTTTCTTTGCCAATGGGATCACAGATCGAATGATCTAAACACACTAACAATCCTACAACGATTATTATATTCAGATCCAATTCGTTTCAAGGAGACTTACATAACGTTTGGATCTGCAAAATTTTGCCTCGGGGTGTGCGTCTAAGTCCACGGCCAAAACTCCTTCTCACGCGCGTCTAGGATATCACAAAATTCGTCCTCACTTCGTTGCTCAAAAAGTGGCTGACCCTATAAAATAAAAATCATTCAAACAATCACAAGTTGATTCAATGATATATCTCTAGGAGTTTTTAGGAGATCAAGAGGGTGGGCTCTTTATCGGAACAAGGGAAGAAGGAGAAACTCAAAGCATAAAAGGAAGGGTTGTCGGGAAACAAATTTCCTCTCTCTCTTTCTCTCCAGAATTCGGCCAAAAACTCTCAAGCACAAGGGGGGAGAGGTTCGGCTGAGTCCTGGTCGAAATTAAGTTAGGTTTTACAAAGAGATAGGTTCCTTTTATATCAGAGAGAATGGTACTTTAGTTAGGTCAAAATCCAATTAAGACCTATTAGTCAAACTTAAGCCAATACTTCTTTTAATGAGTTTAAACAATTTTTCCAGCCTATAAAGCCCTCATTATGGCCGGCCATATTTTCTTTATTATCTCAAACATTTATTTGATTTATTTCTAAAATAATATTTAATTAATTTAAAACATCTCATTTATTTAATGACATTTCATTAAATCTTTTCATACTAATAAAACAAGTACGAAACGAAAAAAAATATTTATTTTCTTCTTTTATTTATTTGAATCATCAAATTATATTATTATTATCAATATAATAACATAATATAATTCATTATATAAATGTAATAATAAATAACAAATTATTTATTTAATTACTTAGAAAATAATTTTCTTTGCGTAAATCATTTACGTTGAATGAGAAAATCAATCAATTCTTGTTCACCAAAATCTCGTCCGAGAGTCTATCATTGAGACATTATAGACCCACATCAATGAAACTTTAGAATAAAGCTCGGATACAAATGTTCACACACGTTTCCCGACTTTTAATTCTTATTATTGGTCGATTCCACTAACGGACCAATATTGAACATCTCTAAGTTCATATGCGTTTATTTTTCCGTTTGATGTGACGAAACTATTCTTGACAAAGCCAACGGTGTATTTTACGATATTACCCTTTGTGTGTATCATTAACTCAGAGGAATGTAAAATTAACGTTTTACCCTTGAGTTATTATTTCACCAAGTACTTTGTTATTTGTGAACGAGAAAAATATAAAGTGAGATGTCTCAATATGTTACGTGTTTTATTTCAAAAAATTCTTTATTCGATGAATATCAAGCCTAGCTTATTCGCTCACACTCTCATAACAGAGCATGGTGTAATACTCTTGTCTTAGCATTGTTTCAACACAAATTCCATATTTGTGAATCACATATTTCAACAAAATAGCATTATGACACCAATCCTCAGGTTAATGAAACTTCATTTAACAATTGCCCATTGAATAATCAAATGTCTGTTACAAAAAAATATGTATTCACTTTAAGATTTAGGTAATTACCAAAATACCCTTCGTACGCGAGTTTGAGGTTTCGAGTTATTAAACGGTTTTATCTCAAACTTTAAAACTTCACTGGTCTTGTTCAATATCTTCATTAAGATATCAAGAATAAATTACAAGGCCACAACTCTCCATATCACAAGATAAGATATCGTTTAATTTATTCTAACAATCATTACTAAGATTTGATTGCTCAATCAATCTTTATATTGCGAACTATTATTAAACTAGTCATAAGAAAGTATCTTTTCTTATGTTGATGACAGTTTCAGAGCATAAACATTCATGCATAAACACAATCTTAAATAAGAATGGATATTTAATTTCTATTTAAATTCAAAACAAAACTAATACTAAAGTATTCAATATCAAAAAATCTCCTTTGTGGACGTAAATGCCAACAGCTGGAGGATAAAGTTAGCGAAAGCGTCCAGGAACAACGCCAAGGAAGAGCAAGACCTCGCAACGAAGAATGAGTCAATTTACTAAGCAAGCATGGAGAAGCAAACTTCGTCAAAGGATTGACCAACACCTCGCAAGACACGTGGACGAAAGCTGCATGACTGCATCTGATAGGATGAGTATAGATACGTGTAGAATTCCATTTTTAGAGTAAGTTCAATTTTTTATTTGATCTAATATTCTACATTTTTCAGAAAAGATTAAGATCCATATTCTTTGTTCATATTCCTACTTGTTCGTTTTCGTTTTTGGATCATTTTAATATCAAAATTATAATAATTTTTTATTTGCTTTAAACGGAATTCTGAGACCCAATTTTCTGAATTTCGATTATTTTGGATAACATAATCAAACCAAATGTGATTGTAGAGTGGTTAAAAAAACGCATCAACAATTTGGCGCCGTCTGTTTGAAAAACTCGATCAGCATACCCAATACTAGCAAACACGAACACTATTGTCAGTACACAAAATGACCCCACCTATCTAACAAGGTGAAATCAAAACCGGCTCGAACACCGACCTCGAAACCCTCCTCGAATCCTGCTGAAAAAATCACCACAACGGGAAGAATTCCAAGCACTGACCAGGCCCAGCTAGAAAACTTGGCATCAAACTAGTCCACGCAAGAACCGAGGATCGAAGTCGCACAAACACCTCTCACGGGGTCGGTGGGACCTTCGTCTGCCTCAGGATGGGAAGTCCACGCAACTTCGAGAACTCGCCTGGATTTCTCGCAACCCCGCCAAAAATGGCTGACCCTATAGAATCACGACCAGATTACATCGAGGTCCTCCCGCCCCCTCCAGCAGGACCTTGCAACCAGAGTAACGTCGTCGGCGACTCGGACAACCTCGACAGCTTCCGACAGATGATCAAAGCCACGCCTTTGATAGTGACTCGGCGTTGACCGTCCTAAAAAACAGACTATGCCACGACTCGAGATTCCGCAAGAAATGACGATATACATGTCGACTACGATCGAAGACGCGATTCACAGAGCATCAAACTTCGCCAATGCCAAAGAAGAGCGGACACTCCTAGCCAAAAATTACAAGAAACCGACCCCCCTGGGAAGTTCCATCGGAGTATACCAAAGTTCTAGAATATTAACCCGGGAAGAAGATTCGAAGGAGGAAGAAGACGACCTCACGCCTTGGGACACTCATATAACGTTAATGATGGAGGACGAGTAAAGCCCTCGGGAAATAAATGGCCTCAGGACAAATCCGCATTGCAAATTACATCAGGCATACAATCACGACACTCGCGATTGCATTGTCGAAAATGTTGACAGAGATGCCCACAAGAAGATTGTTTATTTACATATTGATGTAATATATAAATCTTTGTAAAGTCCTTATTAGAAAATTGTAATTTACATATTGATGTAATATATAAATATTTGTAATTTGCTGATTAAATTAATAAAAGTTGAAACGTTCATGCATTCCTTTTTAGTTTGATTGAAGATTTATGATATTCAATAGTCTTATAGTCCTTAATCAAACCTAACAATGTATGAAGAGACAAATGTAGATTTACGTGAACAAACTCTTCATGGTTTGACTAAAACGATATATTCGCAATCTAAAGATCAACGGATTATTGATCCCAGTATGATTGTTGGAAGAATCTAAGATGTCTGATTACGAGGCATAGAGAGTTAGGAACTCTATAGTTCTTCCAGTGTGTCTTTCGAAGATACTGAATTGACCAGTGTACCTTTAGAGACAATAGAAGAACAAACCATTTAACATCTTCTATCTCAAGGTCACTATGTATGAATCGCATCATGCTTACCTAAATCTTGAAATGAGACATGTCATTTCATAGCATTAATACTTCCATTTGAGAAAGCTAAATTCTAGGTCCATTGCGTGATCTAGACAAGGCCTATTGGTGAAATATTAAGTTATGAAGATGTCATGAATCAACTTTGTGAAGTTCTCATAGATATGGAATTCATGTGCAAATTTGCTGAGATGCAATATATATCACATCATGCTTTATTACTTGGATTGTGAATAAATGAACTGTGCAGTGTCCAAATTTAAGTAGCGACTTTATTTGGATGAAACAATGTGACTTGTTAGCTCCTCGTCAATACATTGTTTCTAACTTATTCACAAGTACTAAATGAATTGAGGAAATAACAACTAGAAGGGTAAAATGGTAATTTTATAAATCCCAACTAGTTGATGATATTCATGAAGGGTAAACATACATAACATTCAATGGATCCGCTCAATATAATTAAGTTGAATTTGAGTAGAAAATAAATTCATTTGAACCGAGAGATTCTCAGTGTCGACTCTTTAGTGGAGTCAGTCGACATTAAGCTAATACTCGGAAAAGGTTTTAGAACTTTTGCGTCTGAGTATAGAAGCTCAAGCTTTGTTCATTTGGATCCATAAGGTCACTATTACAGGTCATTAGAGTAGGATTGTTAAACTAGAAGCTAAGTCAAAATAAGTTCAAGTGTTGAACTAGACTTTTTCTCGGAAAATGTCTAAAGGGTATTTTTGTCCACAAGGACATAAAATGATGTGAATGTCAAAATAAGATTTTGAATTTTTTCATTTGATGAAAATATAAATTATTTTCTAAAGCCGAAAAGTCGTTTAAGGCATTATGAAATTAATTTCGTTATTTGTGCAATTATAATTCTACAATGGGTATTTTAAGAATTGTCTTAAAAGAAATAAGGAAGGATCTAGATGCTCCTCCCCTAGGTAGAGTTCGGCCAAGATAGTGCATCAAGAGGAGAGTTTTATTTCCTTTTTCTTATAAGGATAATTACCCAAAAAGAAAAAGGAAAATGAATTTCCTTAAGAAGGAAACAAATGTGCTAAGTGAGGAAACAAATTTCCTCACTTATGCAAGGTGTCTGGCCGGCCAAACTAAGAGGGAAAGGGGAAGGGAAAATCAAATATTGTGTCATGAATACATTATTCATTCATGAATGAATAATTGACCTTTATAGATTTTTCCTTCTCCTATAAATAGAGCCTCACATAGAGATGTGAAGGTTAAACTTTTTTTTGCTCTCTCCCTCTTTTGGCCGACCCTCTCTCTCTCTCTCTCTCTAGAAAATACTCTTCTTATTTTGCACCTAGATCCATACTTGATCTAGAGAATTAGGTTATGATCCAAGAATTTTTCTTGGTTCATATTGTTTAATTGTGCCCACACACAAATCCTTCTAAACCTCTATAGACTCTTGTAATAGAAATCTTAGGTTTCTCATGTTCTTGTTTAGGTTTTGAAGGAATCAAGATAGAAGAGAAGATCCACATTTTCCGAGACGCTTCAAGATCAAGCTACAAGAAAGGTTCGTATTCAAGTAGGTTTAATAATGCTTTTAACTTATAACATGTATACGCTCTTTATCTAGGTTGGTAAAATTGTTTTACTTGAAAAAGAAATTTTTAAATTCTGCCATTAATTTGATTAATGTTAAATTTTTCTTTAACCCTAGACCTATTCCAACAGCAAAAAGGTGCTCACAGAGAAATAAGAAAACGACGACTTCAAAGGCATCGACCTGGGTCACCCTCCTAATAGAAGAGAGCACGCGACACATCCTAGAGGAAATGATTTGCTCAGAAAAATAGGAAAAAATGAAGAAGAGGAGCCAAAGCGTTCCCAGACAAAAGCCAGGCTTGACATCATTATAAGAGGATCCAAGTTCTGCAAAAAAACCCAGGCTCACAGGATCCCCGCAAATCTCCATCTTTCACCAGACTCGCTGACAAGGCCCCCCTCAATGTGGAATCTCGAAAAGGTCCCGAGTAGGAATCTCACAAGCTTCTTCCAAAGTAACATCAAACCTCCACTTCTACCAAGACAATCGACCGTCATACAACCATCAAAACTCAACTGAACTCTCACCCTCTCAGCCCCCTCACGCCGAAGTCTAGTCTCCGAAAGAAAAATGAAATCGGAAGTATGATCGCGGACATGGGCAAGGAGGGCTGACCTCGTCCCGGGATTACCCAACTCCTGGACGTTTCACATAACGCCTATCATCGCGTTCGGCGGCTCTTGCTTTCGAAGGACGCCGCTCTATCATCAGAAACTATTATAGTCGAATCTAGCGAACTAGAAACTCCTAAAGTACGGGAACCATAAGAAATAACACTACTGCTCTCTAGGTCATGTGTACCAAAAAATAAGTCTTTATGTCCTGTGTCATGTGTAGCGGAAAGTAAATCTCTACTACCTATATCATCGGGTAAAGCAAGAAAATGAGGTGAAGAGGGGGGGTTACTTACTTGGACTTCCGCTGAGTGGCTCCCCGAGAGATGAGCCATCTTTTTCAGGTTCCCCACTCGAGCCCGGTCGGGGCACATGTGCTCTCTGGTTTCGGTACGCCCTTGATCCGCTAGCACAATTTACAGCCCGCTGGTGTGCTCCACACCCTCCTCGGGTCCACAAAGAGCAGCCAAATCTCGGATGGGCTCGTCAGCAAAGGCCCTTTTCTTTGAAAAAGAAGAACTCCCTTCAATGTGCTTAGAAGTGTGGTCCAGACCCAAATCTAGAATTTTTGGGCCTAGCAACTTGGATTTGCCCATTAGAGGAGAGGCAGGACTTGTGGTTCCAGGGGAGAGAGCAGAAGGAGCCACCTGTCCCAAGGAAACAGCTAAGGCATTATTAGGCAGGTGCGTGGGGCCCTCCCCACGGAGAGACTTTTCTACTCCAGAAATAGCCTCATTAGGCTCAGCACCGATTCAACAAAGAGGAAAGGGGTTTGGCATAACCCTAAATTTCCATCCCTACAGGAAATAGGCAGGCCACTATTCCTCTTGCTCGCAGACCTCTGACTCATCCAACCGTAGCCACAGATCCGACCGTTGCCACGTCTTCTGCCCGTTGGAGAAGACCCCGAGCACAGATCCGTACGCCTAGGGCAGTAGGGGAGGTCGACGCGACTTCGGGGCAAAGCCTGAGGCACACGCGTAGGAGTTGGGTTGAGGTCGACGCGACGTTGGGACGGAGCCTGAGGCACACGCAGGATTCCGGGAGTGGGCGAGAGGGGGCGGCTGGGTCTTCATCAGAGAGTGGGTGGGGGGAGGCTCACTTGACGGAGGAGCAGCAGGATTAGGCGCCGGCAAAACCCTCTGTGAAGCTCCGGCCGAGTAGATCTGCAGCGACAACGGTGTCTGAGGGGCTTTGGTCGAAACCCTCAGTGAAGTTTGTTGGCATTTATGCCCACAAAGGAGATTTTTGATATTAAATACTTTTGTATTTGTTTTGCTTTGAAATTAAATAAAGTTTAAATATCCATTCTTATTTAAGATTGTGTTTACGCACTTATGTCTATGCTCTGAAACTGTCATCAACGAAAGAAGTGCTAAGTACAGACTTGACAAGATACCTTCTTATGACTAGTTTAAATAATAGTTCGCAATCTAAAGATCGATTGGGCAATCGATTCCTAGTAATGATTGTTAGAATGAATTAAACGATATCTTATCTTGTGATATGGAGAGTTGTGACTCTGTAATTCATTCTTGATATCTTAATGAAGATATTAAACAAGACCAGTGAAGTTTTGAAGTTCGAGATAAAACCGTTTAATCACTCGAAACATCAAACTCACATACGAGATGTATTTTAGTAATTACCTAAACCCTGAAGTGAGTACATGTATTCTTGTAACACTTTATGACATTTGATTTGTCAATGGGCAATGGCTAAATGAAGTTTCATTGACCCGACGGTTGGTGTCATAATACTGTTTCGTTGAAACATGTGATTCACAGATATGGAATTTGTGTTGAAACAATGCTAAGGCATTAGTATCACACCATGCTCTGTTATGAGAGTGTGAGCGAATAAACCAGGCCTGGTATTCATCGAATAAAGAATTCTTTGACATAAAACATGTGACATGTTGAGACATTTCACTTTATGTTTTTCTCGTTCACAAATAACAGAGGACTTGGTGAAATAATAACTCAGGGGTAAAACGGTAATTTTACATTCCTCTGAGTTAATGATACACACAAAGGGTAATATCGTAAAATACACCGTGTACCGTGTGAAGAATAGTTTTGTCACATCAAACGGAAATATAAATGCATATGAACTTAGAGATGTTCAATATTGGTACTTTAGTGGAATCGACTAATATTAAGAATTAAAAGCCGGAAAAAGTTTGTGAACTTTTGTGTCCGAGCTTTATTCTAAAGCTTTGTTCATGTGGGTCCATAAGGTCTCAATGATAGACTCTCAGACGAGATTTTGGTGAACAAGAAATGATTGATTTTCTCATTCAACGTAAATTGTGATTTACGCTAAGAAAATTATTTTCTGAGTAATTAAATAAATAACTGGTTATTTATTATTACATTTATTTCACGAATCATATTATGTTATTATATTGATAATAATATAATTTGATGATTCAAATAAATAAAAGATGAAAATAAATATTTTCTCGTTTCGTACTACATTAATTAGTATGAAAATAATTAATGACTTGTCATTAAATAAATGAGATGTTCTAAATTAATTAAATATTATTTTAGAAATAAATCAAATAAATTTGGGAGATAATTAGAACAATATGGCCGGCCATAATAGGTGTTTTATGGGCTGAAAAAATTGTTTAAACTCATTAAAAGGAGTTTTGGGCTTAAGTTGGACTAATGGGTCTTAACTGGATTTTGACCTAACTTAAGCTCATTCTCTCTGATATAAAAGGAGGCTTTCTCTTTGGTAACCCTAGCCTAATTTCGACCAACACTCAGCCAAACCTCTCCCCCCTTGTGCTTGAGAGGTTTTGGCCGAAATTAAGAGAGAAAGAGAGAGAGGAAAACTGTTTCCCGGCAGCCCTTCCTTTTATTTGAGTTTCCCCTTCTTCCCTTGTTCCCACGAAAGAGCCCACCCTCTTTGTCTCCTAAAATCCCTTGAGTATTATTATTGACTCAACTTGTGGTTGTTTGAGTGATTTTTCTCTCCCCAGGGCCGGATAATTTTGGAGGATCGAAGGCACGACGGTTTTGAGGATTTCTTGGACGCGCGTGGCGTAGAGGATCGGCCGACCACCTTGACGTACACCGAGACTTGCTCTCGCAGATCCAAATCTTATGTAAGTATCCCTCGAACGAATTGGATCTGAATAATATGATGTTTTAGAATAATTATATGTATTTGGATTATTCGTTTGCATGCTTAGATAAATTTATTGATGTGATTGTAAATTTATTGACATGTTAGGTTAGATTTAATGATATAGTTATCGAATATGTTTTAAAACGTTTATAATATGTTAAACCGAATTATGAAATTCCGCCACATATTGATGTGTTTCGTAATTAAATTAGATTAATTGTTAATCAAATTCCAACAAAGTTCCGGTCGAGTAGATCTGCTGCGACGACGGCGTCTGAGGGGCTCCGGTCGAGGCTACGGGTCCTGAAGGTTGAAGGGGCTCCGGACGAGGCACCAAGGCCTGCAGGCGGAAGGGACTGAGCTCCTGTCGTCGGGGTGGAGGGCCTCGAAGGTCTGGAAGACGAGGCAGGCATCGCAAATCTCGCATTTGTCTCCAGTCCTGAGGCTTCAACATCGTCTGAGCCACCAACTTCGGGACCAGAACGATGAGACTGGTAAGAATTCCTTAGAAGACTGGTTATGGTCTTTTTCCTTTGCAAGGGCTTCTGGAGTTCCAGTATCAAAGCATGATAAGGTGTCATTGTCTGCTCGGAGCCAAGGGCCAAGGGTTTGACGGAGAATGCCCTGCTCATCCTTTATTTTCTTGACACTTTTAGCACACATGCTTTGGTCATGGCTGATGACACCACACCCGAAGCAGAGAAAGGGAAGCTTTTCGTATTTGAAGACCACCCAGCGGTTCTTGCCTCCGACTGGGTTGAAGCGACCAGGGATGGCGTCGACCAGCTTGACTTCTATTTTGCACCTGAAAAAGTCTTTCAACACTGAACAAAACGAGCCATCCTACTTCAGGTGAGAAACTGAGCCCCTTGTCTCCGCAAGTCTTCGAATATTTCTCTCAGTTCTTGCCTGCAGGGGATTCCAAACATTCTGACCCAGAGTGAAATTGAATCGAATTTGCAGTCTTTCCACGCCTCTGAATCTGGCCAGGGTTCAAGTAAGGGACATCCGTCGTTGAAACACCAGGGACCCCGATCGAGCATCCTTCTGCAGGTTTCTTGTGATGTAAACTCAATGCCAACGAACATGGCGTTTTCCGATTTACCTAGAAGCTTTGATTTCCATCCTTTCGTATCCCATCAGATTCTCTGAAGGATGGGATTCAGGCGATGCAGGGATCCCACCTTAGGGCCAAGAACTTTGCCGACCACAGCCAGCTCGCTCCGGTGGGACAGCTGATTCTCCGAGCCTCCTGCGAAGACATCCTCCCAGGCCTCTTCCTCCATGTTTAGGCCCTCCATAAGGTCAGCTAATAGGTCAACCTCGTCTTCCTCGACTACGCCCTCGAACTCCATCGAAATAAAGAGGGACAAATCCACAAGGGAAAGCTCCTCTATGAAGAGAGCAAGAAAATCGTGTAGGACTTACGCTTAAAACTTAACCTCCGATGGCCAAAATTTGGTCGCCGATGAAAAGCTGTTAGAACGTATGTTGTACGGAGAGAAAAACTGTATTTGACTATTATATAATTCCCAACAATATTTTATCAACTTGATAGTTAGACTTAGATCATATTATAAAAATAAGAAAGTTATTATAAATCGTGTCTATAGTTGGTTAATCCTCGTCAATCAGACACATTGGTGGCCATTATGGAGACCAACAAATGTCTTCCCAAATAACAGTAAGTTGGTCTTCCCTTGAAAAAGAAACGAAAAAAGTTGGTCTTCAAATATTGGACTCACACCACACCTCTTAATGAAATATAGAGTGATTTCATTTAATAATTAGGAAGCCACTTAATAAAATATAGAGAAATTTTATAACAAAAATTTAGAATTTAATTTGAACATTTTTCTAATTTGAAGTTCAAAATATAAAATTTATCGCTTACTTTCAATTTCAGTTTGTTAATATATTTATAGATAAGGAAAAGGACAATATTCATAGTAACCCGAAAGATCAACTTACATTAAGCCTTAAAAAATAAGCTCACTCATAAAAGAGATGATAAAATTCCAATTTTGAAATTTCTCGCTCCATTTTATCTAATAAAATATAAAATAAAAACAATAATCATAATCCACTCTTTCCTGCTTTATTCTTTTTTATATTTCTTTTCCCGTAACTTCAAATAGACGATATTCAATCTGGTGGGAAACTAAGAAAAACCCATTAATAAGCCTAATAGAAATCAGCCAGCCTCACATGAGCCCACACTAAAAAAGAAAGAGGATAAAACAATTATTAATATATAAAAAAAATAAAACACACAAATACATTCCTTGCTCAAAAAGTCACAGATGAATCACTATTTCCTGTCGAATCAAACCCCCAATATCAGACTAAGTCACCCATATCTCTCACGTGGACCCCAAAAAATATATTTTAAAAATTTAAAAACCCCCTAAAGAAACAAGGTGCACATTCCTTACCGTACACCGCGCCACATCCGATAACTTCAGTGGAGAGAAATTAAAAAACGCAAAAACAAACTAAAATCATCATGTACAAAACCGAACCCGGAATTCTCAGCCGGATCCTTTAAACGGACGAGCGATCGGACCAGCAGCGGATCGGAACCCAAAAGTCACGGCGTCGTAGACACACCGGTGAAACCCGACTTCGCGACCCGACTCCGAAGCTCTAGAACATTCCTCGCACAGGGCTTCGATTTCTCCTTCTTCTTCTTCTTCTTCTTCCTTCTCTGCCATTTGACTCGCGTAGAATCTAGGCCCAATCAGGCCCATATTCATCAGATACCGATCTCGCTCCATCGCAATTCCGGCGAGCCTCGCCTCGTGGTGCCAATTATGGCTGGGGAAAAACGCCGATGAGGAATCGCTCCTCTTCAGGATCATCACGTTCTCCGGAGGATTGAACAATCCAGTTCCGTTGAAGCTTCGTCCTCCTCCGCCGCGGCGATGGAGGTTACCGCACCCATAGTTCCTCCTCCGCCTCTCGCGGCGCGATCGCTTGAGGACGACGACGAAGAAACAGCCCTTCTCGGGCGAGATGGCTGAGAAGTTGACCTTACCGTTGATCGGAATCCTTCTGCGAGACTCCGGAGAGGAGATGTGGACGGAGAATTGGTGCGGAGCGATTCCGATCTTCTGGCTGAGGATCGATTGAAACCGCTTGAGGTCGAGGGAAGGGAAGACCTTGACGTCGCCGATATCAGTCTCCGTCTCGCCGTCGAAAAACACGACGGGAAAAGAGGTCCCGACGCCATCGCCGGTAAATTCCACCATCCCCGCCGTGAAGTTGTAGAGAGAGAGAGAGAGAGAGAGAGAGACGAGAGATGATTGAATTTCGAGGGCTTTGGGTTAGAGAGAGAGAGAGAGGGACGCGAGGAATGAATGGGTTTTTTTTATATAAAGGTGTGAGGTTTTGGTTTGGGAAAGGTAAATACGGGCAAGTACGTAGGGGTATTTCCGGAAAAATGGAGAAATATTGGCGGTATCTTCCAGAGAGAGACTTGGGGCCCAAGTTTGATGAAGAAACGACTACAGTTTTATAAGCACCCTGTTTAATCGCTCCAAGTAACATCAGTGTAGTCATGATTTTCATGTGCTTAACGCTTTGAACCGTTTTTTCTTAATAAGATTTCATTCAGTCTATTTTTTGTGAAATGATAGAAAAGGAAAGTTATATATTATCAATGCGATATTAGAAAATATTATTACTGAAAGTCTTGCTTACCAAGTAATTGCCAAAAATAAAATAATTTATTTACCAATTAATAATGGATAATAAAACGCGGTAGTACATTTCTCGGCTTTAGATGTTAATTTATGGAAAGTTTCTCATTTCTGCAATAAATAGTTCACGAAATTACTTGCTATATTTATAAATATAATAATACATTTACATATCAATAACGTCTTGCGAGTAATCAAAATAAATAGAGTCTTGCAAGAAACGAATACTTCTCATTTAATAAGAGAAACTTTTGACGTCCATAGACAAATAAGGTCACATTATACTTCTAATCTAAATTCGGGATTTTTTATAAGCGAAGATTTAATAAGGTGCTTTCTTTGTTGATTATTATATTCTTAAAAAAGAATGATATTATATTTGTTTAATTATTAAAACCCACTGGGCACACCACATGACCTGACGACCATTAACCTGTTCCTGTCAAATATTCTTAACTTAATTTTCGGTAGTTTTTTTATTCCTTGTGATGGCTCTTATTTGTATTATTTCAGCTTCAGTAACTTCCGAATTTGACAAAATAACGAAAAAAAGCTTGTTGAACAATTTAATACGACATAAATTAATATAATGTCACCTATAAATGAAATGGGTAGTTTCAATTCCAGGGTATATATCAAACTTTTTATAACAATTTTTTTTAATATTACAATTATTACAATATATTAACATATTAACAATAATAGCAGTCTCTTTAATTTGGGAGGATCCAAAAAACTAATTCCAATCCATACACATAATGCTTAGTCTCATCATTTACTAACCTCCACAAATAATTATAATAAAAGGTAGATACAAACAACTAAAGCATAAATCATAACCATGAATCATCATTTTGTGTAATAGTTCTAGATTTTCACTAAACACAATGCTGAATATTTTCTTCAAGTGTTTATTTATCTGAGTCAAATTCAAATGGAATAAAATGAGCAAAAGATGACAAACTTTGAATGGGACTTTATGATCTTCATTGAATTAGTTGAGCTGTTAGCTTTATCCGTTTAGCCTCCATTTGAGGTCCAAGGAGAGAGGCAGGTTTGGGTCTGCTAAATTTTTGGCTGAATCTATTCAAACGTAGGTTCGGTCTTTTTTTAATTTTATTTATTTAAAACGTAGGGTTGGTCTAAGTGTCTTAGCAATAATTTTTTTATTAACGTTGAAAGAAATGGAAGACAAATTAAAAAAATAAGTTTATAAATCGGAAGTAAAAATAATGTAATAAAGAGGTAGATTCGTCGAGGTTTTATGTACATTTTTCTTAAAGTTATTTTTCACTCTTCATAAGTGTTGGATAAGATAAACGATAGTCTTTCATGATACAACAACAACAAGGGAAGTTTAACACCACTTGGCTTGATTTCAGCGAACTAGAACAAAAGTGTCGAACTTCCACCGAATTACAATAGAAAAAACAATTTTGGAGAGGTAGAGAGGAAATTTTAAGGTAGGTGTGTTTTGGTGTGTCTAAAATGAGACCCGAATGCCTTTTTTTTTATAAGAGAGCTTGTGGTTACAAACGCAAACGTTAGGCAATAACATCAGTATTCATTCCGGTCATAAAACCACCAATTAATTGTATTCATTCCGGTCATGAATGAGCAGCCTTAAATGCTTCCTAACTCGGCCAAAAACTTCCTTAATGTACTTAATTTCGGCTACCCAAAGGTCACTATGACCGTTTTGTTGGCATTTATGCCCACAAAGAAGATTTTTGATATTAAATACTTTTGTATTTGTTTTGCTTTGAAATTAAATAAAGATTGAATATTCATTCTTATTTAAGATTGTGTTTACGCATTTATGTCTACACTCTGAAACTGTCATCAACGAAAGAAGTGCTAAGTATTTGACAAGATACCTTCTTATGACTAGTTTAAATAATAGTTCGCAATCTAAAGATCGATTGGGCAATCGATTCCTAGTAATGATTGTTAGAATGAATTAAACGATATCTTATCTTGTGATATGGAGAGTTGTCACTCTGTAATTCATTCTTGATATCTTAATGAAGATATTGAACAAGACCAGTGAAGTTTTGAAGTTCGAGATAAAACCGTTTAATCACTCGAAACCTCAAACTCACATACGAGGGGTATTTTAGTAATTACCTAAATCATGAAGTGAGTACATGTATTCTTGTAACACTTTATGACATTTGATTTGTCAATGGGCAATGGCTAAATGAAGTTTCATTGACCCGACGGTTGGTGTCATAATACTGTTTCGTTGAAACATGTGATTCACAGATATGGAATTTGTGTTGAAACAATGCTAAGACATTAGTATCACACCATGCTCTGTTATGAGAGTGTGAGCGAATAAACCAGGCCTGGTATTCATCGAATAAAGAATTATTTGAAATAAAACATGTGACATGTTGAGACATTTCACTTTATGTGTTTCTCGTTCACAAATAACAGAGGACTTGGTGAAATAATAACTCAGGGGTAAAACGGTAATTTTACATTCCTCTGAGATAATGATACACACAAAGGGTAATATCGTAAAATACTTCGCGGACCGTGTGAAGAATAGTTTTGTCACATCAAACGGAAATATAAACGCATATGAACTTAGAGATGTTCAATATTGGTCCTTTAGTGGAATCGACTAATATTAAGAATTAAAAGCCGGAAAAAGTTTGTGAACTTTTGTGTCCGAGCTTTATTCTAAAGCTTCGTTCATGTGGGTCCATAAGGTCTCAATGATAGACTCTCGGACGAGATTTTGGTGAACAATAAATGATTGATTTTCTCATTCAACGTAAATTGTGATTTACGCTAAGAAAATTATTTTCCGAGTAATTAAATAAATAACTGGTTATTTATTATTACATTTATTTCACGAATCATATTATGTTATTATATTGATAATAATATAATTTGATTATTCAAATAAATAAAAGATGAAAATAAATATTTTCTCGTTTCGTACTACATTGATTAGTATGAAAATAATTAATGACTTGTCATTAAATAAATGAGATGTTCTAAATTAATTAAATATTATTTTAGAAATAAATCAAATAAATTTGGGAGATAATTAGGACAATATGGCCGGCCATAATAAGTGTTTTATGGGCTGGAAAACTTGTTTAAACTCATTAAAAGGAGTTTTGGGGTTAAGTTTGACTAAAAGGAGTCTTGTCATTAAAACTCATTAAAATTGTTTGACTAATGGGCCGGCCGATCACTTGGACGTACACCGAGACTTGCTCTCGCAGATCCAAACCCTATGTAAGTGTCTCTTAAACGAATTGGATCTGAATGATATAGTATTGTAGAATGATTATATTTATTTAGATTGTTCGTTTGCATGCTTAAATGAATTTATTGATATGTACATAAATTTGTTGACATGCTAGTTTAGATTTAATGACATGGTTATGAATATGTTAGAAAACGTTTTTAATATGTTAAATTGAATTATGAATTTCCGCTATATATAGATATGTTTCATAATTAATTAGGTTAATTGTTAACTAAATTCCAACAAATGGTATCAGAACCATAATTGTCATTAAAATCGATTTTATGTGTTAGCGTTTTTATATGAATTGCAGTTGTGAATGTATGTGTATTTTGTGAATGGATCCTTATTCTAATTGGCCCTAGGATTGTTTACGGGTTACGTCCCGGTTTTTATTTTTATTTTATTTAAATTTGTAATTTGTTGTAAATTTAAATTTTGTAATTTGTAATCCGAGAGGACAAGAAGAATGGAGGCGACCACCGGGAATGGCCGCGCGTTATGGAACGCGTGGGAGCTATCCCGGACCATTCCGAATGGCCCAAGGATCTGTGTATGAGACACATGAGGGCTGTTTGGATCGGCCAAAACCCTAGCGTGGCCGTGTGTCTTCGGACGCGCGTGTGCTAGCTAGGGTTAGGCCCGACGACCGAGATTCGGAAATCGTTTCCGAATAAATTTAAAATCTTGAATAATTAAATTTGCTTATATTATTTTTGAAATAATAAAAGTGAATATAGTTATTTGAGTGGGAGATATTAATCTCTAAGTTTTAAAACTCGGAAATTCGACGACTCGACACAAGACTAGGAATAAAGTAGTTTATTTATTTTTCTTTTGTTAAGGGTTGTAAATTTAGAAATGGGCCATTAGATAAGTTAAATATTATGTTTTTATTTATTTAATCTTATCTCATATTCATCCACATGTCATATAGGATAGAACGCCAACACTATATGAATTGTTCATGCATCATTATAGTTTAATTTATATAACTAGTTATGAAATTGAACTTCGTCCACAAAAATATGATTTTTGCAAAAACTAAGTGGGAGGGTTATTTGTCATTGAAATAACCCAAGGTCCCCAACATTAATTTAATTAACTTGTGTGAATGAACTAAGAGTTACCCTCCCTTTAATGGGAGTACTTCGGAAGCACATAATTAATTAAATTGTTACGAACTAAGCTCTAAAGAGGAACGATGAAGCGGGGTCTCCCCTAGGAGAACCGTTTTCAAAGTAATTTGGATAAGGGCCCACATGTTGGTTACACGCTTAGACTTATTGTTTAAAGTAACCCTCCATAGAGGATATGCGTTAAAAATAAGTGACCAAAGTCCATGGTAATTAGCGAGAACTAGAAGTTGTGACTTCTTGTATAGTTCAAACTAAATAGTGATGTGTCACGACTATGAAAGGCGATCAATTGCGGTTTCCCCTAGGAAAAGTAATTGATCATTTTTGTTCATAATACCATGAATTATTTATCGCTTTCCTCACTAATTTAGGATTGTACATGCATCATAATTCGAAACTGTAGCATATGCTAAATTTATTCACTTCATTTAATTTCAACAATATCATGAATCCACTTGCATCTATACTGAGTTATAACAAACTTGAGGGTGAGAATTACGTTGATTGGAAACGTAACATTGACATCGTACTGACGGTGGAAAAGCACAAGTATGTTCTCACTACCCCGTGTCCTCCAGCTCCGAGTGCTGACTCAAGCCAGGAGGACAAGAACGTCTATGACACGTGGGTGAGGTCCGATGAGATTGCCAAGTGTTATATCTTGGGTTCCATGAGCAATGTGTTGCAACAATCTCACAAGGACATTGCCACGGCATATGACATGCTCTACAATCTTCATGACATGTTTGGATGTCATGGGCGTCAGGCGAGGCAGCAGGCAATCCGAAATTGACAGTTCGGTTGACCTCACTTAACAATTGACAGTTCGGTTGTTTTTTTGAAACAAGATTTCAGGATCTCCAATCATCATGGTTGGATTTCATTTGTCTTAGCTTTATTTTTCATGGGCTTTAGTCGCTTTCCTTTTGATGTCTTCTCTACTAGGTCTATATCCCCCCGATTGTATCGGAGGCAAACGCCTACAAAAATATCGCTTAAATTTAAGAAGGAGCCGCTTGGATTTAGCCATTTGATTTTATTCATTGTCTTGAAAATATTTATTATATTTTAACTAAATAAGAAATGATAACGGATCTACAGTATTGTCTTTGGATCTCACATAATGAATACTTATGACTTCAGACAAGAGAAGTTGTCTAACGGTATTATGCCGTCGACGAATATGTCTAGATTTACCATTATACATCAAACTATGTGCTCTACCAATAACAGATTGTTTATGACAATATATACATATTGCAGGCACATGTGTTTCCCAGTCAGGAATATCTTCCATGAATTTTCTAATCCATTCAGCTTCTTCACCATATTTATCCAATGCAACGAACTCAAATTCCAACATGTATCTAGCTATCACTGTTTGTTTGGATGATTTATAAGTTGACAATTTTATTACAATTTTTTTGTGACAATTTATGACAATTTTTTTGTCACGAATCCCATATTTTCGTGACTAAGTTGTCATGAAATAAACTAAATGTTGTCACTAAAAATAAATTACTTCTTAAATCTACGATAACCAATTAGGAACTTTAAGTGGTTGGTCAAACTTGTCCGTTCAAAAAGCTCCTGCTTTCGTGAGTTATACTTTAAAGTAGCTTAAATATAATTTGATATTCTAATAATTCATATTATGATTATTAGTTAGTTATATGCACGTGAGTAGTATATTAACAAAATAAATTGAGAATAATACTAATTAAAAATTGTAATCTAATAGTTAACCTTGTGTAGAGTAGTATACTAATGTTCAATTACTAGATCTATCTCTTATATTTTTGGTCTACATGAGTTGTAGAGGAGCATATAAGTACATGATATTAAAAAATATTAAATCCAACAAAATATCGTGTACGAGGTTGGACCACATGCATAAACTCCAACCAAGTCGATCTTATGAGAATAGATGAAAGCAAAAATAAAATTGTCACAAAGTTGTCACTAAATATATCGTTTTCCAACTAGAAAATACAAGTTTAGTGACAAAGTAATTTTGTGACAATTTTTTTTGTCACGAATTCCCAAATTTCAGTGACTAAATTGTCACGAATTAGACTAAATGTTGTCACTAAAAATAAGCTATTTCTTTAATGTACGATAACCAATTAGGAACCTTAAATGGTTGGTATAACTTGTCCGTTCAACAAGCTCCCGAGTTCGTGATTATAATTTTACGTAGTGTAACTATATTTGATATTCTAATATTTCATATATTATGATTACTAGTTAGTTATATGCACCTGGATAATATATTAACATACAAAATTTAAAATTGAGTATAATACAAATTATAATTAAAATTTAAAAGTTAAGTTTGTGTGCATAGTAGTGTACTAATATTTTATGAGTAGATCTCTTACATTGTTGATCTAATGATTAGTATAGGCACATATAAGTACATGGTTATTTTTTTTAAATCAACTCCAATAAAACTTCATGTGCGAGTCTGGCCACGTCCATAAACTCCAATCAATTTGATTTTATGAGAATTGATGAAATTAAAAGAAAAATCTATTATCATAAAATTTATCGTTTTCGTGATTAGAAAGTATGAGTTTCCAGATATCGTGACAACTATTTGGTCACGAAACCCAAATTTTTGTGACTATGTTGTCACGAAACCGACTAAATGTTGTCACGAAAACGTTGATAAATTTTTTGACATGGTTGTAAAAAAAATCAAAATTGTGTGACAACCTGGGTTTTTTTTCCAAAAAGTGAAAAAATGTAGAAAATGAAGAACAGAGAGTTGCAGAGTGCTGAGATGGTCGAAAAAATAAAAAAGATGTTAGTTGGTGATAATAAGGAATATGTGAAAGATAATATTTAAGTTTAATATTTAAAATTTATATTTGACTTTTCTCCAGTTGACAGAGGTGGTTGTCGTATCCTTTTCGGAGGTGTCCAGGATGACTGGAGCTGGTGGAAATGACGAATGTGATTAATTGTGTGAGCACAGACATAGATGAGGAAGATGTGGGAGATACGAGTCTAATATTTAAAATCTATTGTTTAACTTTTCTCTGATCGACGGAAGTGGTTGTCGTGTATTTTCTGGAGACGGGAAGGATTACTAGAGTTGGTGGAGTTTATGAAGGTGATTAATTGTTTGTGCACAAACATAAATGAGGAAAGTGGTGGAGATAAAATTCTAAAAAATCAAGGGAGAGTATATTAAACCAAATTATTTTCAATGATATATTAGAAAAATTTTGTTTTTTTTTTCTATCGAACTCCTAGTTAATTTTTTTTTATTTTTAAAGAAGTTGGAATTCAATCCAATTTATTGATATATAGATGACAAATTCTAATAATTTTAAATAATATCTCAACATAGACAATAGCCTTATTTATATTTGTGTCTTACTCAGTGTTTAAAATACCGACGGTTACTGCTGGTATACCGCCGGTATACCGCAAAAATCAACTTCTCGGTAAAAAACCGAGAGTTACCGTTCAAGTTTTATAATACCGGTCCAAAATATCGCCAATTTACCGATTTTTACCGAGTTAATTTGATTAGTTATAAAATCCAAATTATCGCCAAATTACCGATTTTTACCGATCACCACAGTGCATTTTTTATACTTACCGACAATAGTGTTATAAACTTAATTTTTTTTTTGTAATTTTGATTATGGATTAAAATTTTATTACGGAATTGTGATTTTTGATTTTGAATATAAGATTTTTAATTAATAATTGATTTTGAATTTATAATATAAAGTTGTGAATTTGATAATGTATTGTGGATTACATATTGATTATGAATTATGGAATTGTGACTTTTGATTTTATATATAAGATTGTTAACTGATAATTGATTTTGATTTTATAATATAAAGTTGTGAACTTGATTATATAATATAAAGTTGTGAACTTGATTATGGATTATGGATTTGAATTTTATTATGGATTTTGAAATAGTGATTTTCGATTTTAAATTTATAGTATAAAGTTGTGAAAGTGATAATAGAATTGTGAATTTTGATATTGAATTTATAATATAAAGTTGTGATTTTGAAATATATAGTTGTTAATTTTGTATCTTATTTGAATTTAAAATATAAGATTATGATTATAAAATATGAAATTGTGAATTTTAATAGTTAATTTTAATTCAGAATATAAGATTATGATTTTTAAATATTGAATTGTAAATTTTGATATTGAATTTGAATACAAAATGATTATAAAATATGAAATTGCGAATTTTGATATTAAATTTGAATTTAGAAATTTAGATTATGAATATATGTATATTTTGGATTTTATAAATATATGTTTTATATGATATTTGTCGGTATACTTGTTGGTATTCGGTATACCTTCAAAAATTTGTCAGTATAATCGGTAGTCGGTAAGAATCTTTTTATAGAATACCCATCGGTATATCCATCGATATGCGGTTATCTCTAAAAATCAGAACCTCGATATCGGTAATTTAATCCTTGGTCTTAAGCTGTTGGGCCAAATGTGACCAAGCATAAAAATAATTGGACCCAACTTGGACCGTGGAGAGCGTCCAATCTTACAGATTTACTAGACTTGTCTCGTATAAAATGGATAAATCTTGAATATAATAAATAATTAAAAAAAGTACAACTATCAAATTCATCCGTTAACGTTTGCCCAACAATTTAAATTATTTATTAATACATTTTTTTATTTTCTTGGCTAACGTGACCAACTACTGTATTGTAAACCAGACGCATGATCAAGACATAATTGGAAATGGAATATAATAAACAATTGAATTTCAATAAGTGTAAGAAAGAACAAATAAGAACCTTGGTGTGCCCTTTGATCAGTCATCTGATGTCAAATTAGATGACTTGTAGACCAAGAAAGACCCACCACCGATGTAATTAGATGCCAACGCCTTTCCAGGCAAAGTGGGCTGAGAGAAAGCCATCTGATCACGTTCCACTACAGATTCTAAATAGAAGCTTTTCCTGTGAAATACAAATATGAGATATTAGGAAACAATAACAATCAAAACATAATACATGCAATCATAAAAGAATTTTTTTTAGAGAACCTACTTAAAGTAATACTATTTACTATATATTTTCTACAAAAATACAAATTCCCTTGAAAATACGCTTGAATATACTATGTTATGTTTCATTTAATTTTTTTAATTATTATTTCACACCAATTTTGGTTAAATGCTTTTTTTATTAAAACATGTTTTAATTAAATTATCATGCTTTAATTAGAGTTGGTATGAAATTATAAAGTAAAAAATTGAGTAAAGAGTAATACTGTATTTGCATTTTAAGGTTTGTGACACTAATAGTGAAATAGTATTTTGACGAAAATTTGAAACAATATACTATTATCCAAGTAAATTTTGGTGAACTACCTCACTGAATCAAGTAGCTTTGTGGCTATGTATTTTCTTCTATTTTCAGGCGAAACCCAAATGGCTCTAATTCCACAAATTGCAGCGACGGCTTCTTTTTCGCAAAAAATGGTGGCCTTAAAATCTTCTTCAGAGTTTTTCGTGTGAACGTCGTCAAGAGATTTTCTCGCAACTTCTCTCCGGAAACTAATGGCTCCCAATTGGAGAGTCGTCGTTCTCGCTCTTTTCTCCTTCATGCTTATTTTATTTTCTGAAACCGAGACGACTTTGAATGCCTTTTCTATCGGCTCAGCGATTGCGCAAGCCACGACCTTTTGGCACAATATGAACAGAAACGCCTGAAATTATTTAGCAAAACAATGAGATTTTTCACAGCTTCAATACACAGTTCGAATCAACTATAGTGAAACCAAAAAAGCCAAATATAACCTTGCAGAGCTTGTTGTATATCCATCCACTTCCAAGCTCAGTCTCCATCAACTTCACAACTTCCATTACCTGCAAGAAACCATTTCGACATATGATTAACAAAAATTTAGCTAAGTAACATCACGAAATCAGGAATAGCTAAACTGATTACGTGTCATCAAATTCATGATTTTCTTTACAAATTAGAATTTTTTGTTTAGGGGTTCATACTTCAATTTGCTCTTAAAATTCTGAAATATTATATTTGAAAATCGGCTGGAAAAATAAACGGGAGAAATTTAGATTACTTAAGACTTTTCGTGTGTGTAAATTTGACTATTTACACAAAATGAACAAAAGATGAATTATTTCTCAATTCATACTTTAGTGGCTATTAACACAAAGACCCAGTAACCAAAGCTCGAACCTTGTTTATGTGAGCACGAGAGTCACTTTCTGATACCATAATGATCCGACCATGTTTAACTCCGGCAAGATGAACAATTCGTTCATTGGACCAGCCCTGTAAAACAAAAAATCAAAATCACTTTCCAGAAAGACAAACCATCAAATCAAGAGAGTAATATGGCGGACCTTGAATTGAATCCCATGCGTATATTCCTTGTGAAAGCTCTTGTGAATCTTCTCATCTTTTTCATTTCCGGCGGCGTACTTGATCCCACATGTGGAACAGGTGTGGAGAACGAAGTCCGATTGTCCAAACTCCAGATGGAATTGCGCGTAGCTTCTTTTCTTGTTCTTCACCACCGTCGTCCTCGAAACCCTACGAGTGATTGGCATCGGAGAGTCATCGTCCGATTCAATTTTTTTCACTGATTCGCTATCCTCTACGTTTGCATTCTCAACACTTCCACTTCACAGCAACGTCAAAAAATAGAAAATATCAATTGCGAAATCCATAATTCTCGATTTCAGGAATAGAACATAAAACTTCCAAATCAGAAGAAAAAGAAAGAGAAAGTTTATACAGAATTCATCAACTCTCTAGCTTGCGTTTTCGAAAATAGACAACGCCCAATCACATTCAGCTTTTAAGAAGTAAACGGAATCTGAATGAACGTATCAATCGGACTTTCACAACTAAAAAATAAATAAAATGGAATATCGCAAAAGAAATACCTGTTGTAATAGCCAGATCTACGTGTGTAGGTGTCGTGAAATCGATGCTGTTTCTTCTCCCAGGCGTCCAATTCATCGCCATCTTCGGGAATCGAAGTTTGTTCGGGAGATTTGGGTACGGCGTCAAAAGCAGCAGCGGAAGAAGACGAAGAGCCTCGAAAGAAATTGCTGATTTTGGACTGCATGACTAAGCTATTTGACTGTGAATATACAGAGAGTATATATACGGTTATTCCATAACCAAAGCTCGGAGTGTTAAGGAGGGAATTCAATTTAATTTTCGCGAATTTTAGTTTTCCTTCATCCCGCCAACATTTCGCTCCGTTTCGTCCTCTTAGTTGGGCCGTTTGGGCCATAGTTATCTTTTTTACGTTTGTTTCGATGAAGAGAAAAACTTCGATTAGGGGAAATTTCCAAATGAACTAGGTCTTTAAATTAATTGTTTGTCATTTTCTCAATTACATGAGTAAATTTGGGCATTTCCTCAATTTTCGTGACCTAAATCATTACAACTTCCGAGAGGTAATCTTCATCTTTCTCTTCTCTTCGCCGCCTCACAAGACACCATCTTCGTCTCTAAGCCTTCTCTTCCCTTCGACGACACCCAAAACTCCTTATTCGCCGATATTTTGGCCAGAAACTTCTCATCGCGACGCAGAACAAAACCCAGAAGATGAAAGAAAAGACATCGTCTCTGAAACCAAAACCCACAAAGGATGAAGAAACAGCGTTTAGGTCACCAAGCAGACCACTCAAGATACCATGTTGTCACGATACAGTTTTTTCATGACAACATGGTCACGAAAACACGTTTTTGAAACCATGTTGTCACGATTTAATGTTTTCATGACGACATGGTCACAAAAACATGGTTTCCGAACAATATGGTCACGAAAACATGTTCTCGTGACAACATGATCACGAAAACGTGGTTGCGGGACAACAGGGTCACGAAAACATCTTTTCTTGACAACATGGTCACAAAGACACTATTTCGTGACAAAATGGTCTCGTAAACTTCCTAAACCATTTAATAATGATCGAAAATACGTGTATTCGTTTTGGAGGTCCATGTACATGGAGAATGATGAAAATTTTAATCCTCATTTCAATTAAACAGTGGTAATCATAACCGAAAATGTTTTACACATCTTTTCAATATATAAAATGTAACAATATAGTGATGATATTGTCCCTTGTTGGCAGAGATGCCCACAAGAATATTGTTGATTTACATATTGATGTAATATATAAATCTTTATAAAGTCCTTATAGTAATTTGCTGATTAAACTAATAAAAGTTGAAACGTTCATCCATTCCTTTTTAGTTTGATTGAAGATTTATGATATTCAATAGTCTTATAGTCCTTAATCAAACCTAACAATGTATGAAGAGACAAATGTAGATTTGCGTGAACAAACTCTTCATGATTTGGTTAAAACGATATATTCACAATCTAAAGATCAACGGACTATTAATCCAAGTATGATTGTTGGAAGAATCTATGATGTCTGGTTACGAGGCATAGAGAGTTAGGAACTCAATAGTTCTTCCAGTGTATTTTTCGAAGATTCTGAATTGATCAGTGCACCTTTGGAGACAATAGAAGAACAAACCATTTAACATCTTCTATCTCAAGGCCACTATGTATGAATTGCATCATGCTTACCTAAATCCTGAAATAAGACATTTCATTTCATAGCATTAAACTCTCATTTGAGAAAGTCAAATTCTAGATCCTTTATGTGATCTAGACTAGGCCAATTCGTGAAATATTAAGTTATGAAGATGTCATGAACCAACTTTGTGAAGTTCTCATAGATATGAAGTTCATGTATAAGATTGCTGAGATGCAATATATATCACCTCATGCTTTATTACTTGGATTGTGAATAAATGAACTGTGCAGTATCCAAAATTAAGTAACGACTTTATTTGGATGAAACAATGTGACTTGTTAGCTCCTCGTCAATACATTGTTTCTAACTTATTCACAAGTACTAAAGGAGTTGAGGAAATAACAACTAGAAGGGTAAAATGGTAATTTTATAAATCCCAACTAGTTGATGATATTCATGAAGGGTAAACATAGATAACATTCAATGGATCCGCTCAATATAATTAAGTTGAATTTGAGTAGAAAATAAAATCATTTGAACCGAGAGATTCTCAGTGTCAACTCTTTAGTGGAGTCAGTTAACATTAAGCTAATACTCGGAAAAAGTTTGTGAACTTTTGAGTCCGAGTATAGAAGCTGAAGCTTTGTTCATTTGGATCCATAAGGTCACTATTATAGGTCATGAGAGTATGATTGTTAAACTAGAAACTAAGTCAAAATAAGTTCAAATGTTGAACTAGACTTTTTCTCGGAAAATGTCTAAAGGGTATTTTTGTCCACTTGGACATAAAATGATGTGAATGTTAAAATAATATTTTGAATATTTTCATATGATGAAAATATAAATTATTTTCTATAGCCGAAAAGTCGTTTAAGGCATTATGAAATTAATTTTGTTATTTGTGCAATTATAATTCTACAATGGGTATTTTAAGAATTGTCTTAAAAGAAATAAGGAAGCATCTAGATTCCCTTCCCTAGCTAAAATATTCGGCCAACATGCATCAAAGAGCAGAGTTTTATTTCCCTTTAATTATAAAGATAATTATCCAAAAGGAAAAGGGAAATGAATTTCATTGAGAAGGAAATAAATAAGCTAAGTGAGGAAACAAATTTCCCCTTGCTTGTTGTGTACATGGCCGGCCATCTTAGGAGAGAAAGGGGAAGAGAAAATCAAATATTGTATCATGAATACATTATTCTTCATGAATGAATAATTGACTTTTATAGATTTTTCCTTCTCCTATAAATAGAGTCACATAGAGATGTGAAAACAAGCTTTTCTTTGCTCTTTCTCCATAGTGGTCGACCCTCTCTCCCTCTCTCTCTCTCTCTCTAGAAAATACTTGATCTAGAAAATTAGCTTATGATCCAATAATTGTTCTTGGTTCAAATTGTTTAATTGTGCCCACACACAAATCCTTCTAAACCTCTATAGACTCTTGTAATAGAAACCTTAGGTTTCTCAAGTTCTCGTTTAGGTTTGAAGAAATCAAGATAGCAGAGAAGATCAACATTTCTCAAGATCCATTAAAGATCAAACTACAAGAAAGGTTAGTATTCAAGTAATTAAATAATGTTTTTAATTTATAACATGTATATGCACTTTATCTAGGTTAGTAAAAATTGTTTTACTAGTAAAAGAAATTTTTATATTCAAACATTAATATGATTAATAATAAATTTTTCTTAACTCTAAACCTATTCCAACATCCCTAACATCATGATTTTGTGACGATGTTGTCACGTAAACATGATTAAGTGACGATGTCGTCACAAAACATGACTTCATGACAATGTTGTCAAGAAAACGTTATTTGAGGACAGTTTTATGACAACATATCTACTACCTATACATAAACTTTTAAAATAATATACTTGGTACAACGATTAATTTAAATACATTACAATACTAATATTCAAAACATAAGAAACAACCAAAGCGTTAACAAACAAACCAATCTCCAACATAAAGAGAAACATAAAAACTAACCTGTGAAATAAGATAGAAAAATTAAAATATTAGGCAACATGATATGTCTATACAGTATATATAATATGAATGAATCGGTACTTACGTTTTTCTTCAGGTTGTTAATCAAATAGGTATGTATTGCAGTGTGATTGACATTTTGCATCGGATCTCATTCATGGGATCACAGGTAAAGTCGAAGGCATGATCTATTAACCTTCGGTAGTCATAGGCCTTCTTTTGATATTTATTACAAAATGGACACGTCCAACTATTATAATTTCGAACTTTAATACTATTTTCTTTGATTTTTTTTCAAAACCTTTCTCTGTATATGCATCCATATCCATACTGATATCCGTGAAATCTGACTGAAAGGAAAAATAATACTTTGTTGATCATCTCTTCTCCTTGAAATGAATTCGCAATATGTCTGCTTGATCTTGTTGATAATGAAAATGAGATAATAAAAAAATATATGGATAACAAGAAAGATATAGATCATTCATTAATCGTGAAAGCAATAAATGTTGACGAAGTTGGAAGTAGGTACACAATTTATTTCGTACACTAATTCCAAGAAAGTAGGTATGATTTTTTTAATGTAAACAACCATTCACATCTCGTATAAAATGTACTATTTATGTTAGCAATGTACACTACTCCAAAATTTAGATGCTACAGCGGTTGAGACCCGCTGGAGCAAGGTACCAAGTCATCACGAAGATTACGTATTTCGTGATAATATTTTGTCAGTTTCGTGAGAACTTTTGTTCTCGAAATTACAAATTTTGTGACAAAATTATCACGAAACTGACAAAATGCTGTCACGAAATATTAAATATATTTTTTTTTATATACGACAACTAGCTAACTAGATCGAGTAATTTTTGAATATTGATATTTTCAACATCCAATTGAATGGTAAAATATTGATTTCAAGTACCATACCTATAATCATGTTTCATAATGTGTCATTGCATGATATTTAGTTTGTTAGTTAGTTACCAGCAAGTAACATGTTAACATATCAAACCAAATTTAGTAAAATACAAAATAAAAAAGTAAATATAAAGTTTAGTTTCATTTTCATAGTCTTATATTAATGATCTATGACTACGTGACATACAATGGTCGTCTTTATTTTTTTGTAGAGCAACATACGAGTTCGTGGTTAGTTTTTAATTATTAAATTCATCAAAATGTCTTATATGGGATCGTAAGTCGTCTATAAACTACATCTACACCGACCGATTTGGTGAATATTTCTTGTTTCGTGACAGCATTTTGTTAGTTCCGTGATAACATTTTGTCAATTTTCTGACAACATCATCACGAAAATTTGAATTTCGTGACAATCTTTTATTACGAAATCATAAAATTTTGTGACGAATTTGACAAAATATTATCACAAAATATGAAATATTTTTTTCATGTACGATAACTACCTAACTAGATAAAGTTACTTTTCAATATAGATCTTTCATTTCATCTAATTGGATGGTTAAATATTATTGTTAATACAAAATATTTTAAATAAATTTGTGCATCATCACGCATACATCTATCTAATTAGATCGAGTTGCTTTCCAATATTGATCTTCTCAATATCTCCTTCCATGGTAAAATATCACTGTTTATACAAAATATTTCAAATTAATTTGTGCCCCGTCATATAGTATACGCGACCACATAAGATTTCGTTACAACACTGTCACGAAACTTAACATCAGGTATGGGTTTGAAGTATTATGTTTTGTGTCACATACTAGTTGGGAAAATCAAGTTTACGAAGCATATCAGTATTAGTCTGAATTTGTGAATACTGTAAATGTTCGATGGAAACCCGTGTCATATGAACACGAACAACTTACCGGAGTGAACTGATTGGGGGATGGAAATTATTCGGAGTTTCGTTTGCTTAATCTTCATTTTCTGAATTGTGAAACTCGAAACGCCAAAATTTCTGGATTTTTATGATGCGGAGAAGAGCTGTGATTTCTGGGTATGGCCATTGACGAAGATTAGGAGGTGAGAATGAGAGGAAATGTGATTTCTGGGTATAGCCATTAACTAAAATTAGGACGTGAGACGGAGAGGAAATATCTTTTTTGGGTATGACCATTGACAAAAATGACGAGGTGAGAGGAAAAAGACGAGTGAGACACGAGGAGGAGAGAGACGAGTAAGATTATGAATGAGGAAGAAGAAAGAGAGAGTATTAAGCACGAGGGTTTATTAGAGATTTTTATTTTCTCTCTCTTCCCAAAATCCTAATTAAGTCTTCTTTTGAAAACAATTATAAGTGAAATTCAGTCCGATTCTTCTTATGGCAAATTCTATAATTATTTTAATATGTACAACTTTGTATCTTTATCCGAAGAGTACGCTAAAACTATAAACTAACATGAACGATTTTCAGAATAAGAATTAGATGTGAGATGATTACGGGGAGTATTTGTGTAACAAAACGCCTCAAGTGAAAACCCTACCCCCAGCGTCGTCAATCAGAAAACCGCCTACCCTAGGTTCCGGACGTCGTTCGCGCGTCCCAAGCCGGGGGGCGTAACCAACCGCCGCTTTTCAAGCTCGCCGGTCTCCTCCGCCACGGCTGCGTCACCGTCGATCCAAGAGAGCCCAAAAATCGGTCTGGACTAAGATTCGGCGAGGATCGCGCCACTGCTTTCTTCTCCGAGGGGGCTCTTCGTCATGAGGTTTCGGCGACGAGCGGTCTGGACGCAGCCATGTTTGAGAGGAATTTTATTGGAAGATGCACCAAAGGTGTTCGTCGAAATACCGGAATAGAACATCGTGTCTTGGACCAGTTTGTTCGAAGCTCAACGATGTCGATGTAGGGTGAGGTTTCACCGTTTTCTTTTCGGCGAGATCTCTGCTCGGCAGTGTATTTTGCGGAGCGGTCGGTCTTCCGTAGCAGTGTCGAGGAATTCGTCGAGCACCGTGTTTCTCTCGGATACGGTTCTGTTTTGGTAGGAGGTTGGATGAGATTGGGATTATCGGATAACGGGGTGAGATTATTTTTTAGTTTTTAGTGTTATTTCGATGTTGATAGTTTAAGTTTGCAATGGTTTTGATTTAGCCGTTGTTTAGCAGATTGTTCTGTTTCGTTATTATGTTTTTAGTTAGATTGAATTTGGAGTTTGGAGCTACAATATGTTTTTACAATTAACATATTGCCTCCTTTACTTTACTGTATTCTGTTTTTCATTATTATTTCAGACTTGTTTTCATGCGTTGAGGTTCCGATTTCTATCTGATTTGCTTGTAAAACTTGTAGCATAGCGTGTTTATTAATGAGAATATCCCTCGAAAAACGCTAAAAAGTAATTTCCACTAGTTGTGTATGGTTCAATTATCATTGCGATAATTGCATGTGTGAATACTGTACTTCCTTTTTAAAGAGAAAAACTCCATACAGAAGATAAAATTTTATAATAAAATCAAAAAAATTAAAAAAAAATCTTGGAAAACTGAGGATATTCTTTACATGATTGAATGAAAATAACTGAATATTATTATAAATAAGAGGGGCAAAATTCGTCAAAATTGCTTTCACTAAAGGGCTCACCCAAAATTGAACAAACTCATTCGCTGCTCTTCCACTATCATATGAAATACCTAAATAATTTAAAGCTAAATTACTGTACAACATTTTAGGAAATGAGATATCTTGTAACCCACGTAATGCTATGCAAAGATTGCAGGATCCGAGTTTACATCCTCCGCGCCTCAGGCCCACAGACTCGCTGCGATCTTTAGCCGATCAACGGCGGATCGCAAATTATGCCTTACATCCAGAATCGAGCCCGTCCCTGATGACTGTACAAATGTCGTTAATAATATTTAAATTTTTTTTAACAAAGATGCGAAAAGTTTCAATTGTAAACATGATAAAAAGAAAAGAAAAGAAGACATTTACCGCCAAACAAATGCTCGCTTGAGAAACAGAGACAACGTCTTCCTTGAGTGAGGAAACCATCGCTCGGATCTTCAGGTCCTTGTGAAATAGCTGTAGAACGTTGGCGAGAGCCTGTAAAAGACACGAACAGTCTTTTGTGTTTCGATTCTCTGTTTCAGAGCAACGTAACGACACTGTGAAGGATCGTAGAACGAGCTGCAAAAGCTCGTGACTTTTATCGAACATTAAGTAGCAAGGCACGGTGTAATACTGTAGAGTTTTCAAACTGTTCTCGTTGTCCTCCTTTGGAATGAGCTGTGTAGAGAGAACAGAACAATGAGTCTCAACTTTGTACACTAACAATCTCTTATTATCTCTTTTCCCCCAACACTAACAATCTCTATAATTAATTTAAAATTTTGCAATATTTCAGATTAGATTAAGTTTGTATTGATTTTTATGTCAATTTTTTTCTAAAATAATGTTCATATGAGCCTTAGTTGCACGTATATTTACTTGTGCACATCAATGCCTTAGTGTTTCAGTACAATATATCTTTCTGTGGCATTGATGTGTATTTTGTTTACAAAATCATTTTGTGGCCAAGAGTTTCTTAATGTACAGGGAATAATCTTTTATTGGGTTTACATAAAAGAGAGTTCTTATTTGGCTTCGTGTCGTAACTACTTATTAATTATTATTATTACAAAAATGAAACTTGACAGAAAAGTGAAAAAATTAAGTTTTTAGGCCCGTAAGAGAACTCACTTGTGCAATATTGATCAAATATTTTGAGAGTGAAGTTCCAAGCGATGTCACACTCTGTTCACTGAGTGTCGTGGGTTTCGAGTCGAGCGTACAAAGCAATCGGAGCATTGCACAGTGGTTGTCTAAAGGAAGATCTGACGACTGAGATGCAGAGAAAAAACATCAGCACAAATACCAAGAAATTACATTCTTAAGAATATAAATAGATGAAGATATTGAAAGAAACTTACGATCCGGTCAAGTATAATATTCTCCATTAGGTGGAGAACAAGAGAACTGTCTCCAATCTGCGATATGCACGAGCACACCATGGTAGACAGCAATTTGAATGTTTGTCTGTTTGAGAGCTTGGCTTCTTTATCCGTGACAGCAAAAATGTTATCTGCACATAACTCGTCGATTTTATAAATAACTGGAATTTGCGTGTGAAGATTGTTGGTCTTCGGGCGATAAAGAAAAGTTTTGGTCAATGGATGTGTCACCTGGAATAACCCTGAAACTTGAAAGCAAAGTGGTCAAGAAACTGATGTGGTCAGCGATTTGGATTCTCCCGGCTTCGTAAGACGAATTTAGAACCTCCACGATACGAAGTAATGTTGATGGGTCCAAATTTGGACCTGCAAAGTCAACAAAACAAGTTTACAAACCCATTATTCCTATAAACTATAACCGCTTTGGAGATAGTTTCATAATCACAAAGGAAAATATTACTTACATAGGCAACAATGAGATATCGACTTCAACAATTTTGGATCCAAATACGAGAAGTAAAAAATGCAGCAGAGAGACAGTTCTTGCAGGTTACTGGGAAGCCTTACAAACGGGCCATACGATACAGTTCCTGAGAGAACAAGAAATTTATGCCTGAATGAATTTCGGTCCCAATCTTTCAGATGCTTTTGATGAGGAAGTGAATAGTTACCATCATTTAGACATGTACTGAAAAACGGCTGTAGAGAACTTTGCAAGTTATCAAACTCCCATGCAATGGAAGCGTTCATTGGAGCACATTGTCCCAACTTCAGGAGAAGGCGTAGCACATCCTGAAAAAGAAGGACCCGGTTATGACCTGAGGATTTCTATATCGTAATGGGAATTTTCCACTCTCTCACAGAACTTGATCTCCCTTATTTTGAGAAAGCATATATTGTTTCTCAATAATGGGCCAGACCCAGACTAAATATATAATTACAAAAACCTTGACCATAATTAATTAATTTAAAGGGAAAACTACATACCAAACCTAAAACCTGCGTCACTTCTCAAATCTTACTCTGTTTTTAATTTCACCGTAACTGCTTCTCTTTTTTACCGGAAGAATATACCCTCATGTTTCAGAAATTTAGTCAGCATTTGTTAAAATTTGGTTAACAGTTATTAGAAATCTGGTTAACAATTATTAAATATGGTCAACAGTTATTGAAGGTTACCAGAGATCTAGTTAACAATTACTGAAATTTGATTCAAAAAATTGGTATAGTGAAATTTGGTTAACAATTATGAAGAGTAAAATAGAAACTTCAAATATTCAAACAGTTATTTATGAAACTAAAAAGTTCAGCGGTTAATATTGAAAAAAGATTTATGAAAAACAGTTACTTTCGAATAATTTCACTTAATTGATATAACAAAACATCTATTAAGCAAAACGTAATTAAATAACTACTCCTAATGATTCGTACGTTAAGCAGATCATGAGTGAAATGCGATATCGCATTTGAATGCCAAAGATGATCTCTATCTAATATCATATGGTGTATATCCAACGTTCTGGCATTCTTTTGGGCTTCATGTGTAACAAACTATTAATAAGCTGAAAACAGATACCTGGGAAGAGGACTGATGGTTATCACCTAATTTGATCAGCAATACGGGGAGCTCTTTAATCCAAGAAATATGATAGTGCAGAAGATCATCTCGGTACGTAGTACCTTCTCCCTATGGTTATAGTGAAGAAATATACAATTGTAACAAAGTTTGGATATAAGTTGACAGAGAAAAAAAGTTTATATTTGCAGTACTTAAATTCATGCAAAAGAATGCTTACCGAAAAAAGCATTTCATTGATCATAGTCAGGCATGCCAATTTAAGCGCGGAATCTGGATTGCAGCCCAGGAAAGCTATTGTAAATGCCTGCCGTGATTAAAACGATACATTGACCAGCAAAATAAATAATTAACAAAAATGTCTCTTAAGCACAACAATATAGCAAAAAAGAGCAAAGAAGATATGGGCAACTCGCTTGGACATGAGATACCAACCTGAAGAAGACGAGACTTCCAATGAGCTTCGGCTACTGAAACAAGTTTTGGGACAAAATTAAGAAGGGAGAGTAAATGTTTCTCCTTGGCTGATTTACCACCAGACATCTGTCAAACAGCAAATATAATAGTTAAATATTTTCCAACAGACATCTGTATCTCCACGTCTCAGTACCAAACACAGAGCATGCTTCCATGCATCATAGGCTTGTACTTGCACATTTCTTTATGAGCTTGTTTTTTTTATTAAATTAATTATGTTAATTTACAAATAATATAGTTTCATGGTCGTCAAACTAGTAGTGAAGACAACAAATATGATGGTGCAAAATTCGGACCTTTCCAAGCAATGCCATTTCAACAAATTCCAAATATGTGACCAATGAAACTGCATGACCAGATATCCATTCCCTCAAGTGCAAATATATTTCTGCGATTGCCTTATTCAAGGCAAAATATCTTTCATCGGCCTGTCGAACAGGGAAAGAAAAACAAAAATGTGATAAATTAGAGCGATGAGATCCAAGCTCTAGTAAATTACAAACATCCCTCCCTCTAAAACTTCACAATATCAGAATGATTAACTGGTACTAATATTTACCTTCCCATTGTGTTGCAGAACAGAATTGATTGGAAATAAGACTAGTAACCTCTTGATTAAGACTTCGGAAATGTTTGAGATGATCTTGGCGCCAACATTAGCATCCATTTTACCAGAAGGAAACTGCTGTTCCAGCTTATCCTCACCGGCAAAACATAGAAAGAATTTTATTGAGAGAGCAATGCTCTGAAGTAGACACATCATACAATCAAACGACTGCGCATTGAGTGGTGAACCGCCCTGAACCGAGGGAATAAAGTCTACGAAACAATCCACTAAAACTTGCACAGCATCTGCCACTTTTGGAAGCAGATTAGAGTAATCTGCCAAAAGAAATGACGAGGATTACTCTGACTATTAAATACAATCAATCTAGATCAAACGTAAGCCAAAGAAACAAATGTGTCAGTTATTTACACAGAACTGTTATAAGTAAGGTATTGGAGGTATTGCAAAATTCAAGCCTAACGCTCCCAAATCGAAAATATATATTTATATAGAAACATAAAAAGTGAATGCGACACAAGTTTCTCACATACCATTATGTTCTGTGGGCAAGTCAGAATCGAAAAGAAACAGCAAATGTTGTTCAGTTTCCTTCTGAAAAAGAGATAAGGAATAAGGTTTACAAAAAGGAAACATGAGTAGATTCAAATTAATTTGCTGCACAACATCTCTAAGAGTCAAATTCATCCAGCTCAGGCAAGATTATTGACAAAAAATTTGTATGCCAAAATGCATGCAAGGAATAGGAATTAAGATTTACTTTTCCATGCGAGTCTTCTTTCTTATGACAAGGCAACAGCGACAAACAGCGAACTAACCCATTAAGATGTGTAATAAGTTTTCCGTTTTCATGTAAATATGACTTGTTTTTCCTGAAGAGATCCTCGTAGTTCCGTAGTATCTGAAACCAACCAATAAAGGATAAATTAGATCATTACTGAAGCCGGAAAAATCTCAGATACTTTCTAAGTCGATCCTACCACAATTTCTGAATGGAAGAAACTGACATAATGAAGAGGAACTTGAATATGATTTAATACCTTCTCAGCATGTAGAAAAAAGGAACTCGGATAGTTACTGACAACTTGGTCAAGGAATTTAAAAGCCATGAGCCGAACTTCAATCGCTAAATCCATCATTGCTTTAAAAATGTAGGTCGTCAATAGGGAAACACAAACCCCTTGAGTGTCCTACAAATTTATTAGTTTACACATTGAAAAAAAAGGTCAGAGATAATTGAGGAAAAGGATTTTACCAGAGTAGCTTAGAAAATTACCTCTTTACAGCCAGGGAAGATAACTGTCTTAAAAAGCTCATACAAAGTATCTCTAACCAACTTATCATCATCGCTGATACGCTCCCTAAGTTTTTCGATAATGGCGTATTTGTGCAAGTTTAGTTCAGCCGGATGTTTATTCAATAAATCCCTTATACCTAACACCGCATCTGTGAAGACAAAAACCAAAATTATCAACCACTACCATCGAAGCTATTCATGTTGTTGCATTCAAGAAGTGAATAAAGATATAAGCACCTTTTCGGACTTTGGCATTGTGATGCGAAGATTGCTGAAGAAGTTCCTTCAAAGTCAATCCTTTTTTGTTGACTGCAAAACCGACCTTCTCTGATGCCACGCTCTGTTCAGGTAGAATAATCGCTGTTCATAAACCAATATTAAACTCGTATTACATTACTACGGCAGCACATTCCCAAAATCCGAGATGCTAAAACTAAATTCATTATTCATTATCTTATTAGGAAAGAAGAAAAAACGATTCATAGAAAAATTACTTTCATATGGATGTATATATTGAACATGAATATTGAGCTAACCTTTGCTCTTAATTTCAATTTTTGTGGCGTTTTTCGGAGGCGGAAGCTTCCTTCCAATCTTTCGCTTTATTTTCTGCGCAAAAGAAAAGGTATATAAAAGCACATTGAATTAGAAGAATACAAGTTAACGCAAAGAATGACAAGCTTGTCAACAATTCATTACCTTAAAGTCAACGCCTTTCTTTTGCTGCTTCTTCTGCTGCTTCTTCGGAGCCATGAATTCTGTCACGCACACAGAAAAAAAAAACTAAATAATAAACGAACCATCACACAGATATTTATTGAGTTTTATGATTAGAAGTACGAAACCGAAATAAATATATATAAATCGTTCAAACCTGGATAGATACTGACTCCGAGCAATCGCTCGTCGTGAAGGAGGTGAGAAGAGTTGAGAGCGCGCGCGTTATAGGGAAAGAGAAGAGAGGGAGAGAGAATGAGAACTGAGCTGCGTTGAGTTAATAGCCACAAGGGTGGACTCAAATTAGGGCCGGCCCATTATTTTGAAAAAATCCTTAGGAGCCATATTTGGGCTATTAGGCTTTGAACAATTCTACTAAATAATAACCCATCTAAGTACTCAAATGAAAATATGAGAGGTTTTTTTCAAAATAAAGAGAAGTGCAATTGCAATTAACTTTATACTTTATGATTATTTACTAATTTATATAAACTAATATAAAATATCTAGATATTATCAATCAATCAAAACACACATAAAATTTTTTTTTTCTAAATTCTTGACCCCACAAACATCAAATCAATCTTTCATCTCTCATATTTTTAATATTTTAATATATCTCATCTTTGAATCAAAATAATTATCATATTTATTATTTTCTCCCCTCCTCCATTTTTTTCAATAATAATAATTTTCTCATTTTATTTCTTAAATCATTTTTTTAGCAATTATTTTAAAAAAAAATCATGAGTAGTCATTAGTTTTTGTGTGTAACTAATTCGGTTTTGTATGTAACTAATTCGATTTTGTGTGTAATTAATTCAATTTTGTATGTAACTAATTCAAAAATATATAGGTAATGTTGATATTTATATAACTAGTCTATTTTTTAATATAACTAAATTGGTTTTTAGGTTTTTATTTAATTATTTAATCAATTAGTGGAAAAATATTTTATATTCCTCCTCTTACACACATTCCTCCTCTTTTATGTTATTAAACTAGTTTTTTATGTAACTAATGCGTGTGCTGCCTACGAATCACCTCTTTTTATCTAAACTACTATTGTTGCCTACAAATCACGTTTGATGTGGGTGGTCTTTATTTTATCATTTCTATACGCTCCTCTCAACTTTTTATTATATATACACAATCACAATAATGTGACAATAAACAAGTTGATTTGAACGGAATATATATGGTCAAACCACTCAAAAAAAGACTTGAGAATTGAACGAGTGAAAGTTATGTAATTTTAATCGGAATAAAAATAACTATTGGGTAAATGTACGTAACTAATATAATATAAAGGTAACTATTCATCAAAATTAAGTAACTATTGGGCGAGTCAAGACTCATCTCATCGACGAAGTCAGCCATTTTCATATGGAAGGTCGTGATTACGACGCCCAAATGGTCAATCTCATTCGCAATTTCTTATCGTGTTTGTAGGATCAGTAAAAGGTATGTAATTATTCAGATTAAACGTTACTATTCAATAATATGTATGTGACTAATCAGATATAAAGGTAAATATTCAGTCAAAGTTATGTAACTAATCAGAAATAAAGGTAATTATTTAGTTAAAGTTATGTAACTCTGAAATAAAAGTAACTATTCAGTAAATGTACGTAGTTAATCAGATATAAAAGTAACTATTTAATAAATGTATGTAACTAATCAGATATAAAGATAACTATTCAGTCAAAGTGATGTAACTAATCGGAAATAAAGGTAACTATTCAGTAAACGTACGTAACTAATCGGATACAAGGTCAACTATTCAGTCAAAATTATATAACTAATCTGAAATTAAAGTAACTATTTAGTCAAAATTTTGTAACTAATCAGAAATACACGTAACTATTCGATTTCATATGTACCAAATTTGTATTGAATGATTAAACTAAACAGTTAACTAAATTTGGTTTTATATGTAATTAATACGGTTATGTGTGTAACTAATTCGATTTTCTATGTAACTAATTTAGTATTATATGTAACTAATTTGATTTTTACGTAACTAATTCGGTTTTTATGTTCTCATCGTCTTTCTTGTCATCATCTTCCTTTTTTTTTCTCATCGTGTTTCTTGTCTTCGTCTGCCTCGACGCGTAAACTACTACCTTTTTTTCCGGCGATGAAATCAAACTCCAGAGCCTCAACCCACCGCCGCCCGCTGTGCTCCGACAAGTAAATTTGCTAAGCTTCAGCGTAACGTGTAATGTTCCCGGTCTCCGTCAGAGGCATAAATGGAAAAGGAGAATCTCCTGTTGGAATTTAGTTAACAATTAACCTAATTAATTATGAAACATATCTATATATGGCGGAAATTCATAATTCAATTTAACATATTAAAAACGTTTTTTATCATATTCATAACCATGTCATTAAATCTAAACTAGCATGTCAACAAAATTTATGAACATATCAATAAATTCATTTAAGCATGCAAACAAACAATTTAACAACAACAAGTTGAGTCAATGATAATACTCTAGGGATTTTTAGGAGACAAAGAGGGTGGGCTCTTTCGTGGGAACAAGGGAAGAAGGGGAAACTCAAATAAAAGGAAGGGCTGCCGGGAAACAGTTTTCCTCTCTCTCTTTCTCTCTTAATTTCGGCCAAAACCTCTCAAGCACAAGGGGGGAGAGGTTTGGCTGAGTGTTGGTCGAAATTAGGCTAGGGTTACCAAAGAGAAAGCCTCCTTTTATATCAGAGAGAATGGGCTTAAGTTAGGTCAAAATCCAGTTAAGACCCATTAGTCAAACTTAAGCCCAGAACTCCTTTTAATGAGTTTAAACAATTTTTCCAGCCCATAAAACACCTATTATGGCCGGCCATATTGTCCTAATTATCTCCCAAATTTATTTGATTTATTTCTAAAATAATATTTAATTAATTTAGAGCATCTCATTTATTTAATGACAAGTCATTAATTATTTTCATACTAATCAATGTAGTACGAAACGAGAAAATATTTATTTTCATCTTTTATTTATTTGAATCATAAAATTATATTATTATCAATATAATAACATAATATGATTCGTGAAATAAATGTAATAATAAATAACCAGTTATTTATTTAATTACTCATAAAATAATTTTCTTAGCGTAAATCACAATTTACGTTGAATGAGAAAATCAATCATTTCTTGTTCACCAAAATCTCGTCCGAGAGTCTATCATTGAGACCTTATGGACCCACATGAACGAAGCTTTAGAATAAAGCTCGGACACAAAAGTTCACAAACTTTTTCCGGCTTTTAATTCTTAATATTAGTCGATTCCACTAAAGGACCAATATTGAACATCTCTAAGTTCATATGCGTTTATATTTCCGTTTGATGTGACAAAACTATTCTTCACACGGTCCACGGTGTATTTTACGATATTACCATTTGTGTGTATCATTAACTCAGAGGAATGTAAAATTACCGTTTTACCCCTGAGTTATTATTTCACCAAGTCCTCTGTTATTTGTGAATGAGAAAAACATAAAGTGAAATGTCTCAACATGTCACATGTTTTATGTCAAAGAATTCTTTATTCGATGAATACCAGGCCTGGTTTATTCGCTCACACTCTCATAACAGAGCATGGTGTGATACTAATGCCTTAGCATTGTTTCAACACAAATTCCATATCTGTGAATCACATGTTTCAACGAAACGATATTATGACACCAACCGTCGGGTCAATGAAACTTCATTTAGCCATTGCCCATTGACAAATCAAATGTCATAAAGTGTTACAAGAATACATGTACTCACTTCAGGATTTAGGCAATTACTAAAATACCCCTCGTATGTGAGTTTGAGGTTTCGAGTGATTAAACGGTTTTATCTCGAACCTCAAAACTTCACTAGTCTTGTTCAATATCTTCATTAATATATCAAGAATGAATTACAGAGTCACAACTCTCCATATCACAAGATAAGATATCGTTTAATTCATTCTAACAATCATTACTAGAAATCGATTGCCCAATCGATCTTTAGATTGCGAACTATTATTTAAACTAGTCATAAGAAGGTATCTTGTCAAGTCTGTAGTTAGCACTTCTTTCGTTGATGACAGTTTCAGAGCGTAGACATAAATGCGTAAACTCAATCTTAAATAAGAATGGATATTCAATCTTTATTTAATTTCAAAGCAAAACAAATACAAAAGTATTTAATATCAATAATCTCCTTTGTGGGCATAAATGCCAACATCTCCCACCACACGCAAAATGGTGATATAAAAATGAAGAAACAATGTAGAAACGGTCAGGGGGAGATCAGAGAAATCAATATCAGAACATATTAAAAAAAAATTATTAAAGTCTTTGCACTTGGAAGGTTCAAGCTAATACTCATAATTTTGTCCTTTTGGAAATATAATTACATTTCTGGAATAGGAACCACCAAAAATACTACTTAAGGCAAATTATACTATAAATATTTTAGCCATTTTTGGCCGGCGCTTTATTTTCTTTTATCAAATAACACAACTCTGACTTCATAATTCAGTTTCTTACTTTTCACCAAAATTTGAATTCAAAAGTTGCTCTAATTAACCAAATGAAACATTAAAATTGCAATTTAGCCAAACTTTTTAATTTGTTTAGTATATAGCCTATTCTGATGAGGTGTTATTATTCGTATATATATATATATATATATATATATATATATATATATTTGCCCTTATTCTTTTATATAATTAATTAATATAGTTTTTTAAAACCTTTTCACTTAAGTTGAAGTAAAATAACTGTTTATTTATTCGAATTAATTATTTTTTTATTTCGTAATTAATTTAGACAGATAATAATTGTGTTTGTGATTTCTATTTAAATTTCTATATCTAATCATTTATAGTAGCATTTATTTTTTAAAATACTTATAATTACTTATTAATTCGTTCAATATTGTTTGTGATTTTAAATTTCAATCTTGTTTGTTCAGGTTTATTTTTTGCATTTTGTCTAAAAGTGTTTAGTGTTATCTGCAATAACCTCAATTTCTCGTCTAATATTGCTTGCGATTTTAAATCTCAATCTGATTTATTCGAGTTTATATTTCGCATTTTGTCATGGTAATCTTCGTTTATCTCTATTAATTTAATATCTTTACATCTTGCCATCTGCGTATTTTCTAATATTAGATTAATTATTGTCACAATCTCTATTGTTTATCCTCACGACCAACAACCCATATCAATAATTTCATTATGGTAATATTCTCTACCACTAAATTCATAACTTATATCAGGGATGAGTTTATCAAAGCACACCAGACTCCTTGCAACGCCGAGCTAATTAATAAAGGGATAAGTAGTAAAATAGTCATTAAAAACATATTAATTGCTATATAGTCAATGTTTGAAAAAGAAATTGGTTAATAACAATTAACCGAAATATACCCGTATAAAAAGGACAGGTTGGCAAAAACTAATTACCAAATAATGACACCTCATTAAAAATGGCTATACACTAAATAAGTGAAATTGTTTGGCCAAATAACAACTTCAATGTTTCATTTGATTAATTATAATAATTTGTCTTTAATAAATAACAAATGAAAAATCACGATGGAGAAAGTATCAAACATAAACATACAACAACTGACGAACAACACAAGTGTTCGATCATATGCCCCAACGAAAAATGGGTTGCAAACACATGAAATTTGCATCGACGGTCAAACGCGAAATCAAAGACAGAGAGCATCGGCGACGAACGCCAAGTGTTCGACGAACTGACGCAAAGAAAAAAAAACAAAAAGAAAAAAAAAGAAAGATGAAAGAAGAAGAATTGGCCAAAACTCGCCGACGTCGTGGAACATCTGTTCGATGTCGAGGAAGTGGCCTTTGGAGAGGATCATGTCGCGGATGGTCTGCGCGGGCTGGAAGTGGCCTCGAAGGTTTCTTGGATTCCGTTGACAAAGGTGACGCTAATCTTCAGCGGCTCGTCGTCGGTGTGGCGCTTCATGAGAAGCTCGCAGGCCGGGTTCGACTCCTTCGCTTTCCGAGTGTTGTATTGTGTCAAGAACTCCATTCACGACGCCGTGCGAGGGTCCAACGTGTTTTTCTTGATCTTCACTCGTGACATAATCTTCAACATTCTTCTCTCCTTTTTCCCCCAATTGATCTGCTCTCCCAAATCTGGATTGAAAAAGTAAGGGTTTTACACTTTTTTGGACTACGAGATTATTGAATTTTTTTAGGGATTTAATATTTGAAATTCTGCCTAAACTTGATAACCGCTTGAAAATGTTACTTTTTAATTATCTTTGGCCACTTAAAAAATAAGGGTATTTTTTCAATTTATTTCGATTGATTTATAATAATTGTTATAAACCAAAATTATTATAAGGTTTGGCTATATTGCAATATCTATGTTTCTAATGGCTATATAATTAGTTATCCCATTTTAATTTGAACACTTTTACTAATAAAAGATGCAAATATTTTCTTATCATCTCTCTACTTTTTACCCTCGTAGTCTTTTCTCGTTCTCTCCACTGGTCTTGTTCTCCTTCTCGGTCATTCTTTCTTCCTCGTTAAAAAAGGAAGGAAAAATTTGCCTAACATATTTTAATTTCTCCACCAAAATTCGGCGCTAAATATTCATATCAAGTCATCAACAACACCATTCTTTAGATTTGAGAAGTTTCTTAAGCAGAGATTTAGTTCGTCGTAACGAGCATCATCCATAACGAGCCTTGGAACGAAGATCGATACGCACTTGGCATAACGAATGAACGAGGGTGGATTTTACTCAAAATATGGTCATTATATTTACCTTAACTCACGACAAATCAACTTATAAATTGTTGAATTTTATCATATATAATTTTAATCATTTTCATATATCTTAAAAGAAACTCATTCAAAATCTTAGCTTTTCGAAAATGGATCTAGATTATTTAATCATTATTATAAATATCGTACAAATATTTAAACACAAAATACTTATGGAAATTTGTGGTTTTTTTAATCCTTTTTGCGCGTTGAAAACCTAATTCGAAAAAACTAAATTATATGAGAGAGTGAAAAAGAAATAATGAAATGAAAATATATGTTTGTCTGAATTTGACTAAAGAAATATTAAATATTTTTAAGCAAAAAAGTAAAGATAATTGTTGATGTCGGATTTCGTCCTCAACAATCATGAAACAAATAATATATAGTTGTACGATTTAGATTTAATAATGTAGATCTTTGTAGAATGTCGTATATTAATATCGTATATTTAATAAAACGAAAAATAATTCAACCGAACTGCGAATTATATTGATATTAGAATTATTACAAATCAGTTCGACTGACAAAGTCTTTTGAATATAAAAAAAGGTTTAAGTGGATAAATGACATTATGATAATAGACCATAATGATTTAGGTTAACTAATCTGCCCTATTTATAATCGAATGAGAGTTGAAGACTTCGCAACATGTGGTGTTGTGATTGTTGATGAAGTCGCGACGTCACATATCGTTGTTAAGGGTGAGAATTTGAATTTGTCTTGGATCCAGTTCTCGTGGCGAGATTCACTATGTGGACTAATGACTTCGTTTAGTGGGCCGAGTTTTGATTGATGGACCTGTTCAACAATGACTTCAGATATTGGGCCTTTAGCTGGCCCAATATTAAAGATACTTTATTGAAGACGAAGTGATAAATGGCGAGTAATAAATAAAAAATTGAAATATTTTGACACGGGAAAATTTAAATTTTTAGAGGTAAAAATGGCGTGGAAACGGCTCGTCCACGTCATCAACACCGCATGTCAAAAAAGGTAACTTTCAAAGTCGAAGAGTCGGAGACGGTTTGCATTCTCTGCGATTCTGCAAGTAGATCGTCACGATCTGCCAGATCTATAGGACATAATTTTCTCAAATTTATTTCTGAATTAATTGAATAAATAATTTGAGGAGTCGTTACCAAGTCATTCATATTTCGCGTTGAAGTAAATTTTAAGGTAATTTTATTTTACTCTATCCCTCTTCTCTCTTTCTCTCTAGTTTTTTTGCTTTGATTTTCTATTGGCTTGTCGAATTCCACATCTTTCCATAATTCTTAGACTTCGACCTTACAAACTCATACATTTCTGATCATGTCGAAGTCCGGATCTAGAGATATGGATAATGAAGACAGTATTCACACGTGGGCATGGATCCCATGTTTAGAGACTTCAAAGGACCATCATTTGTCAACCTCTTAATCATATCTAGGCCAATATGTCGAAGACGTAAATGCCATAGATATGTGTCGTCAGTTTCATTACTATGAAATGTCTTACGCTTTCTGAGTGAATCATCATTCACTTCCACGTCCAAGATTGTCGGCACATTTGGATACAAATAATAAATCGAATCCACACGATGAGCTTTAGCAATGAACGAATAATCAAGAAAATTTCAAAACCATTATTGATTTTAAACTTGAAGAATTGTTCTTCTAAACGACCAAAAGAAACAAGGTTCTCACTAAAATCCGGAACATAATAAACATTATTCTATCATAAAGTTTTTTTCCCAAATGTTAAGCTTTAAGGTCATGACTGATCTTGCTCCGACATTCGTTCCATTTCCCAGTTGAACGTGTACTCTCCGTTATCTAAGCGTCTGGCTTGCCTTAAACCATTTAAGTTACACACAATATGGTCAGAAGCCCCGTAATCTAATATCCAAGGTGATTCTTTATTTGTGATGTAACACACTTGAGTAACGATACTCGTTCGGTTGGTGTTTTTAGGTCCTTTCAACACTCCGTTAGAACCAGAAGTCGAAGCCCTATGTTCAGCAACATTGAATTTACCAAACGTCTTCTTGTTCTTAGAGAGAAGTCCCTTGGCAGTCTGCAACTCCTTCATGAGTTCAGTTGCAGCATAACTGAGTTTGTCCATGGAGTAGTTCAGCCAGAAGCTATCAAAAGATTTTGTTAGAGTCTCCAAGATCATGTCAATCTTGGTCTCTCTGTCAATCTTTGAACTGAGAATCTACATATCGTTCAGGTAACCCATGATCAGTAGCATGTGTTCCCGAACTGAAGATCTTGGCTTCATCCTGCAGTTCATGAAATTACGGATAGCTTGTTGCCTCGCCTGACACCCAAGACACCCAAACAACTCATGGAGATTGTAGAGTATCTCATATGCCATGACGATGTCTCAATGAGATTGTTGCAACACATTGCTCATAGACGCTAAGATATATCATCTAGCTATCTCATTGGACCTCATCCACGCATCATAGGCGTCCCTGTCCTCTTTGCTCGAGTCACTACTCGGAGGTGGAGGACACGAGGTTATGAGAACATACTTGTGTTTTTCCATCGTCAGCACGATGTCGAGGTTACGTTTCCAATCAACGTAATTCTCACCCTAAAGTTTATTCAAACTCAAAATCGTTTGAAATGGAATAAAAGACATTTTGTTGAATTTAAATAAAATAAATAAATTTATTATGTGCTACAAATTTGAATTATATGCATGAACAATCCTAATATGGCGAGGAAAGTGATAAATAATCCATGGTATTATGAACACAAATGATTAATTACTTTTCTTAGGGGAAACCGCAATTAATCGCCTTTCATAGTCGTGATACATCACTATTTAGTTCAAACCATCCAAGAAGGCACAACTTCAAGTTTTTACTAATTACCATAAACTTTGGTCACTTATTTTTAACGCATAGTCTCTATGGAAGGATGACTTTAAAACATAAGTTTAAGTGTACAACCAACATGTGGATGACTTCAAAACTTCACTAGTCTTGTTCAATATCTTCATTAAGATATCAAGAATGAATTACAGAGTCACAACTCTCCATATCACAAGATAAGATATCGTTTAATTCATTCTAACAATCATTACTAGAAATCGATTGCCCAATCGATCTTTAGATTGCGAACTATTATTTAAACTAGTCATAAGAAGGTATCTTGTCAAATACTTAGCACTTCTTTCGTTGGTGACAGTTTCAGAGTGTAGACATAAATGCGTAAACACAATCTTAAATAAGAATGAATATTCAATCTTTATTTAATTTCAAAGCAAAACAAATACAAAAGTATTTAATTTCAAAAATCTCCTTTGTGGGCATAAATGCCAACAAAAATAACATTGAAAAATAAACAATTTATTCTTCAATGAGTGGCCGGCAAGGATTCATTATGAAGCGTCATCGGATATCTCGGATCAGCCCCCACACGTTCTCCAACGTGCGGCCAAGCGCGAAGTGCTGCCTTGCTTGTCTTCTCGTTGCCGGATTACAATTTAAATAAATACAACATAAATTTGTCCTCGCAAATTGAAGCTCACAAATTAAAAATTTAAATAAAACCCCTGACGATAACCGAAAAATTTCTAGGGCCATAACAATGAGGATTCATCCATAAACACACACAAACATTCATAATGGAAAATCAAATCATACAAAAACACCAACACCAAACTAGTAAAAAAAATTCAAAATTTGTTATTAAACCTAATTTTTAATGCCTTTATCTAGGTCTGATACCATTTATTGGAAATTAATTAACGATTAACCAATATTATTATATAACATATCAATATATGGCGGAATTATATAATAAGATCTAATATATATTAAAACTCATTTTAACATATTACATAGCCTAGGCATTAAAAATTACTAACATGTCAATAAACATTTAATTCTAAACATGTTGACAACAAATTGATCACACTAACAACCTATAAACAAATTTATAATTGCAGACTAATTCGTTTAGAAATGACTTCCACGTGAAGTTGTAAACAACTTCGTGCATGGCTAGCTCACTCCTGAATGGCTCGTCAAATTTCCTCACCAGAATGGAAGAGGCTCAAACTCGCCGGAATGGGTGAATATGGCTCGTCGGAATGCTTTAGGAATTGGTTGGCCGGATTGCCTGCTGGCCGGCCGAATTTACCTGCCGGACAGGTGCAGTGGGCCTGTGTGCCTATGAATTCCCCGTGCCTATTTTTAGCGACACACCGTCGCAGAGGAGCCTGACTGCGCATATACTGGACAGAACGCGCGTGAGAGAGAAGGCTCACCTGGGACCCACTGGACGGCCGAAATCCTGTCTAGCCGGCGGGCCTGTCTGTGAGGCAGATTCGCCTAGAATGAGCATAGATCGATTCTCTTCGATTCTTGGCTGATTTCCTGCGAATAAAATTCACTCACACACCACAAGTTGAGTCAATGATATTATTCTCGGAATTTTGAGGGAGAATAAGAGGGTGAGCTCTTTAAAATCGATCAACGAAGAGGGGAAGCACTCAAGAACTAAACAAGAATCAAGAAACAGTTTCTTGATCCTTTCTCTCTCAAGAATACTTGCCCAAACTCAATAGGGAAGGGAGAGTGGTCGAAATTCTTATTAGGGTTAGGATTTCAAAAAACCCTTTTTATATCTGAGAGAGTGTCTTAAATTAGGTTAAAATCCAATTTTTGGCCCGTCAGTTAAATTTAAGCTCAATGATCTTTTTAATGAGTTTTAAAACAATTTCTCAACCTAATTCTCTTAATTATGGCTGACCAAATCATTTTATTTTCTCCAAAAAATGTATGATTTATTTCTAAAATAATATTTAATTAATTTAGAACATCTCATTTATTTAATGACAAGTCATTAATTCTTTTCATACTATACAAACAAGTACGAAACGAGAAAATATTTATTTCATCTTCTATTTATTTGAATCATTAAATTATATTATTATCAATATAATAACATAATATGACTCAGTAAATAAATGTAATAATAAATAACTAATTATTTATTTAATTACTTAGAAAATAATTCTCTTAGTGTAAATCACATTTACATTTAATGAGAAAATCAATCGTTCTAGTTCAGTAAATCTCATCCGAGAGTCTACCATTGAGACCTTATGGACCCACATGAACGAAACTTTAGAATAAAGATCGGACTCAAAAGTTCACAAATTTTTCCGTCTTTTAATATTAATATTAGTCGATTCCACTAAAAGACTAATATTGGAACTCTCCAAGTTCATATGCGTTTGTTTTCCGTTTGATGTGATAACAAAATTCTTCACACGATCCACATAATATTTTACGATATTATCCTTGTATCTTTAACTGAGAGGAAAATAAAATTACCGTTTTACTCTTGAGTTATTATTTCACTAACACTTTTGCTATTTGTGAATGAGAAAAACATAAAGTGAGATGTATATACATGTCACATGTTTTATTCAAAGAATGTTCTATTCGATGAATACCATGCCCGGTTTATTAATTCACACTCTCATAACAAAGCATTGTGTGATACTAATGATTCAACATTGTTTCAATAAGAATTATGTATCTGTGAATCACGTAATCCAATGAAATAACGTTATGACACCAACCACCGGGTCAGATGCAACTTCAATTAGCCATTTCCCATTGACAAATCAATGTCATAAATTGTCACACCAATTATGCATTCACTTCAGGATTTAGGTAAGTACCGAAATACCCCTCATATGTGATCTTGAAGTTTCGAGTGATTAACGGTTTTATCTCAAGCTTTAGAGTATCACATGTTTTGTTCAATGTCTTCTTTAAGACATCAAGAAAGAATCACAGAGTCTAAACTCTATATATCACAAGATAAGATATGATGATTCATTCAAACAATCAATACTTAGAATCGATTCCCCTATCGATCTTTAGAAGGGGAAACTCAAAGAAAAGGGAAGATAGGGAAGAAGGGTGGGCTCTTTCGTGGGAACAAGGGAAGAAGGGGAAACTCAAAGAAAAGGAAGGGCTGCCGGGAAACAATTTTCCTCTCTCTCTTTCTCTCTTAATTTCGGCCAAAACCTCTCCAGCACAAGGGGGAAGAGGTTTGGCTGAGTGTTGGTCGAAATTAGGCTAGGGTTACCAAAGAGAAAGCCTCCTTTTATATAAGAGAGAATGAGCTTAAGTTAGGTCAAAATCCAGTTAAGACCCATTAGTCAAACTTAAGCCCAAAACTCCTTTTAATGAGTTTAAACAATTTTTCCAGCCCATAAAACACCTATTATGGCCGGCCATATTGTCCTAATTATCTCCCAAATTTATTTGATTTATTTCTAAAATAATATTTAATTAATTTAGAACATCTCATTTATATAATGACAAGTCATTAATTATTTTCATACTAATCAATGTACTACGAAACGAAAAAAATATTTATTTTCATCTTTTATTTATTTGAATCATCAAATTATATTATTATCAATATAATAACATAATATGATTCGTGAAATAAATGTAATAATAAATAACCAGTTATTTATTTAATTACTCAGAAAATAATTTTCTTAGCGTAAATCACAATTTACGTTGAATGAGAAAATCAATCAATTCTTGTTCACCAAAATGTCGTTCGAGAGTCTATCATTGAGATCTTATTGATCCACATGAACAAAACTTTAGAATAAAGCTCGGACACAAAAGTTCACAAAATTTTTCCGACTTTTAATTTTTAATATTACTCGATTCCACTAAAGGATCAATATTGAACATCTCTAAGTGCATATGCGTTTATATTTCCATTTGATGTGAAAAAATTATTCTTCACACGGTCCATGGTGTATTTTACAATATTACCCTTTGTGTGCATCATTAAATCAAAGGAATATAAAATTACCGTTTTACCCTTGAGTTATTATTTCACCAAGCCCTCTGTTATATGTGAACGAGAAAAACATAAAATGAGATGTCTCAACATGTCACATGTTTTATATCAAAATATTCTTTATTAGATGAATACCAGATCTAGTTTATTCGATCACACTCTCATAACAAAGCATGATGTGATACTAATGCTTTAGCATTGTTTCAACACAAATTCCATATATGTGAATCATATATTTCAACGAAACAGTATTATGACACAATCGTCGGGTTAATGAAACTTCATTTAGCCATTGCCAATCAAATGTCATAAAGTGTTACAAGAAGATATGTATTCACTTCAGGATTTAGGTAATTACCAAAATACTCCTCGTATGTGAGTTTGAGGTTTCGAGTGATTAAACGGTTTTATCTCGAACTTCAAAACTTCACTGGTATTGTTCAATATCTTCACTAAGATATCAAGAATAAATTACAGAGTTACAACTCTCCATATCACAAGATAAGTATCATTTAATTTATTCTAACAATCATTAATAAGATTCGATTACCCAATTGATATTTAGATTGCGAACTGTAATTTAAACTAGTCATAAGAAAGTATCTTGTCAAGTCTGTACTTGGACTTCTTTTGTTGATTACAGTTTCAAAGCATAGACATTCATGCATAAACACAATCTTAAATAAGAATTGATATTCAATTTTTATTTAAATTTAAAACAAAACCAATACAAAAGTATTTGATATCAAAAATCTTCTTTGTGGGCATAAATGCCAACATATAAGACTATTGGATATCATAAATCTTCAAACAAAAGAAAAAGGAATGAATGAATGTTTCAACTTTGATTAATTTAATCAGCAAATTACAATAAGGACTCATGAGATATTTATATTACATCGATATGTAAATAAATAATCTTCTTGTGGGTATCTCTGCAAAAAATCTCCCACTTGACTCAAAGAAGATGAGAGTAGTCCTTCATGTCTAATCTGTCTCGATGTTGGTCGAAGATCTTGTTGGATATGGTCTTGGTGAATGGATCTGCAAGGTTGTCGGCCGTTGAGATCTTCTTCACGTTCATGTCTCCATGTTGCACGATATCTCTAATAAAATGGTATTTCCTCTCGCTATGTTTAGAGCACTTATGGCTTCTAGGTTCCTTCGAGTTAGTAACAGCCCCACTATTATCACAGTAAAGTGTCATGGACTCGTTGACATTTGGAACGACTTCCAAATACTTGAGGAATTTTCTAAGCCATACAACCTCTTTGGATATTTCACAAGCAGCTACAGATTCTGCTTCCATGGTGGATTTAGCAATGAAAGATTGCTTGATACTCCTCCACACAACAGATCCACCATTCAGGATGAACATAGATCCTGAAGTGGATTTCCTAAAATCCCTATCCGCCTGAAAATCGGAATCGGTATACTCCATCGTAGTCAGGTCAGTACTTGAATATGTAAGCATCAAGTTCCTAGTCCTCCGAATATACTTAAGAACATGCTTAACAACAACCCAGTGCTCGGGTCCAGGATTTGATTGGAAACGGCTAACTATGCCAACGGCAAAATATATATCCGGTCTAGTGTACAACATAACATACATGAGACTTACTACGGTCGAAGGATAGTGAATCTTTCTTATGTACTCAATCTCTTGTGAAGTCTAGGGAGCCTAGTCCTTAGAGAGTGAGACTCCATGTCTAAAAGGGTATTGGCCCTTCCTAGAGTCTTGCATAGAGAAGCGATCCATCGGCTTATCTATATAAGATGATTGGGAGAGCGACATATTTCGGTTATTTTGATATGGAAAGATCTGAATCCTTAGAATGTACACAGCTTCCCCTAGATCCTTCATATCAAACTGCTTGGCTAACCAGATTTTTGTTGGCAGAGATGCCCACAAGAAGATTATTTATTTACATATTGATGTAATATATAAATCTATCATAAAGTCCTCATTGTAATTTGCTGAATTAAATTAATAAAAGTTGAAACGCTCTTTCATTCCCTTTAAGTTTGATTGAAGATTTATGATATTCAATATTCTTATAGTCCTTAATCAAACCTAACAATATATGAAGAGAAAAATGTAGATTTGCGTGAACAAACTCTTCATGGTTTGGTTAAACGATATATTCACAATCTAAAGATCAACGGACTATTGATCCCAGTACGATTGTTGGAAGAATCTATGATGTCTGGTTACGAGGCATAGAGAGTTAGGTACTATATAGTTCTTCCAATGTATCTTTCGAAGATACAGAATTGACCAGTGCACCTTTAGAGACGATGTAAGAACAAATCATTTAACCTCTTCTTTCTCAAGGTCACTACGTATGAATTGCATCATGCTTACCTAGATCCTGAAATGAGACATGTCATTTCATAGCATTAATATCTTCATTTGAGAAAGTCAAATTCTAGGTCCACTAAGTGATTTAGACTAGACGAATTGGTGAGATATTAAGTTATGAAGATGTCATGAACCAGCTTTGTGAAGTTCTCATAGATATGGAATTTATGCACAAGATTGCTGAAATGCAATGCATATCACCTCATGCTTAATTACTTGGATTGTGAATAAATGAACTGCGCAATGTCCAAAATTAAGTAGCGACTTTATTTGGACGAAACAATGTGACTTGTTAGTTCCTCGTCAATATATTGTTTCTAACTTATTCACAAGTAACAAAGGAGTTGAGGAAACAACAACTAGAAGAGTAAAATGGTAATTTTATAAATCAAAATACTCAGAAACAACAACTAGTTGAGTCAGTTGACATTAAACTAATACTCGGAATAGGTTTGTGAACTTTTGAGTCCGAGTATAGAAGCTCAAGCTTTGTTCATTTGGATCCAAAGATCACTATTACAAATCATTAGAGTAAGATTGTTAAACTGAAAGCTAAATCAAAATACGTTCAAATGTTGAACTAGACTTTTTCTCGGAAAATGTCTAAAGGGTATTTTTGTCCACATGGACATAAAATGACGTGAATGTCAAAATAAGATTTTGAATATTTTCATATGATGAAAATATAAATTATTTTCTAAAATCGAAAAGTCTTTTAAGGCATTATGAAATTAATTTCATTATTTCTGTAATAATAATTCTACAATGGGTATTTTAAGAATTGTCTTAAAAGAAATAAGGAAGCATCTAGATGCTCCTTCCCTAGCTATAGAATTCAGCCAATATACATCAAAGGAGAGAGAAAATTATTTCCCTTTAATTATAAGGGTAATTACCCAAAAGAAAAAGGGAAATTAATTTCTCTGAGAAGGAAACAAATGTGCTAAGTGATGAAACAAATTTCCTCACTAATGCACAATGTTGGCCTGCCAACTTAGGAGAGAAAGAGGAGAGAAAATCAACTATTATGTCATGAATGCATAATAGGAAAGGGTTATTACCCTTTCTTGATTTTCCTTCCCCTATAAATAGACCCTCACATAGAGATGTGAGAGGAAGCATTCTTGGTCTTGCTCTCTCTATTCTGGCCGACCAATTCCCTCTCTCTCTAGAAATTCCTTTTTATTTTTGCACCTAGATCCTTACTTGTTCTAGAGAATTAGCTTATGATCCAAGAATTGTTCTTAGTTCATATTGTTTAATTGTGCCCACACACAAATCCTTCAAACACTCTATAGACTCTTGTAATAGAAACCTTAGGTTTCTCGAGTTTTACAAGAGACGTGAAGGAATCGAGTTAAGGAAGAAAATCCACCTTTCTCGAAGACGCTTCTATTTAAAGGTTCAAGAAAGGTTAGTATTCAAGTACTCTAAATAATATTTTTATTTTATAACATGTATATGCACTTTGTTTAGGTTAGTAAAAATTGTTTTATTAGTAAAGAAATTTTTATATTCCGCTATTGATGTGTTAATGATAAATTTTTCTTAACCCTAAACCTATTCCAACAATTTTAACCTCGGATAATTTACCCACGTCATTACGAATGAGTAATATATCATCGACATATAAAACCAGAAACACAATCTTGCCCTTATGTACTAACTTATAAACACAAGGTTCATCTATTGATTGTTCAAAGCCGAAGCTTTTTACATTTTCATCGAATCTAATAATCTATGACCTTAATGTTTGCTTTAATCCATATATGGATTTAAGCAACTAACAAAACTTGGTCTATTGACCACCTTCCACAAAACCGTCTGACTTAGCCAAGAAAATGCGCTCTTCAAGATTCTCTTTCAGAAAGGCAGTCTTGACATCTATTTGCCAGATCTCATCATTCGTTTCAGGAGGACATGGGGTGGTGGGTACTCATTTGTGCTTGTCCATAGTAAGGACAATGTCTAAGTTACGTTTCCAATCAACGTAATTTTATGTTACAGTTTATCGAGGAAAGGATGATTGAGATAGTATTTATAGACATGTTGCTGAAAGTTGAAACAATTTATGATTAGTCCTTTGTTTCGGATTTTAAGTTTAAGTTTAGACAGGAAAAACCCAAAGATGTTACTCAATCGAGGGAAGGCCGCAAAGAGTCGCCTTTCATAAGTAAATGACATATCATTAATGCATAATCATGATGTCAATACATCAACGTTTGACTAGACACCTTATAAAAAAGTTTGATCACCCAAATCTTTTCGCAAGACCTCGAGGAAGGATTAGTAGAGATTGAGTCTAAGTGTTTAACCAATCACTTAGTTCAAAAAGATCGACTTTGAAAACAATCCACTGAGGGGAAGCCTTGTCTCATCGTTTCACTTTTGAACGTAGCTCTACTAGCAATGTTAGGGCAAAACGCCGTTGAGTACTCTCATTAAAGAGAGAGTCACGAGGGTGACTTTTAGTCTGGCAACAATTTCACTTAGCATTAGTGTTGTGGATCGTGGGTTGCAAACAGAAAGTACAACCCTCTCACTTAGTTTTTGAAATTGGCACATCTTCTCTTGTACGTTTGGAAACATGTTTCCTCGAGTAAAGAGAGATAGAGTGGAACACTAGAAAAAGAGCCCTAAAATTGATATTTGTAAGGGAAGAGCAGTGTCCTAAAACTAATTTCTTGGTCTTCTAGTCATCTTCCTTCAATACATCTGCATGGCGGTTGAGTGCGTGAACGTCGATAAGCCACGATTGCATCAAGAAGATGAGAAGAGGCTAGGAGTCGCAAATCGGGATTCAAAAATCCTGGACTCGCGGACTGTCATACACCTTGAACGTAAAAGGTCATAAATGACACATCCGGTATTCGATTGAGCTGAAACCAATTGCATTGTATAGATAACTTCTGTACCTTCAATTTGATTCAAGAACCACTAATTTTCAAGTTATGAACAAAAGTTTATGCCCATTTTACTGAGCCATAACAAGTTGTCTAGAATTTGAAAAATAATTAGAAAAGTACGTCGGATCAAGGTGTTTGAGAAAAAAAGTTTATTGAAGTGTTTTATTTATTTATTTTGATTTCGATTCTGTGTTATATTAACATATTAATGATTTACACAAAATAAAACAAACAATATAATATTAAACATTCAATAACAAACTTAAACTAGAAGTGCAATAAACTAGTTTAACAATGTACACAAATTTTCAAAATTGTCAAAATATTGATTTTGAGCATGCAAAACATAAAATCTTTAAAAAATGTTTTTAATGTGTTTATATATCATCTTTAACAAGTGGAAAATTAACACCAATTTAATTTTAGAGGTCGCACCAAAAAATTAAAATTGTCTAAGCTCTAGTCTTATTAAAACCATATTCAAGTAAATTTTGAAAACAAATTTTGTATAATGATTTTAAATAACATGTACATGCTTATACTTTGACCTATGCTCTTATTAAAGTAATCTCGTCTTGCTCGTTACTTTCACACTTAATCGTGAACTCGAGAAACCTAAAGGTTCTATTACAAGAGTCTATAGAGGATTTGAAGGATTTGTGTGTGAGCACAATTAAACACAATAACTCAAGAACAAGTCTATGAGGTAAATAGCTAATTTAAAATTAAGTCTAATGAGGACTTAGGTTCCAAAATAAAATAAATATTTTTGGAGAGAGAGAAGAGAGAATGGTGGGCCACAATGAGAGAGCAAGTATATGGCCGGCCATCCCCTATGCATTAGTGAGGGAAATATGTTTCCTCACTTAGCATAGTTTATTGTCCTCTAACTTCACTAGAGAGTTGACACTGAGAATCTCTTGGTTCAAATGAATTTATTTTCTACTCAAATTCAACTTAATTATATTGAGTGGAGCCATTGAATGTTATCTATTATTACCCTTCATGAATATCATCAACTAGATGAGATTTATAAATTTACCATTTTACGCTTCTAGTTTGTTATTTTCTCAACTCATTTGTTACTTGTGAATAAGTTAGAAACAATGTATTGAAGAGGAGCTAATAATTCACATTGTTTCATCCAAATAAAGTTGTGACTTAATTTTGGATACCGCATGCGGTTCATTCATAACTCAATATATCACCAATATAGCACATCTAGTTCACAACCTTGGATCTAGAGTGTAGCTTTCTCAAATGAATATATTGAAGTTATGAAATGACATGTCTCATTTCAGGATTAAGGTAAGCACGATGCAATTCATACATAGTGACCTCGAGACAGAAGAGGTTAAATGGTTTGTTCTTACATTGTCTCCAAAGGTGCACTGGTCAATTCAGTATCTTCGGAAGATACACTGGAAGAACTATAGAGTTCCTAACTCTCTATACCTCGTAACTAGACATCATATATTCCTCCAACAATCATACTAGGATCAATAGTCCATTGATCTTTAGATTGTGAATATTTCATTTTAAGCAAACCATGAAGAGTTTGTTCATGCAAATCTACGTTTGTCTCTTCATCCGTTGTTAGGCTTGATTAAGGATTATAAGAATATTGGATATCACAATTCTTCAAACAGACGAAAAACGAATGAACGTTTCAACTTTTATTAATTTAATCAACAAATTACTATAAGGACTCATGAGAGATTTATATTACATCTCTCCTAACAGTTGTTGCCATTGACAAAGTCTCCGAGCAACCAAAAGAGGGTGCCGACCTGACACCTCGCAAAATAAAGGAACCCGCACAAAGGGTCGAGGACGGCGAGCCATCGGGAGACGTAGCCAAGAAATATTTGAAGAAGAAGAAGAAGAACTCCTAGAAGGGAAAGAAGAAGGCCGTCGATGTTTCGACAAAATCCGGTTTGCAGGAGGTGTAGTCTGTCGAATTGGGAGCAGTGGCTCAGGGAGTAGCCAGCACGTCGAGGAGTGGGAGCCAATTTGACTCTCGGACCTCGGTTCCGAAGAGGTACAACCACAATTTTCACTTCAAGCATAATCGGATGTTGTGTGAAGACTCTTACTACTCGGTGGGTCTAATCCGCCAGATTATCCATGAGAACTTCCACATCCCAAAGGTTCCCCTTTTGATCGAGCCAAAGTGATATCGAGCGAAGCCGGCTCAGATCACCGGAGTAAGTATATTGAACGATTCATCTTTTTAGATAGATGGTTATCGATCTGATATACTTAATGGATTTTTGTGATTTTTTTATCGTTTCAACTTTCTTCTCAGCTAAATTGTGGAGTATTCCTTTATGAGATGCAAGCAAAGGAAGCCGGAGAGAAGTGTGCTTGATCTCCAAAGTCCAAGAGGGGACAAAGTCAATGAAAGCCAAATTAGAGTCGATGAAGGAGAAGTTCTGGAGCTTGGAAGAGGATCTTCAAGTTAAGGACGCTCTGCTTAAAAAATCCAAGGAGGCTGCAAAGCAGGACAGTTTCCAGATCTTGGCCCTCCAAGCTGACCTCGATGACAAGGTCAAAAAAATAAAAGGATGGACGACGACTTTGAATATGACCGAAGATGAAAGATATCGGCTTAAAGAAGAATTGGCCAAGTTTTAAAGATCGGTGAAGGCCGAGAAGGATCGAGTTGTATACGCGGCAAAGAGAGCTACTTTTCTTTGTTACTTGGAGTACATCGTGAAGTACGAGGCGCAAATATCGAAAAATGGCTGAGGCTATCATTGTTCTGAAGAAATTAGAACAGTGCAAAGGTAATCAGGAGTTGATCAAGGCGGTGCTTGTGGGTGAAATGACAGATTAGTCCACCAAGCTGAAGAGTATAGAAGCTAATATAGAAGAATACAACTTGCAATACTCCGCAATCGAGATCCTGACCATCGAAGAAGTTCCTTTTACCCCGTACTCAGAGAATTCGCCTTTGGAGCTCCCTGAAAAGATATCATGCCTCTCAGAGAAGATTCGAGTTCAGCCACTGAAGAGCCTTTGGCATCAGTTCCCGAAGGCAATGAGGCTGCGACCACTAAAACCGAGCAAGGCGGAACATATAGGCACCGACATTTTTATTTTAAGTTTATTTTTGTTCGAATATTTGAACTTTGGGCCCCGTTTTTTTGGGCAAATTTATTTGATTTTTTATTATGTTATTTGTGAGAGAATCTAGGTTTTGTCCTCTTTTATCTATGAATGTTTATTTTTTATGATATATTTTAAGTATTTCAGTTCGCAATTGAGCAGACTGGGAATTCTTGTATGAAATATATGTTTATTTTGTTATGAATGGTTTAAGTATAACTCTTCGTTAAATAATTTAACTAAAAGTTGCATCATGACTAGTTTAACAATATTGGATATTTCTCAAATATGACTTGTCAAACTGATTTGAAAAAAATATTTTTCGTTGAAGTGAACTTGATGCGATAGTACTAAGTTATTTATATGCTTAGTTTAGATAGTTTATATTTTATAAATAGATAAAATGATAAGATTTCGTACGAGATTTCTCTAAGTATTTAAGCTCGATCGCTAAATAGGTTAGATTGACATGATGATTTCGATTCTCACCGTGCCAGTTCGAATTGTTGATGTCGTGTTGGAGTTTGATTTAGAGATGCATCGTTAGGTATTATTAGTATTAGTCAGATCGTTTATAGATTTTGACTTCTCGATATCCGATCTGATAATACGAGTTCCGAAGCTCTATAATATATAGTTGTACAATTTAAATTTAATAATGTGGATCGCGGTAGGATGTAGTACATTAATATCATATGTTTAATAAAAGAGAAAAAAATCAACCGAAATATGCATTATATTGATATCAAAATGATTACAAATCAGTTCGACTGATGAAGTCTTTTGAGTGTCATAAATATTTAAAGAGATCAATGACATATAATAATAATATATGGTAATGATCTCGACTAATTAATCTATCTTATAATTGAAGGAGAGCTAAATATTTTGCAACATGTGGTGCCGAGATCGTCGATGAAGTCGTCACGTCACACATATCGCCGTTACGGGTGATGATTTGAATTTGTCTTCGATCCGATTATCGTAGTTATCATGTCGGTTTCGATGATTTCGTCTAGTGGGCTGAGTTTTGATTAATGAGATTATTCGACAATAACTTTAGATATTAGGCCTTGCTCAATCTACCACCTTTGTTAAGTCCATTTGCCAAAATCCAATAAAAATAACTTTTTTTCCAAAATGCCAGTGCAAAAAGACCAATTCCCTTAAAATAACTTTTCCTTCAATTTTCATCCTTTTGATTTTGGCCTCTTTGTAACCAGTTAAAAAGAGAACAAACCTCTTCATTCTCTCTCCTCTCTCGGTCTCTTCACTTTGTGTCTTCATTCTCTCTCTCTCTCTCTCTCACACATACCAACGTTGCTCTCTATTTTCTCTCTCTCTCTCTCTCTCTCTCTCTCTCTCTCTCTCTCCTGGTAACCGAAGGAAATCATGCTCTCAGTCACTCGCCGCTCTTCGTCAGCCGTCAATCGCCAATCACTGTCGCTCGAGGTATTGTTGTCGAATTCGCTGATTTTGTTAGGGTTTCTCTCTCAACATTCTCTGATTTTATTGTTGGAATTAAGAATTTTTGTTCGTGATTTTAGGGTTCTCCCGATCGATTCAGGGTTTTTCGTGGGTTTGAGTTTATGTTTAGGTTTTTTCGTGGGTTTGTGTCCGTGTTCTTCGTTTTGTGTGGGTTTGCATGTGTTGTTTGAGTATACTTCGTCTTCGTGTTCTTCGTTTTGTGTACTTTGTTTTACGTTCTTCGTGTTCTTTGAGTTAACGTTGCAACCACGAACCAATTGTAGACAACATTGTAGAAACTGATTGTGATTTGTGGTTTTCATTTTAGACTCTGTTAATGATTTATAGACAACATTGTAGACTAAATTGTAGACTATGTTACGTTTTTTTAGATAACATTGTAGACTTTGGTACGTTTTTATAGATAACATGGTAGAGTCTGTTACGTATTTGTAGACAACATTGTAAACTCTGTTACGTATTTGTAAATAACATTGTAGACTATGTTACGTATTTGTAGATAACATTGTAGACTCTGTTACGTATTTATAGACAATATTGTAGACAACGAGAATAACCTAACCTCGGAGATAGAGCGGAGATGGCGCGGTGGAGACGTCGGAGTATCTGCGGAGCTTCGTCGGAAACAAAAAAAGTACTAGCGAAGCTTCGTCGGAGACAACTAGAAGCAGCGAAACTTCGTCGGAGACAAACAAGTAGCAGTGGAGTTTCTTTGGAGACAAATGAGTAGCAGCGACCTTCGTCGGAGATGGACCGGAGCTGGGCGTCGGAAATGAACCTTGAAGAAGAATGGTTTTTGGTTGAGTATTGAAGAAGATGGGTTTTGGTTGAGTGTTGAAGAAGATGAGTTTTGGTTGAGTGTTGAAGAAGAAAGTGTTAAAAGAGAAGAGAGAGAATGTAAGAGAGAAAATGTTGAGTGTTGGAGTGGAAGTGGAGGAATTCAACTGGTTGTAGGAAGTAAAATTGAATTTATTTTGTATTTTTTAAATTTTTTCTTTTGTAACCGGTTACTTCAAGTTAGGGTTTATTTGTAAAATAAAACTTAAAGGGTAAAATGTATTTTCAAGTATAAAAAGTTAGTATTTTGAGAAAAAATATAGTTTGGATAGATTTTAAAAAAGTGAGTTAGTAAAGCTGGCACAATTCGCAAATCCTCTATATTAAATATACTAAGTTGATTTCATACCAGGAATTAATTTTATAAATCAGATCTAATTACTAATCCAAAATTTGATTAGTAACGGGGCACGAAATTTAATTTTCAAATAAGTTCCGGTTTCATTGTAATTTTTGGTTCAATATCATTGTAATTTGGCGGGTCAAGAATAATAATAACAATAAAATTGTACTCATGACTCAGACTGAGCGAGAGGACCAGAAATGCAACACCAAGCTCCGGCGATTGCGGCGGCCAGCCAAAACACCGCCGCTCGGGCTCCAACCGGAGATGCGCCGCCGAAGCAAGTTGCACAGGCAATGGAGCGGCTCTCCCACGCGGCTCGGCTCATCGCCGACGTCCGGCTCTGTGCCGATCGGCTCCTTGAAGCGCTCTTCGTCGCGGCTCAGCCTCATCAGAGCAACAAGCCGATTCATTTGTTCCAGAATGAAGACGCTTCGATGCGTCAGCACCTTCAAGACCTCAGATCAGTTGGTACGAATCAAATTGGCGACCTAGGGTTTAAAAAAAACGATTTTTTTTTAAAAAAATTGGCGACCTAGAGTTTAATTCTTAGTGTCGAATATCGGATCGCTATTTTTTTTTGTTTTCATTGTACGAATTCCGGTAGCTGATGCTAGATAAAAATACTTTTCCGTCTTCTTCAGGGAAACAATTGGCTGATTCGGGAGTTCTGAGCGAATCGCTCCGGTCTCGGAGCAATTCCTGGGGATTGCACATGCCATTGGTCTGCCCCGACGGAGCTGTGGTGGCTTATGCTTGGAAACGACAGCTCGCCGGTCAGGCTGGGGCGTCCGCAGTTGATCGAACCAGGTTTGTTTCTGTAGAGTTGAATGTAAAATTAGTCCTAGGGGTTTAGGAGTGGGATGGCTTTCATCTTGCAGTTGGGAATTTGGGGTCAACTCTAAGTATCTTTTTGTAGTGTGATAGGGATAGCCAGAGTATGGCCGGTTGGCTTTCGGTTTCTGTCGGATTTTGTCTTCATTCTCTCGAACTTGGACCAATCTCTCTCAAGTTTTGAGTGCATTATTCCTAGTCTCTTTTACTTTTAGCTAAGAATGGGGTTATGGGTTTTACGAGAGGGATTTAAGGCGCTCAAAGAATCTTGTGGTGGCGACACTGGTTTTCTTTTATGGTCAAGGTTTAACGCTTATCACATAAGCTTTGACTGATTTAGTAATAATCCAGGAGATAAAAGTTTAGAGTGTTAAACCCAGAATATGAATACGTAGAGGTAGCAATCAGAACACGTTTTTTTGTGGATCACGATCTGAGTATATGGATGTGGGTTTTGGCTATCAAGCTTGTCTCTTTTTTATTAAAAAAAAGTTGGGAATAAAGGTGATGCAATACAGTTATCGATCTTCTTAGTATGAACTAATAAATGGGGAGTATATTACTTTGGTATTTGAAGGTTGGCTCTCAAGGCTTTTACAGATCAGAAAAGGCGTTTTTTCCCTCACCTTGATGAGGATCCTACTGAACCAAGTGCAAAGAAACAATGTAGCCCACACCAAGTTACTGCAAATCATCCAGAAGAAGTTACTGATGATAAAACGCTGTCGAGTGTGCTGGCTCGTTTGGAAAAGGAAGTACCAAATCTGAAAATATTAACCTACGAACGACTGGACTGGTTGAAAAGAGCTTCTTCACTCCCCTCTTCAGCAAATGACAACCCCATGGAAACGCCGAAAGAACACGGCTTTCACATTTCAGCTAGAATGAAACCAAACTCTGCAGCCGATGTTTCTCTTGATAAAGTTGCTGTATTAGAGCTGAACTTTCCAAATATTTTCAGAGCCGTAGTGTCTTTGCATCCGGCTGGATCTATTGATCCAGATGCAGTAGCATTCTTTTCTCCTGACGAGGTGAGTTTCTATAAACATCTATAAGTTTACTTGTCTTCAAATCTTGGTTCATTTACTGCCGTGTGAGTTTAATCAGTGTTGGCTACTTGCTTAGTTGTCGCCACATCCAATTGATTTCATAACTATATCATGATAGCGTCAAGTCTTTCTCCAAACTGTACATAGTAGTTTGCTTAAGAAGAGCTAACAGATTGGGTGTTATCACTAAACCACCTAAGAGGTGTTTGTTTAGTCGTCCAGTACTTGGTTCAAGCCCTCTCTAAGATACCCAATTTAAATTGTTTCTAGTTCCCCAAATGTTGTCGCATTTGGCGAGGGACCTAGGGACTAAAACCTCGTAAAAAAGTACGTATATAGACCTCGCATTTGTATCGATCTTGTAACCAGTAATCATTAATCTCAAATAGTGATCATAGGATAAACCTTTGTTTTGTGTACATATCTCATTATACAGGTCCAATGTTAACATATACCTTATAAATTCTCTATAGAACCTTGGTTTGCTCTATGATTGGCTAGTTATCGTCGTACATCCGAAATCTCTTCTTTACCTTTAGTAGTTGTCTATTACTTGGTTGCTTTCGTGAGCTTACGGTGATTAATTTTCCACTCTTTTGGCAGGGAGGCAGCTATATACATGCAAGAGGTGTTTCAGTATATCACATATATAGACATATAACGGTATTTTTCACTGCTCATTCCTTTTAATATATATTCAAATTCCTTGAGACGAAATATTGATAACTGGTTTGTTTAGGAACATGCTTCGCTGGCTTTGCAATATTTCCTTGGACTTGAAGCTGAAACAACTTTATATTCCCTATTGGTAACAACTTGGTCTATTAGTGTTTATCTTATATCCCTGTCTCCCCATTTCTACAAACTAAAGCTACTGTGTTCTCTGGAATTCCTATGTAGCACTGGATTTGCAGCTACCAAAATGTGTTCACAAAAAGTTGCAGGTTCTTATTCTTATAACGATTTTAAAGCCATTTTTCTTAACTTCTTTACCTTCAAGCTGTAATTTTTTTTCTTATTCAGTAAATGCTGTCGATTGCTAGCAATGGACCGGCAATTAGCTTTGTTATTGCCTCCAATTTATCGCCCTTACCAGCACTTCTCTCCGCTCCTGGTTTCTTCTGCTCAGCCCAATTCAAATTCCTCAGCGAAGGATCAGCTATCAGACCGAGCTTATCATATTGGGTGTTTCTTGGAGAAAGTTTAAAATGTTTTACCGATAGCCACTAACCAATCAGTAAGCTCTTTAGAACCTATGCTTTCATCGGATAGAAATGTCTTTGTTTCTTGTAGACGAAGGAAATAAAATAAAGGTTCGAGTTCCAAGGCCAATGCTGGCTTACTTAGTGATTATTCATGACTTAGAATTGGTCTGCCAAATTAAAAAAAAAAAAAAAAAAAAAAAAGGAATTCAAAGGATTAGGATTTTGAGCAATTTATGGGCACTTGTTTCCATTTGAGTAGAAAACCCGACCACAAAAGTTGGTATGACTCATGTTTTGTTTATGCATCAGAAACCTTGGTGCTAACAAGTAGATTGCTCTCTCCCTAATATGAACTCTTCTAATATTTTTCTTTTATATAATTTTAGATGTTGTAACGTGTAGTTCTTTGCATGTTTGGATTTGGGAAATGACAGTATGTGATAGGTGAAACCCAATTTAATTGTCAGTTTTGCCTCTGAAGCTCCTTTACGCTCTATTGAAGATTATTTGTTCACATTTACAGCGTTGACAATTCATTTAGCAAATGAAATTGTACTTTTATTTTATTTTATTATCTTGCCAATTATAGAGCAAGGGTTGGATTTTCTTGTGTGAGAAAGCTGGTTAATTTGACTTGTACGTATTTCTCTCCTCCATAAAGTGGGACTCTTTTTCTGTTATCCTTGTAGGTTACAAAACAAAATTCTCGCTGGAAAGTTTTATTGCGGACAAAAATCATTAGCCAAAGGCCAAACACAATTGAAAAAATAATGCTATTTTTTCCCCTCCTGTTTCCCCCGGACAAAGGAATACGTGGCATTCGTGACGTGTCGTAGTATTGAGTTAAATAAACATAATATTTTCATCCAGCGCCTTAGAACAATAATGTTCCTCTTTCACTTCCTCACTTTCAAACAAAAATTTGCTTCCACGTTCTGGGATGGGACTTTTTAAGTTCTAAGTCTTAGAACACAAAAATGTCCCACACCTATTCATTACCACTTAGAAAAGAGGTTTAGTATATTTCAACACGTCCCTTAATATTTGTTGATAGAAACAAATCAATTGGAAGTTTTCTTTTCTTTTATCTTTTTCTTGTTTCATTGTCTTCATGTGGCTGTGGGCACATCAGAGTCCCGCTCTTTACGGGACACCATTTAAATGCCACGTGGGGTCCACTTTCTGTCAACAATTGTTGTTGCCCTAAATTCATCCATGTGGAGAGAGTAGATACTAGAGCGAGGTCAACAAAATAATCTTCTGAACTCCTCATTTTGCTGAATGAAGTTTTTAATTCTTTTTACTTTATTGTTATTTGGACTTTGACCTAGAGTTTTAAATCTTGGATATCTGTTCCATTTTATAAAATCTAAAAATACCGCAAATATTAATCAAATATCAAAGAAACATCAAAAATCACTTTTAATAATTCAGTACTATTAATCAAATCAAAAGATAAATTTATGGAGAAAGAAACAGAGAGTAAAACACTGCTTAGTAGTAATATTGTATTTAAGTTATAGTACACAATACAATGGTAACTTTTATATATGCTTAATTGATAAGTGATCATTAAGGGAATTTCATGTGAAGTTTTATAGGTATCAAATTTAACGGCATATTTTTGGATTTTTTCGACTCTAGGAGTAAATTCGGATGTTTTCTCAATAATATTTTTTTTTTGAAAAAAAACTTAACTAAGACTTCAGGAGGAGAGAGTAATATTTTGTACTATGTTTATCCTCACTATTTGAAACTAGAATAACTGTTTTACCGTTATTGTTAATTACTATAATCACGCTTAATTTACTTAATCTAGTCAAAACTATCATCTCATTTCTCTCTCTCTCTCTCTCTCTCTCTCTCTCTCTCTCTCTCTCTCTCTCTCTCTCTCTCTCTCTCTCTCGCTCGCTTCAGTTTAAATTTCATGACCTAAAATTCGTTACAACTTCCGAGAGTTAATCGTCATTTTTCTCTTCTCTTCGCCGATGAGACACCACCTTCGTCTGCAAGCCTTCTCTTCTTCGTCTATAAGTCTTCTCTTCGCTCTTCCCTTTCTCTTCCCTTCTGCAAAACCTAGAAGATGAAAAAGAAGACCTCGTCTCCAAAATCGAAACCCATACATGATGAAGATACAAGGTTTGAGTCACCAAGCAGACCACCCAAAGTACCATTGGAAACTCAATTCACGCCTCGTAGGAGTCCAAGAGTGGGTCTCGAAATGGTCCGCGAAAGAAGCCAAACCCCAACCACCGGGCCTACAAAAAAGCGAAGATCTCGTCTGTCTCAGGGGGGCCCCGCGAAAAAAAAGCTGAAGAAATCCGAAGCACTATCTTCTGGGTCATCTGATTTTGATCCTGGCGCCTATATCATGCAAGCAAATACAAATGTTTGTGAAGAAGAAAGGCCGGTGGTAAGGAATCTGGTAAGGAAACTGTTGATGTTTTGCTTAGATAATGCATGCAATGATATTTTGCGTCAACAAACTCTTCATAAGGTGAGAACGCTGCCAGGAAACAATGTGTGGGTTAAAGTTATCCCGTGCACATAGTTTTGGAACAATGTCGTCACCAAAATGTCACATCGTCACGAAACACAATGTACAATGAAGTGGTCACAAACATAATATTTCGTGACGAAGTGGTCACGAACACTCTATATCGTGACGATGAAGTGGTCAGGAACACAATGTTTCGTGACCACTTCGTCACGAACACAATGTTTCGTGACAACGTGGTCACGAACACAATGTTTCATGACATAGTTGTCACGAACACAATATTTCGAGACGAAGTGGTCACGAACACAGTATTACGTGATGAAGTGGTCACGAACACAATGTTTCGTGACAACGTGGTCACGAACACAATGTTCTGTGATAGTGGTCACGATATACATCTGTTGTAACAATGTTATTGACTATTATACTGGAGTTTTGATATAAAGTTAACCAGATTTTGGATCATGTTGATAAGTGTGCTTGAATATGTTTACAGGGTTGGATTCGGTATATACAAGAAGAGGATATCAAAGAGGGATATTCTATTAACTTTCATAGAAACCATAATGGTTTCAGTGAGGATACTGGTATGACAATCTCCCAAAGAGAGCTTTTCAGGAAGAGTTGTTTCGGGCAATTTCTTGATTTTCCTTATCTGATCAGGCTATTTTGGCGATACTGGAGTTTCGAAAGACACTCTTTATATTAAGATCGGTGGACAACCCAGGGAGTTCAACAAAGAACAGTTCGCGCAGATAATGGGACTGAAGTTTGATCATGACTTTGATTACCGAGAAGAGTACTCGAACGTGGTTGACAAAGGCTTGTACCATGAAACGTTATGTGATGGCACCCTGTATACTAAGTATGACAAAATTGCTTCTATTGCGACGCAGGTCAAACAGACCTGGGGTGATGAGAAGATGGTAAGACTTCTTCTAATACACTTTTTGTACAATGTCCTCCTCGCGTCTGAGAAGACGGTCAACCTGCCCAACAAAAATTTCATCAAGATGGTGGACGACCCCGACGTGTTTAACATGTATCCCTGGGGTAATGTAGTGTGGAATTTTTTTATGGATTCAGTAACCAACTTTGTCACGAAGGCGAAGAAGAACTTATCTTCGGGGAAGGACAAGCACAATAAAATTCATTTTCTAGGTTTCCTAATCCCGCTCTTGATTTGGAGCTATGAATGTATTCTCAAGTTTAACGCAGTCCAGTTTGCTCGCGTCCCGAACCCAACGGGAGTCCATTGATCAAGAAATGGACATCTGTCGACCGAAGTGTGTTTAAGTCCCACATAGCTCGAACTCGTTTTAAGGATGTAATATATTGCGTGCTATAGAACTACATACATAATTGTGTTTTTTTATGCCTAATTGTTTGTTTTCAGCTCAAATTCAAATTAATCGGGAGTCCGGTCGAATCAACAGAGCCTGTGATGAAATCACCCTAGTCGGGGACTAAGAGAAAGCCTATTGACGATGGCCTCAGATCGTCAGACCTATAGGTATAATATAATAACTGATAACATAGATATAAAATTATAATATTTATTGACTATGTCTTGACGGTGTTGTCACGAAACTAATTGGTTTCTTAATGATATTGTAACGATAATTTCAAACATTGTGAATTTTTTTTCTTTTTCATACGTTCGGTTTTCGGAACTGGAATATGTAGTCCAATCTTTTTGAGGAGAATTTAGTAGGTTTAAAAATGATGTATTTTCTTTGATACGCGATGAAGTAAAAAAATCGTCGTTGCACATGTTCTCCCCCCTTCCTCGGCCAAATCAATCTCAGCCAATGAGTCTTTGTCGAGATCCAGCAACAAAAAAGGCGGATAGGAAGAGAAGAATGTCGCAGAGAGAGACAAGGAACATCAAAAGATATATATACTGAAGAAGAAGAAAAATAAGAAGGAAAAAGAGGATAGGAAGAAAACAAAGAAAGTTAGGAAGAGTCTGCAAAGGGAGATGAAGTGGAAAAGAAAGACGGTTGTAAAGTGGAAATGTTTTTACGGAGGAAGGACGGTGATGATCACGACGAAGACAATCATTCCAATAAATTGACATAGGAGCACAAGAACCAGCGCAAGAACCCTCAGGGTAGTGACTGCAGGTCAAAAGACAAAGCACAAGTGACTTAGGAATCCAAACTCCCAACCGTCCAGTCGAGGGGGTTGGTCAGGTAAATTCCTTGGTTGTTTTCGTGTCATCCTTGAAGAGGAATCTCCCGAAGTTGACAATCGTGTCCTTTCCACATGAGAAGTCATTAAGCTCGAGGAAGTCGCCGACCCATTACACGCCTACACCCCTGTCTCCCATAATTCAAAATTTTATAATCACAGAAGAAGTTAGAGTAGTACCCTTTTTCCGAGCCAATGGTTGACCCCTTAAAACTTGAATTGGATAGCCTAGAGAAATGGATAAAAACTAGTATGCTAAAACCCATGAAAAACATGTAAGTATATTTTATTTCGTGGAAACATGGTAACGAAGACGCTTTTTGTGACAACATGGTCACGAAGACCCTTTTTCGTGACAATATGCTCACTTAAAATTCCTAAACAATTTGATAACGGTCGAAAATACTTGGTTTCATTTTGCAGGTTTATTTATAGGGAGAAGGATGAAAATCTCAATCCTCATTTTAATTATACTGTGGTGATCATTACCAATAAGACTTAGTTTTATAATTTGTTGGCAACGAATCGTTGGTTGGACGGAAAGGTATGTCAGGAACTGGTTTATTAGCGCCACCGACTTCACATATGGAATTTCCCCTGCTGTCTTTTAATGTGTGCTTGTTCGAATTTTTTATTTTTATGTGAATTTACATTTTTCATAAGAACACTGTGACATATTGTCGAATAATATGTTACACTTTTTTCTATTTGTGTGATTGTAATAACTGACAATAAAGAATGCTCGTACTGAATAAAATATATATGATATTTTTCCGCTTATTTGTTGACCTCGTCATGTTTAGTGACATGATTGTCACGTTTTGTTTGACATACAAATTAGTGACCAAGTTGTCACCTGCGACTAAAATGTTGACACATTATTTATACTAATACATCGTGATTTGACACATCCATTTATATTTTTGTAGCACATCAACGTCACATTCTACCACTTCAAGAAGAAGGGGAAGCTGCTAAAGATGTCCGAGTCATTCACGACTACAGACACATACTTCGATGTCTTCTTGTCTGCCATAAAGAATGAGTAGGATACGACCAATGATAAAAGTTTATTCAACTCGTCAAAGAATATTTATTTACTGGATCACATACTTGGAGAAGGTAATGAAGATTTGATGCTGAGAGCTTGGTCGGAGGTGGGGAAAGTGTACATGCCGTACACATATCAGATCACTAGATCTTTTCGGTCATCGATTTTTGTCGGCGAAACACCATGGCTTATGACTCGATGAGATCAACGTATGCACGCCGCAAAGTTGAACTGTCATCATTTGCTTCGTTTCTTCTCCATGTTCTTAAAGTATTTGTATGGACGACGGAAAGCTTTCTCCATTTTTTTTGTCATGTGCGGATACTCCGCAACAAACCAATGGGTAAGAATCATAGTTTCTTATTTAATCTATGCTAAATATTTTACTAAATGTACTATGCTTTTTAAGGAGCGACTGTGGAATGTTCTGTATTAAAGTGGCAGAATACCTTAAACACGACATTCCACTAAAATGTTTGACGCCAGCGTCCATGGAAAACCACCGGAAGAAGCTCACGATTGAACTCGAAAAGCATGGTGCGATGAAGGTCTTAAACTACGAAGAATCATTTTAGTCTTGAACAAACAATATTGATTTTTGGGTGACATTTGCATTGTCACATAACATGATTAACTTATACATGATACTTATATACCACTAAATGAAACTTATTAGCTAGACTCTTTTGTATGTATGTGCTACTGATTTTTGGGATGTATAATATTCACTCACTGATTTTGTATTGAAATTATGTTATACTCATTTTTACCACTTATAAAATTTAGCAATATTCTCCAGAAGTCAGGATTTCGTGACGATGTCGTCACGAGAACACAATATTATCACGCAATTGCGATTACTAATTACACAAATACATCTAATACTAATATAAAATATGTAGTTCAACTACTTAAAATACATTACAATAACATTCAAGATTTATAGAAACAAAGCAAGCGTTAACAAACTAAGTAAACGTTAACAAACTGACAAAGAGTTAACAAACAAACAAAAATTCCAAGCGTTAACAACTTGAGGAGATACATAAAAATGAACCTATAAAATAAGATAGAAAACTTCAAAATATCGTATAGGAGGCTTTAAATCTTCTATAAACTAAATCTATGTCGATCTCGCTCGATTTGGTGAAAAAATATAATATTTCGTGACCAATTCATCACGAACATTTCATATTTCGTGACAAAATTTTGACAGTTTCATGACGAACTTTTGTCACAAAATCACAAATTCTCATGACGAAGTTGTCATGAAAATGTCAAAATGTTGTCACAAAATATTAGATGTTTTTTCATAAACTACGAATACCTAACTATATGGAGTTAGTTTTCAATATTTATCTTTCATTTAATCTAATTATATTGTAAACTATCACTGTGAATACAAAATATTTCAAATAAATGTGTACCTCATCATACAATATGGATACTTTCAACATCTCATTCAATAATAAAATATCACTGTTTATACAATACATTTTAAATAAATTCGCGCCTCGTCATATAATGTACGCGACCACATAAGATTTCGTTACAACACTGTCACGAAACTTAATATCAAGTCTCTCTAGGTTTGAAGTCTTATGTTTCGTGTCACATACTAGTTGGTGACATCAAGCTTACAAAGCATATCACTATCAGTCAAAATTTGTATGAAAATGAAAAACTTACCGGAGTGAACTGATTGGTAGGCGGAGATTAATCGGAGCTTTGTTCCCTTAATTGGGCGAGACTCGATACGCCGAAACTTCTGAGTTTTTATTTTCGGGTTTTGTATGATGCGGGTGGGAATTGTGTTTCTGGGTATGCCATTTATGGAGATTAGGAGGCCAGACAAAGAGGAAATATGATTTACGGGTATATCCATTGACGAAGATGACGAGGTCTACGTATAGCCATTGACGGGGATGACGAGGTGAGAGGAGAAAGACGACTTAGATTTGGAAAGAGGAAGGGGAGAGAGAGAGACGTTATTAAGCATGAGGGTAAATTTAAGATTTTTATTTTCTCTCTCTTCCCGATCTTCTAGCTGAGCCTTTTTTAAAAAAATATAGTTGGAATTCAGTCCGATTTTACGCATATAGATAGCAAATACTACATATTTATGACTCGCCAATCATTGTTAATCAAATATCAAGTAAAACCAAAAAATCAAATTTAAAGTTTTGTCTTCAAAAGACAATGTCATGGATCTCACAGCCTTATAAGACACCAAACTCCCATCACCCCACTTGAAGAAGAAGTCACCATCCTCTAAGCTTTTGCTTTTCCTGAACCCATTCAAGAACAACAAATATGGTTAGTACCAACGTAGTCAAGAATTCACGATGACACATTATCAGCTACTAAAAAAGCTTCGGTAATCAGTAAAAAATCTTTCCCTTTAGTCTTAAGGTAGGCAGGACAGTTCCTAAGCAAGAGTCCCTCAACGATGTGAATCTCCTTCATTAGCTCGGTAATAGTGTAAGTATCGAAAGATTAAGGTAGAGTTTCCAAGATCATATCTATTTTGGTTTCTCCATCAATATTAGGTCCAAGGATTTCCATGTCATTGAGATAACTTATGATCAGTATCATGTGTTCTGTAACAGGAGTCCTAACTTTCATGCGACAGTTCACAAACATCACGATGTTATCTAGCTTGACGCCCTTGTCCTCCAAACATCTCATGGAGATTGAAGAGTATGTTATATGCCGAATCAATATCACGATGTTGTTGTTGCAACACATTGTTCATCGATGCTAAAATATAGCACCTTGCAATCTTATCGAATCGAATCCAGGCAACTAGTGTTGGAATAGGTCTAGGGTTAAAGAAAAATATAACATTAATCAAATTAATGGCGGAATTTAAAAATTTCTTTTTCAAGTAAAACAATTTTACTAACTTAGAAAAAACATATACATGTTATATATTAAAAGCATTATTTATATTACTAGAATACCAACCTTTCTTTGTAGCTTGATCTTGAAGCGTCTTGAGAAAGGTAGATCTTCTTCCTTAGCTCGCTCGTCACCTTCACACCTAATCTTGAACTCGAGAAACCTAAGATTTCTATTACAAGAGTCTATAGAGGTTTTGGAAGGATTTGTGTGTGGGCACAATTAAACAATATGAACCAAGAACAATTCTTGAATCATAAGCTAATTCTCTAGATCAAGTATGGATCTAGGTGCAAAATAAGAAGAGTATTTTCTAGAGAGAGAGAGAGAGGGGATCGGCCACATTAGGGAGAGAGCAAGAAAAAGCTTAAACTTCACATCTCTATGTGAGGCTCTATTTATAGGAGAAGGAAAAATCTATAAAGGTCAATTATTCATTCATGAATGAATAATGTATTCATGACACAATATTTTATTTTCCCTTCCCCTTTCCCTCTTTGTTTGGCCGGCCATGCACCTTGCATTAGTGAGGAAATTTATTTCCTCACTTAGCACATTTGTTTCCTTCTTAAGGAAATTCATTTCCCTTTTTCTTTTGGGTAATTATCCTTATAAGAAAAGGAAATAAAACTCTCCTCTTGATGCACTATCTTGGCCGAACTCTACCTAGGGGGGGGGGGGGGGGGGGGAGCATCTAGATGCTTCCTCATTTCTTTTAAGACAATTCTTAAAATACCCATTGTAGAATTATAATTGCACAAATAACGAAATTAATTTCATAATGCCTTAAACGACTTTTTGGCTTTAGAAATTAATTTATATTTTCATCAAATGAAATTATTCAAAATCTTATTTTGACATTCACATCATTATATGTCCTTGTGGATAAAAATACCCTTTAGACATTTTCCGAGAAAAAGTCTAGTTCAACACTTGAATTTATTTTGACTTAGCTTCTAGCTTAACAATCCTACTCTAGTGACCTGTAATAGTAACCTTATGGATCCAAATGAACAAAGCTTGAGCTTCTATACTCGGACTCAAAAGTTCTCAATCTTTTTTCGAGTATTAGCTTAATGTCGACTGACTCCACTAAAGAGTCGACACTGAGAATCTCTCGGTTCAAATGGATTTATTTTCTACTCGAGTTCAACTTAATTATATTGAGCGGATCCATTGAATGTTATCTATGTTTACCCTTCATGAATATCATCAACTAGTTGGGATTTATAAAATTACCATTTTACCCTTCTAGTTGTTATTTCCTCTACTCCTTTGTTACTTGTGAATAATTCAGAAACAATGTATTGACGAGGAGCTAACAAGTCACATTGTTTCATCCTAATAAAGTCGCTACTTAAATTTGGACATTGCGCAATTCATTTATTCACAATCCAAGTAATAAAGCATGAGGTGATATATATTGCATCTCAGCAATCTTGTACATGAATTCCATATCAATGAGAACTTCACAAAATTGGTTCATGACATCTTCATAACTTAATATTTCACCAATAGGCTTGTCTAGATCACACATTGGACCTAGAATTTGACTTTCTCAAATGATAGTATTAATGCTATGAAATGACATGTCTCATTTCAGGATTTAGGTAAGCATGATGCGATTCATATGTAGTGACCTTGAGATAGAAGATGTTAAATGGTTTGTTCTTCTATTGTCTCTAAAGGTGCACTGATCAATTCAGTATCTTCGAAAGATACACTGGAAGAACTACAAAGTTCCTAACTCTCTATGTCTCGTAACCAGACATCCTAGATTCTTCCAACAATCATACTGGGATCACTAGTCCGTTGATCTTTAAATTGAGAATATATCGTTTTAGTCAAACCATGAAGAGTTTGTTCACGCAAATCTACATTTGTCTCTTCATACATTGTTAGGTTTGATTAAAGACTATAAAGACTATTGAATATCATAAATCTTCAATCAAACTAACAAGGAATGAATGAACGTTTCAACTTTTATTAATTTAATCAGCAAATTACAAAGATTTATATATTACATCAATATGTAAATAAACAATCTTCTAATAAGGACTTTACAAAGATTTATATATTACATCAATATGTAAATAAACAATCTTCTTGTGGGCATCTCTGCCAACAACTAGGGCGTCCTTGTCCTCTTGAGTCGAATCATTATTCGTTTCAGGAAGACATGGGGTGATGAGTATCCATTTGTGCTTGTCCATAGTAAGGACGATGTCTATGTTACGTTTCTAATCTACGTAGTCTTTCCATTCTAGTTTATTCGAGGAAATGATTAATGAAAAAGTGTTTATAGACGTATTGTTGATTGTTGAAACAATTTATGATAAGTATTTTGTTTGAGATTTTAAGTTCAAGTTTAAACAAGAAAAATCCAAAGGTGTTATGAACAAAATGACACTTTAATCCTTTGAGGGAAGGCCGCAAATAGTCGCCTTTCATAATTAAATGACACATAATTAATCCATCGTCATGATGTCAATACATCTACGTTTGACTAGCCGCCTTATAAAAAATTTGATCACTCAAATCTTTTCGCAGGGCCTCGAGGGAGCATTACTAGAGATTGAGTCTAAGTGTGTAACCAACCACTTAGTTCAAGAAGATCTACTTTGTCTCATCGTTTCACTTTTGAACGTAGCTCTACAAGCAATGTTAAGGGCAATGCGCCGTTGAGTACTCTCATCAAAGAGAGGGTCACGAGGGTGACTCTTAGTCTGGCGAGTACAACCCTCCCAGGAGGGTTGTACTTATTGTTTGCAACCCGCAATCCCCAACACTAATGTAAAGTGCACATGCCGCAGGACTAAGAGTCACTCTCGTGGCCCTCTCTTAAATGAGAGTACTCATAGACGTATTGCTCCTAACATTGCTTTTATAGCTACGTTCTTAAGTGAAACGATGAGACAATGCCTCCCCTCGGCGGATTGTTTTCAAAGTAGATCTTGTTGAACTAAGTTGTTGGTTACATTGAAGAGTCCGTTGATACATTGAAGAGTTTGTTCACGAAAATCTACATTTGTATCTTCATACATTGTTAGGTTTGATTAAGGACTACAAGACTATTGAATATCATAAATCTTCAAACAAACGAAAAAGGAATGGATGAACGTTTCAATTTTTATTAATTTAATCAGCAAATTACAATAAGGACTTATGAAAGATTTATATTACATCAATGTGTAAATAAATAATCTTCTTGTGGCATCTCTGCCAACAGTTGCATGGCATGCCTCGCACAATTTTTTTTTTATAAAGATGCAAAATTCTTGAGCTATTTATGGAAAACATTGTGGAGAAATTTGGGAACAAAACTATAATTTTCTACTACTTGTCATCCACAAACCAATAGGCAAACTGAAGTCTTAAATAGATCATAGTCTACTTTGTTGCATGCTATCATTCCAAAAAACTTGAAAGTTTGGGAAGATTGTTTGCCACATGTTGAATTTGCATATAATCATAGTGTTCAATCTGCAATTAAGTTCTCTCCTTTTGAATTTTTTTAATGGTTTTAATCCAATAACACCTTTGGATTTTATCTCTTTACCTATTGGTGAATAAGTTAACATATGGGAAAAAGAAAGAAGATCTCATGAAACAGATTCATGAGAAGACAAGCCAAAACATAGAGCGACGGACTGAGCAATACGCAAAGAATGCCAACAAGAGCCACAAGAAAGTGATATGTGAGCCCGAGGATTGGGTCTGGCTGCACATGAGAAAGGAGCTATTCCCTGAGCAAAGACATTCCAAATTACTTCCAAAGGGAGACATACCATTTCAATTTGTGGAGCACATCAATGATAATGCCTACAAGCTTGACTTACCAAGTAAGTAAGGTGTAAGTGCAAGCTTTAATGTTTCTGACTTATCATATTTTTGATGTGGGTGATTTGAGAAGAAATCGCTTTCAAGAAGGGGAGAATGAGGAGAATCGGGGAGCTAAAGTGGATACAAGTGATCAAGGAGCTCAAATGGATGGAATTTGATCTGAAATGACTAGAAGAAAAATCTCACGTGATCCATTAAGCTTGCCTAGTGGGCCTCTCACAAGGTTTAAGGTTAAACAACTCAAAGAGGCTCTAAATGAGTTGATTCAACAAGTTAATTCATTTGTGCCAAAAGTTAAAGCAAATCTGAAGTAAGAGAGTCTAATTACCATGATTAACGTTCTAGAAGAGTAATCAAATCGCCTAGGTCATTTTTAGGCATTGGATCCACATTTTAAGCATTAAATAAGGTTTTTTTTACTCTTTTCGGACCTACTTTTATAACTACTCAGAGAAGTTGGATGAATTTGAGGTGTTTATACGTATTACGTGTGTTGTTTAGTGTGTTTTTATGTCAAAAACTTTCAGTTTCAAAGTTATAATGACTGAGAGTTATTGGCATTTAGTTTTCAGATTTTATTACTAGTGTCTTTAATGTTGATTTCAGATTTGTTGAGAATTTTTTTTTGGTCTGATTGTAAAGCCTTTCAAAGGCTATAAATAATTGTTTAGAAAAATGTAATCAGACAATTCCCTTCTAAATAAAATATATGTGAGTTTGTGTCTTTTTCTTGTTCTTGAAAAGATTTGTTTGAACTTATCAAGTTTTTTTTTGTGGCGTTCATCAACTTGACTTATCATCTCGATTCTTAAGCGTTCATCTTAAGTATCTTGGTGTGACGCCATAAATATTGTAAGTTTGGTTATTATCTCTTTAGATATTTGGTCAAATATCAACATTCTAATCCTTTTCAATCTTGAGTCTTCTTCAATTCTTGTTATTGGGTCTTATCGCATTTGTTGGTAAATATCATATTCAACTGGCTCCATTATAAGCGTAGAGATTAACCTCTTTTAGATGTAAAGTGTCTGTTCTGCGCTCCGCATCGATAAAAAAAAAAGTCAAATTTTAAAATCTTAGAAGCGAGATATTATTTTTCCTTAGTCATAAAGTAACAAATGCAAGACTTTTTTTAATTAAAATGGTGACCATTAGATCTTTGTTATTAATCATATTAACCATACATTACACATGATACTACCAATTACATTAAATTAGAAAATTTGAAGACCTTTGGACTCGAAGTCCTTCTCATTCCAGTCGATTCTCTTCTTGTTTCCCACAATTTATTAGTATAATGAATTTCCGTTGCTAAACCTAAGTCTATAGTCAGCGGGTGAATCTTAATGTTACTCATATAATTTACTAATTTTATTTGTCAAACACTTGGTAACCCACATATAAAAGTAAAGATCTAGGAAAACGACAAAAGAATGGACCATGACACCATGAAATCAACAATGCAAAAGATCGATTCGTTAAAAAACAAAAGCTACAAGGGTTGGTCCCAAAGCTATGACTCCTATAACAAAATAATAAACAGTTTGGTGGGGTTTTGTGAGCTTCACATTTATTGATTAATCCAAAGCAGGCATATGAGTTTCAAAAAATCCAAAGCAGGCACTGCAAAATGATATTTTTACATGTTAGCTGAGACACGTGTCTTGAAATTAGTGTTGCCAGCTACACTATATGATATACACTCTACCATCTATATATCAATAAATAAATAAACAGCGATCATAGTACAAATTTATAGTAGACACTAGGACAGTGGTGTAAGAGATTATATTGAAGGTCAAGGCTTGAAGTGTGAGTATCTATCTGATAATAATAAAAAAGACTTGAAGTGCGAGTGTCCAACAAATAGGACGCTAATTTGATTTCACCGAATAGGTCGGTATGTTTTAAGTTGTCTTGTGATGCTGTTGTACAGATTCAGAAAATAAAAAAATAAAAACTGTTTGCCTTTTTTTCTTATAGAAAAATAATATTTTAGGTTTCGCACCTATCTTATCTTCATTCGAAATTTATTTTTTAATCATCAAAGATGATTTGAACATAGCATCCCACAAACTTGTACTAACTTGTCACAAATGATTTTTCGTTCTGGCTGAGTTAAAAAATAAATTACTAAATTAGTTACCCTCTATATGGTTAGAAAGAATTGAAAGAAAGAAGACATTAGAAAAAAACACATATACAATGAACCAACAAATAACAAGTTCTCATTTACCAAATGTTCTTGGTATCTACAATAAGCAGAATAATAATAATAATAAAGTTTCAAAGATTTTCTTGAGACACCAATTAACTTGATAATCCCCCAAAACTAACAATTACCTTATCAACATCATCTTGACCTTAACCCCCAAACAACACCAAAAAAAAAAAAAAAAAGCTCTATCTACACCTAAAAGAACAAACACCAAACAAAAAAGAACCAACAATTTGTAACAAAAAAACGGAAATTTTCAACGGCCATCGGCGGAAGTGAAGGAGTCAGCGAAGCCGGTGGGTCGAGCGGGAATACTTCCTTTACTATCCTCCAATCCGACGTAGCTAAACTCTCTCCCCTCGGACTCTTGCCAGCCTTTGACCATCTGGTTGAGGGGGAGCGTGTAATCGATCCCCGAGTACTCGTCGGAGTAATCGTGGTAAAGCGGGGTCCACTTCTCAACTAGCTGGGCCAGCACGCTGACTGCGTGGCCCATGTCGGGCCTCTGACTGGGCTCGCGGGCCGCGCAGTGCCCCGCCAGCTCAGCCACCGCCGCCACGCTCTCGTCGTCGAGCTTGCTCAGGTCCAGAGCCGGGTCTAGAGCCTCGCTCAGCTTCTCCCGATCGGACTTTATGTTCCAGAACCAGGCTGCCAGGTATTGCTGCTCCTCCGCCCGGGACTCGTCCAGTGCCATCATCCCCGTCAGAAGCTCCATTAGGACCACCCCGAAGCTGAACACGTCCGCTTTCGTCGTTATCTTCCCCGTAACTGAACCCCACGCAAATTCACGGTTTTCATTAGCCTTGGGATGGGAGACAGTTTAGGAGTTTTTTTTAAGCTTAAGAAAAGGCCAAAAGATGTATACTTTTTTATTATTATTCAGTTTGAGATATGGGTAAAGCACCACCAACTTTCTAGTGTGAATAACTACAATGAGATATGGGTTAAGCACAAATCCATGGTTTTCATTATGTACTTACCAATTTGTTTTGTTCATAATAATGGCCAATACAGTAAGAAAGATGGGAAAACAGAGTGAAAATAAAATCTTGTGTGTGACTCGGGATGGGAGTTTTTAAGGTTAAGAAAAGGCCAAAAGAGATACTTATTTTATATTCAGTTTAGGTACCAACTTCCTTATGTGAATAACTACTATGACAGCATGGTCAGATTAATTTTATTTTAATCGTGATTCTCTTACATTCACTGCCAAGTTTTAGCTCAATGCCCATAACACTAATAAACTAGTGAAAAGTGAATGCGTTCTCAAATAAAACAATAAGTAAATGAATGTCAACAGAACCTTACCGGCGTATTCTGGCGCCAAGTACCCAAAAGTACCGGCGAGCCTGGTTACGACAGACTTTTCCCCGTTGGGAGCGAGCTTGACGAGCCCGAAATCAGAGACCTTGGCGCGAAAGTCGTCCCCGAGCAGGATATTGGAGGACTTCAGATCCCTGTGAATGAAGCTCTGGTGGGCGAGCGTGTGGAGATACTCCATTCCTCTGGCCACATCGAGGGCCACGTTGAGCCTGGCCTTCCAGGAGAGGGGATCGATCCCGAATGTCTTCCAGTGGAAAAGGTGCCGGCTCAGAGCGCCCTGAGGCATGAACTCGTAGACCAAGAGCCTCTCGTAGCCCTCGACGGAGTAGCCGAGGAGCGAGACGAGGTGTCGGTGCCGCACCTTCGACAGGACGGCGATCTCGGACTGGAACTCATCGATGGCCTTGTTCGATATCGCGCCCGATTCCATTCTCTTGACCGCGATCTTCGTCCCGTCCTCGAGGTCGCCCCGGTAGACCACACCGAACCCGCCCCGCCCCAGCTCGTTCTCCGGCGAGAAGTTCTTCGTCGCGTTTCGCAGCACTTGGACCGAGATCACGAGGTTGCCCGCCTCGATCACGTGGGAGTCCCGGCTCGTCGCGCTCGTCGAGGATTCCGTGTTGAGGCTGTTCGAGACCGCGATTTTCAGGGTGTTTGATGGGTCCGACGGGTCTCTCGGGTGAACCACCAGCGATGACGACCCTTGCCTGGCCGCCGCTGGATCTTTCGTTCTTTTCCGACAACAGTATATCGCGATAGGGATCATCAGAAGCGCCGCCGCGACCGCCACGCTGGCGATCGGAGCGATGATCGGGACAAGGCTCGACCTTTCCGAGCTTTTCTTCAGCAGCGCCGGCGGTGATGGTGACACAATCCCCGTCTTCGGACTCTGGGGGTCCGGATGGATGATATCGCCTTTGTCAGGCTTGGTTTCCGGTTTCCCGGCCGGAATTGGCGGGCTTGTGGGCTCGGTCTTGGTCGGACCACCGGTCAACATCGGATTCCCGTCGAGGCTGAGCTTCACGGACGGAGCGAATTTCGGGAGCGGCGGAGAGAGATTGTTCCGGCTGAGATCCAAGGCGGTGAGGGATTTCAAGGAGGTCCAGCTCTCCGGGACCGGTCCGGCGATGTTGTTCCCCTCGAGGTTGACTTGCCGGAGATTGGCCAGGCTCGCCAGCGAAGGGCTCAGAGTTCCGTTGAGATTCTGCCTGGGGAGGTTCACAACGGAGACTTTTCCGGCGGAGTCACAGTTCACGCCGAGCCAGTGGTCGCAAGGGTTGTTCCCGACCCATCCCGAGACGAGCCTCGAAGGGTAGTTCAGTCCGTCCAGGAATTCAATCAACGCCGTGACTTGGGGATCGCAGACTTCCCCGCAGAAGGAGTTATCTTCTAAAGAAACGCTTTTGGCCTTGAAGCTCGGGGTCGGACCCATGAAACGGTTGTTCCTCAAATCCAGGCTGTCCAATTCCAGAGAGGCCAAGCCCTCGGGGATTAACCCGGCCAACTGGTTCCCGTTCAGATTGAGCTTCCTGAGAGAAGTTAGGTTACCTATACTCTCCGAGATCTTCCCGGTGAACTTGTTGCCGTGGAGGAAAAGCTCGGTGAGAGACAGCATGGAAGTGAAGACGTCGATTGAGCCGGTCAATCCACCGCCTTTTTGGTCGTTGAGCCATATCTTGTTCATCGAACTGAGGCCTCTGAAGCTCTCTGGGACTTCGCCGGAAAATCCGTTGCCGGAGAGAGTCAGGACTTGCAGAGACGACATGTTTCCCAGGAAGTCAGGCAAAGGACCGACCAGATTGCAGTTTCCGCAAGTGAGATTCACGAGCTGAAGGGAATTCGCCAGCCCGATCGGAAAACTCCACCCCGAGCTGGCGTTGAAGCCATTGTCGTCGAGAGCCAGAACTTCGAGCCCGTCGAGTCCGTCGAAGAAGTCGCCGGGAATGGAGTCGAAATCGTTGAAATCGAGGTACAGCCATCGGAGATTTGAGAGGCCACTGAAGCTCGGAAGAGCTCCCGAGAATCCGTTCCTCTGAAACCCTAGATTCTCGAGCATCGAGAGCTTGTTGAAGCTCTTCGGAAGCGGTCCCTTGAGACCTAAGTTCTGGACCTGAATCTGCGAGACTCTCTCGCCGCGGCAGAACACGTGGTTCCACTTCGCCGGACCACACGGGTCCGCGTTACCGGACGGCCATTTCAGGAGCTCCGGATTCTCCAAGCCTCGCTCGAGCTCTCTGAGAACCGCCACGTCACCCGGGTCCGTGACGGAGGAGACCGGTCGGAGACGGAGGAGGGAGAGAGTGAGGGAGAAAATGACGGCCAGAGCGAGCTTTTGTCGGTCTTCCATGGCGGAGATCTAGGAATTGAAGGTTCTCACATGGTCGGTGATGGAAGGTGCTCCTTTATTTTTGTGTGCTGTGAAGAAGTGTTGTGCAAAAGCTATCAACATAATACCAAGGCTATTTTGTTTCTTGTTATAAAACAATACCAAGGATATTTTTACGGATTTGGCCCCTACACTTTTCTCTTTCTTGTATCTGAATCCCTTTCAACTTATTTTCTCCACAATATGAACACTCCCGTTATATGTTAATTGTGGAAAAGAAAATTAGTCAAAGATTTAAAAGACTTCAACTCACATTGTTTGAACTTAATAATTAATAAATATTATGTTTATTTTTAATAAATAAAATATCTACAACTAGCTGTTTATCTCATGAGCGAAAACATCAAATAATAATTGTTATTTCTCTCCCTCTCTCACTCGTCGAATGAAATTCATGAAACTTTTTGACAAATTTAACGTGAATTTATTGTTCTCTATTCTAGCTCGCCCTGCTTTCACGGACCACGGAAGAACGGCCGGAAGTTTCTTTCCGCTGACATGCGGCAGCCAAATTTTTGCGAAAAGTAACACACGGCATGCGGAAGGAAGGCTTCCGTTGCAGACTGCGGAAGGAAAGAATGTATGCGGTGGGTTCGGAAAAAATAAATACCGTTGGAAGAAAAAATTATTCGTTAGTGACGTGGCGGAATCTTAAAAATTGATTTTTTGACCTTTTTTTAATCCATGGATGAAAAAAATTGTATGTTATTATACTTTAACCTCATCCGAATTTTTATCTATAAATACAAATTAATCTCATAACAAATCTCACAACTCATCCAAATTTCTCTGTATAATCCCTCTAAAAATTCTCTTAAGTTTATAAATTCTCTTTAAAAGTTCTACAATTTTATTATGTCTCGGGAATCATCTCATCAAAGAAGTTCTCAGAATCGCTCTCGTACTCTCACAATGAACACTAGAGAATGTAAAACTTGTAATGTTTCAATTTTATAATATTCTAATAAATTTTCAATTATTAATATCAATTTATGATTACATTTCATAACAATACTTTAGTTTCAAATTTTTTACATTTAACTCCTTCAAACATATCATTTAATTAATTGTTCTTTATATTTAAAATGCTACACGGACAAATGGAATGAAGTATTTTCGTCAAGACTCGGCAACGGCATTTTGCACCACGATAAGCGGAAAGAACAATTACGCGGAAGAGAAATTTTCGTTCAAGCGGAATGATTTCCTTCCTTCTTTTCAACAAGTCAAGATGAATTCTAGTACATCCTCTGTAAAATATCAAAAAAGTTATTATTTTATTGTTTATCTTGTAGATGTTTTGAGATGTTTGGATTAGATTCGATAAAATTAGAATTCTAAATGTTAAAAAAAATATGATTATTAAATATAATAGGTTTATAAATATAGGTCATTAATTGCTTTAATTAAAGAAAGTAAACATTAAAATTGTAATTTAGCCAAACTTTTTAATTTGTTAAGTTAATAGCATTTATTGATGAGGTGTCATTTTTTGGATATTATTTTTTACAATTTTATTCTTATTCGTATTTATATAATTAATTATAATATATTTTTTAAAATAGGTTAGTTTTTTTGGACGTATGAATAGCTGCTCCCATTTATATAAATTAATATTTTTATTCCAAAATATAAATAGGAGAGATAAATTAAGTTAATAGTTTTTTTTTACGTTTTGCATGTTATTCCCATTTTTATTGCTTTCTATACTGTTATCAAGTTTATATTAGTTTATTTTCGTTTATTTTCCTATCTTTTAAATCTGGCATTGTGCCTTAATCTGAGACTGATATTTTGTTTGCAGGTTTAATCTTTATTGTCATGGCCAGCAATTCGAGTTTTGAGGTATAATGGTGAGAGAAGTTATTTAAAATCCTGCCCATTTCGTTGTGGTAACCGCATGTAGTGGTTATTTTTTTTTATTTGCCACTAATAATTGGGGGTAGTATTGTCTTTTTATGCTGATTTATATCTGTTATAGCAATTATTCAACGTTCTATTTCGCTACTTATTCTTTAATATAATCAACGTTTGGTTAAATTTGTGTTAATATTTCGACATCAATTTAACAAAAAAAATTAGGACGAATTTGACCCAAAATATTTTTGCGCCCAAGATTTGTAGCTTGATTATGAAAAATAAAATAAAAATAATTGCACGTGATTTCAGGCCGCAATACCTGCATCATTAATCATGTCAATCAATAAAAAAAGTCGAGTAATAAATTTTGAGTAAATGCAAATCTCATTTACTCTGATTTTTCAGTTTCATCCAAAACAAGTTCTCAAAAAATCTCAAATCCACCGCCAAAAAATCGAAGAACCCTACTTTCGACGTTGTAACAAGGTTGAACTCCATTTTCTATTGCCGATTTATTCGTCTGGAGAGGTACGTGTCTTTTTTCTCATTTTTTATTTGTTCGTTGCTAACTCCATCATAGTTTTATTTAATAAATCTCAATTTTTTTGTTTCGATTTTAAAATTTTAAGACCGGAATATAAGTTTGTCTTTAAAGTTTATAAAGCAACATAATTAATTATTCATAAAAAATTAATATATGGAAGTTAAAAGAATACAATAAAATCGTAGCTAGTTACAATTTAAAAAGATCAGTCTTTCATAAGTTTTTGAAACAACAAATCATCTTTTAAAAAACCAAACTAACTAACACTACTTCTTTTAAGACTAGTTCGGCTTGTAAACAAAATAACAAAAGAGTATACAAAAGATGGTTATTTCTTATATGCAATAAACAACCCATTAAACATTTCTGGTGTGTATTATTTTATTTAATAAATATAATAACGCACCATAAAGAAAATAAAAACAATAATAGCTTCTTTTTATAGCAGACAGAATTTTATAATTAATCGGACCACCTTAAAGGTGAAAATTTAATTCCAGCCAACGTTTAATAAAATACCTATTTTAATTTATGTGGCAAAAACTTTAAGTGCTCATCTTCAAAAAAAAAAATTATGTATTAAAATTCAATGGAAAAAACTATATACTATATGGTCAAATATGCGCATGTACTAATCTAAAACAGTCCCAATAAACCCGAGTTTGTTCCTCTATTCGTTTGGTGAGTGATTCATATGAAAAACAATTAAAAACAGATACTTTTGAAGATTACACAAAACAATAAGCAACTTAACAAAAACATTAAAAATATCTTTCACTCGAGAGAAGATATTAAATTAGTCTCATTTTTATTTGCAGAGCCAAGGGCCAGTAAAATGGCAACCGCAATATGGGTAGAGTGGGCACGGTGGGGTAATTATAAATCGCAATTTAATTTTCTAGTTATGTTAATTTAGTATTCTTACCAATCAAAATTAAGACAAGTAAATAACTTATTAATATCACATGTTGCTTTATTTGTAGAAGAATTGCTCTATGTTAACGTTGTAATTGTAAATTAGTTAATATTTTGCAAACGTTAAATTATTACTTATTCAGTTTTACGTGGCAACTTTTATAACAAGTGCATTTACATTTATGTCATTTTTATTATTTGTTTAATTAAATTTTCGTAGGTTATTATATGACTGATATTAAATTTTTATTATTTATTGGATTTGAAAAGGACAATCAGGTGATATTTCAGATCTGATAAAATATTCCCAAAATTCCCGGGATTTTCATGATTTTTGTATAGAAGAATATAACACTGTAACCAATTTCAATTTATTGTTATTATTATTACTATTATTCTTATTATATATATATATATATATAAACGGGTTGATGTATTGTAGTCTTTCAGCTCTTATGGGCAGTATATCTTAAAAAATAAACACAAATAATAATGAATTAGTAAACAAAGAAAAAAATTCATTTTATAGACCCACTTTGCGTACAATATCAAATTTAAAACTCATTATATTGAAAATATTTGGGAAATAAATTTTTAATCGAATTTCAAAAGACAAGATCATAGAATTTTCGATGAAATCCGACTGATTAGATCTATTGACTTCCGAATCACATTTAATAACTCTAAATCTATTTTGATAAAACTCATCTGTTTGAAAAGTATATTTTAATTCGAAAATGACTTAAGAGTTTAATTAAGAATATTTTTATATAGTCAGTTTAATTTTGATATTTACGCTAAAATTTTCCAAACAAATGTGATTTAGAAGCACCGGCTAGCAAACTAGATATATAATCATTGTAACATTGGCCTAATCGATTTGTTTGCTAGTTTATTTTTACATGTATAATTAATTATAACCATAAGTAAAACAAGTATTAAGAATATTATATCAAACAAGTATTAAGAATACTATATTAACATGATTCAGCGGGTTTACATTATTATATCAGACAAACCTTATCTGTCATTCGTGATTGTTTCAGATACATTTATATTATATCACACATATGTAATGTTCTTAACTTCTACCGATCATATGAACAAGAATCCAAAATTCGAATGGAGATTGTATTATTATTTCCCCCACCTTATGCTCAATCTAGTTGAATCATACTAAAAATTGTCACATGTTGCGTACACATCTTTATCATTTAAGTTTTAAAATTTCAGATTATTTTAGCGAGGAATAAATTTTGTTATTTTCCTTTATTTCATTGCAATAGATTTATAATTTCTTTATCTCATTTTCCTTAAAAATAAAAAATTTATTTTCCACTAAAAATATTGCCGTGTTTACCTTTTAGTTTACTTTTCGTTACAAATTGATGTCTATTGTTGACATCTAGATTAATAATTGAAAATATAAACTAAAAGAAAAACATGATTTTTCTATATTTTTTTGTGATAAAGTGGGGATAATTATATTTTTATGGAAAATGAGAAATAAATTGGTTTAAATAATAGATTGGGAAATTCCTTTATTAAGCTCATAATTTATTAATGATCTAAATTTTAAGTCCATAACAATATAAAATCACACTAAACAGACAAAAAGCAAACCAATAATTTAAAAAGACTTCAAACCTACTAAAAAAATAATTCATAAAATGATAAATTATGTCATTATGTAGATAAAATTAGAAATATAACTACCAATAATCAAATAAAATAAAACAAAGTTGATTTTTAAAAATATATTCTATAGTGTAAAATACAGTATACCACTAGTAGAGCAAAATTGAAATCTCGTATATTTTGGTGTATTATTATAAATAATGATCAGGGCCGGCTAAACCTTAAGGCCAATAAATCAATTGCTTTAGACCTATCAAATTATAATTTAAATTAGGTAAGAAAAAATTTCTTTTTTTTAAGCATAAATATAAAAAAAAAATGCTCAAAATTTAAGATATCTTTTAAGGTTAAATATATAAATTGGTATTAGAAAAAGCCTAACAATTTTTTTTTGCTTTTGCCCTCAAATCTTGTCAAGGAGGGCCTGATAATGATACAATAGGGTTTTTTTTCTTTTTCTTTTGAGGAAGATAGTTCAATGTCTTAATATTGAAAGAGAAACAGAGCTTTATATTTCAATATTAAAACGGAAGAAGAAGACAACCTTGCCAACTTATTTTGTTGTTAGTACAGTGATGATTTTGTTTGGTTTGGTTTGTCACCAAACTTGTTCACATAACCTATCTCAATTCCTCTGCCGGCTTTGAATTTAAGTTCCAAAGGAATCAAAATTAACAAGCAAGTCAAACAATGAATCCATAAAAATTCAACATACAAATAAAAATAATATAATATTCTATTCCATATAACACCGACTAACTTTTGTTTCCATGACACTCTTCTTATATAATTTTCCACTTATTTGAATTAACCAGATCACAAATAGGGAGATAATAATTGTTTTATACTTACTACAAGCGGAACATAAAGTTTTACGACGAAAATATACATAAATTAAAATTCTAAAATTACATTTTAATACTTCTACTAAATAATTGATGTTTTGACCCGTATTTTATCTTTTAATTATTTTATTCTCTTATATTAATTTATAAATTATATGTATATACTTTTATCAATCACATTATCAGCAAAATTTATGACCCGCTTCAATATATTTTTGATATATTTAATAATATAGTATTATTCATCGTGGTTATACTTTATATAAATAATCATTAAGTAAAATTAAATATTTAACTAAACATTAGATCTTATTTTGCTAAAGCTACCACAATTTACCAAACAGATTTTTTTTTAACATTAATTCCTTTTTCTAACAGAATAACCTATATCAATTACCCAAATCACATTCAGCATTAGTTGTAAGTTGTAACAACTCGCAAACATTTTACTTACGTCATTTCACTTGCCTTTATTGAAACATATGGTTTAGTGTCCTTCTATTTATTGATTATTTATCCCCGCCTCTATCTGTTTTCCAATTTCGGTCTCGATTAGTTTATAACATTTGGATGAGTTGTTTTTAAGTTGTTTTCAGTTACTATATACAATAACCCTTAAAAGAATTCAGACCCCATTTCGCTATCATGGGTCACTAGTCGGGTTATATATGATAGATCATATCAATTTTACATGAATCGAACTTCATATATATAGTAACGCTTTATAAGCTTAGTTGGCGATACTTGCAAAATCATGGATGACTAAAGGGCTCAAAGTAATATTGGTGTGCTGATATTTTTCGACACAATAAGAGCACAATTTTTTCGCGACACCAAAATTATTTTTTTTATGCAATAGTAAAAACTCATTTCATGTTCGTCTCTGATCGTAGGCATGCAATCCCAGCAACATTATCCAAAGAAAAATAATAAATTATGACAACTTTTTTATATTTTTCCAAGCCCGAATATCTTCTTTAAGAATTGTATGAAAATTGTGATACACATCATAAGAAATGGTGGCATAATGTAATATGACATAATTGAAACAATTAGTGGTGACATGAATTTAAAAGATTGTCTTTTAAAGACTTGCACTTAGCAAGTATTGAACTCATTGCTTGAATACACGAAGAACATTAAGAAGAAGAGAGCTGAGACTCATGAATAGAGAGCTCAAAGATTGTATTGAAAGAATGCTGTAAAAATTACGAAAGGAATTTTTTTTACTTATACTACATGTAACCGCATGTAGCTCGTAATACAGTAATAAACTACAACTAAATAATGAACGACGTAAAGTAAAGTAAGTAAATGAACAATGACACTGCTTTATTCAACACCCCCCTCGAGATGGAACAAAAATGTTCAAGAGAGACATCTTGGACATTAATCTTTGCAAAGATGGTGAAGCTAACGGGTTTGTGAATATGTCAGCTAGCTGTAGTAATGAACAAATCGGTAGGAGTTTTATTTTTCCATTTTGGAGGTGACTGCGCACAAAATGACAATCCACTTTTAGATATTTAGTTCGCTCGTGAAAGGCAGGATTGTTGGCGATGTATTATTAGGAATATTTCCCACTTGAAGATGACATATAAATAATTACTGAATTCAGTAATTAGACTACTATATAAGCATTATATGATCAGTGGGTTGAGTTCTAAATAATTAATTAAAATCAATAATAACTATCTTCCATAGCCTCCATGTTAAACTCAATCACGTGCTGGGCACCTGAGTTCGGGCGGTGTGCTAAAACAAGGTCGATGACTTATATATGAATGGAAACCTATATCTAAAGTTATATATATGTGGAACACATGTGTGAAGGCTGATCATCATGTGGGAGCATTCTACACTTGTGGAAGTGTACAACCTGGACAGACTTTAGGGTAGATGTGTCGTTTAAGGACCATTACGATACACTAACCAATGCCACTATGTGTTGGCAGAGATGCCCACAAGAACATTTTTTATTTACATATTGATGTAATATATAAATCTTTATAAAGTCCTTATTGTAATTTTTTGATTAAATTAATAAAAGTTGAAACGTTCATTCATTCCTATTTAGTTTGATTGAAGATTTATGATATTCAATAGTCTTATAGTACTTAATCAAACCTAATAATGTATGAAGACACAAATGTAGATTTGCGTGAAAAAATTATTCATGGTTTGACTAAAAAGATATATTCACAATCTAAAGATCAACGGACTATTGATCCCAGTATGATTGTTGGAAGATTCTATGATGTCTGGTTACGAGGCATAGAGAGTTAGGAACTCTATAGTTCTTCCAGTATATCTTTCGAAGATACTAAAATGACCAGTGCACCTTTAGAGACAATAGAAGAACAAATCATTTATCATCTTCTATCTCAATGTCACTATGTATGAATCACATCATGCTTACCTAAATCCTGAAATGAGACATGTCATTTCATAGCATTAATAATCTCATTTGAGAAAGTCAAATTCTAGATCCATTACGTGATCTAGACAAGGCCTATTGGTGAGATATTAAGTTATGAAGATGTCATGAACCAACTTTGTGAAGTTCTCATAGATATGGAATTCATGTACAAGATTGCTGAGATGCAATATACATCACCTCATGCTTTATTACTTGGATTGTGAATAGATGAACTGCGCAATATCCAATATTAAGTAGCGACTTTATTTGGATGAAACAATGTGACTTGTTAGCTCCTCGCCAATACATTATTTCTAACTTATTCACAAGTACTAAAGGAGTTGAGGAAATAACAACTAGAAGGGTAAAATGGTAATTTTATAAATCCCAACTAGTTGATGATATTCATGAAGTATAAACATAGATAACATTCAATGGATCTGCTCAGTATAATTAAGTTGAATCTGAGTAGAAAATAAATTCATTTGAACCGAGAGATTCTCAGTGTCAACTCTTTAGTGGAGTCAGTTGACATTAAGCTAATACTCAGAAAAGGTTTGTGAACTTTTGAGTCCGAGTATAGAAGCTCAAGCTTTTTTCATTTGGATCCATAAGGTCACTATTACAGGTCATTAGAGTAGGATTGTTAAACTAAAAGCTAAGTCAAAATAAGTTCAAATGTTGAACTAGACTTTTTCTCGAAAAATGTCTAAAGGGTATTTTTGTCCACATGGACATAGAATGATGTGAATGTCAAAATAAGATTTTGAATATTTTCATATGATGAAAATATAAATTATTTTCTAAAACCGAAAAGACGTTTAAGGCATTATGAAATTAATTTCGTTCTTTGTGCAATTATAATTCTACAATGGGTATTTTAAGAATTGTCTTAAAAGAAATAAAGAAGCATCTAGAAGCTCCCCCTAGGTAGAATTTGGGCCAAAGAGTGCATCAAGAGGAGAGTTTTATTTACCTTTAATTATTAGGATAATTACCCAAAAGGAAAAGAGAAATGAATTTCCTTGAGAAGGAAATAAATAAGTTAAGTGAGGAAACAAATTTCCTTCTTGCTCGAGGTGTATGGCCGACCATCCTAAGAGAGAAACGGGAAGGGAAAATCAAATATTGTGTCATGAATACATTATTCTTTCATGAATGAATAGTTGACCTTTATAGATTTTTCCTTCTCCTATAAATAGAGCCTCACATACAGATGTGAAAGGTTAAGATTTTGCCTTGTTCTCTCTTGCTCTTGGCCGACCCTCTCTCTCTCTCTCCAGAAAATACTCCCTTTTATTTTGCAGCTAGATCCATACTTGATCTAGAGAATTAGCTTATGATCCAAGAATTGTTCTTGGTTCATATTGTTTAATTGTGCACACACACAAATCCTTCTAAACCTCTATAGACTCTTGTAATAGAAACCTTAGGTTTCTCAAGTTCTCGTTTAGGTTTGAAGGAATCAAGCTAGAAGAGAAGATCAACCTTTCCCAAGACGCATCAAGTTTGAAGACACAAGAAAGGTTAGTATTCAAGTAGATTAAATAATGTTTTTAGTCATAACATGTATATGCACTTTGTTTAGGTTAGTAAAAATTGTTTTACTAGTAAAAGAAATTTTTATATTCCGCCATTAATGTGTTAACCCTATACCTATTCCAACAAAAGGAACCTAGAAGCCATGAGCGCTCTAAGCATATTGAGAGGAAATACCATTTGATTAGAGAGATCGTGCAGCGCGGAGACGTGGAGGTGAAGAAAATCTCTGCGGTTGAGAACCTGGCATATCCTTTCACCAAGTCCCTATCCAACAAGAGCTTCGACAAACATCGAGTTGGATTAGGCATGAAGGACTACTCTCATCTTCTTTGAGTGAAGTGGGAGTTTGTTGGCAGAGATGCCCATAAGAAGATTGTGTATTTACATATTGATGTAATATATAAATCTTTATAAAGTCCTTATTGTAATTTGCTGATTAAATTAATAAAAGTTGAAACGTTCATTCATTCATTTTTAGTTTGATTGGAGATTTATGATATTCAATAGTCTTATAGTCCTTAATCAAACCTAATAATGTATGAAGAGAAAAATGTAGATTTGCGTGAACAAACTCTTCATGGTTTGACTAAAACGATATATTCACAATCTAAAGATCAACGGACTATTGATCCCAGTATGATTGTTGGAAGATTCTATGATGTCTAGTTACGAGGCGTAGAGACTTAGGAACTCTATAGTTCTTCCAGTGTATCTTTCGAAGATACTCAATTGACCAGTGCACGTTTAGAGACAATAGAAGAACAAACCATTTATCATCTTCTATCTCAAGGTCACTATGTATGAATCACATCATGCTTACCTAAATCATGAAATGAGACATGTCATTTCATAGCATTAATATTCTCATTTGAGAAAGTCAAATTCTAGATCCATTACGTGATCTAGACAAGGCCTATTGGTGAGATATTAAGTTATGAAGATGTCATGAGCCAGTTTTGTGAAGTTCTCATAGATATGGAATTTATGTATAAGACTGCTGAAATGCAATGTACATCACCTCATGCTTTATTACTTGGATTGTGAATAAATGAACTACACGGTATCCAAAATTAAGTAGTGACTTTATTTGGATGAAACAATGTGACTTGTTAGCTCCTTGTCAATACATTGTTTCTAACGTATTCACAAGTAATAAATGAGTTGAGGAAATAACAACTAGAAGAGTAAAATGATAATTTTATAAATTCTATCTAGTTGATGATATTCATGAAGGGTAAACATAGATAACATCCAATGGATCGACTAAATATAATTAAATTGAATTTGAGTAGAAAATAAATTCGTTTGAATCGAGAGATTTTCAGTGTCAACTCTTTAGTGGAGTCAGTTGACATTAAGCTAATACTCGGAAAAGGTTTGTGAACTTCTTAGTCCGAGTATAGAAGTTCAAGCTTTGTTCATTTGGATTCATAAGGTCACTATTACATGTTATTAGAGTAGGATTGTTAAACTATAAGTTAAGTCAAAATAAGTTCAAGTGTTGAACTAGACTTTTTCTTGGAAAATGTCTAAAAGGTATTTTTGTCCACATGGACATATATTGATGTGAATTTCAAAATAAGATTTTGAATATTTTCATATGATGAAATTTTAAATTATTTTCTAAAGCCAAAAAGTCGTTTGAGGCATTATGAAATTAATTTCATTATTTGTGCAATATTAATTCTACAATGGATAATTTAAGATTTGTTTTAAAAGAAATAATGAAGCATCTAGATGCCCCTTCCCTAGTGTAGAGTTCGGCCAATACACACCCCAAAAGAAGAGAATTCTTTGCCGTTAATTATAAAGATAATTACCCAAAAAAGAAAAGAGGAAATGAATTTCCCTGAGAAGGAAATAAATATGCTAAGTGAAGAAACAAATTTCTTTCACTTATGCTCAATGTTGGCCGGCCATGTACAAGGAGAAAGAGGAGAGAAAATCAAATATTGTGTCATGAATACACAATTGAGAAGGGTTATTACCCTTTCTTGATTTTCCTTCTCCTATAAATAGAACCTCACATAGAGATATGAAAATAAGATTTCTTGCTCTTGTGCTCTCTCTTTTGGCCGACCCTCTCTCTCTCTCTCCCTCAAATCCCTTTTTATTTTGATACCTAAGTCCTCATTAGACTTCGGCTTAATTAGCTCTTTAGCTCATAGATTTGTTCTTGAGTTATTGTGTTTAATTGTACCCACACACATATCCTTCTAAATCTCTAAAGACTCATGTAATAGAAACCTTAGGCTTCTCGAGTTCAAGTTTAGGTTTGAAGGAATCGAGCTATAATAGAATATCAACCTTTCTCAAGATCCCTCTGAATCAAGGTACACTAAAGGTTAGTATTCATGCACTTTAAATAATGTTTTTAAGTGATACATGTTCATGCACTTTGCCTAGGTTAGTAAAATTGTTTTACTTGTAAAAAAATTGTATATTTCATCATTAATATGATTAATGATAATTTTTCTTAACCCTAGACCTATTCCAATAGTATCTACACTCCCTTTTTACCAAAATATTATGTGAAAGTCAAATCCTTAACACGGATCTAAAACATTTAATAGTTTTTGACAATTGATTTTAAATGGTTGAACAAAACTTAGGTAAGATATCATGAACATCATATTTCATATTTAGAAGAAACAACCAAGTATACCTGCTGCAATCATCTACTAAGGTTAAGAAATATATGTGATTGCAGTGAGAAACAATATGGAATCGACCCCAAATGTCGCAATGAACAATGTCTAAAACAGATTTTGAGCGGTTTTGTGATTTAGGAAGTGCTAGTCTATTCTGTTTAGCTAATGGACATATGGAGCAATTGTTCTGTTTAGCTAATGAACATATGAAGTATGGTTCTGTTTAGCTAGTCTATTATGTTGCAGAGATAGTGTTGACAGATGCTTTTGTTTGTGATTTGTTGTCCTCGTCCAGTACATATAGGTCTTCCAGTTGTATACCTTTCCCAATCATCATCGTCTTTAGTGTATCTTGTATCAAGAAATGGTCCATGAATTTAATGACAATCTGTGGAATAGAAGTCAAAGAACTAACATATAGTAAGTTAAACTTGAAACTAGGGACATAAAACGTGTTAGTCAATGTAAGATATGAATTGATTGAGATATCCCCGAGGTAATGAACTGAAATTTTGTATGGTTAGGTAGAGTAACAGAAGCATTATTAATTTTTCACCGTGTGCCCCTGAATTTTGCAATTTGTGCAGTAAGGATGATATTTCTTCATAGGTTTCTTATAGTCTTTGACTGCCACAACCATTGTTCCATTGTTGATGATTTCTATGTGAGCTGACTCATAGAGATTGATCTTGTGTTGTTCTTGCTGATCAACAAGCACAAAAACTTCAGCTATTGGTGAAATTGGATTCATGAGCAAAACTTGTCTTCTTGTAGTTGTATAGGACTCACTCAATCCCATGAGAAAAATCATGACGTAGACATTTTCATTGAATGCCGCCAGTTTCTTCGATGTTCCACATTTGTAGTCTCCACAGGTGCATACTGCCTTCGAATTCTGGAATTCTTCCCATAGAGCTATAACTCTGGTGTAGTGCGTTTCGCAATCAATCTTGAATCTTGCGATAGATTGACCAGATTGCAAAGGATGTGCAAAATTCTTGGACCATTGGGTCTTTGAAATCTTGCGCGCAGGTCCTTCCACACGGTCTTAGCGAGTCTCCAAATTGGATAATGGAAGCAATTTATTGGTTGACTACGTTGATGATCGATCTTACCACAATAGCATTGCTTCATTACAAAGAAAAAGTGGTGTCTACATCTACTATAGTTGGCTTCGCGATGGTTCCATAGACGAAGCCAAGCTTGTTCTTGATCTTGAGTGCCATGAGCATCGATCAGCTCCATGATGCATAGTTGGAAATAGGTTAAAAATTAACTTATTAAATAATGAAACATATCTAATACAACGATTTCAAAATTTCAATCTAATATCTAAAACTCGTTTCGTAACATATTGAATAACCATGGCAATAACAACGACCTAACATGTCAATAAATTTCTAAACATGTATTATCAATCCACACACAATCAGAATCAAATAGCTAATTATAGAATTAAATTAAAGATCGGATCTCGGAAAACTTACGGTTGTCGTCGACAACTTCACGAGTCGTCCTTTCGCCTTCAATATGTGAGTTCCGGATCTGCGTCACGCGTCAACGAAAATCTTGCACGTGTCTCCTTGTATTGGCCGGCCTCCTTGACTCCTCTCAAAGAAAATCTCGGTTGATCCTTGCTTGTGGGAAAAGTGATGCACAACCAAGAAGGGGGAATTCACTCAAACAACCATGAAACAGAATCAACGAAAAGATCTCCGTATTTTATTAAGATCTCCTTAAAAGGGTGGGCTCCTCTAAGAACAAGATGAAATGAATGATCACTCAAAAAAAATAAAAGAGGAACGAAAAATGTTTTTTTCTTATCCCTAGGGTTCAGCCAAAGCAAGACCAAAACGGGGTAGGTTTTTGAAAATCACTCTCTCTCTCTCTCTCTCTCTAGGGTTCTCGGTCAAAGGGAGACTCTATAGGATATGATTCTCGGTTAAAATGAGATTAGGGCTGAGAGTGAAGTTCGTGTCTATTTATTCAAGAGATAACGAGCATAGATCAAGTTAAGCTCATTAAGCCAACTTATGCCCGTTAATCCATTTTAATGAGTTTAAACAATTTCTTATTCCATAAATCAATTTCTATGGCCGTCCAAATTGATTTATTTGCACTCCAAATTTATTTGAATTATTTCTAAAATAATATTTAATTAAATTAGAACATCTCATTGATCTAATGACAAGTCATCAATCCTCGACATACTATGCAAAGAAGAACGAAATGAGAAATTATTTATTTTCACATTTTATTTATTTAAATCCCAAACTGTATTATTATCAATATAATTATACAATTCGACTAATTGAATAAATGTAATTAAAAATAACTAATTATTTATTTAATTACAAAAAATAATCATCATAGTGTAAATCACAATTTACATCCAATGAGAAAATCAACTTATTCTTGTTCACTGAAATCTCATCCAAAAATCTACCATTGAGACCTCATGGACCCATATGAACAAAATTTTAGACTAAAGTCCGGGCACAAAAGTTTACAAAGTTTTTTCAACTTTTAATTCTTAATATTGATCTATTCCACTAAAGGACCAATATTAAATATATTTAAGTTCACATGCGTTTATATTTCTGTTTGATGTGATAAAACTATTTTTCACACGATCCACAGTGTATTTTACGATATTACCCTTTGTGTGTATCATTAACTAAGAGGATTATAAAATTACCGTTTTACCCCTGAGTTATTATTTCACCAACTCATTTGTTATTTGTGAACAAGAAAAACATAAAAGTGAGATGTTACAACATGTCACATGTTTTATTTAAGATATGTTTTATTCGTGGAATACCATGCCCAGTTTATTCGCTCAACCTCTAATAACAACGCATGGTGTGATACTAATGTCGTAGCATTCTTGCAACACAAATTTCATATCTGTGAATCAAATCATTCAACGAAACAATATTATGACACCAATCGTTAGGTCGATGAAAACTTATTTAGACATTTTTCATTGACTAATCAAATGTCATAAAGTGTCACAAGAAAGTATGTATTCACTTCATGATTTAGGTAATTACCAAAATACCCCTCGTATGTGATTTTAAAGTTTCGAGTGATCTAACGGTTTTATCTCGAACTTCTAAGTGCCACAGGTCTTGTTCAATGTCTTCATCAAGACATGAAGAATAAATTCCAGAGTCACAACTCTCTATATCACAAGATAAGATATCGTTAATTTATTCAAACAATCATCACTCAAATACGATTGTTCAATCGATCTTTAGATTGCAAACTATTATTTTAAACTAGCCACTAGAAGGTATCTTGTCAAGTCTGTAGTTATCACTTCTTTGGTTGATCACAGTTTCAGGGCGTAGACATACATGAATAAACGCAATCTTAAATAAGAATTAATATTTAATTTTATATAACTTTCAGCAAAAAGAATACAAAGAGTATTAAATGTCTTATATCTCTTTTGTGAGCACAACTCCCAACATTTCTCCCATATCACATTGTGGTGGATGAAGAATGGACTCATAGGATTTTCGATCCTAGGTTGTTTAGTTGAAGTTTCTTGAATCTATATTTTAGATTTCTTGGTTGCACTCGGTGTTGACTCCATGTTGTGCAGGTTGAGAATCTCTGATTGAGATCAAGATTCAGATCATAGTGATGAGGAATTTTAAAACAATTCTGCGGAATAAAATTGCTTTGACACCATATTGAATTAAGTGCTTGAATGCACGAAAAAACATTCAGAAAAAGAGAAATGAGACTCGTGAATAGAGAACTCAGAGATTGTATTAAATGAATGTTTTAAAATTTATAAAAGGAAAAATGTTACTTATACTACACGTAACCGCATGTTGCTCGTAATACAGTATTAAACAACAACTGAATAATGAACGACGTAAATTAAGTAAGTAAACAAACGATGACAGTTTGTTTATTAAAAAAAACTACAACGGAAAAGGAAATACTTCAAAATTAGAATCCACGAGCGTAACAAGGTCATAGATCTTGTTTACCATAATAATTAAACTAAACACATAAGCTAGTAGATGATGATGATTTAGCGAGACCAATAATTTAATTATCAGAATTACTATTTAATTAGTAGTCGCAAATACCAGCAACGAAGTTCATATTTAAATCTTCCTTTTCTTTTTAAATCTATTAACGAGCATAATGCAAAAAAAAAAAGAGTATGATATTATTTTGAAAAGAAAATCGAATAAAGATATTATGGTTAATCAAGTTGATCAAGTTGATCCTCCACTGACGATAACGAATTACGGATCACGGGTTCCGCGATAATTACGGGTCATAAAATAGTCACTATTTATGAGTGATATTAGTATATTACATCTACGTTCTCTTTTTTAAATAATTCATATACCACCCATTAACCTTTATAACATTTAACGTGTCACGTTCTTCTTTGTTCTTTAAAATATGAATTTCTTTTTTTATCATGCTGTCATTTCATTTGACACTGCGACGTAAAAGTTAAATATTTTGTGGTCTATATTGTGTGTATATATAAACATACTAGGTGTGATATGGATACCGTTTGGTATAACTTTACTTTTGTAAAAGTGATTTTAGATTAACTTAAAAAAAAAGACATTTTTTCAAAAAACATATAAATGTTTAGTAAAAATAATTGTAGCCGTAAGCAAAAATTAATTTAGTATTTGGTAAAACATATACTAATATTTGTAAATAATAATTATATATATAAATTTAATAGATAACAATAATAAGATATTTTTTAGTATGTACAAAATATATCTAAGTGGGTGTCTATAGTTGTAAAAGATATTTTATAATTTTTGGTGACATCAAACGAATTATTTGATAAAAATATAAGAAGATAATTAAAATCAAAATTTATTTTATCTAAAAAATAAATAAGAGAGAGAAAAAATAAAATAAAAGGAAAAATTACAGACGACAAAAGCTACAAACTGTAGATTTTAGATTTTTAATTAAAACTTTTAAAATCACTTTTAAACTTTTATTAAAAGTGATTTTACCAAACACTTAAATTGATTTTAACTTTTAAAAAAAGTAAAAGTTGGCTTTAATAAACTTACCCAAACGCAGCCATGACCTTTCCTCTATTATTGTCACCTTTTTTTTTAACAAACAATCCTTCCATCCCCTAACATTGCGGCGAAGGAAGAAGATGGAGGACGGAAGGAGAGAGAGAGGAGTTAAGAACGTCATCCTTCCATCCCCTAAATTACAATGCCGACGGATAAGGACCGTGACTTCCCAAAAGGAGAAAAAATCAAAATCACTAGAATTCGAAGACCAATGGCAAATGGAATGATCCGTTTGGTTTGAGATTCTACTAGACCAAGCAAAAGAAATATCTTCGAAACAGTTCATAAGGCAGTTGATGTTTTCGAAGATGAGAGTGAGTTTCCAAAAAGGCCATATATCCTTCGAACTGAAACTATTCATTATAGATTTATTGTCCCCTTCGATGATGGCGAGACGGTTGTTTCTGAATTTTGCGAGAAGGTTGCCAAGTGTTGAAATTTATTTAACAAATTAATAATATAATTATATTACACATCCTATGTGGCGGAAAATATAATTAGATCTACATATATTAAAACAATTTTAATATATTTAACAACCTAAAACATTAAAATTTAATTATATGTTTAATAAGCAATTTATTAAAACACACACTCAACAATTAAAATACTAACACCTATATAAACATTTTTATATATTATTAGCAATCCAAATCGTTGAGAAAATACTTACAATCGAGATTGTAAACAATCCCGACGTTGTTCGCTATCTCCGGAATGAGACGCCAATTCCACGCGTGAAAAGAAGCTCGTCGGATCGCCCTAGGCGCGTCCTCGTCGGACTGGGAAGATAAAGACGCCGGACAGTGCCTTCTCGCCGTGCAGGGGACTCGCCGGACGAAGGACCTTCGCCGGACAGGCGACCTTCGCTGGACAGGGGACTCGCCGGACAGGGGACCTTCGCCGGACTGGGACCTGGACGCCTTCGCTGGACGTTGGAAGGGACGCCGGACAAGAGACCTTTGCCGGATTGCTCGCCTGACAGGGAGCCTTCGCCGGTTTGGCTGCTGAAGGGGATCTGGCCGGCAGGGAGCTTAAAAAATCCTTCTAAAATAATTCTAAAAAAATTTCATAATTAAAATTAAACACCAAACACCACAAGAGAAGAAGCAACAATAATACACTCGAATATATGGGAGATCAAGAGGGTGGGCTCTTAATTGAACAATGAGAATTAGGGAATCTCTCAAGAACAATTCAAGAAACAAGAAAACAAATTTTCTCTCTTCTTGTCTCTCAAATCTCTCGGCCAAGAACACACTCAAGGGGGAAGGGGGAGTTGGCCGAGTATCTTGATTAGGTTAGCTTAATTATCATTTCCCTTTTCTTTAAACAATAAAGTCAAATGGACTTAAGCTGGGTCAAACCTATTACTTAATTTTAAACCAAATTTTTTCGGCCAACAAGTATCTTATACTCGGCTAAAACAATATATTTAATTCCCAAATTCTTTTGATTTATTTCTAAATTCAATTAATATAGAACTCTCCATTATCAATGATATTTCATTAATTAATTTCATACTTTCAAAATAACTACGAAATGAGAAAACATTTATTCTCTTCTTTTATTTATTTGAATCATAAAAAATATATTATTATCAATATAATTATACATTATGATTCATAAAATAAATGTAACGATAAATAACTAATTATTTATTTAGTTATTTATCGATATAAATCACAATTTATATCAATGAGTAAATCAGTCATTCTTTTCCATTCAAGCTCATTCGAATGTCTATCATAAAGACCTTATGGACCCATATGAACGAAGCTTCAGAATAAAGATCGAACTCAAAAGTTCATAAATTTGTTCCGTCTTTTAATTCTTAATATTAATCGATTCCACTAAAGGACTAATACTGAGACCTCTCTATGTTCATACGCGTATATTTTTCGTTTGATGTGATAAAAAAATTCTTCACATGATCCACAGAGCACTTTACGATATTACCCTTCTTGTGTATCATTAACTAAGAGGAATGTAAAACTACCGTTTTACCCCTTTAGTTATTATTTCACTAACTCCGTTGTTATTTGTGAATGAGAAAAACATAGAGTGACATGTCTTTACATGTCACATGTTTTAATCAAGGAATGTTCTTATTCGATGAATACCTGGCCAGGTTTATTCATTCACACTCTCATAACAAAGCATAGTGTGATACTAATGCGTTTGCATAGTTCCAACATGAATTCCATATCTGTGAATCATATAACCCAATATCACATCGTTATGACACCAACCGTCGGGTCAAGTGAAACTATAACTTAGTCATTGCCCATTGAAAAATCAAATATCATAAAGTGCAAGATCAATTATATATCCACTTCAAGATTTAAGTAAGTACCAAAGTACCCCTCGTATGTGATCTTGAAGTTTCGAGTGATTAAACGGTTTTATCTCGAGCTTCTAAGTATCATAGGTCTTGTTCAATATCTTCTACAAGATATCAATGATGAATCATAGAGTCTCAACTCTCTATATCACAGATTAGATATCATGATTCATTCAAACAATCATTACTTAGATTCGATTGCTCTATCGATCTTAAGATTGCGAACAAATGTTTAAACTAGTCACAAGGGGCTATCTTGTCAAGTCTGTACTTAGCACCCCTTTCGTTGATGACAGTTTCAGACCGTAGCATTCATACATAAACACAAACATAATAAAGAATGAATATTCATTAATATTAATGTTTCAGCAAAATATAAATACAAACGCATTTCATTATCTAATATCTCCTTTGTTGCCACCAATCCCAACACCAAGGAGGATGCCCAACAACTCAGCCTCCTCCGGAGAAGACGCCATGACCGGGCCCTTCCAAGACCAGAGCGGCTGCCCTTCATGATCCCTCGCGATGACTTTGACAGATGTTCCGGAAGCTCAGAAGGAAGCATCGACGTTCACCTTCATGAAATTCTCCGGCGGCCTGAGCCAAGCGACCTGAGACGGAGGAGAAAGAAGCAGCGACAAAGGTATATTGCTCAAAGAGTTGATGTAATCAAAAGCATCAGCGTTTATACGATTCAGAGAATAATTAAAATCTACAGAAATGGATTCATTAATGAATTTATTACGACTGCGCCAAAGTTCCTCGAGGATCATCCACGATGAGATGAGAAATTCATTTTTCGTAGAACAATGAATGTTAGAGAGAGAATTAATTCTGCAAATCTCTTCAAAAATGTCCAGCCCCAAAGAATCGATGCTCCAAGTCCATAATTTTCCTTTCCCCTGTACAAGCCATATCCTAGAAGCCTAGTCGCACCGAAAGAAGAGATGGGCGATAGACTCCGCCTCGACATTGCAGAGGGGACACAGGTCAAAATGGATCAGACCTCGCAGGAAAAGAATAGGTCTCAGGTTGAAACATCCGGCAGCGATTTTCCAGAAAAAAGTGCGCCCTTTTTCAATGATATTTAGTTTCCATATTTTTGCCCAAGTAGAGGAAAAGGACTTCGTGGTATTTGAAAGGGAAAGAAGGGCCGATTTAACAGAGAAAGTGACTTTGGGGTTGGGCGACCACATAAGCTTATCCGGAGAGCCTCCATGACAGATCTTCGTAGCGAGAACGGGGGTCAGCCAATCGTCACCACAAATGGATTTAATTTTGGCTTGGTCCCAAGTTCTTTTGCCCTGAACCATAAGACAGCTAACATGAGGGTTGTCTGAAGAGATATGATCGGGAATGGAATGGATTTGATGAGCAGAGAGCCAACTGTTTCTGATCCTTGCAGTGTTTCCATCGCCAATGAGGAAGCAAGCATTATCCTGGATAATTTTCTTGGTGGAGGAGATGTCTTTCCAAACGCTAGAGTGATAAGGCTTGACTTGAGAGTTAAGGAAGGAGACATGCTTACATTTTTTGTTGGATAATTGATGAACCCATAAGATTTCGTTGCCATGTGCCAGCCAAGTTTAGAGACCATAGCTAGGTTTGCATCTTCAAATTTTCTGAAACCAAGCCCTCCCAATCTCTTAGGCTTGCAAAGAGAATCCCACTTGCTGAAGCCAAGAATCTGTTTCCCTCTGCAGTACCTTTCCACCATAATTTGCAAGACATTTTTTCCAAGGAATTGCAAAAAGAGATAGGGAATTTGAAGGAGGCCATCTTGTAGATAGGAATTGGTTGAATAATAGAATTGATGAGGGTAGTTCTTCCTATTTTAGAGATTATACGACCCATCCAACCTTCAAGTCTAGTGAACATTTTGTTTTTTAAAAATTTAAAACTTTCACTTTTTTTTAGAAAGAAAAAGAGGATTGCCTCAGTGAAAAACGTCTTTCTCGCAATCTTGCAGGCCAAGTGATAGTTTAATAGCAAAAACTTAAACCAGATTTTGCTATGTTGACCGATTGACTTGACCATTTACAGTATTTGTCCAGACACTTCCAAATTTCCAAAACTTCTTAAGGTTTTGCTATGCAAAAAAAGAACGGTGTCGTCCGCAAACATGAGATGAGAAATGGGGGTTGCGTTACGACCAATCTTAACGCCTTTAAAATCCCCTCTAGTCTCTTCGCGCAATAGAAGTTTGCTGAGAAATTCAGAGACGAGAATGAAAAGAAAAGGGGAGAGGGGGTCTCCTTGCCTCAAACCCCTCTCGAGTCTCACAGGAGATAGGGGCTGCCGTTGAGGAGGATGGCACTAGAGGCCGAGCAAACGCAGGTTTGAATAAGGGCATTAAATTTCATTGAAAAACCAATTTTCTTTTAAAACTGTGAAAATAAAATTCCATTCTATTTTGTCAAAAGCTTTGCTCATATCGATTTTTATGCCCAAAAGACCGGTTTTTCCTTTTACACGATGAAGTTTATCCATCACCTCTCTAGAAAGAATAATGTTTTCGGCAATTCAGCGGCCCAGGACGAAAGCCGATTGGAATGGGGAAATTAGTTTATCCATAAAAGAGCTGATTCTAGTAGTGATAATTTTGGTGATAACTTTAAAACAGAAATTTCAGAACGAGATGGGCCTAAATTTACTGAAATCCTCAACAGCCAAGGTTTTCAGAATGAGAACAATGTGGGCAAAGCTGGCTTCGGGGTTAAGACCTTATCCTTCAAAAAAAAAAATTGACAAAGGAACAAAAATATTTTCCAACAATATCCCAGTATTTTGTGTAAAAAATTCCATGTAAACCATCCGGGCCAAAGGCTTTAAGCTTTGGCATTTTCCAAACAATTTTTTTTATCTCACTATTTGAAAGGATTTTTTCCAAAAAATTGTTATCGGATGCAGTAATGATAGGAGAGATTAAATTTTCTAAATCTTGAGGAAATACAAGATTAGAAGATTTGAAGATCTCAAGAAACTTACAATTAAGGTATATGTCGATGCTGTGACGAGAGCTAAGTCTTGAGCCATCCTCAGTAGTAATGCATCCAATGTAATTCCGTTTGCGTCTGATGGTTGTGGATAGATGAAAAAACTTATTGTTTTTAGTCGCCATGCTTGAGCTAGGTCTCGCGGGATTTTTGGCGTCATATTCTTTCTTCTTTGGCGTTGAGGGTAGCAAGCTAGCTTTTGATGAGATCTTCTTCGACAAAATTTTGAGCAGATGTACGATCATTATGAACTTTAGATAATTTTGACTCCAGAATATTAATTTGAGTTTGATTTTTTCCCCATTCCTGAAGTTGCCATTTCTGAAGGCATTTCCCAACTTCTCTGTTGTTTGACAGAAAGCCAGCATTGATGGAGGGACGTGCAGAGTTTGTCCAGCAATGTTCAACGATGGCTCTGCACTCTGGGTTGTCAGCCCAAACCTCAAAAGATCCGGAAGGCTTTTTTCCTTTTCTGTCACCCAAGAAGCAGTCCAAAGAGATGGGGCTGTGATCAGAGATTGAGGCTTTTTTTTGCTGGTGTGGGTTGGTGATTGAACTGTGTTTGTTGATTGAAAGATGACCAGGCGTAGAGTAGGGGGTGTGACAGGTTCAGGGCTGAGCTGAGGGGATTGTGCAATGCTTAGAGCAGGTAACGTGACAGACAATTTCCTGCTGGGACGAGGAGCAGGACTGCTAGCCGTTGAGATTAAACATTTGCCTTTTCCGATGAGGGGTTCAAGATCTCCGAAGCAAGATCTCGCCGGCTTTTTGCCATGAATCCATTTTCTGAACACTTGGACTTCAGGGGAGTGCGCATATTTGACCATTGCCCATGAATAAGAATTCTCATCATGGCCTAGTATTCCACATTTGAAGCATAGTCTGCCAAGATTGTCGTATTTGCAAGTAATACAAGGAGCAGGAAGGTTGTCTCTGTCCAGGAAGAATCCCGGAAAGAGTGGTTTCGTGATGTCGATGTCAACCTTCATGTTTAGATTGTTACTTATTCTGGAACACATGGAGATGAATGAACCTATCATTGGGGCAAGCTCTTTCCCGCTTTCGAGATTTAAGAAACCCAGAGGGAGGCCTCTAAGGCCGATCCAGAAAGGTGAGCGGGAGAAGTCAATTTCTTGCTCGGTGAGATGAGGTGGCCATGGTGAGAGGATAGATGAAGGCCTTTATATGTCCATGGACGTCCACCAAGGATTTTGGCAATGTCGCCACTATCTTCACAAGTAAAGAGCCACAGCCCAGGTTTTGTTTCTTTGATTTTCCAGGCCTTGCTACATCTCCAAATGTTGCTGAAAAACTCCTTAACACGTCTAGTGCCGATGATATTTTCCGAGTGGATGCGACCTCCAAGGAAAGAAGGGCGAGTCCATTCTCTGTCAGAGTTTTATTTTTCGGATATTATGAGTTTTTTTGCAAGGACTTAAGAAGTCCGAGTGATTAAAACATCTTCTTCTTCTTCTGATATGCCAGTATTCTCACGCGAGTGTGAAGCTTCTGTCATGGCAATGAATGGCGGGAGGGATGAATGTAAGATGAGAGGGGATGATGGACAGTGAAAGCAGATGAGGCAGAGGGTTAAAGGCAGGAAGGAAACAAATCACAATATAAATGCGTGAAATATTAATAACAAACCATCGTACTTTTTGTTGTATAAATAAAAAAATACCATTTAGTAAACAAACCTCACATTTAAGATTTTGTAGCGGAAAATTCAGGTTAATTTTTTTCATTGAGTTTGTATTATATTTATTATTTTGTCTTATTTTTTTAAAACATATATTTTTTCTCAATTTGCCACAAAAAAACACTTGAAAAAAATATTTATCTTTAATTTTTTTTTAATATTTTCATCTAAACTCTTAATTAGTTCCGGTTAATTAAAAAAATATAAATAAATAATATTCAAAACCCGGTCTATAATATTACTTCCGATAGTTATATTTTTTTAGTTTTTTTTAACTGATCGAAATTAATTCAGGGTTGAAATGAAAATGTAAAAAAAAAGGTAGAAGGTAAATAGTATTTTCAATCTTTTTTGTGCCAATCTGAAAAAAATAAGTTTTTTAAAAAATGAGAATAAAAAAACATAAAGAGATGTAGCATTTTAAGGTAATTTCTCTTTATATAAATTATTTTTATAAAAAAAATTGTTGACATGAGATTATATATACCATTCTAATTTCCCAGTATGGGCCTCAAAATTTTGTTACAAGTACAATTTTCTTAACAAACATTCTAAAAATGAGGAGTTAGTAAACAATAAATCGAATTATAATTATAAATAGGCTTCTAATCAAATTGAAGACTAATAATGCACTTTGGTTGAGCTCAAAGCACAACATAACAAGAAATAGCAAGACAGAATGAAGGATTTCGATCGCGATTATAATCTAGGGGTCTCAATTTATATTCGCTCACTCAGTACTTTAGAAATAAATAATCAAACAATTCTGAGTACTTTTAAACCTTGAATTCCGCTAAAGAGAAGTGTATAACGATATAAAACAAAAAATAACATTTTGTATGTGCTTTTCAAAATGGTCAACGTTTGGTTAAACTTTGGTTAATGGATACGTTAAAGTTTCACCAAAAAAAAATTCCGCTCATTCAATAGCCACGTCGTTATTAGGGAAATTTTTTGAGTGAAAATAATCCAAAAAATTTGGTTAAATTTAAACGTGATCATTAATCAAAATTTGGTCAAACATTGACTACTTTGAAAACCGTTATGTTTATTACTATATTAGTTAATAACCCGATATAAAACTTATATGATCTAAACTATAAACTATTGTTGGTTTATATGATGAGAAGTTTAGAGAAAATTACATACAAAATTTCTCTGAATTGTTTGTGACAACTTCATACTTCAGACTTGTTTTAAATAAAAATATGGATGAATAAAAAAGATAAGTAGTTATATAAGTAGTAGAAACATAAAAATTGTAATATAGTCGAAAGTTTTAAAAATTTTGGTTTATAACAATTATTAAAAGTAAATCAGATTAAATTGTCTAATATATTCTTAGAGAAAATAATTAATTCAAATAAATGAAGATAGTTATTCTTCGTGCACTTACTGAAAGGTTTTGGAAATTTTTTCTAATTAATTATATATAATGAATAAGGATAAAATAGTAAAAAAAATATAAATAATGACAATTCATCATAAAAGCCTACACACTAAACAAATTAAAATGTTTGGCCAAATTGTAACTTTTTAATATTTCTTTAGGTTGATTAAAGAAATTTTAGAAACTGAATAGATTAGAGAATAAAATTTTAGAATTTGAGAAAAAATACATATTTAGACATTTCAATTCAGTTGCGTGGACATGTACAAACACAATTCATTTCAGGATGAATAACCTTAAGCTTCAACGTAATTATAATACTTTTTTTATACGAACTCTCGCAGGTCTTCTAGATTAAAAAAATGATTGTTGTTTCATATTTTGAGTTAAGATTATTTAGAAAGAAACAAGAGATAAAATGGATAGTAGTGAAATTATCTGTTGATAATTTTCAACAGATAACCAAATGTTTAGAACTTTCCACGGTACGTATGACGGAACGGATTAATATATAAATACATTTTGGACATATATGACCAATCATTATCTCTCGTACAAAACAACAAAAATAGATCCAATAACTGATCCATGGATCTAGTCTCACTGCCACGTATTTCTTTACAATTTCTTTTTAGTTCAAAATTTAGTATCTAAAGACTAAACTTCATGGCATCCTTATATATTATGTATTTAGTTAATAGTATCTACAGTTTCCTTAACTTTACATGTCGGTCCCTAAACAAAACAAGGATTGTTTTTTCTAAACTACAAAGCCTACGTTGAACCAATACAAATCTCAATAAATTATTATAATATTTAGAGAGGGAGAATGTTAACCGTAATTTCATTATGTAAAGCTAAAATTTAATAAAACACTAAGAATAAATTTCTTTCTAAAAAGTATTTAAAAACAATTTTCTTTTTATTTCAAACACAATATTTTTTCTATCAGTACAATATCACGAAATATTATATTCCACGAAATGATGTCGTCTGATAACATATTTTCAGAAATATATTTATATATTTATAAATACTTTAGAAACAACAGATCTAATCTTGATAATGTGTCAATTATGAAATTTCTTAATAAACATTAATAATCCATTTTGCAATAATATCTCTCATACGGAGTATCATTATTGATATAGTAAACTACGTTTTGTGGGTGCATGAGTGCATGATGAGCATTTATAATATCAGAACAATACGTGGTTGTAATAGTACTAAGAAAATTACAAGTATTTTGTTGGGTCGGTGTTGAAAAGCGCCCCTGAAAGATTCTCTTATTATCATACATGCCATTCCTTTTCAGATGGGTAATATGATAAGGATTTTGGATCGTTACGTTACGTTACGTTACGTTACGCACACACATACATTATGTATAATACATATGATTTTGTATATTAGATATATAATAAATAAAGTAAACACATCTAATGGTGGGACCTCTTAAGAACAAAGGTATATATTTACGAGCTCAAATGAAAAAGGATCTACAGATTTCAGATAACGGATTAAACTGATATTCTCGATCAATCAAAATAAGTAATTCATCAATTTCGTGGATTCATATTACTTCAATTTAAGGGAGTGAGCGAGAACATGGATTTACGTACGTATTCTTTTACATGCTCGCTCAATCACACTTTCAGCTGCAAAATAACCAAATTTTGTTTGAAACTGAAAATATAGATGCACATCATGCTATTGGTAAAAAAAGAAGGAGAAATTACCCAAAATACCACTATTTATAATTGGTTTTCCCAAAATCCACTAAAATTAATTTTTTCCCAAAATACCACTATAAAAGTCTAAAATACCCCTAAAACAATTTCTTTACATTTGACTCCATATTCTTATTAACCGGTTACTGTCTAATTTTTTTTTTTAAAAATTAACTTAAAAAGGTAAAAACTACTCGACCCCTAAAAATTTTAATTTTTTTTAATTTTTTAATTTTTTCTTAATTTTTTTGACCGATAGTACAATGTAGGACATTTGTGTTAGTTTTAACTTTTTAAAGGGTACTTTGTCTTTTCACATAAAATTTACTAGTATTTTGGGAAGAAAACATGTTTGGGTGGATTTTGGGAAAATGAATAATAAAGATAGTACTTTGGGCAATTTCTCAAAAAGAAGCTGCTCATTATTAATTATTATTATCATTATTATATATATATATATATATATATATTTGTTATGATAAGATTTTCATAACTCTGAATAAGCCATAAAATATTTCGAATACTATAATTTCGAATATAAATTCTTCACCGAATACCAAGAGGATTCAGCATAAGCAGAAGAGAAATGAATATGAACATAAGTTAAGTTCAGAACTCCGAGTAACATAACCGAATCAATCGGGTAAGCTCTCCGAGTATAAAGACTAGTTATTTGAATTAAGACTTACGAAGGCCACGTAAGCATAAAAACTGTCGAAAATAACCATATAATGGTTATTGAGTACACAAACACACGATCTAAGTAAACGACAATGGTTATCATGAACGTGGGTCTGGTCAACCCACGTTCTCAGTAAAAGACACTATAAAAGGAAGAGAATAAGGAGAAGAGAGGGGGGAAGACAGGCACATCTGACGGAGATATAAAATCTCTATTGTAAACACTCTCCTTGTATTGAATATTAGTCTTGTATAAGGAAAATCCGCCTTATTAAGATTATTTTTGTTCATCTTTTGTTCGTTTTGAGTAATTTCGTCGAGACGTTGTTGAACTTTTTTAGGCATTAACATTTGGCGCTAGAAGGAGAGGATTCTATGCTGAAATCGGATGACTAGTTCGTCACAACCAGAGAAGATGAAGAGGAAAGCTGAAGCGAAGTGTTATGATCTCATAATATGTTGAATAACATATTCTGAGCATATATAACATTCCGAATATAATTATACTTGAAAAAGTATAATTAGTATTATGACAAGATTCTCATAATATGCTGAACAATATATCTGAGCATATCATAACATTCCGAATACAATTACACTTGAAAAAGTATAATTAGTGTTATGATCTCATAATATGTTGAACAACATATCCGAGCATATCATAACATTTCTGAATACAATTATACTTGAAAAGGTATAATTAGTATTTTGATATCATAATATGCTGAACAACATATCCGATCATATCATAACATTCCGAATACAATTATACTTGAAAAAGTATCATTAGTGTTATGATCTCATAATATGCTGAACATCATATCTGAGCATATCATAACATTCCGAATACAATTATACTTGAAACAATATAATTAGTGTTATGATCTCATAATATGTTGAACGACATATTCGAGCATATCATAACATTTCTTAATACAACTATACTTATAATTAGTATTATGATATCATAATATGCTGAACAGCAGATCATAACATTATGAATACAATTATACTTGAAAAAGTATAATTAGTGTTAACATCATATCTGAGCATATCATAACATTCCGAATACAATTATACTTGAAACAATATAATTAGTGTTATGATCTCATAATATGTTGAACGACATATTCGAGCATATCATAACATTTCTTAATACAACTATACTTATAATTAGTATTATGATATCATAATATGCTGAACAGCAGATCATAACATTATGAATACAATTATACTTGAAAAAGTATAATTAGTGTTATGATATCATAATATGCTGAATAGCATATCCGAGCATATCATAACATTTGAATTTAAAAATGTATAATTTGTGTTATGAAAAGATTCTCATAATATGCCGAACAACATATCCGAGCATGCATAACATTCCAAAAAATATTTGTACTTAAAAAGTGTAAGTGAAACAATTATAATTTTTGGCATTCGAAAGCTTGCAACACACTTAGTATTCTCATAATATGTTGAACAACATATTCGAGCATATCATAACATTTCTTAATACAACTATACTTATAATTAGTATTATGATATCATAATATGCTGAACAGCAGATCATAACATTATGAATACAATTATACTTGAAAAAGTATAATTAGTGTTATGATATCATATGCTGAATAGCATATCCGAGCATATCATAACATTTGAATTTAAAAATGTATAATTTGTGTTATGAAAATATTCTCATAATATGCCGAACAACATATCCGAGCATGCATAACATTCCAAAAAATATTTGTACTTAAAAAGTGTAAGTGAAACAATTATAATTTTTGGCAATCGAAAGCTTGCAACACACTTAGTATTCTCATAATATGTTGAACAACATATTCGAGCATATCATAACATTTCTTAATACAACTATACTTATAATTAGTATTATGATATCATAATATGCTGAACAGCAGATCATAACATTATGAATACAATTATACTTGAAAAAGTATAATTAGTGTTATGATATCATAATATGCTGAATAGCATATCCGAGCATATCATAACATTTTGAATTTAAAAATGTATAACTTGTGTTATGAAAAGATTCTCATAATATGCCGAACAACATATCCGAGCATGCATAACATTCCAAAAATATTTGTACTTAAAAAGTGTAAGTGAAACAATTATAATTTTTGGCAATCGAAAGCTTGCAACACACTTAGTATTTATATCTCATAGCAATATGAGATATCGGTATGTCGCAAGATGTACTGAATAATAAGTATTAATCGAATACTAAGAAACTAGAGGGCAGTGTTATGATCAAATTTTCATAACTCCGAATAAGCCATAAAATATTCCGAATACTATAATCAAACTATAAATGCTTCACCGAATACCAAGAGGATTCGGCATAAGCAGAAGAGAAATGAATAAGAACATAAGTTAAATTCAGAACTCCGAGTAACATAACCGAATCAATCGAGTAAGTTCTCCGAGTATAAAGACTAGTCATTTGAATTAAGACTTACGAATGCCACGTAAGCATAAAAACCGTCGAAAATAACCATATAACGGTTATTGAGTACAGAAACACACGATCAAAATAACCGACAACGGTTATCATGAACGTGGGTCTGATCAACCCACGTTCTCAGTGAAAGACACTATAAAAGGAAGAGCATAAGGAGAAGAGAGGGGGGAAGACAGACACATCTGACGGAGATATAGAATCCCTATTGTAAACACTCTTCTTGTATTGAAGATTAGTTTTGTATAAGGAAAATCCGACCTAAGTATTAAGATTATTTTTGTTCATCTTTTGTTCGTTTTGAGTACTTTTGTCGAGACATTGTTGAACCTTTTTTAGGCATTAACAATATTTATGTAAAAGTTTATGTGAGACTAGGGTCTTTCCGGCGGACCAAACTATAAAACAAACATAACTGTTGATGTCGAAATCGGATTCAACAATCAGAAAACAAGATATGAAGATATTGCTGCGATTTTATAGTTATTTGAAAGGAAGAGAAACGAGGTCTCGATAAAATATCGTAATAGTAATAGAAAATACTTTCAATAATCTGATGTAGCGAACTTGAAATAAACAAATGTACTTTATTGATATAAAATGACGAATTAATGAAATATACAACTGAATGTGAATAAATACGAAGAATCGAGCTCGACAAAGATGAACTTTAGCGAGATTAATATGAATAGTATGTATCAAGTGATAGCCAAGAATCATGAATGCCTAAAAATCGCAATCTATTTTCTTATTTATAATCCTGACAAGTCGAGATCCGAAATGAGCGACTCTTCGGAGATTTCGACATGTGACCTGACGAATGCTTGAGGAGGTGTTTGATCTCGTCCTGGATCCTAGTCTTGGGGCGAAGAAGATGCTGACTGAGTTTGGTTCGGATTTTGGGCTTCTATGTCTCGGGCTTCTATGTTTTTGGGCTTAAAGGGCCCACATGTATTTGGGTCGATTTTATACCCTACAATAACGATAAATTAAAATTTGATAACTTTTGAATATTACAAAAAATATCAAATAGATAATCAGAATAAAATATTTATGATAGCGTCTTAAAATTTAGAGAATTGCGGGTTGGACGCGTAAGTAAGTGAAATATGTATCAAAAATAACTTCTACACGCACTAAAGAACGTTTATAAGCATCGCTGTCATAATTGAGTATGCTCAAGCTCAACTCACATTTCAATCACTGTACAAGGACATCGTTAAAGTGAAAAAAGAGAAATCTCATTTTCTTATTCTAATGGCAATACTTCTTGCTTATCATCAACTTTTCAATATTTATTTGTTATTCATTTTATCATTAAATACGTATATTAATAGATAATCCGACTTAAATATTCATGTACTCGATGTGTTTTGATTGACATATTGTATTTATATTTGGACATTAAGCTTCATCTGGATGTTTAGATAAAGGCTGAAAAAATGGAGCTTCATCTGGATGTTATGATAAAAACTAAACGATATGAAAATAAATAACTTCATAAAAAATAATATAGCAATTGCGTAGAATATTTATTCCTAATCGAATTAAATTAATTAAAAAATCGCCCAATCAATCACTTTTTACTAATTTTGTTTTTATTTTCCTTAAAAATCTAATTTTTCGCTCTACCAATAACAAAAATTAAAAAAACATTTTTACCTTTTAGTTTATTTTTCATTACAAATTGTCGACAAGTAGATGTCTATTGTTGGCATCTAAATCTATCATTGAAAAATTAAATGAAATATAAAAGCGACATTTCAACTTTTTTTCAGTGATAAAGTGAGAAAATTTAGATTTTATAGAAAAAATGAGAAAAATTTAATAGAAAATAATAAATTAGGTAATTTCTCATTAATGAAATAATTATTAGCGTCTGGGTAGTTACTCTTTGCAAAATTAATCAATAGAAAGTAGCAAAAATTAAAAAAGAGAGCTGTTACTCTTATATTAGGCAACTCGACGTAGTAAATATGTTAATTTTATTAGAAAAGTTGTAAAAAGAGACATAAATTTTTCATAAAGTCAAATATATACATAGATATTCATGCATAAAGAAACCAGCCAGTTATTCAAAGGGATAAAGTCTATTAAAGATAACATCGTTGCTACGAAGATACCCGTCCCACAAACCCCAATGAGAGACCAAACATGGCTCACCTCTGCCAGAGACATCTCACAAATATTCTCTCTCATTTATTTTATTTTCGTTTCATTTGTATTTGTATTGTATTGTATTGTATCAAGTTAATTATATACCACACATACAAAAAAATAAAAAAACGAAATTGGTCCATATAATTTTTTTCTTTTATATTTAGTTTGACTTTGAGTATGTTCGTTCGGTCTACGATAAATATCCGAGTCAGAAGCAAAATATAAACTCATGTGTCTTGCATTGCATTGTTGTTTTAGAAAATAAAAAAAAAGTAAACAAAAGATTGAAGATATTTGTTTGTCAGGGGCAAAATTTTCATTATCCATATCGATACTGATATCTAGGTTTTATTTTTCGTACCTAACAAATATCAATAAATATACCGATAAGTATCTTATAAAACTATTTATGTCGATAACTGTTAATACCAATAATTTATCATTGATATATCAAATATCGATCGACATATCGACAAAAAATGTATTACAATTATATTTTTAAATAATTCAAAAAATATATATAAATTATATAATTTAAATTATAAAAATAAAAACCAAATATTATAATATTTGTGACAAAGAATAAATTAAAATATAATTTTCAAACGCTAAGTATTAAATAACCCAACGACAAACTCAAAATCAGCTGTAATTCGAGTATCGAAAATTAAAAACTTGCAAGAATTTTAAAAATATTTACGAATTTTAACGAAAACAACTTTCTGCTATTTAGTAGTATTTCTTTATCGATTTCGAAGTTTTGATTTTACGACCGAGAGAGAGGTATATTCCTTGGTTACAACCCATACGCAATTATGTAATATATAGGCCCGCCTGAATTTGACTTTGGGCCGAGTTGCCATTGAAGACCCGGACACGGACAGGGCTTGGACCACTTGTCTGACCAAGCTCTTATTATTGCATTTATGAAAGATAAAGTTCATTTATAAGCTGAACGGTTAAAGAAATATTATTATTTAAAAGGTACTCAAATATGAATTTTAAACATAAAATTTAAAGATTCTCTTGAATAGCATCTGTAATCGAAGAGCATTTTAGCCATAAACGGAATTTTGAAAATTTGGGGAAAAATAGTATTTTTCAAAATAGTGGATGTTAGTGTTTCTTCGAATTGTAACTGGTTATTTGTGAAATTGTCCAAAATGGTGTATGTTTATTTTTATTTTTAAAATAACCTCAAAGCTTTAATAAACATTATTTCAAATCTTTAAAAAAAGAAACTTTCGTAACAGAAACTGAAGAAAACATTACATGACCAAAATAGCCACTCCGATCTATAGAGGCTAAAAACCTATTGAAAGCCCATTGAGATTTGATAAGCCCAATAAAGAGCCCATGAAGCCCACTTATTCGACTCCCACCGAGTCAACCCGACTCACGAGTCACTCAGTCGGTGGCAAAACCCTAAAACTCAGAGTGAACAACAGAATCCACCAAAGCATCTCTTACCGTTGGGACGTTTTCTCTTCTCCTCTAAGACTACTTCGCTGCAATCATGGTTTCCATTCTTTCTCTCTCCTAGGGCTTTTAACTCTGTTCACGATCTTTTTGTCGAATTTTGTTCGTTCGGATTTGATTTATGCCTTTTCGGTTGTTACTACTCACAGCCTCAGGGAGATTATATCGAGCTTCACAGGAAACGCCATGGATATCGTCTCGACCATTTCGAGCGAAAGCGCAAGAAGGAGGCTCGTGAAGTCCACAAGCGCTCGAAGATGGCGCAAAATGTAAATTTTCTGTTCTGGTTCCTTTTTCCTCTTCCTCTTCGTTGATCATTTGGTGCGAATTTGGTTGATTTAATCGCTATTTTTTTGGTTTCTGGTTGATTTGTGATGGAACAGACTTTGGGTATCAAGGGTAAATTGCTCACCAAGAAGCGTTATCAGGAGAAGGCTTTGATGAAACGCACGTGAGTTCATAAACGAATCATATACCAAAATTTTACAATTTTATGAAGTGAATGTTAAGGCTTGATCATTATTTATTTATGAATTGATTATAATTTTTGATACAATTACTTGACATTTGTGAAGTAGTTCTACGCAATTTAGAATTGAGGAGATGAACTTTAGTGAAGTTATTCATCGTTTGAAATTTTTAAGAGTAATTTTGCGGAGTTCGATCACTAATTGTCCTTGTGATAATCAACATTACTCTTTAGCTAGTAAATCGATCATTGTGATTCATTATAGCGAATACAGGGTGCAATTCAGAGTTAAGAATATGAAGTTTAGTGGAGTAAATCATCGTTTGTAATTAGTGGAGTAGTTCTAAGGAGCTCTATTACTTGTCCTTGTGATCGTCAGATTAATCTTTAACTAGTAAAATGATTAAATTTCAAACTGATTCAGTATTAGAGAATATGGAGTACGCTTGATTTAAGGTTGATTAAGATTAAGCTGGTTTGCACTTGTCAAATATTGTGTGTTGATGTGACCTTTGGTTGAATTTTCCATGGCTGACAAGTTGTTTTGTGGTGTTGGGAATAATCAGATTGAAAGCGCATGAAGAGTCATCAAATAGACGCAAAGTGGACGAGAATGTGTCAGATGGAGCTATTCCCGCCTTTTTGATGGACCGTGACGCTACCGAACGAGCCAAAGTACGGTCATTTTCTTTATAAGATAAGGATAACTTCATTTATGCCCTTGGCCTGACATAATGTACTGTTATAGATTCTCAGCAACACCATCAAACAGAAGAGAAAAGAGAAAGCTGGAAAATGGGAAGTGCCTCTGCCTAAGGTGACATATATTCCATATTCGTAGAAGTGGATATTTTTTTCTTTCTTATGTTCTCAGTTAAAAGCTCTTGTATAAGTATGGATAGTCGAGTTTAATTTTGTGATGCTCTAGGTGAGACCTGTGGCTGAAGATGAGATGTTTAAGGTGCTCAGAACCGGTAAACGCAAAAGTAAGTGTTGTTCCCTTGCGTATACATGATTTTGAAGGCTTCTGCTCTTAAGCATACCTGTTTATATATATATATAACCTTCGATAATAGCTAAGCAATGGAAAAGAATGATTACGAAAGCTACGTTTGTGGGAGCCGGGTTTACGAGAAAGCCTCCGAAGTATGAGCGATTTATTCGTCCTTCTGGATTGCGTTTTACAAAGGCTCACGTAACGCACCCTGAACTTAAAGCCACTTTCAATCTCGACATCATCGGTGTGAAGAAAAATCCTAACGGATCGATGTATACCTCTCTTGGGGTCTTAACCAAGGGAACCATTATCGAGGTAAATTAGGCTTTTTCGATATTATCCATGTTGCCACGGGAGAAAATAACTCGTCTCTAATACGATTTTATGCTTAAAACCAGGTGAACGTCAGTGAGTTTGGTCTCGTCACGCCAGGAGGGAAAGTTGTATGGGGTGAGTTCAGTTTTAATTACCACTTTGCATTTGTTTTTCATGCTCATTCAGTTTTTACTGTGACTGATATATGCATATCCCCATGTAATGCAGGTAAATATGCCCAAGTAACAAATAATCCTGAAAATGACGGATGTATCAACGCAGTTTTGCTGGTTTAGCTGAAACTCGAATACTTTTATGATGATCGTCTGGTCCTTTGGCCACAGCAAAATTTTGTATCAGCCGTTCCTTTTAGTGTAAAAGCTCGACTTCCAGTACACAATGACATTGGAACGGACAACATACCATCGTTTTTTTTCAATAACTTAGACATAGCTCAATCGTTTGCTTTAATTATATAAAAAACAAATTATGAAGGAGCTTGTTTCTAACTTAATTTTTGTGATTTGAAAGCCAAAGTCATACATACTGAGTGATCATCCTAAATAACAATTTTTAAAAATTTCTTAGGGCTTACAAAACAATAGGTGAAGGGGTTTTTTAAGTTCTCCCAATAGGAGTTCCAAAATCTAGTCACGACTCTTAAATTCGATAAGAGATTCTACCGGATAGCCAACAATCACCCACGACTCTTTGATGTGGACGTTGTTTAAGTCGGCTGAGCTCAAGAGCCTTGGTTGAGAAGTATAGTGTAGGGGGATCTTCTCAACTATAGAGAAGTAAATTCGGGTGTTTCTTCGACTGTTTTTTTTTAAAAAGGACTTAACTAGAAATTTAGGAAGAGACATAATTTTTTTGTTTCATTTTTTTGTTTTATGTTTATCGTTATCTTTTGCAAATGCAACTATTATTTTACTTTTATAATTAAAGAACTAATTTACTTAATTAACTTAATTAATTTCTCTCACTCTCTCTCTCGCTCGCTCCATCTTTTTCACCAGACTTCATCTTCTTCACCAACACTTCATCTTTTTCATCAATTTCTTTTCAACCCAACAAACGTCATCGTCTACTGTTTTTCCATAATCTAAGAGTGGGTCAAGACGTCCTATAAGCTGTCAACAAAAAAAACTCACTTATTTCCGACCAAAAAACCTCCATCTAACCTTCCACCCCTAAAAAAATCAAACAACCATTTTCTACCGGAAATATCTCTGAAATTTTAAATATTATATTAAATTAATATATCTCAAATCTTTCTCATTTTCGTTAATTAGCAATTTTTATTCAATTTTTCTGACCATCCCAACACTCTGTAACCAAGGTTGTACGGACATTTTATTTTTTTGTGACCACCACTTCGTCACGAAACTATGTTTTCGTTACGACTTCGTTACGAATGTGACAACTATGTCACGAATATATGTTTTTGTGACAAAATTGTCACGAAAGATGAATTTTGTGACAACATTGTCACAAAAATATAGTTTCATGACGAATTGATCACGAAAACATAGTTTCGTGACGAAGTGGTCACGAATAGTGTTACATGTGACCATGTTGTCTCGAAATCTACTAAATTTTGTCACTAAAAACATGCTACTTTTTAAATCTATCACAACTGATTATGAACTTTAAGTGGTTAGTCAATCATGTACGTTCAACAAGCCCTTGGGTTCATGAGTTATGCATTAAAGTAGCATACCTATAATTTTATATTATAATATGTCATATTATGATTATTAGTTGGTTATCTACACGTGAGTAATATATTAATATAACATATTGCGTATAATACTGATAAAAATTTGTATTTTAAAAGTGTAGTTCGTGTGCATAGTAGTATACTAATATTCTATAAGCAGATCTATTACATTTTTAGTCTACATGATTATTAGGGGCACATATAAGTACATGATTATTTTTAAAAAAATTAATTCCAATCAAACATCTTGTACGAGTTTCGACCACGTCTATAAACTCGAATAAAGTCGATCTCATGAGAATTGATGAAAGTAAATCCAAATTCTTGACAAAGTGGTCACTAAATTTATCGTTTTTGTGACTAGAAAATACGTGTTTCGTGACGAAGTTGTCACAAAATAAAAAATTTCATGATTAAGTTATCACGAAATAGACTAAATGTTGTCACGAAATAAAAAATACTTTTTTTATGAGCGATTTGAGAGACAGAGGTTTTGAGAGTAATCGCATAATAACCTAACCAGGCCCGCGTTCTTATTTATAGACTGATACAATTAATTAGCTCCATAATTGGAGGAGAAAATCTTGCCTAATTACAATGAATAATACAAAATAGGAATACAATAACATGTTGTAAATATATATACGACTATGTATCAAATTAGATTATCCCTAATAATAACTAAATATTCTATATATGACAATACTCCCCCTCAAGTTGGATCATAGATGTTAATCATGTCCAACTTGCTAACAAAATACTCAAACTTGTCACTGAACAAACCCCCCTTAGTTAGTATGTCCGCAACTTGTTTTCCTGTTAGTACATAGACAATGCACACTTTTCCAGAATTGATATTTTCTTTGATGAAGTGTCGGTCTATTTCCACATGCTTTGTGCGATCATGTTGAACATAGATTATGAGCAATGCTTATCGCTGCTTTTCTGTCGCTGTAGAGCTTCATCGGTAAAGACAATGACATCTTGAACTCCGTGAATACTCTTTGAATCCATAAGAGTTCACAGATTCCTTGTGCTAAAGCTCGAAATTCTGATTCAGAAGAGCTGCGAGATACAACCGGTTGCTTTTTGCTCTTTCATGTCACTAGATTGCGTTACACAAAAGTACAGTATCCTAGATCGTCTATCATTTTGAAATCCTCCCCAATCAACATCTGTATGCACTTCTACGCCTCTCGTCTCCTCTTTTTGAAATAACAATCCTCTCCCAGGAGTCCTTTTTAGGTACCTCGAAATTCTGGAAACAACCTGTGAGTGTGGAGTTCGAGGTGAGTGCATGAACTGACTAACCACACTTACTACAAATGCAATATCTGGACGTGTGTGAGCCAAGTATATCAGCTTGCCAACGAGTCTTTAATATCTCCCTTTGTACACTAATTCTCCATCGTTTGAGTTGAGTCTGACATTATGATCGATCGGAGTAGATGCTGGTTTACATCCTGTCATTCCTGACTATTTAAGGAGATCAATGATATACTTAGTTTGAGTTATTGAGATACCTTGTCGAGATCTAGCAACTTCCATGCCGATAAAATACCTTAGAGGCCCAAGATCTTTAATCTCGAATTCACATGCAAGTTCCTTCTTTAGTCTCTCTATCTCAATTGTGTCACTTCCCGTCAGAATCATATCATCGACATACACGATGAGAATCACAATCTCCTCCTGAGGTGAATGTTTGAAGAACATAATGTGATCTGATTAGCCTTGGTTGTAACCCAGCTTTTTCATGATCCTTCTCAAAGTCTCAAACCATGCCAGGGGAGACTGTTTTAGACCATATAGTGCTTTATTTGGGCTGCAAACCTTTCCTTCATTTTCTGGAGTGTGAAATCCTGGTGGAATTTCCATGAACACTTCTTCTTCTAGTTCGCCGTTTAAAAATATATTTTTAACGTCCAATTGATGAAGTGGCCAACTGTGGTTTGCAGCTAGAGAGAGAAGGATTCTAACTGTGTTCAGCTTTGCAACTGGTGCGAATGTCTCCGTGTAGTCTACTTCATATGTTTGCGTAAAACCCCGGGCCACAAGTTGAGCTTTGTACCTATCAATGCTCCCATCAACCACCTACTCCCTACAAACTTTTTGTTTCTTGGTAGTTCCACAAGAGACCGAGTGTTGTTATTCTTCAGTGCATTTATCTCATCAAAGACTGCCTTTCTCCACTCTGGGGACTTGAGTGCTTCAGCGATGTCTCTCAAAATTTCAACAGCCTGAAGGTTCGTTATGAACGCTCGATATTGCTTTGATAGATTTATAAGGACGTACGCTTGAATAGCGGATGTTTCGTACACTCCCTGACTCCTTTTCGCAATGCGATTGGAAACTCTCAAAGGCTAATTTTATCATTAGAATGCTGAGATAAATCATTAACTGGAATAAGTTCCATACTTGTCATATCTTGGTTCTCTTGATTTGGAACTCTCAGATCAGATGATTGAGGAGTCGGGGTTGTTGTCGGAGTTGACTGTTGTGTGTGATGAACTTGTTCTATTGATTCATTTTATATTAATGGAATGCACATAGGAGAATTTGTGGTTTTTGGATTTGGATGTGAGGTTGTAGGTGTGGAGTGGATTGGGCGATTTGTGGTTACATGGATTGGGGTTGACGGCTGGTTACTATTCCATGACTGAATTTTCTCTCTATTCTCTAACTAAAAAGAAGATTTGGGGTAAAAAAATTGCGTTTCATTAAAAGTGACATCCATGAAAATAAACACTTTCTTTGTAAGAGGATTGTAGCACCTATATCCATTTTGCGTAGAAGAATACCCAAGGAAAATACACTTAGTTTCTCTAGGATAAAATTTGGACCGGTTATGATTATGGATATGAAAAAACGCCACACAACCAAATGTTCGAGTTTGAAGAGTATTTTTGAACAAGTGGGTGTTAGGATAGATTTTCATTAAGACTTTGAGAGGTGTTAGAAAGCTTAAGATTTTTGAAGGCATTCTATTTATCAAGTATGACGCTGTTAGAATGGAATCTCCCTAATAAATTTTTGGAACATTCATGGTGAACATAAGACACCTAGCAATTTCTAAGATGTGACGGTTCTTTCGTTTTGCCACCCTATATTGTTGAGGTGTATTAGGACACGAGCTTTGATGAATTATGCCATGCTGATTAAGAAAAGTGCCTAAACTTTCATTGAAATATTCTGTACCATTTTCTGATCTTAAAACCTGAATTTTGGCTTGAAATAGTGTAGAGACCATATGATGAATTTTTTTTGAAGGAATCTGGTGTATCAGATTTTTCTTTTTGGAGATAAATCCAAGTCATTTGGGTGTGATCGTTGATGAAAGATACAAACCACCTAGTTGAACTTAGATTAGGAATACGAGAGGGACCTTATACGTCACTATGAATTAGTGAGAACAGAGTCGATGCAATTTATGGACGAGATCAAAAAGGTACACGAGTGTGCTTTGCTATTTGACAAATATCACACGATAAAAGTTGCAAATATTTGTTGATATGAAGGTTTGGAAACAATTTATTCAAATATGCAAAGCTAGGATGACCTAGTCTATTATGCCATAACAAGTTTTCACTAACATAATTTGAAACAATTGAACAGCGTGATGGATGAGTTTGCTTATGATCAACTTAGTCCGGCTTGATGAAGTACAGCCCGTCATACTCCTTCGCAGTCCCAATCATCTTAGCCAAGAGATCCTGAAAAATACAAGATAGAGCTGAGAATCGTGCCTCACATTAAGCGTCTTCGGGATCCTGTGAACAGATATCAAGTTAAACGCAAAATTTGGTACGTGTAGCACATCGTATAGCTGAATTTTCTTAGACAACATGATAGTTCATTTCCCAGCCACGAAGGACAGAGAGCCATTTGTAGTCCGGACCTTTTGATTACCTGAGCATGGTGAATAAGTTGTAAACTAGTGTGGGGATCTGGTCATATGATCGGAGGCACCATAATCTACTACCCACTCATCCATGGTAGGAGTGTCTTTGAGGGCGTTCAGTGCTATTCGATGTGTACCTGAGGAAGCTATGCATGTTTGAAGGGCGTTGGAGGACCCAAAGGCTGAATTGAGAAACTTCTTTAGCAGATCAATTTGTTCAGCAGTGAATGATAGTGCACTAGTCTGAGACGAGTCAGTAACATAACCTCGCGATTCTGATGGCTTTCCTTTGCGATTATATGAACGACCATGAAGCTTCCAACAAGTATCTTTGACATGACCGGGCTTTTTACAGTGTTCGCACCACGGTCGGTTTGACTTTTGACTGCCATCTGTAGCTGAGTTGTTGTAGGATCTGTTGGTTGGATCAACAAGTGCCGTAGAGTCACTTTCTGATCCCGAGATCTACCAAGCATCACCTTTTGACGAGTCTCCTCTCGACGGAATTCAGCGAAGGCTTCCTGCATGCTCGGAAAGGGGCTTCAACTTAATACACGACCACAAACATCATCAAGTTGTGTGTCCAGTCCGTATAGAAAGTCGAATTCCCTTTCTTTTTCGAGGCGTTTTGCGTGGATGGTTGCGTCAGCAGTGCACTTCCAATCATTTTTGTAATACAGATCCAATCTTGCCACAAAGTACATAATATATTGCAATACTCGGTCACCTGAAGGCTGCCTTGACGTTGATCTCTGAGTTTGGATTTGATCTCGAACACTTGAGATGCATTGTGGAGGTCGGAGTACGTTTCTTTTATCGTTGTCCATAGTGATGCTGCAGTTGGAAAGGACATGTAGGTTGTTCTGATATCGATCTTCATGGAGTTTGTTAGCTATGTCAGCACCATGGAATTTTCCGCATCCCACTGACAAAAGTTGGTGTTGTCGGGACCAGGAGCTTCAAATTTGCCGGTTAGAAAACTGAGGCGGCCGCTGCGGCAAAGAAAGAGAGACATCGATTGAGACCACTGCAAAAAGTTTTTTCCGTTCAATTTGTGAAGGGTTATTTGCAGTGATGAATTCTCAGTGAAGGAAGGTTGAATGGATTGTGACTGTGGCTTAGTGCCATCTCATCGATCAACCAAGTCAGTTTTTGACATTGTTTTTTAAGAGGATACAAAAGTAAGCTCTGATACCATACGAGCGATTTGAGAGAGAGATGTTTTGAGAGTAATCTCATAATAACCTAACCAAGCCTTCGTCCTTATTTATAGACCGAATTTAATTAATTAGCTCCATAATTGGAGGAGAGAATCTTGCCTAATTACAATGAATAATACAAAATAGGAATACAATAACATGCTGTAAATATATATACGATTATGTATCAAATCAGATTATCCCTAATAATAACTAAATATTCTATATATGACAATAATTGTAAATCTACCATAACCAATTAGGAACCTTAAATTGTTGGCCAAACTTGTCCGTTCAACAAGCTCCCGATTTTGTTAGTTACAATTTTAAGTAGTTTAACTCTAATTTGATATTTTAATATGTCATATTATGATTATTAGTTAGTTAGATGCACGTGAGTAGTATATTAGCATACCAAATTGAGTATAATATTAATTCAAAATTATAATTTAAAAATTAAGTTTGTGTGCATAGTACTATACTAATATTATATGACTAGATCTTTTACATTGTTGGTCTACATGATTATTAGAGGCACATATAAGCACATGATAATTTTTTTAAAAAATTAATCCAACAAAAGATCGTGTATGAGGTTGGACCACGTTTAGATCTATAAACTCTAACCAAGTCGATCTCATGAGAATTAATGAAAAAAATAATTCGTGACAAAGTTGACACTAAATTGATCATTTCCGTGACTAGAAAATACAAGTTTCGTGATAAATTTGTCACAAAATTCTTAATTTTATGACAACTATTTGGTCACGAAACCAAAATATTCGTGACTAAGTTGTCACGAAATAGACTAATGTCGAAATCAAACCTACTTTTTAGATCTAGGATAACCAATTAGGAACCTTTGGTCAAACTTATCCGTTTAACTATAATTTAATATTTTACCATGTCATATTATGATTATTAGTTAGTTATATGCACATGAGTAGTATATTAACATAACATACTGCATATAATACTAATTAAAAATTATGATTTGAAAGTTGAGTTCGTGTGCAGAGTAATATACTAATATTCCATGACTATATCTCTTACATTGTTGGTACACATGAGTCGTAGAGTCACATATAAGTACATGATTATTTAAAAAATATTAAATCTAACAAAACATCTTGTACGAGGTTGGACCACTAAACCGACTAGATGTTGTCACGAAATCAAAACTACATTTTAAATCTACCATTACTAAATAAGAACCTTAAGTGGTTGGTTAAACATGTCCGTCAACAAGCTCCTAAATTCGCGAGTTATACTTTCAAGTACCTTAACTATAATTTGATATTTTAACATGTCATATTATACTTATTAGTTAGCTATATGCACGCGGATAGTATATTAACATACCAAATTGATTTTAATACTAACTAAAAATTTTAATTCAAAAGTTTAGCTCGTGTACATAGTAGTATACTAATATTCTATGGCTAGATCTCTTACATTGTTGGTCTACATGATTAGTATGGGCACATATATGTACATGATTATTTTAAAAAATAAATTAAAATATAACAAAACATCTATTACGAGGTTGGATAACATGTATAAACTTCAACCAAGTTGATCTTATGAGAATTGATGAAAGAAACAAAAAAATTGTGACAAAGTTGTCACTAAATTTATCGTTTTCGTGACTAAAAAATATGGGTTTCGTGACAAAGTTTTCACGGAACCCAAATTCTCATGACTAAGTTGTCACCAAACTGACTAGATATTGTCACGAAATCAAGAATCTCGTGACAATGTTTTAACGAATGTTGTGACAAAATCATGAATTTTGTGATAACATTGTCACAAAAACGTTGATATATTTCGTGACAAGATTGTCACGAAATTTAAAATTTTGTGACAACCTCGGGTTCTTTTCCTGAAAGCGGAAAAAATGCGGAAAATGAAGAACTGAGAGTTGTGTTGAGATTGTCGAAAAATCAAAAAAATGTTAGTTGGTGATAATGATAAACATGTTAAAATTTGATATTTTTACGGTCGACGAAAGTGGTTGTCGTGTCCTTTTTGGAAGTGGGAAAGATGACCGGATTTGGTGGAGATTATGAATGTGATTAATGGTATGAGCACAAACATAGATGGAAAATATTTGGGAGATAATATTCTAGTTTAATATTTAAAATTTATGATTTAAATTTCTCCGGTTGACGGAGGTGGTTGTCCTACATTTTCCGGAGGGGGGAAGGGTGATCGGAGTTGGTGGAGATGACGAAGGTGATTAAATGTATGAGCACCGACATAAATGTGGAAGGTAGTAGAGATAGGATTTAAACAAACCAGTTGAGAAAGAGAGAGAAGATAGAGTATATTAACCTAGATTATCTTTTACGGGTATATTATAGAATTTTTATTTCTCTTTCCTCCCAAACTGCTAGTTAAGTCCTTTAAAAAAACATAGTTGGAACCCATCAAGCCCAATTTTACTACTATAGGTTGCAAATTCTATATGACTGTATTACATGTTGCATGTTGGATATGTGAAGCCCAAATTGCTCGAACTACGCCCAGCCTATCTTCACGGTTGATGTCGTTGGAGTAGGTAGAGAAACGATAAGATCTTCTTGTCTCGTTTTTAAAGACGCTGAAGACATTGCTTCATTTGTCACCCAATGGCCGCATGTTATGGACTAGTCAAATGGGCCTCAGTCTGTGCCCGAAGTATATAAAGACCGTGAGCTGTTTGTTTAACTTAATCGAGTCATAGGTTGGCTGACTAAGGTTCTCTCTGCTTTATCTTTTTCATCTGAGTATCTCTTGAGTTCTTGATCTTATGTTCTTGTAATCGAAGGTTATAATGTTATAGTCTAGGATATGGTTTTAATATTCGTGTACAAACTAGTTACATATAGCCTCAGTTGATTCGTTTATAGTTTGTATTGTACTTGTAAGATTTGGATAGAAGGCTTGTTCGCCGGTATTAGTGGCCGAGCTTCATCGTCAGAGTTCAACGTGCATGTAGGTGCGTTTGACACTGAAATACGATTAAATATTGTGTTATTTTATTCTTGCATGTATTTGGTCATTGTTATGTGTTTGTGGTGTTTGAACGGAAAGTTCTTATGGTTTTTCCGCGTGTATTTCCAACCTTCATATCAGAGCTATCAAAACCCTAAGAACATATCTCCTCTTTCGAAGCATCTTGTTTTGACTTCTTGACCTAATCAGATCATCAAAGATCTTGAGGTAAGAGATTGGTAAGTCTGAGAGAGGATTGTATAATTTTTTTGGTTATAGGTATTTTCTTTGCTTTGCCTGCAGTTTGTGTTGGTACCATTTAAGTTCCAAAGTCAATGATGGAGTTCTTTGTCTTTGACGGAAAAGATGACTTCCCCAGTTTGGCGAAACGCATTTATACGTTGATGTCACACAACAAGGTTCTTGTCGCACTAGACCCCAATGAAAAAAAAATGGCATAAGAGGCGCTCAAAAGGAAGTCACAGATCTTGGAGGAGGCCTACAATCTAGGGGTTCTAAATCTATCCGACTCAGTCTTGCGCAAAGTCGACGTCTTGGAAACAACATTGGAGGTATTATTAAAAGTAAAATCCATCTATGCTGATCAAATAACGCCTAATTTGGCATTCTTGAAGGGTGCCATTTTTAACTATAAAATGGATATTGTCAAATCAATAGAAGAAAACATGGATGAATTCCTATAAATGAATTAGGCTTTAAAAGGATCTAAACAAGCTTTAGATGATACTAGTCTTGCTGTTATTTTGTTATATTTGCTTAAATCCTATACAATAGTTATAGATTCATTACACTATACTGAAACTGTACCTTCACTGAATCTTGTTATTGCTGGCCTAAAAACCAGAGAATTAGACTTAAAGAATCTAAAGAGAATATCTAGAATCAACTTGCTTGTTAAAGAAATATCTTAATAGAGGTTTTCTTATTTTTCTGGTAAAGATAAAAAGAAGTCCAAAAACAGTAATACTTTCAATTGAAACAAAACAGAATGCATGAAATGTTTCTATTGTAAGAAGGCCAGAGACATAAAAAAGATTTCTATATAGGGCAAGCTAAACAAAAGAATCTTGCACCTGAAACTAATGCAGCTGTAAATCATGGCCCTGAACAAGCAAACATTGATGTGCTTAATGTCAGCGATCATATTAGATAAAATGAATGAGTATTAGATTATGGTTGTACTTTCCACATGTGTCCCTACTTAGATTGATTTGTTGATATTAAAATGAGAGATTTTGGTTTAGTTTATATGGTAAATAATCTACCCTGTAAAGTTGAAGTAACTGGTAACAATACCTTTTAAACTAAATGATAATAGGAAGTTTATGTTAACTAAAGTAAGATAAATTCCCGGTCTTAAACATAACCTAATTCTATTGGCTGGCTTGGTGATTTAAGATGTACTGCTAGTCTTGAAAATGGAGTTGCTATAGTTAGAAAAAATGAAAAAAAAACCATGTTTATGGAGTTAAGAGGCATGGCTTATTTTTTCTGTGTGGTACTCAATTATCTTGTAGTATTTTGAATGCTTTGGTATCTACTAACATTGCAGGTCCAGACAAACGGAATTTGAGACTCGGACACATGAGTCAGAAATGGCTTGATGCCCTAAGTAAGGAGGGTATGTTTGGTAAGCACCAATTTCATAATATCAGTTTTTGTGAAACTTGTATATTAGGTAAACAACATAGGTTGGAATTCTATAACGGACAACATTACTCAATTCAACCCTTAGACAAGATAGTGACTCGTGGTGGTTTCAAATATTTTCTGTCAATTATAGATGATTACTCTAAGATGGTTTGGACTTGTCTGTTAAATCAAAAGATGAATCATTTAAAATTTTTAGAACTTGGCAGATTTATGTTGAAAATCAAATTGATAAAAAGGTTAAAATTTTTAGAATAGATAAAGGTTTAAAATTTTGTAACTATCTGTTTGATGAGCACTGCAAGGAAAAATGGATTATTAAACATCACACGGTCATGCTTACACCACATCAAAATGGTTTACCCGAGCATATAAATTGAACACTGCTCAAAAAGGTAAGATGTCTTTTATTTACATATGGTTTGTCTAAGTCATTTTGGGGTGAAGCACTTGCTACTACAACTTATTTAATAAATTTGATTCCATCTAGTGCAATTAATCTAAAATGTCCTATAGAGTTATATTATGGTAGAAGTCCAAATTTAACACATCTTAAAGTTTTTGGGTGTGTTGCTTATGCTCACACTTTGAGAGGGTAAGTTAGACCCTAGATCAATCAAATGCATATTTTTAGGATACCCAAAAGGAACAAAAGGTTATAAACTGTGGGAATTAGGGAGTTGGGGTGTTAAAATTATAGTTAGTCGTGATGTAATTTTCTATGAAAATGTTTTCCAAGCTAAAACAATTGAAACTCAAAATAATAATCATAAATATAATCTAGACAATTTAGAAACTGACCTTAATGTCAACATTGAGGTGGAGTTAGAACCTGAACCGGTATTAGACCAACATAATCCCAATTCACAACCAGATCATGCCGATCCTATAGGTATTCAACATGGTGACAAGCAACATGATTTGGTTAAACCCTTAGAACAAACAAATCACGAAGCTTGTAAAAAACTATCAACTAGCTAGAGATAGAGATATGAGAGAGATTAAACCACCTTCTAGATTTTCTTATGCTAAATTGATCTTCACTACCTCAGTTGCTGCTAATGAAGTTCAATTGATTGAACCTGGTTCTTGCCAAAAAGCTATTAATTCTAAAGATAAAATTGACATGGTTTGATGCTATGAAAGAAGAGATGCATTCACTCATAATTATTTACACTTGGAAATTGGTCTGTAAACCTAGTGATCAAAAGGTAGTAGATTTTAGATCGCTCTATAAAATTAAAAAGGTATAAATCCTAATGAACCACCCAAATTTAAAACTCGACTTGTTGCAAAAGGAGTCCCTACGAAATCAGGAATAGACTATAATGAAATATTTTACCAGTTGTAAAATATAAAACCATTCAAATCATGTTATCTATTGCAGCTCATTTGGATCTTGAAATTGAACAAATGGATGTTAACACTGTATTTTTTTTACATGGTGATTATGATGAGACTACATACATGGTACAATCTGTAAGCTTTGTTGATGAAAATAAATGTGATAATGTATGTTTTCTTAAAAAATGTCTATATGGTTTAAAACAGACACCTTTTCATTATTATAAAAGGGTTGACAGTTTTGTTTTAAGCATTGTTTTGAAAGAGGTAAGTATGATTCTTGTTTCTATTTTTATCTTGTTGATCATGTTGTTTATCTCCTCCTTTATGTCGGCGATATGTTAATGATAAGTAAATCTGTTCATAAAATAAAAGAGTTAAAAAAAAATTTGTACTGAAGTTGATATGACAGATTTAGGTGTGTCAGAAAAATTATGAGTATGAATGTTGATAGAGATAGAAATAAGAAATTTCTCAAGGTTCATTCAAATATGTATTTGACTAAGTTGATAGATAACTTTTGACATAGGAATGAAAAACCAGTTAATGAGCTGTTCATTTCTTGTTAAAAAACACCAGCATCCCAACATTTTGTTTGAGGCTGCTAAAGTAGATAATATTTCGTATCCAAATGTTGCAGGTTCTATTATGCATTCAATGATAAGTACTCGGCCTGATTTGGCACTAGGACAAAAAATGTTTGTCGCTTCTAAAGGAAAAAAATTCGCTTCTAAATGGCATTTAAAAGCGGCACTAGAAGCGACTTTGTCGCTTCTAAAGTCTAGCTTCTAAGATTTGTTGCTTTTAAAGTGGCTAATAATGTTTTGAAGCGAAAAAAATTAGAAGCGACTAGTTGCTCCTAACGTCACTTTTAAGGGTCCAAAAAAAGGCACAAAAATGCGTGGGAAAACATGACGGGTAAACATAGCGACAACAGAGACGCAGTGGCTAGGCAACAACGACGCAGTGACGAGACATCGATTAACAATTTTGACGAAGAAAAATCCAAAACGAATACAAATAATAAAAATTGAGAATAAAACTAAATAACAATAAAACAAACTGGAGAGCAGAGAGCCGACGAAAATAGGAGGCATTGCAGGAGCAGCACCGGCCTCCAGCGGAGAGGTCGCCAGAGATGAAGCTTAAACCCACCGGCCGAGAGGGAGGCTGAAAAAGAAACAAATTATTAAATACAACAAAAAGAAGGGTTGGACCAACCCGGTGTTGGAATAGGTCTAGCGTTAAGAAAGAATTATTAATATGTATAAACACATATTAATGGCGGAATATAAATATTTCTTTATAAGTAAAGTAATTTTACCAACCTAGACAAAGTGCATAAATATGTATAAAATTAAAAGATGATTTAAAGTGGTTAAATGCAAACCTTTCTTGGACCTTGATTTAGAGGGACCTTGAGAAAGGTTGATTTTATCGTCTGGCTCGATTCCTTCAGACCTAAACGTGAGCTCGAGAAACCTAGGTTTCTATTACATGAGTCTTTAGAGGTTTAGAAGGATTTGTGTGTAGGCACAATTAAACACGATAACTCAAGAACAAGTCTATGATCTAAAGAGCTAATTTAGCCTAAGTCTGATGAGGATTTAGGTGCCAAAATAAAAATGAATTTTAAGAGAGAGAGGAGAAGGTCGGCTAGTATAGAGAGAGCAAGATCAAAAAACGTATTTTCACATCTCTATGTGAGACTCTATTTATAGGAGAAGGAAAATCAAGATAGGGTAATTAACCTTTCCTATTATGCATTCATGACACAATATTTTATTTTCTCTCCCCTTTCTCTATTAACTTGGTCGGCCATCCCTTCTGCATTAGTGAGGAAATTTGTTCCTTACTTAGCACATTTGTTTCCTACTTAAGGAAATTCATTTTCTCTTTTCCTTTTGGTAATTATCTTTATAATTAAAGGCAAAGAATTCTCTCCTCATTGATGTATCTTGGCCGAACTCTACACTAGGGAAGGGATTCTAGATGCTACCTTATTCTCTTAAGACAATTCTTAAAATACCAATTGTAGAATGAATATTGCACAAATAATGAAAATACTTTCATAATGCCTCAAACAATTTCTCGGCTTTAGAAACTAATTTATATTTCCATCATATGAAAATATTCAAAATCATATTTTGACATTCACATCATTTTATGCGTAGGTGGAAAAAAAATACCCTTTAGAAATTTTCCAAAAAAACGTCTAGTTCAACACTTGAACTTATTTTGACTTAGCTTCTAGTTTAACAATCCTACTCAAATGACATGTAATAATGACCTTATGGATCCAAATGAACAAAGCTTGAGCTTCTATACTCGAACTAAAAAATTCACAAATCTTTTCCGAGTATTAGCTTATTTTCCTCTGACTCCAGTAAAGAGTTGACACTGAGAATCTCTTGGTTCAAATGAATTTATTTTCTTCTCAAATTCAACTTAATTATATGTAGTGGATCCATTGAATGTTATCTATGATTACACTTCATGAATATCATCAACTAGATGAGATTTATAAAATTCCATTTTACCCTTCCAGTTGTTATTTCCTTAATTCCTTTGTTACTTGTGAATAAGTTAGAAACAATGTATTGACAAGGAGCTAAAAAGTCACATTGTTTCATCCAAATAAAGTCGCTACTTAATTTTGGATATCGCGCATTTTATTTATTCACAATCCGAGTAATAAAGCATGAGGCTATATATGCATTTCAGCAATCTTGTACATGAATTTCATATCTATGAGAACTTCACAAAACTAGTTCATGACATCTTCATAACTTAATATATCACCAATTAGTCTAGTCTAGATCACTTAATGGATCTAGAATTTGAATTTCTCTAATGAGAATATTTAAGCTATGAAATGACATATTTCATTTCAGGATTAAGTTAAGCACGATGTAATTCATACATAGTGACCTTGAGACAGAAGATGTTAAATGGTTTGTTCTTACATTGTCTCTAAATGTGCACTGGTCAATTTAGTATCTTCGGAAGATACACTGAAAGAACTATAGAGTTCCTAACTCTCTATGCCTCGTAACCAGACATCATAGATTCTTCCAACAATCATACTAGGATCAACAGTCCGTTGATCTTTAGATTGCGAATATTTCGTTTTTAACCAAACCATGAAAAGTTTGTTCACGAAAATCTACATTTGTCTCTTCATATATTGTTAGGTTTGATTAACGACTATAAGACAATCGAAAAAGGAATGAATGAACGTTTCAACTTTTATTAATTTAATTCAACAAATTACAATAAGGACTTATGAATGATTTATATATTACATCAATATATAAATAAATAATCTTTTAGGGGGAATCTCTGCCAAAACCAAAGAAACAAATACTAACCCGGAGCGGCGAAGAGAAGTGGAGGAGAAGGTCGGGCTGCTGGAGGACGCGCAGAAGGAGAGGTAGGCGCCGAGAGGGAGGCGGGTGTGGTGAGCGGAACGCAGAGGGAGGCAAGTAGAGGGAGGCACGCGGAGGGAGGCACAGAGAGGAAGAGTGGCGCGGTGAGAGGTGTGTGGAGGGAGGAGGATATACACAACGGGAGGGAGAGTGCGGGAGGGAGAGACAGGCGTAAGAGGATGAGAGGTTGGAAGAGGCCGCCGGAGCAGGAAGAGGCAGTCGGAGGAGGTAGTTTTGGGGTTGCAACGAGATTTTTTGGGGTTGGAGGAGAAAGAAAAGGAAAAGGGGAAGAATAATAGGGGAAATCAAGATTTTTAATGACCTAGAACATTAAAAGCAACTTGTCGCTTCTAATGTCCTTCACAACCAAAATGACAACATTTTGATAAGTGGGGAAATTAAAAGCGGCAAGCCACTTCTAATGTCACAAGAAGTGAAATTTTGGCGGAAACGTTTTGGAGCCCAAAAATTTGAGCATTAGAAGAAACATTTAGAAGCGACTAGTTGCTTCTAATGCCTAAATTTCTACACTTAGTGAAAATTTGGCGGAGAGAAGTCCGAGCAAAAGAATTTGGGCATTAAAAGCGACATTTAGAAGCCACTAGTCTCGTCTAATTCCCAAATTTCTGCACTTGGTGAAAATTTGGCAGAAAGAAGTTCGAGCCAAAAAAATTGGGCATTAGAAGTGACACTTAGAAGCGACTAATCGCTCTAATGTACAAAATTCTATATTTGGTGAAATTTTGGCGGAGAAAAGATGGAGCCAAATAATTTGGGCATTAGAAGCGACTAGTCGCTTCTAATGCCCCAAAACACGGAAAAAATTGGCGAAAAAAGCGAGCCAAAGATTATGGCTACTCGCTTCTAATTTGTGTGTTCATAACAACTAATTTGTCGACTACGGTAGAAGCGACTACTCGCTAATAATTTGTCAGCTATGGGTATTAGAAGCGACTAGTCGCTTCTAAATGTCAAAATTTTCATTTTTTTTTAAAATGAGCGTAGATACGTTAGAAGTGACTAGTTGCTTCTTATCATATAATATCGCTTCTTAAGGTAGACGCCGATTCTAAAAGTCATTTTTGTACTAGTGTTATGTCATATTTTTGTTAAGTCGTTTTATGTCTAATCCGAGATATGAACATTGGATGGCACTTTAATGGGCACTTTAGTTATACTAATAGTACTTTGAAAACTGGTTTGAATTATGAATGCAGATTTAAATCACTTGAACTTGTTAGGTATGTAAACTCAGGTGTTGCAGATGTCGAGATGTGAGAAAGTCAACAACTTGCTAATGTTTGACACTAGGTGGTGTATAAGTTGAAAGTTATAAATGCAACCGGTAGTTGAATTATCGACCACCGAGGCTGAGTATGTAGCTTTCGCTAATGCTGTCAAGGAAACCATCTGGTTTGAAGGCCTCCTCCGTGAAGCTAAACTTCTTAATGGTAAAGTCAGAGTGTTATGTGATAGTCAAAGTCAAAGTGCAATCTACCCGATCAAGAACCCGATGTTTCATGAGCGTACAAAACATGTTGATGTGAGGTTTCATTTTGTGAGAGACATAATTGAATTTGGTGAAGTTGATGTGAAAAAGATTTCCACTGAAGACAATCCTGAAGATATGAGGACTAAAATTATGACTAATATTAAGTTCGAACATTGCTTGAACTTACTTTTTATTGGTTGACCGCATGTATGTGAGTGACGATGGAGATATGGGTATTTATTACTAATATCATCTAGACGAGCCTTTGGAATTCAAGGTGGAGATTTGTTGGATATGTGAAGCCCAAATTACTCGAAAAAAGGTCCACGCCATCTTCACTGCTGATGTCGTTGGAGTAGGTAGAGAAACAACGAGATCTTCTTGGTGTTATTTTTAATGACGCTGAAGACGTTGCTTTATTTTCCACCCAATGGCCGCATGTTATGGACAAGTCCAATGGCTCTCAGTCTGAGTCCAAAGTATATAAAGATCTTGATCTGTTTGTTTCCTAATCTAGTCATTATTGCATTAGCTCGCGTATGTTAGCCGATTAAGGTTCTCTTTGCTTTATCTTTTTAACCTGAAAATCTCTTGAGTTCATGAACTTATGTTCTCGTACATATAACGTTGAATTGAAGGTTGTAATGGTACATTCTAGGATATAGTCTTAATATTTTTGTACAGACAGAGAGCCTTAATTGATTTGTTTTTGGTTTGTATTGTACTTGTAAGATTTGGACGAATATTTGAAGACTTGTTTGTCGGTATTAATGACCTAGTTCAATCGCCGAAGTTCAAAGCGCATATACGTGTATTTTACACCGAAACACGTTGAAATACTGTATAATTTTATCTTGCATATATTTGATCATTGTTGTGTGTTTGTGGTGTTTGGTCGTAAAGTTTTTGTGATTGTTTTCGCGATATTTTCAACAATACATAATATTAGAATAATCTCAAAAAATCTTTAAAGGTTTATAGCATATGCTCAATTATCATCCGCCTGCGCCGTGACGGAGAAATTAAAGACGTCTCTGCTAGCTCTGGATGTTATTATGATAAATTTAGCTATTCACTCATTTTAGAAAAAGTTCACGTATTATAATATTTATTAACTTATAATTTATATATAAAAATCTGTTTTATTTGTTCCAATACTAAGTCGTTTTAGTATTTTCATATTTTAATATGTGTATTCTTATTCTCATGTCCTTGCTACACCTTCACATGTTGAGTGTATTAATATCTTATGGTCAATGTATATGTGAGTGTGAAGAGTTCAGCGTCCTATATAGCTATTTATCAATTACTTGAAGGCTTCATCCCTTAATATTATCGTAAGAAAGTGAGGACCAAAGTCACTTTAAGTCACTTTAAGGCTTATGGTTGTTAGTCAATATGTAAGAAAGTGAAAGCAGATTGTATTATTATAATTCGCGCTGTTACGTTCAAATTGACTTAATTTTATTTGGGAATCATTACATGAAAAATATTTCATATATATGTTAGTTCATTGTGTAATAATATCGTGTCATTAGTTGTAAACTATTTTAACAAAGTTTCCATACTTAACAAATTACGTGAGAGAAGATTTTTTATACATGGATTATCGGTATCAAGAGCAAGAAAACTCTAAAAAGAAATTCTTGTTTTAGGACGCTATAAAAGTCAAGCTGCTAGCCCTTAGCCTCCTTGACGCATTTCTATTGAAATCGTAGGATTTCTAGATGTGCTGGACTGAAAGACTAGGAATATGAGATCTTGGTGATTAGCGATTAAGAACTCAATTCATACACTGTAGTTTGAGTCGACTGGGCTGTTGTGTTGATAGAACTACTCACTAGTGAAACTGCAAGCTGCTGGAAGAATATTGTGGAGAGTCTTCATTGAGTGGAATCATGCGGATAAACTAATTCAGGGGGAGTGCCTGAATTAGTATTCACATATTGTTAAGTAATATTTGACATTGATATCGAGACTATCTAAATAAGATCATTGTTGTATTATTAACTATATTGATTAGTGAGTTCTTTTTCACCGAGAATGCATGACTCCAGATGTTATTAATACAACGATGGTTTTAGATGGCTTCTTCATAATTCAAAAATAGATTAAGTTAATAATACACAGAGGACCTTATACGAATATCAATATCAACGCCAAATATAACTTAACTATAAGTGAATACTAATTCAAGCTCTGCCCTTGAATTAGATTATCTGCTCGATTTTACTCGATTACCATCGCAATGTGATTCCAATAGCTTACATCTTCACTCGTGAGCAGTTCTATCACGCGTAACACAAAAACTCAATCGACTCAAATCACATTGCGTGAATTTAGTTCTTCCGCCGCTAATTACCACAACGTGTGAATTGAGTTCTTAAACCGATTGAGATCACTAATCAATATTACTTATATGGCCTTAAGTTATGAACAATGTTCTTCATAATCATATTTGAGATTAACTATGTTGCAAGAACGGTTAAACGACTTAACTATATTATTAGTTGAAATAAAATTATACGAGCTTAAAGTTAAAGATTTAATTAATGTATTCGCATCAAGTTCAAGAAGTATTTATTGGCTAATATTGTTTATATGATGATTTATTTGGTTAAGTATTTGAATAAAAAATTGAACAAGTTGAATGCTTACAAGACGTTTTGTCGATTTTGTTTATAAGGTTTCATTTTTATGTTTCGCTTAATGCCCTGAAAATGATTGGGCCGGCCCCGACATCAACAACCACTGTTATATAGTTAATGTTTAGAAAATTTTAAATAAAAACTACGTTCATATGTATTAACGTAAATTCTGTACTTTTTTATTTTAATAAAAAAAACAAACTAGATATACCACATCATATTTATGTTTATTTAACACTTACGAAACAGTAACAAACGTTTTAATTGACTAATTACTTAGTTTTTATGAAGTAAATAAACCAAACGTAATGCATGTTAAACTTCGTCTGTCGATTGTCTTTTATGTGACGCTTCCGCCGTGAGTTCTAGAAGAAATCTTTGTAGAAGAAACAACAAATTCGTGTAGTTATTTTTTTCCTTTCCATGTCAGATTTCTTAACTTTAACACGTGGTTTTAGGTTTGGTTATTTATATTTTTACCGTCGATTTCAGTTTGTGTAACACAGAAGGAGACTTCAACGAAGTTTGTTAATTAAGAAAAGAGAGAGTATATTTGATCTTATAGCTAATTAGTCTTTTCAAGCTCACTATGACATTAGTAAAAATCACAGTAAACATATATGATTCATCGAATAGAAATATGATGTTGATGTGGGTTTGGGAGAGAAAGCCGTTCCAGAAAGACGTTGAGGAGGTGGAGGGGACATCTCGGAGACAACGAAGGGATGGCTCAGAAGCATCTGAGCCGTCCATCTTTTGATAGGATCCTTGATGAAGCAGTTTCCCTCCTCTGCAATCTCGTCGGCGATCTCCGGCTCTTCTTCTTCTCGGGAAATTCTCATGATCAGACCTCACTCGTTGGACCCGGTCTCGTGGGCCCAAACGGGTCGACCCACTAGAATCTTCCCCACACGGAGACTCGTAGGCGTTGTCGTTTATGGCTTCCGGCGATAAGTAAAGAGGCGTGCCTCGCAAGTTTGAATGAAGTCTGATTAATGACATACTAACTAGCTAGCTTGAAGCCATGCATATATGTTTACGATAGTTTTATGTGGTCGTTAAAGAGAACATAACGAATCACCAAAGATTACCCCAATTTGTGAAACACTCAAGTAGTTGAACTCGAAGAAAAACTTTGTGATGTTGGAAACTGATATTTATCAACGTCCGTTGCCCTATAATCAGAATTTTGGAGTAGGAGTAGGTGTATTAAAATATGGAATCTTTTTTTCATACAATATTTGGGAGCTCTAATTGGCTTACCAATAAGACTAGTCCCTGGATGAATAATTTGTTAAAAGATACAGAATATCTATTAAAAATAAAATAAAATGAAAAGTAAGCTATGGATTATATAGTTATCAGCATAGATTACATTCATATATTTTTAATTTTACTTAATTATTGATTTTTTTGAAAGTGAAAAATTGCTTATAATAATAATTTTACTGATCAATAATTTTCAAATGACTATTTTGCATAATTTTTCATATATTTTAGTATTTGCTGAAATTTCTATACCCCTAAGATATTTCATAATTTTCATACAATCATTGATATCATTTTTTCCATTCACACGTATAATTTAATTAATATATTGAACAGTGAAGCACGTTTTAAAAAAATCGTTTTAAATATATGAGAATTAAACTCATACATATAACACAAGAATGAAGGGATCTACACTTACCCTGCCAGAGCTATATTCCATTAGAAAGATAATAAAGTCTTGTTGAGCAATAGCAGTTTTCGAATGGTTGATAATGTTAAGAAATTTTAATAAGATGGTTTAGAAAAATTGATGAAACCGTAAATCAGACTAGACACAGTGCTACAAAATCTGGTTCCCACAATTTATTTTGGGTTGTGGAAGAATTCCACAACTCATATTAAAGGTTGTGGGATTCGGGATTGTGTAATACTTCATAACCTTCAGACATCCGGTGTGGAATACTTCATAACCTTCCCACACTGGATGTCTATGAGTTGTGAAATATTCAACAACTGATCAATTTTTTGTTGTAATATTCAACAACTTCTTTTTACGCTTTTCCCACACCGGATCTTTGGATCCGCTGTGGGACGTGGCGTTGTGGCTCAGATTGGTCATTACCGTGGCACTGCTCTCACAATGGATACATTAAGGATTGTGGAATATTTAAAATATGTAAAATTTTACAACCCTTCGAATAACGGTTGTAGAATCAGCTATATTCCACAACCCTTAACCTAATGGTTGTGGAATAGTCTGGAATCAATCACTTCCCACAATCCTTAGTTATAAGGGTTGTGAAATAGCCTGAAATCATCCCACAACCCTTAGAATCTCGGATTCTACACCCCTTACCAATAAGGGTTTGTGGAAAGTCGGTTGTAGAATCCTATATTTCGAATAGTGACAAATGAATTATCTGAAATTTATGAAAACAATATGATTAACAAGCTCAATAATAGTATTCATGTAGCTCATATATGATATGATGACAACGGTGATTATCGATGAATAATGCCGATGCCTTGGATGAGGAACCACCCCCAGAGGCGTATGTGTGGATGCACGAACATTAACACAAGATTTGTGCAAATAAAGTTTTTTGAATTTTGAATTTTCATTTGTACTTGAGTTTGAAATTTAATTTAATTTAGTAAGTCAAATATTAAGTCAATGGCGCCGGTTTTTAATTAATGAGTCAATGATTGAGTTCTTATAATGTTGTAAAATCTTATAACTTGACTAATAAAACCACCGCTTTATTTATTGTCAATATTCTAAATAATTAATTACTGGTTATATCTCTCACTCTAATTATATCCTAAGTTTATCTTCATTTTCTTATTTTCAAAACTCTTACTTTTCCTGAATTTTGATTTATTTCTAGACATCAAAAGTTGTTTTACACGTCAATATCCAAAATTTTGAGGATTCTATATTGTAAATTGAAAATCGTTTTTACACTTTAAAGTGTCCCTATTTACATAAAATTTACAAGACAATGGTAAACAAATTTTGCAGATTTCTAGATTTCATAGCAACCAGAGAAATCCATATTTATATTAACGCATTTGTAATATAAATCTGATAAAACAGATGATCAAACTCTAAGAGAAAAAAAAATCAAAATCAAAACAGATGATCAAATTATCTAAAAACATAAAATCGAATAACAATCGTATTGGAGGCGGCTCATATATAACGGAGGGAGGGTAATATGTCGATTGAATAACAATGTTTTTCACTAACAACAAATCAAAATGGAGGTTAAAGAAGAACAAAATAAGAACACACAATAAGAAATTCAATTTGTAATTGATAATGGAAAAAAAATTGTAAAACACATGCAAAATTATTCATCTAATCAAAGAGAAATAAATAGAAAGAAAAAGAAACAAGCTATGTTTGTTTTTACAGCGAGAAAATAAACCATGTTTTCGATCAATAGCCGAATATACTTCATGCAACACATTTTAAGACCATCGATGAATAAAAAAAATATTAAATCGGGACAATGAATTTAACAACGTAATAAAACCTTTTGACTATTTAACAAAAAAACACACTATTATCGAAGAGCAGTTGAAAATCATTTATCAGTTTGGCTGGTGATGATTGTCAACAATTTTTAGCTCTTTAAAATATATTTCATTCCCATATTTAAAAAAATCGTCGGGTAACTTTCAAAAGAAGAGTCGGCGACATTCAAAAAGGATTTGAGCTATGTTACGCTGTATAAAAAAGTCAACTCCGATGACTGCAGTGATTTTAGGATTTTGCATACTTTTTTTAGAGAAATTTTCAATAGAGAGAATTGGTGAAGAGGTATGAATGGAACTCAAACGCCGGTGTAAATTGGATTCGAATTTATTCAAAAGATTTTCTCGATTATCGTTGATTGATTGACATTATTAATGAGTGCAATAACTGCACCCTTAATTCCCGTTGTTATTTTAATTTAATGACGTGGCATTATATTGGGTGAGAACAAGATTTGGGCCGAAACTGTCAAAATTTTTACGTTAAACTAATGTCTAACCATTAACACTAATGTTATCAAACATTAGCTATAATTAAATTGACCTATGTTTGTGGGCCTATACTATTTAATAACCCTATGTTTTAAGTGCACAATAACAACCTTGATTTTCAAATGTTGTAGATCTATTGACATAAGTTACGAAAAATCACAAAGATACTTTAAAATTTAGTTCTTCTTTGATAATACTCGTCGACATGGGGAAGAAATCTGAATGAAAACTACACAATGAGTTTACCCTGGTACTAACGACTTAGTCCAGATTTTTTACCTTTAATAACAAGTTTAAAAATTCCTGAATGGTGAAACCTAATTATCCCCAATTACACGATATCTTGATCCTCGTGTGAATCTCTCCAATGTAACATGTCTAACAACTGAAACAACTCAGTCAACGCCATTTAAACACGTTTGACGAATTTTTTAAAACTTAAGTTACTATTGGATGGTCAACTACAATGACATAATTTACAACTTTGTTTAAAACAATTCGAAAATAACTAATGGTGTGACTAATATAATATTTTCACTTTAATCATAACATCATAGTACCATGTATTAGAGATCATACTCTATATGCTCCTAAGGAGCTATTGTTGGAATAGGTTTAGGGTTAAGAAAAATTTATCATTAACACATTAATGGCGGAATATAAATTTTTTTTTTATTAGTAAAACAATTTTTACTAACCTAAACAAAGTGCATATACATGTTATGACTAAAAACATTATTTAATCTACTTGAATGATAACCTTTCTTGTAGCTTGATCTTGAAGCGTCTTGGGAAAGGTAGATCTTCTCTTCTAGTTTGATTCCTTCAAACCTAAACGAGAACTTGAGAAACCTAAGGTTTCTATTACAAGAGTCTATAGAGGTTTAGAAGGATTTGTGTGTGGGCACAATAAAACAATATGAACCAAGAACAATTCTTGGATCATAAGTTAATTCTCTAGATCAAGTATGGATCTAGGTGCAAAATAAAAAGGAGTATTTTCTAGAGAGAGAGAGAGAGAGAGGGTCGGCAAAGAGCAAGAGAGAACAAGGCAAAAGCTTAACCTTTCACATCTCTATGTGAGGCTCTATTTATAGGAGAAGGAAAAATCTATAAAGGTCAATTATTCATTCATGAAAGAATAATGTATTCATGACACAATATTTGATTTTCCCTTCCCCTTTCTCTCTTAGGATGGGCGGCCATACACCTCAAGCAAGAAGAAAATTTCTTTCCTCACCTAACTTATTTATTTCCTTCTCAAGGAAATTCATTTCCCTTTTCCTTTTGGGTAATTATCCTTATAATTAAAGGGAAATAAAACTCTCCTCTTGATGCACTCTTTGGCCGAAATTCTACCTAGGGGGAGCTTCTAGATGCTTCCTTATTTCTTTAAAGACAATTCTTAAAATACCCATTGTAGAATTATAATTGCACAAATAACGAAATTCGTTGAAATCTTCTTCACCTCCAGAAATTCGTTGTGGGAGCAGCGTCGGGAGACGCCTTATAAGGCCGCAGCGCCACGTCCCACAACGGATCTAAAGATCGGGTGTGAGAAATGGGTCTAATATATTATGGCGCCGCGGCCCCATAATAAGGCGTCGCCCGACGCCGCTCCCACAACGGATCTATTAGGGTTGTGGGAACATTTGGGGGTTTCAAATATTTGACGGCTCCGCGGCTACACATGATAGCGTCGCGACGCCGTCTTTTAAAAAATAGATTCCAGGCGTCGCGATGCCTTACAGGGCTGCGGCGCCGTGTCAAAACTCTAATCCGGGGACCCGATAAATGAGGCGGCGCCGCGGCGATGACTTATGGGGCCGCTGTTGGAATAGGTCTAGTGTTAAGAAAGAATTATCATTAATACATATGGCGAAATATAAAAAAGTCTTTAGAAGTAAAACAATTTTACTAACCTAGCCAAAGTGCATGAACATGTATAAATTTTAAAATATTATTTAAAGTGCTTGAATGTAAACCTTTCTTTTACCTTGATTTAGAGGGGTCTTGAGAAATGTTAACTTCTCGTCTGGCTTGATTCATTCACGGCAAGTCTTGAACTCGAGAAACCTAAAGTTTCAATTACAAGAATCTATAGAAGTTTGAAGGATTTGTGTGTGGGCACAATTAAACACAATAGCTCAAGAACAAGTCTATGAGCTAGAGATCTAATTAAACCTAAATCTAATGAGGATTTAGGTGCCAAAATAAAAGAAGTATTTTAGAGAGAGAGAGAGAGAGAGAGAGAGAGAGAGAGAGAGAATATGGACGGCTAGAATAGAGAGAGAGAGAGAGAGAGCAAGTCCAATAACTTATTATTTTAGAAGAATGTAAAATTACCGCTTTACCCCTGATTTATTATTTCACTAACTCCTTTGTTATTTGTGAAGGAGAAAAATATAAAGTGAGATGTCTTTAGAAGTAAAACAATTTTATTAACCTAGGTGCATGAACATGTATAAATTTAAAAACATTATTTAAAGTGCTTGAATGTAAACCTTTCTTGTACCTTGATTTAGAGGGGTCTTGAGAAAGGTTAACTTCTCGTCTCGCTCGATTCCTTCACGCCAAGTCTTGAACTCGAGAAACCTAATGTTTCTATTACAAGAGTCTATAGAAGTTTGAAGGATTTGTGTGTGGGCACAATTAAACACAATAGCTCGAGAACAAGTCTATGAGCTAGAGAGCTAATTAAGCCTAGATCTAATGAGGTCTTAGGTGCCAAAATAAAAGAAGTATTTTAGAGAGAGAGAGAGAGAATATGGACGGCCAGCATAGAGAGATAGAGAGAGAATATGGACGGCTAGAATAGAGAGAGAGAGAGAGAGCGAGTCCAAAAACTTATTATTTTATAGGAATGTAAAATTACCGTTTAACCCCTAATTTATTATGTCACTAACTCTTTTGTTATTTGTAAATGAGAAAAACATAAAGTGAGATGTCTTTACATGTCACATATTTTAATCAAAGAATGTTCTATTTGATGAATACCTGGCCAGGTTTATTCATTCACACTCTCATAACAAAGCATAGTGTGATACTAATGCATTAGAATTGTTTCAACACGAATTCCGTATTTGTAAATCACATAACCCAACATGACAACGTTATATATGACACCAACCGTCGGGTCAGATGCAACTTCAATTTATTTATTATCCATTGACAAATCAAATGTCATAAGGTGTCACATCGATTATGCATTCACTTCGGGATTTAAGTAAGTACCAAAATACCCTCGTATGCGATCTTGAATTTTCGAGTGATTAAACGGTTTATCTCGAGCTTCAAAGTATGACTTGTCTTGTTCAATATATTCTATAAGATATCAAGAATGAAACACAGAGTTACAACTCTCTATATCACAAGATAAGATATCATGATTCATTCGAACAATCATTATTCAGATTCGATTGCGATTTCCATCTTAAGATTGCGAACACATGTTTAAATTTGTCACAATGGGCTATCTTGTCAAGTCTGTACTTAGCACCCCTTTCGTTGATGACAGTTTCAGAGCGTAAAATTCATACATAAACACAAACTTAAACACAATAAAGAATGAATATTAATTTTATTAATATTTGAGCAAAATCAAATACAAAAGTATTTGCAATGTCTAATATCTCTTTTGTGGGCACCAATCACAGCAGTAGTTTATTTTAATTGATTGACCACATGACCGGCTACTTTGGAGCAAAGAAGCGAAGATAAATTCAAGCCAACCCTAGGCGCGCGCGAGGTTCATCCGGTGGAGAGAAGGCGCGAGATAGGCAGACGTATGGGTGACTTCAGCGAGGCTTAGGCGCCCCAATCCAAGGCCAACCCTAGGCGCATTCAAGTCTGCCCCTAGGCGCATCCCTATCGAGAAGGAGGCAGGCTCACGAGAGGCACATCTCACCGGTGCGAGCTAAGGCGCACGCGCGCATTCCGGCGAGGCATGCGAGTCACGCGTTCTGCCTCCATTCCGGGGAGGCGAAGTGAGGCGCATGTCTGTCCTCCAGCGATGTGCAAGCGCACGACCTACATGCCCACTCCGGCGAGGCGAGGTGCACACGCAGTCCCACTCCGGCAAGGCGAGGCACACACAGGCCCACTCTGGCGAGGCAAAAGCGCGCGCGAGGCCCATTCCGGCGACTAGACGCGGGATTTTGACTAAAGCTAGCCACGCGTGAGTTTACTTACAATCTCTGTGTAAGTTCTCTAAACGAATTGGATCTGCGATTATAATTGTTATATGTTGCTAGTGATATTAATTTGTTGCCATAACATGTTTAGAATATTTATTGATATGTTAGGTTATTTTTAATGGCATGCTTAATCGAATATGTTTAAAATGAGTTTTAACATGTTAGATCTTATTATGTATTTCTGCCATATTTAGATATGTTACATAATATAATCGGTTAGTCATTAACCAATTTCCAACACATCAGTTGATCATGTAGCATAATGTTTTAACAATTTCGACCTAAAAGTGGTGATGCAGTTTAGCATGATGTAGGATGCATCTAACTCTTTCTTATTTAGGTCAATTGAAACTCTCGAAAATTTTCTCTCGAAAATTTTCTTTTGTTGTTGAGTGTGGACCACAGTATTTATCTCTTAATTTCTCCAATTTTGCGATATTGAGTGAAGATATCTGCATATTATTCAAGCCCATTTTCAATTTTAAGAAATTTTACTTTCTTACCCGCCTAATTTTCTTTCATGGCTTTCGGTCTTTCAAACCGTAAAAGACTTATTATTGTGCTTCAAAATATACACCCATAACCTTCTTAAATAGTCATCTATTATTGACATATAATATTCACTACCACCATATGAGTTGACTTCTAATGGTCCCCAAGCCATGGTGAACATAGTTGAAAATGCATTCTTCACGAAATTCCAACTTTCCTAGTGTCTTTGTAGCCAAAGCAACCTTTTTATTCAGTTATGTGAGGCCACTTTCACTAACATGTTCCAATCCGAGGTGCCATAGATTTTCGAGTTTCTCTTTGTGTATGACATTGGAAAATACGACAAGTGTGGTGGCTTTCAGAAAATATAAATTTGTCTTATTCCTCAAGAATGGATTTTTGATGTTTTGCAGAGTGTCATAAATTCTTTTCCTTGAGCTTCAAAAGTGTCCAGAGAAATCAAATTTCCCTTCAGATCAAGAATGTAACTCATTTTAGTAATGATTTTAACGGATATGTCGACTAATCTCATATGAATGTTGCCAATTTCTTTTACCTGGTAGGCTTTGTCATTGCCTAGGAGTATTGAAAATCCTTAGATCAATTTAAAGTTTATGAAGCCATTCCTTGTGAGGTGTCACGTGATAGATGCACCCGATGTTCAGTCGATTCTTCTTAGGAGATAAGATGCGCCTCATCACTGTCATAGCCAACATCAGCGATTTCATATTTTCCTATCTGTGTGATGTCTTGTTTCTCTCTGAGCAATCTTTCTTCATTTGACCGGGCTTGTTACATTGGTAGCATTTGTACGGAAATGGCTCACTTGAATTTGTCTTCTTGTTGCCCTTATCCTTCCATTTGTCTTTCCACGATTTCTTTGGTTTGCCTTGAATATTTAAAACTTCAGCAACTTACTTCTTCTCCGGCTTGGACTCTAGTTGCTTAGCCTTCAGTGCTATTTGCACATCTTTATCAGATAATGTTTAAACAACGTTGATAATCACTAACGACTTAGTCCAGCTTCTGATTTTCATTATCAACGTTTAAACAATTATATAGAATTAAAAATTCTTGAATGATGAATTCTAAAATTATCTCCGACTACACGATCTCTTACCCGCGTAAATCTCTATAACGTTTCTTCCTCGCTCTAATTAAGATACAATGTAATATATATATGTCATACATATCTAACAAATTGCTTAGAGTTAAGAGTCCAAGTTACCATTGCATCATACCCAACAATCACCCGCAATAATACCGTGATTATATAACCTTGAATGATCAAGTTCCCTTTTTGTTACGCAACTATACCCCTTTTGGTTCATCAAAGCTTATATCAATGCCTCCTCAATCATAAACATTCCACAGCAGTCCATAAGTCATGCCACATCAGAAAACCAACCAAAAAAAGAAAAAAAAGGATATAAAAAGGCATAATCGATAACATATCCAGAAAAGAAAAAAAAAAGACAGCACTCAGCGGGCTGAGGCGGCAGGCATTTCGGCCTCCACGACCCGAAGCAAGCCAGCGGCGAGCCTGGCGGCGAGATCCTCAACAGGAACTTTGACAACATCTCTTCTTTTCCCGATATCAGCGGCGTATCGACTGGCGCAGTAAACTCCGACGGCGGTGGCGGCCATGCCGTAGACGTTAGTCGTCAGCAGCCGCAGCGGGGACGACATCACGGCCGCCAGCGGTCCCCCCACGATGGACGCCGCCTGCCCACTCTGCCCCATCGTCCTCTTATCCATCACCAAAAGCCCCGTCTTGCAATATATCGCAAAATCCTCGCAGTTGTGCCTGAACACGTTGTAGCACCCGAACCCCTTCTCCAGAAGGAATCGAGCCCGGTGGACCACCTCGCGGGCCCCGTCCGAGTGGGCCAGCGTGCACGTCCCTCCCCGGGCCTTCGCCAGGAACAGCGCGGGCCCCACGGAGTACTCGAAACGGTAGAGGACTCCTCCGGCGAGGAAGCAGCTCAGGCAAGAGGAAAAGACTCCGGTGGTGTTCACCGACTCTGATTCTGATTCGGATTCCGGTTCGGAGCAGGTCGGGCAGGGGAGGTTAGGGCGGGGCGGGGCGGAGCTGACTAAGAGGAGGTCGAGAACGGTTCCGGTCCCGACTTCTTGGCCGTGTCGGGTGAAGTGAATCACCGTGTTCTCCCCTACGTATATTCCTGTAATCACGCTTTCAAATTAAGACACTTAAATTATTTTCGGAGAACTACCCGACATTGATGTATCGAAAAGATTCATGTAAGCGAAACACCTCGAGTTTGACACTTGTATTCATTCTGTTTTAGATTTGAGGTGGTAAAGTGAAATTTAGGACAAAGCCATGGGCGTAGGAGATGAGTTTTTACTCGGTTGGAAAATAGGTTACAATATCTCATTACAAATCAAACGCCGCAGAACGGGAGTAAGCAAATCACAAATTCAACACGGATATTTGTTTTGTTTGATATCATTCTAAACTTTCAAGATAAATAGTGGATTAAATGGTAACACGAAGGCATAAACAAGAGTAACATGAAGGAAAAATTATACAAAATAGCTGAAAATTGGTTTGTTAAACAAAATTAGTTAAGTAGCCAAGTTTGAGATTGCTATATACCTAACGTTATGTAAATATTAGGAAATAACCATAAAGATAACATGAGATTCCGGGTTTGCCCTTTTATTGACATAAAATATTTGTTACTTTAGGCGTATAAAAACGTGGACGTGACTATTTATTTTTAAAAGGTTTATGAAACGCTGATTACATAACATTAACAGTGTGAAACTGTAAATATAGCCATATACTAATGAAGCTTTTATTAAAACTTAAAATAGCCGAATTCTCGTGTTCTCTTTTCACTGAAATAGTTAAATTATAAGTAATTCATTCATCACTGAAAATACATGCTACCTGCAAGTTTTGAGTATTTCACTAATTAACGACAAATAGTTTAGATATTTTTCAAATAATTGATTTTTATAGGCTATTTTGCTAAAACACCCAATAATAAATTACCTCTTCCATGAACAAAAGACCCAATAGTAAAAAGTTTATCAGGAATCGCCCTTTTGTCTCAGTGAGTTGCTTGAGCAGAGACCGAAGCAAATATTTTCAAAGCATAACTAAAGCTTTGTTACCGTAATTTCCCAGGCCATGTACTCATTTTCCTTAATTATTAAAATTTAATCTATGTGCTGGTTCTCAAATTTCATGATCTTAATTTTTAGAACGGAAGTATGAAAGTGAGTACCGTGATGCGCATAAATGTAAGCGTTTCTCCAAGAATAGATATGATCTCCTGGCTTTAGGCTCTCCTTAGAAATTCTGCTCCAGCAAAAAGTAAAACAGAAGAAGACGAAAAAAAGGAATATTAGACAGAAATTATGAATTCGTAGAGTCCGTTCAATATCCGATAAAGCTTCTTCAATCACTTCACGATCAAAATCTCGCCTATTCAACAAACAAAAACTGAATGAGCATAGACATGAATTACCGATTGGAGAGAAGCCCCATCCCAAAACCCTCCCGACGAAGAAAGCGCCTTCCTTTTTCCGAAGAGAATTCGATTCTCGATGAATGAAAGTTTACTCCTTTTCTTTTCCCTTTTTCTTTCTTTATTTATTTGCGTGTCTTAAAGTCCGAATGACATCAATTTGGAAGGGAACAAAACTTATGAATGCAACAAAATCACGCGAATTCGACTTTCGATTGTAAGTGAATGACGGTTTTACCCTAATTCTATTTTCAAAAAAAAAAAACATCTTATTGACCAGCCGACCTGGGTCCTGGATAGGAAAATATTGCATGTTTTGCGATTTAAATCTTTACAAACTAATTATACACTTAAAAATAAAATACACCTTTGAATTTTTGTAGTTGTTAATTTAATGTCAAGCGAATTAATTTAGTACATTAATAAATATATATGAATACTAGTCTCTGTAATGATTCAATATTATAACGTCAAAATTTCATTGTTTAAATGATACACTATGTTTGCGAATTTTTTTGTATCTTTTTTATATTAGACAAAATACTAGGGCATGAAATTTCTACACAGATTTTCTTACCGATAAAAGTAAATACGTGTGTTTTTCACTTTTTATATATATATATATATATATATATATATATATATATTTCATGTTTACTCTTACTTCTTAAATATAAATAATCGTTTTATTCTTATATTTAATTAACGTAATCAATTAATAAATATATAATATAATAATTAATACCAACATATAAATATCAATTTCACCCTCTCTCGTTTTATGTTCGTGACTTAAATTTACATTCTCTGATAACCATTACATCACACCGACTGTCTAATAATCACACATCACACTGACTATCTCTATTTCTCTCTTCGATTCAAATTTTGTGACCTAAATTATTACAATTTTTAGGACTTAATCTTCATCATTTTCTTATCTTCACCGCCGTCCAAAATATTATCTTCGCCTCTAAACCTTCTATTTTCTTCGTCAAACCCCAAATCACCATATTCGTCGGTATATTGGCCAGAAACTTGCTCATCGCGGCGCAGAAATCAAAAAAATTAGAAGATAAAATGAAGAAGACCTCATCTTTGAGACCTTAACCTATAAAGGGTGAAGAAACAAAGTTTGAGGCATCAAACAAACCATCCAGAGTACATTAGGAATTTTCGTTCATGCCTCGTTGGAGTCCAAGAGTGGGTCACGAAGTATTCCCTAACGAAAAATAAACCCAAACCACCACGCCTACAAAGAAAAGGAGATCTCGTCTGTTTCAGGCAAAATCCGAAAAAAAAAGTTGAAGAAATCTGACGGACTTTCTTCTGGATCGTCCCATTTCGATCCCAACAACTATATCGTGCAAGCAAATACAAATGTTGTTGATGTCGAATTTTATCATCAAGAATCACGAAACAAATAATATATAATTGTACGATTTAAATTTAATAAAGCGGATCTCCAAAAGATGTCGTAATATAATATTGTATATTTTAAAAAATGAAAGTGAACTGTATTAATATCGGGATGATTACAGTTCAATACGGCTGACATGGTGTTGTGAATACAAAATGAGTAATGGGAATAAAGACAATAATGGATAAAACAACGATAGGAATAATGATGATATTGGCTGACTAATCTACCCTATTTATAGCAAAGAAGATCTGAATACTTTGCAACACGTGGTTCCAACTGTTGGAATAGGTCTAGGGTTAAGTAAAATTATTATTAATCATATTAATGGCGGAATATAAAAGGTATTTACAAGTAAACAATTTTACTAACCTAGGCAAAGTGTATGAACATGTTATAAATTAAAAACATTATTTAAAGTACTTGAATACTAACATTTCTTGTATCTTTCAAACTTGAAGCGTCTTGAGAAAGGTTAATACACTTCCTTGGCTCGATTCCTTCACGTCTAATGTAGAACTTGAGAAACCTAAGGTTTCTATTACAAGAGTTTATAGAATGTTTGAAGGATTTGTGTGTGGGCACAATTAAACAATATGAACCAAGAACAATTCTTGGACCATAAGCTAATTCTCTAGATCAAGTGTGGATCTAGGTGCAAAAATAAAAAGGAATTTCTAGAGAGAGAGAGAGGGTGGTCGGCCACAATGAGATAAACAAGAGAAAAAAAACTACATTTCACATGTCTATGTGTGCCTCTATTTATAGGAGAAGGAAAATTAAGAAGGGGTAATTACACTTTCCTATTATGCATTCATGACACAATATTTGATTTTCTCTCACCTTTTTCATTGTACATGGCCGGCCATTCTATGGCATTAGTGATAGAAATTTGTTTCCTCACTTAGCACATTTGTTTCCTTCTCAAATAAATTCACTTCCTATTTTCCTTTTGGTTAATTATCTTTATAATTAAAGGAAAAAGAATTTTTAGAAATAATTTCCTTCTCTCTATGATGCTTTGCCGAAATTCTACCTAGGAGAAGCTTCTAGGTGCTTCCTTATTTCTTTTAAGACAATTCTTAAGATACTCAGTGTAGAATTATTATTACACAAATAATGAAATTAATTTCTTAATGCCTCAAGCTACTTTTCGGCTTTAGAAAGTAATTTATATTTTCATCATATGAAAATATTTAAAATCTTATTTTGACGTTCACATCATTTTATGTCTATGTGGACAAAAATATCCTTTAGACATTTTCCGAGAAAACGTCTAGTTCAACACTTGAACTTATTTTGACTTAGCTTCTAATTTAACAATCCTACTCTAATAACCTGTAATAGTGACCTTATGGATCCAAATGAACAAAGCTTGAGCTTCTATACTTGGACTCAAAAGTTCACAAATCTTTTTCGAGTATTAGATTAATGTCAACTGACTCCACTAAAGAGTTGACACTGAGAATCTCTCGGTTCAAATGAATTTATTTTCTACTTAAATAAAACTTAATTATATTGAGTGGATCCATTGAATGTTATCTATGTTTACCCTTCATGAATATCATCAACTAGATGAGATTTATAAAATTACCATTTTACCCTTCTAGTTGTTATTTCCTCAACTGCTTTGTTACTTGTGAATAAGTTAGAAACAAATGTATTGTCGAGGAGCTAACAAGTCACATTGTTTCATCCAAATAAAATCGCGACTTAATTTTTGATACTGCGCAGTTCATTTATTCACAATCCAAGTAATAAAGCATGAGGGGATATATATTGCATTTCAATAATCTTGTACATGAATTCCATATCTATGAGAACTTCACAAAGTTGGTTCATGACATCTTCATAACTTAATATCTCATCAATTGGTCTAGTCTAGATTACTTAATGGATCTAGAATTTGACTTTCTCAAATGAGAATATTAATGCTATGAAATGACATGTCTCATTTCAGGATTTAGGTAAGCATGAAGCAATTCATACATAGTGACCTTGAGAAAGCAGATGATAAATGGTTTGTTCTTCCATTGTCTCTAAAGGTGCACTGGTCAATTCAGTATCTTCGAAAGACACATTGGAAGAATTATTGAGTTCCTAACTCTCTATACCTCGTAACCAGACATCATAGCTTCTTCCAACAATCGTACTAGGATCAATAGTCCTTTGATCTTTAGATTGTTAATATATTGTTTCTAACCAAACCATGAAGAGTTTGTTCACGCAAATCTACATTTGTCTCTTCATACATTGTTTGATTTGATTAAGGACTATAAAACTATTGAATATCATAAATCTTCAATCAAACTAAAAGGGGAATGAAAGAACGTTTCAACTTTTATTAATTTAATCAGCAAATTAAAATAAAGACTTTTTGAAAGATTTATATATTACATCAATATGTAAATAAACAATCTTCTTATGGAAATCTCTGCCAACACCAACATCGTTGATGAAATCGCCACGTTGCATATCGTCATTGAAGATGAAGATTTGAGTTCATCTTCGATCCGGTCTTTTTGGCGGGTTCACTATGTGTATTCGTCAGGTCGGCTTCGATGACGTCATATGGTGGGCCAAACTTTGATTGATGGATCCGTTTGACAATGACTTCGGATATTGGTATTTTAGCGGGCCCAATATAAAAATTAAAAAGATCGATTTAATACCCCTACAATTGCTCCCGGAGAATAAAAAACCGGTGGTAAAAAAACTGTTAGATTCTTGTGTTTTCTTGGATTTTAATGCACGCAATGAATGTTTTAGGTCTATGTATCATGTCAACCTACTCATGATAAAAATGTTTAGGGTTAATAGACCAAATTCATAAGTAGCACAAATGTTAAGAGTTGAAATAATTTGTGACCAGTCCGTACAAATATGTTTTTATGTTGACAATGTTGTCACAAAATTCAAATTCTCGCGATAACATTGTCATGGAATATAGTACTCATGTCAATGTTGTCACAAAAATAAGAATTTCTTGATTAAGTTATCACATGACATATATTTTGTGACCAGTTTGTCACAAAACTATGTGTGTATGACAACGTTGTCACGAAAACTGTTGTACTCCATTACATATTTTTGGAATTAAAATAATCAGTTTTTGGATCATGGTAATAAGTGCTTGTCTTTACTTATAAGGTTGGACCCGACATATTCAAGAAGAGGACATCAAACAGGAATATGTTTTTCACTTCCAAGAAAACCATCATGATTTTTGTGAGGAGACCTACATGACAAGGTCCTAAAGAGAGCTGTTTAGGAGGACTTGTTCTGGGAAGTTTCTCGATTTGCAAATTCTGACAAAGTCGTCCATAATTATTTGTCATTTGATTCTAAGATCAGGCTTTGGCGACTATAAAGTGTCGAAAGACATTCTTTTGAACACCGAAGAGTTCAACAAAGAACACTTCGCTCAGATAATGAGACTTGCGTTTGATCCTGACTTTGAACACCGAGAAATATATATATATATATATATATATATATATATATGAACGTGGTTGACAAATGGTTGTACCAAGAAATATTCTATACGGGCTCCCTGTGTAATAAGTATGACAACATTGCTTTTATAGCGAGGGAGGTCAACAAGACCAGGAGTGACAAAAAGAGGGTAATGCTTCTTCTCATGCACGTGTTGTACAATGTCTTCCTCACGTAGGAGAAGACAGTTTACCTGCCCACCACGACCTTCATTAAGATGGTGAACACCCCGACGTGTTTAATGCGGATCCTTGGGAAATGTAGTGTGGAACTTCTTCTGGGAGGTTGTGACTAACTTCTTCATGAATGCGAAGAGGGACCTATCTTCGGGGAAGAACCCTAAAATTCATTTTTTGATTTCCTAATCCCACTAAAAATTTTGAGCTATGAATGTATCCCCAAGTTTACCGGAGTCCATTTTTCCCATGTCTTGAACCGTCCCACATATCTCGGATTTTTTTTGGGGTACTATATCATATATTGTATATATATAATTATTTTTTATGCCAATTTTTCATTTCCAACTCGAACTCAACTATTTGGCTGTTCGGTAGAATTACCGGTGTCTGTGATGACATCACCCATATCAGGGACAAAGAGAAAGGATGTTGAAGAAAAACTTAAATCATCAAACCTTAAGGTTATATAAAACTCATAATATAGATGGAAATGGTAATGTTTTGTGACAATGGTATCAGAAAACTGATTGTTTTTTTGACAATGTTGTTTTTGAATATCGTGAAAATTCTTTCTATATTTTTATTCTTGGGTTCGGGTTTCGGAACTGGAATCAAGTGTTAAAGGTTTTTGAGGAGAACTTACGAGGTTTAAGAAGGAGGTATTTTTCATGATACACGACGAGTTCAAAAAATTGTCGAAGAATAGGTTGTTCCCCTTTCCTCGGCCAAATCAATATCAGCCAATGAGTTTTTGTCTGGATCCAGCAAAGACAAAGACAGAGAGGAAGAGAATAATATTGGTGAGGAAGAGGGAGAACAACAACAAGAGAGAAATTCTGAAGAGAAGAATGTGGAAGAGGAAGAGAAAAAGGGACATATAGTAAGAGGAGGAGGAGAAGAAGAAGAAGAAGAAGAAGTAGAAGAAGAAGAAAGAAGGAAAATAAGAAAAAAAAAGGCACGAGGAGAATGCAAATGGCGGTGAAGCTATTCAAGAAGACCCAACAAAAGATGAATCCAGCATCAGAGAAAAAAACAATGATGAACCACAAGGAAAATATAAGGCAGAAGAAGAAGAAGGAAGAGAGAAAAAATAGTTATAAAGTGGACAACCTTTTGATGAGGAAGGATGGTGATGATCACGATGAAGACAAGGATGCCGATAAACAACAGAGGAGCACGGCGACTCAAACATGACTCATGAGGTAGTGAGCGCAAGGGAAAAGAGGAAACAAAAGCGACTCAAGAATCCATAACTCCCAATCGTCAAATCGAGGGGGTTGGTGAGGTAAATTACTCAGTTGTTTTTCTATCATCCCCGAAGGGAAAACGCCATAAGTTGATAATGGTATCATTTTCTCGTGAGAAGCAAGTTCAGCCAAGGAAGCCACCAGTCCATTACACGCCTATACCACTGCCCCACATAATTCAAAAGTTCATATGAACACATAAGAAGCGACTGATTTATCCCTTTTCCAACCAATGACTGAACCCCTGAGGTCTGACGTGGACATTCTTGAGAAATAGATACTAAAAAAACTGGGATGCTAGAGGCATTTAATTTGTTACCATGTTTTCCCTAATCCCTATTTTGTGTCCATCTTTAAACGAAACATACTTTCATGACAACATGGTATCGAACAAATGTTTCATGGCAACTTGGTCACGAAATGCTTATTCGTGACAACATGGTCATGAACACATAGTTTCATGAAAACATGGTTACAAACACATGATATCATGAAAACATGATCACCAAAACATAGTTTTGTGACGACATGGTCACTAACACATGGTTTGTGACAACATGGTCACAAAGTTATGACTTCAGGACAACTTGGTTTCATGACGACATGGTCAAGGAAACATGGTTTTGCGACAACATGGTCACAAAAATCTTTGATAATGACAAACTATCTTGGTTTACGTTTATAATCATACTTATATTCCTTTTGGTAGGTCCATTTCCAAGGAGAAGGAAGAAAAACTTAATCATCCTTTCAAATATGTTATGGTGAACATATCCAACAATACTTGGTTTTATAGTATGTAGGACTCAAATAAGTAGCTGACTGGAGAGGTACGTTAAGAACTGCTTTATTAACACCAAAGACTTCACACATGTAACATCCCTTGCTTTTTTTAGTGTGCGCCTGTAACGGCTGAATATTTGTTTCTTTTAGTAACTTGCCATATTTTCTTTTCAACTCTGTGACATATTGTGAAAATATGCTACACTTTTATGTTTTGTGCTCGTATGAAATATAATATTAGTCTTTCTTTGTTATTTGTTGAACTTCATGGCATGTTTAGTGACATGGTTGTCATAATGTTTTTGACATACAGTTTGGTGACAAAGTTGTCACATGTAACTAAAATTATGAAACATTATTTATGTTAATAAATCATGGTTTGACACATTATTTTATATTGTTGCAGCACATCAACATCACATACTACTATCTCAAGAAGAATGATCTTTTGCAAAGTATGTAGGAGACATTCACGACAACCAACACATACTTTTACATGATTTTGTCCCCAATTAAAAAGCAATTGGAGGAAACCTAGGTCAAAACAACACATGACTGGACAAAGTATATGTATTTGCTTGACCATGTATTACGAGATCCTATTTGTGGGTTGTTCCTCAAACCCTAGTAAGAAGTTCAAAATATTTACATGCCCGTTCATGTTTAGGAGCACTCTATTTTTTTGTCATCAATCTTCAGTGACGAACCATTGTAGCTTAGGACTCGTTTGCAGTCATTGTATCAACGTTGGAAAGCACAACTTACTGGATTTGTTGCGATTCTTTCGAATATTTTTAACGTCTTTGGTATCGTCGAAAGAAATGTGTCCCGTTTTCTTTGACACGTGGGGAGATCCCTCAACAAATCAACGCGTATAAGAATTATTGTTTCTTATTTAATCTACACTCTATTCAGGTTAAAATAAACTAATTGTACATGCTTTTTTAGGAGCTATTGTCGAATGTATTGCATAAATTGGCATAATTTTTTATACATGAGATTCCTCTCAAATTTTCTTCAAACTTCCATAGAAGGATTCCGAAAGCTGATGACTATAGAAATAGTGAGGCACGCTGCGCTCAAGATGGCACAAAGTGAGGTATCGAGTTATGTTAAATTATGTAAAACAACAACTAATTTTTGGGTGACATTTGCAATATAACTAGTATCTAATATTAATATTATACATATTAATCATATATGCTAACCGTCAATGTAACATATTAGCTAGACTCATTTGGAAGGTATAATATGTTTAGGCATAACTTGTCCTACACTCTTTTGGGATTTATAATACATGTGTTGCACTATTTTGGGGTGTATAATACATGTGTTACACTTTTTTGAGATGCATAATATTCAGCTACTGGTTTTGTGATCAAGTTATGTTTTACACTCTTTTCTTGTATATAAAATATGACTACGGCTAGAAAATGTAGCAATACACTGACAGTGTTCTCACGAAAATTCAACATTCGTGACGGTGTTGTCACCAAACCATGGTTTAGTGACGATGTTTTCACGAACATAAGATCGTGACAATATTTCATGAGGGTTTTGTCCCAAAATCATGGTTATGTGACGATGTTGTTACAAAAACATGATTTAGTGACAAAATTTCGTGACTACTTCGCGATGATGTTTTCACGGACTTTCAATTTCTTAACTATTTTGTCACGAACAATTTTGTGATTACGATGTCACAAAATCATTTTTTTGAAAATAATAAACTACTATTAACTACACATAAACTTTTAAATTAACATACTTAGCTTGTACCCAATAATTTGAAATTTATTATAGCAACAATATTTAAGGCATAAGAAAAAAATCAAGCGTTAATAAACAAATCAAGCTCCAAACTAAGGCGAGACGTAAAAAATAACATGTAGATAGGAAAGAAAAATGTAAACATTAGGCAACATCATATGTCTATCAAAATATGAATGAATCATTAGTTACGTTTTTCTTCAAATTGTTAATAAAAAAATATTTGTAGCATAGTGTGATTGAAATTTTGCATCAGGTCTCTTTCATTGTCCACAAGTAAATTTCAAGGCATGATCTATTAATCCCCGGTAGTCATAGGCTTTCATTTAATATTTCTTATAGAATGGACACGTCCAACTATTATACTTTTGAACTTTGATCGTATTTTCTTCAATTTGTTTCAAAACTTTCTCTGTGTATATGCATCTGTATCCATATTGATATCCACGCAATCCGACTGAAAATTAAACAATAATAATACCTTGTGGTGATTTCTTTTCTTTGAAATGAATTTGCAATTTTTCCGTCTTTGATCTCGTTAACAATGAAATAGAAAGAAAATGTATGGAGTACAAGAAATATATAGATCATTAATTCTAAATGTGTAGGAAATGTATAGATAATTAATTCTAAATGTGTAAGAAATGTATAGATAATTAATTCTAAATGTGTAACAATAAATATGGACGAAGCTGGTAAGGGTATTTGATATCCAATTCATTTCATACACTATTTTCAAAAAAGTAGGTAGGACTCCTTAATGTAAATCCAACCGTCCATATCCCGTATAAAATAGTCTATTTATGTTAACAAATTAAATAGACATATTTAATGTAAGTCACATCATGCCCAAATAGAAAAAAAAATTGTGACCAAGTCGTCACAAATATAATTAAATTTTGTGACAACACCGTTACGAATTATGCATTTCTTGACAACCTTTTTTCACGAAATTATAAAATTTTGTTATAAAATTGTTACGAAACTAACAAAATGTTATTACAGAATTTAAAATATTTGTGACGAATTGGTCACGAAATACTTTTTTCTTTTATCAAATCGGGCGGGATCGACATGTATGTAGCTTATGGACGATGTACAGTCCCATATACGATGTTTTGGTTTTTTTTTTTATAAAAAAAACCACGAAATCATATGTGCCTCTACGAAACATCAAGACAACATGTCACGAAATCTAAAGTATTTTTTGATATACGACAACTAACTAACTAGATTGAGTTGATATCCAATAGTAAAAGATCACTTTGATGTACGCCAACATAGCTCATCATATACTATACACTCACATAACATTTTTTGACAACACTGCCATGAAATGTTGTTTAAGTGGCCACGTTGTCACAAAATTTAAAATCATATTTGGGTTTATGTCTTCTGTTTTGTGTAACATACATACAAGTATAAAAGTATTAAAAAAATGAGAGAAATAAGCTGTTAAGCATAAAAGTATATTATATAATTTTATTTTCTCTCTTCCAGAACTCCTAGTTAAGTCATTTTAGAAAAACATAAGTGAAATTTTCACTAAATTTACTCTTATAAATCTAAATTTTTAATTGGGATTTTCCGAACAATAGGAGTAAAATCGAGTATTTATCCAAGTATTTTTTTAAAAACAGGACATAACTAGGAGCTCGGGAGGAGGGAGGTTATTTTGTCACGAGTTTACCCTCAATTTTTGAACCTGGAATAACAGTTACATCCTTACCCTTAATTAATTAAGCTAATTAATCTTTCTCCTAATTAACTTCCATCTCCGTCTCTCTCTCTCTGAATTAACTCCTCCACACGCCGACCATTCAGACGTCGCGTCAGTTGTCATTTCCACTTCCAACTCTACATGTTCGTTGAGACGCTTCATCTTCTTCTCTTTCTTCTGGTTTAAATTTTAAAAACTACCGACTCTTCATTTTATTCACTTACATTTCTTCGCTATGTCTTCTTCTCTCTTCTTGTCAATATCGTCATGAAATGAATCACTCGTGATCCCATCGTCACGAAACGCTGAACTCGTGACAACATGGTCATGAACTGATGTTTTCCTGACGTTGTTGTCACTAAAACGTATGTTTTTTGTTGGGATTGGTGCCCAAAAATGAGATTTAAGACATTATAAATACTTTGTATTTGATTTTGCTAAGACATTATATAAAGTTATATTCATTCTTCATTTAAGTTTGTGTTTATGTATGTATGTTACGCTCTGAAACTGTCATCAACGAAAGGAGTGCTAAGTATAGACTTGACAAGATAGCCCCTTGTGACTAGTTTAAACATTTGTTCGCAATCTTAAGATCAATGGAGCAATCAAATCAGAGTAATGATTGTTTGAATCGATCATGATATCTTATCTTGCGATATAGAGAGTTGTGACTCTGTATTTCATTCTTGATATCTTATATAAAATATTGAACAAGACATGTGATACTCTGAAGCTCGAGATAAAACCGTTTCATCACTCGAAACTTCAAGATCACATACGAGGGGTATTTTGGTACTTACCAAAATCTTAGAGTGAATGCATAATCGATGTGACACTTTATGACATTTGATTTGTCAATGGGCAATGACTAAAATTATAGTTGCATCTGACCCAACAGTTGGTGTCATAACGTTGTTATATTGGATCATGTGATTCACAGATACGAAATTCATGTCGAAACAATGCTGATGCATTAGTATCACACTATACTTTGTTATGAGAGTGTGAATGAATAAACTTGGCCAGCTATTCATCGAATAGACTATGGAGTTAGTGAAATAATAACTCAAGGGTAAAACGGTAATTTTACATTCCTCTGAGTTACTGATACACATGAAGGGTAATACGTAAATACTCCGTGGATCATGTGAAGAATTGTTTTGTCACAGCAAACGGAAAATATACGCATATGAACTTAGAGAGTTTCAATATTAGTCCTTTAGTGGAATCGACTAATATTAAGAATTAAAAGTCGAATGAAATCCTGTACAATCTCCATGAGATGTTTGGATGTTATGGGCGTCAGGCGAGGCAGCATGCTATCCGTTGTTTTATGAAAAGCAGGATGCGCCGAGATCTTCAGTTCGGGAACACATGCTACAGATCATGGATCACCTGAACGACATGGAGATTTTGGGTTCTGAAATCGACGGAGAGACCAAGATAGACATGATCTTGGCAACTTTGACGGACTCATTCGATAGCTTCCGTCTGAACTATCCATGACCAAGCTCGAGTACTCTGTTAGTGAGCTCACGAATGAGTTGCAGAATGCCGAGGGACTTCTCCCTAAGAACAAGAAGAAGTTTGGAGAGCTCAATGTTGTTGAAAATAAAGCCTCAACTTCAGGTTCTAAGAGGGCGATGAGAAAGCCCAAAAATGCCACCCGATCGGGTTCCAAGAAGCCTTACAAGAAGGATATGGATGCTAAGGGCAAATGCATCGCAAATGTGGACAAGTCTGAGCACAAGTGTCACCATTGCGGAGAGGCTGGCCACTGGCGGAGGAATTGTCCTGCCTACCTCAAGAGTGTCAAGGGGAAATGTATGATCTTTGTTACACGAGCTTGTTACATAACAAACTAGGTGTCGCCCTGGATTATAGATTGTGGGGCTTCTGACCATATTGTGTGTAATTTGAATGGATTCAGGAAAACCAGTATGTTAGGTGATGGAGAGTATGGTTTCAACTGGGGTGATGGAACGAAGGTCGGAGCAAGATCTGTCGGGACCATGCAGCTCAAGGTTGGAGACAAAATTTATTGCTGAATAATATTTATTTTGTTTCGAATTCTTACAAGAATTTAATTTCTTTTGGTCATTTGGAAGAACAAGGTTTCAATTTTAAAATCAATAACGGTATTGAATTTTTTTTTTATGATTTTTTTATTACCAAAGCTCATCGTGTGGATTCAATTTATTATTTATATCCTAATGAGCCGGCAGTCTTGGATACCGAAGTGAATAGAGATTCACTCGGGAAGCGTAAGACGTTTCATAGTGATGAAACTGACGACACATATCTATGGCATCTACGTCTTGGACATATTAGCCTAGATAAGATCAAGAGGTTAACAAATGATGGTCCTTTAGAATATCTAACCGTAAGATCCATGCCCACGAGTGAATCTTGTCTTGAGGGCAAGATGACCAAGAAACCTTTCTCATCGAAGGGTCTAAGAGCCACACAGTTATTGGAACTTGTATATAGTGATGTATGTGGTCCAATCAATATCCAGGCAAGAGGAGGATATGAATACTTTGTAGCCTTCACTGATGACTACTCAAGGTTTGGTCACATTTTCCTTATGCGCCAAAAATCCGATACTTTTGAAATGTTCAAAGAATATCGGGCTTTGGTTGAGAAGCAAACGGAAAAGAAGATCAAAACCCTTCGATCGGATCGAGGGGGAGACTACTTGTCTGGAGATTTCGAAGAGCTTCTTAGAGAAGAAGATATTCAGTCTCAGCTCACATCACCTGGCCCTCCACAGCAAAACAATGTGTCAGAGAGAAAGAATCAAACTCTGCTAGATATGGTAAGGTCGATGATGAGTTACTCATCACTTCCCGACTCGTTCTCGGGATATGCCCTAGAGACGAAAACTTATATTCTGAACCAGGTTCCGTCTAAGATGGTCCCAGGCACTCCCTATGAGAGATGGACTAGTAGAAAATCTAATTTACACCACGTTCGAATCTGGGGTTGTCCAGCACATGTGCTGAGACAAAAGACTAGCAAGTTGGCTAGTCGTTCAGAATTGTGCCTTCTCATGGGATATCCAAAGGAAACAAAAGGGTACTTATTTTATAGCCCTGCTGATCGGAAAACGTTCGTTAGCACGAACGCTAGGTTTCTTGAAGCAGACTATATAAAGAATTCTATGCCGAGAAGCAGACTTGTGCTGAAGGAGCTGTTGGGTGAAGTAGCAGGTACTTCACAAGATAGGAACAGTCCTATACCAACAGCAGAAGAACCACGTTTGGAACCAGAGCCTCCTGTGATTCGTCGTAGTAACAGGATTGTGCGACAACCTGATCGATACATGGGTATTGGTGAAACATTCACTATAGTTGCATACCAGGAGGAAGATGATCTAGCATCACTTTCCCAAGCGATGCAGGGTTCCGAAAAAAACCTATGGCAAGAAGCCATGAACGTTGAAATGTATTCGATGTATGTCAACGAGGTCTAGAAGCTTGTAGATCCACCCGAAGGCATCAAACCTGTAGGATGTAAATGGATCTACAAGAAGAAAAGAGGACTAGATGGAAATGTTGAGACATTTAAGGCACGACTTGTGACGAAGGGGTTCACACAAAAATGAAGGTATTGACTATGAGGATACCTTCTCGCCAGTCGCAATGCTGAAGTCCATCTGCATTCTTTTATCCATTTCTGCCGCCCTGGATTATGAAATCTGGCAGATGGATGTCAAGACTGCATTTCTGAATGGACCATGATATCTTATCTTGTGATACAGAGAGTTGTGACTCTGTGTTTCATTCTTGATATCTTATAGAAGATATTGAACAAGACCTGTGATACTCTGAAGTTCAAGATAGAACCGTTTAAACACACGAAACTTCAAGATCACACGAGGGGTATTTTGGTACTTACCTAAATCCTGAAGTGAATGCAGAATCGATGTGACACCTTATGACATTTGATTTGTCAATGGACAATGGCTAAAATTTTAGTTGCATCTTACCCGGCGGCTGGTGTCATAACGTTGTTATGTTGGGTTATGTGATTCACATATACAGAATTCATGTTGAAACAAAGCAAATGCATTAGTATCACACTATGCTTTGTTATGAGAGTGTGAATGAATAAACTGTTGGAATTCATGTACCAACGGTGATAAACTCAAATTTTAGATCCATCATGTGATCTAGACAAGACCAATTGGTGAGATATTAAGTTATGTAGATGTCATGAACCAACTTTGTGAAGTTCTCATAGATATCACTTCATGCTTTATTACTTGGATTGTGAATAAATGAACTGCATAGTATCCAAATTTAAGTAGCGACTTTATTTGGACGAAACAATGTGACTTGTTAGCTCCTCGTCAATACATTGTTTCTAACTTATTCACAAGTACTAAAGGAGTTGATGAAATAACAACTAGAAGGGTAAAATGGTAATTTTATAAATCCGAACTAGTTGATGATATTCATGAAGGGTAAATTTAGATAACATTCAATGGATCCGCTGAATATAATTAAGTTGAATTTGAGTAGAAAATAAATTCATTTGAACCAAGAGATTCTCAGTGTCAACTCTTTAGTGGAGACAGTTGACATTAAGCTAATACTCGGAAAAGGTTTGTGAACTTTTGAGTCCGAGTATAGAAGCTCAAGATTTGTGCATTTGGATCCATAAGGTCACTATTATAGGTCATTAGAGTAGGATTGTTAAACTAGAAGCTAAGTCAAAATAAGTTCAAATGTTGAACTAGACTTTTTCTCGGAAAATGTCTAAAGGGTATTTTTGTCCACACGGACATAAAAATGATGTGAATGTCAAAATAAGATTTTGAATATTTTCATATGATAAAAATATAAATTATTTTCTAAAGCCGAAAAGTCGTTTGAGGCTTTATAAAATTAATTTTGTTATTTGTGCAATTATAATTCTAAAATAGGTATTTTAAGAATTGTCTTAAAAGAAATAAGGAAGCATCTAGAAGCTCCCCCCTAGGTAGAATTTCAGCCAAACAAGCATTAAGAGGAGATTCTTATTTCCCTCTTGATCTTGGCTGAACCCCCCCTCTCTCTCTCTCTCAAAATACTTCTTTTATTTTAGCACCTAAGTCCTCATTAGACTTAGGCTTAATTAACTCTCTAGTTCATAGACTTGTTCTTGAACTATTGTGTTTAATTGTGCCCACACACAAATCCTTCTAAACTTCTATAGACTCTTGTAATAGAAACCTTAGGTTTCTCAAGTTCAGGACTAGACGTGAAGGAATCGACCCAAGGAAGAAGATCCACCTTTCCCAAGACTCTTCAAGTTTGAAGACACAAGAAAGGTTAGTATTAAAGTAGATTAAATAATGTTTTTAATTTATAACATGTATATGCACTTTATCTAGGTTAGTAAAAATTGTTTTACTAGTAAAAGAAATTTTTATATTCCGCCATTAATATGATTAATGATAAATTTTTCTTAACCCTATACCTATTCCAACATAAAATACCACTCGTACGTGAGTTTGTGGTTTCGAGTGATGAAACGGTTTATCTCGAAATTCAAAACTTCACAGGTCTGGTTCAATATCTTCATTAAGATATCAAAAATGAATTACAGAGTCACACCTCTCCATATCACAAGATAAGATATCGTTTAATTAATTCTAACAATCATTACTAAGAGTCGATTGCCCTATCGATTTTTAGATTGTGAATTATTATTTAAACTAGTCATAAGAACGTATCTTGTCAAGTCTGTATATAACACTTCTTTCGTTGATGACAATTTCAGAGCATAGACATTCATGCATAAACACAATTTTAAATAAGAATGGATATTCAATTTTTTATTTGAATTCAAAACAAAACAAATACAAAAGTATTTAATATCAAAAATCTCATTTGTGAGCATAAATGCCTACATGAACTTGGCCAGGTATTCATCGAATAAGAACATTCTTTGATTATAACTTGTGATATGTAAAGACATCTCACTTTATGTTTTTCTCATTCACAAATAACAAATGAGTTAGTGAAATAATAACTTAAGGGGTAAAACGGTAATTTTACATTCCCCTTAGTTAGTGATACACATGAAGAGTAATATCGTAAAGTACTCGGTGGATCGTGTGAAGAATTGTTTTGTCAAATCAAACAGAAAATATACGCATATGATCAGAGAGAGTCTCAGTATTAGTCTTTTAGTGGAATCGACAAATATTAAGAATTAAAAAAAGTAAAAGGTTTGTGAACGTTTGAGTCCGATCTTTATTCTAAAGAGTCGTTCATATGGGTCCATAAGGTCTCAGTGATAGACACTTGGAAGAGATTAAATGAACAAAAATTATTGATTTACTCATTAAATATAAATTGTGATTTATATTGGAAAATTTATTTTTCTAAGTAACTTAATAAATAATTAGTTATTTATTGTTACGTTTATTTGTTGAATCATAGAATATTATTATATTGATAATAATACACTTGAGAAATTTAAATAAATAAAAGAAGAAAAATAAATAACTTCTCATTTCGTACTTATTTGGAATGTATGAAATTATTAATGAGATGTCATTAATAAAATGAGAGTTTTAAATTAATTGAAATTAGAAATAAATAACAAGAATTTGGGAATAAAATAAATGAATATGACCGAGTATAAAGAGGAGGTTTGACCGAGAATTACAAGTGACTGGGTCATAGATTTGACCCAGCTTAAGTCTGTTTAATTTGTTTATAAAAAGGCTTAAGAAATCCTAATCACAAAAAAAAAACCCTAACGTCAATTCAGTCGGCCAAAAGCTCTCTCCTTTTCCCCTTGTGACACCCGGCCGAAATTCCTAGAGAGAACAAAAGAGAAATTTGTTTTCTTCTTTTGTGTGATTCTCGAGAGTTCATAGAAGAGCCCAACCTCTCAATCTCATAAAATCCCTTGTGTATCATCTTTGATTCTATATTATGGTGTTTGGGTGATTTGTTTTTGTTAGGGCCGCCAATTCCTTAAAGAAATTGATTTAAAATCAATTTGAAGATTCATCATTCCTTGTCGGATTCAATCCGGTGAGACAGTCCTAGTTCGGCTAGGCTCTCTGTCCGGCCAGACTCCCAGTCAGGCGTCCTATCCGACGTGGCTCCCTGCCCGGTCAGTCACTCAGTCGGGCGAAGGCTCCAGTCCGGCGAAGGTCCCAGTCCGGCGAGACTTTCCATACGGTGAGATCTCCAGGCGTCCTCTCTGTCCGGTGAATGTAGTGTCTAGCGTAGCCTCCCTGTTCGGCGAAGTCCCTGCCCGGCGAAGGCCCTGTCCGGCGTCCCTACCCTTCTTGTCTGGCCAGCGTGTGCCTAGGGTATTCCGGCGAGCACTCTTCATCGTTTGGACTTGGTGTGGCATTCCGGAGATAGCGAGCAACGTCGAGATTATTTATAATCTCATCTGCAAGTTATTCTCAATAATTTAGACTGCTATAATTATATAAATATGTTTATATAGGTTGATAGTGTGTTCAAATATTTCGCAATATGTTTTAATAAATTTGTTTATAAACATGTCAGTAATTTTAATGCCTAGGTTGTTTAAACATATTAAAAATAGTTTTAACATGATATATCTAATTATATTTTTCCGCCACATAGGATGTGTAATATAATTAAATTGTTTAAATTGTTAAATAAATTACAACATATGTAAATTTATTCGAGTGAAAATTACTAAATTGAACATGTTTTCATTGTAGGAGTGACAGCGGCATGTTTTGCATCAAGGGTGCAGAAAACCTTATTCATGGTATTTGTTTTTCATAATTGAGCCTGAATTATATGCTGCTTTACCGTAGGAAGATGTGTATGGAGATACTGAGGCATGAAGCTTTGAAAATCCTAGAAAAATACTCTCTTTAGATGAATGGTTTCTTATGTGTTTTCGGGTGACATTTGCAAAGCCACGAGACAGTAATTAACTATATAATATATTTTGTATTAGTTACATACTTATTACATTGCAAGAAGTTTTAGTACTCTTTTGGTGGCATTATAATTTGAATTATAAACGAGTTTTACTTATTTCTTTATATATGTTTTAATTCTTATGTTTTTAATGTAAATATCGTTTTGACGTCGTCACGAAATACTGAAGTTTCGTGACAACATTTACCCCATTTTGTGATGAAGTCGTCACAAAGTATATGTATTTTGTTGTAACAAGTTGTTACGAAAGTTAAACCCACTGGATTGACATTTTCCGTGTAATGCTAAGAATCATAACCATACACATTGTTGTTGGAATAGGTATAGGGTTATGAAAAATTTATTATTAATCATATTAATGGCGGAATATAAAAATTTATTTTACTAGTAAAATAATTTTTACTAACCTAGATAAAGTGCATATACATATTATAAATTAAAAACATTATTTAATTACTTGAATACTAACCTTTCTTGTAGCTTGATCTTTAATGGATCTTGAGAAAAGTTGATCTTCTCTTCTAGCTCGACTCCTTCAAGCCTAAACGTGAACTCGAAAAACCTAAGGTTTCTATTACAAGAGTCTATAGAGGTCTAGAATGATTTGTGTAAGGGCACAATTAAACACAATAACTCAAGAACAAGTTATGAGCTAAAGAGCTAATATAGACTAAGTCTAATGAGGACTTAAGGTGCCAAAATAAAAGAAGTATTTTCTAGAGAGAGAGAGAGGGGGGGGGTCGGCCACAATGAGAGAGAGAGAGGGGGTCGGCCACAATGAGAGAGAGAGAGGGGGTCGGCCACAATGAGAGAGAGAGAGCAAGAATGAAGCCTATTTTCACATCTCTATGTGCGGCTCTAATTATAGGAGAATGAAAAATATATGAAGGTCAATTATGCATTCATGAAAAAATAATGCATTCATGACACAACATTAGATTTTCCCTTCCCATTTCTCTCCTAAGTTGGCCCGCCATGTACCTCAAGCATGGAGGAAATTTGTTTCCTCACTTAGCACATTTCTTTCCTTCTCAAGGAAATTCATTTCCCTTTTCCTTTTGGGTAATTATCTTTATAATTAAAAGGAAATAAAACTCTCCTTTGATGCATGTGGCCGAATTCTTTAGGAAGGGCATCTAGATGCTTCCTTATTTCTTTTAAGACAATTCTTAAAATATCCATTCTAGAATTTTTATTACACAAATAATGAAATTAATTTCTTAATGCCTCAAACGACTTTTCGGCTTTAGAAAATAATTTATATTTTCATCATATGAAAATATTCAAAATCTTATTTGGACAAAAAATACCAGTTAGACATTTTCCGAGTAAAAGTCTAGTTCAACATTTGAACTTATTTTGACTTAACTTCTAGTTTAACAATCCTACTCTAATGACCGTTAATAGTGACCTTATGAATCCAAATGAACAAAACTTGAGCTCCTATACTCGGACTCCAAAGTTCACAAACTTTTTTTTCGAGTATTAGCTTAATGTCAACTGACTCCACTAAATAGTTGACACTGAGAATCTCTTGGTTCAAATGAATTTATTTTCTACTAAAATTCAACTTAATTATATTGAGCAGATCCATTGAATGTTATCTATGTTTACCCTTCATGAATATCACCAACTAGTTGGGATTTATAAAATTACCATTTTACCCTTCTAGTTGTTATTTCCTCAACTCCTTTGTTAATTGTGAATAAGTTAGAAACAATGTATTGACGAAGAGCTAACAAGTCACATTGTTTCATCCAAATAAAGTCGCTACTTAAATTTGGACATTGCGGAGTTCAATTATTCACAATCCAAGTAATAAAGCATGAGGTGATATATATTGCATCTCAGCAATCTTGTACATGAATTCCATATCTATGAGAACTTCACAAAGTTGGTTCAAGACATCTTCATAACTTAATATCTCACCAATTGGCCTAGTCTAGATCACATGATGGATCTAGAATTTGAATTTCTCAAATGAGAATATTAATGCTATGAAATGACATGTCTCATTTCAGGATTTAGGTAAGCATGATGCAATTCATACATAGTGACCTTGAGATAGAAGATGTTAAATGGTTTGTTCTTCTATTGTCTCTAAAGGTGCACTGGTCAATTTAGTATCTTCAAAAGATACACTAGAAGAACTATAGAGTTCCTAAATCTTTATTCCTCGTAACCAGATATCATAGATTCTTCCAACAATCATACTGGGATCAATAGTTTGTTGATCTTTAGATTGTGAATATATCATTTTAACCAAACCATGAAGAGTGTGTTAGCAAATCTACATTTGTCTCTTCATACATTGTTATGTTTGATTTAACACTATAAAACTATTGAATATTATAAATCTTCAATCAAACTAAAAGGGAATGAATGAAAGTTGCAACTTTTATTAATATAATCAGCAAATTACAATAAGAAATATTATAAATCTTCAATCAAACTAAAAGGGAATGAATGAAAGTTGCAACTTTTATTAATATAATCAGCAAATTACAATAAGAAGTTTCTAAAGATTTATATATTACATCAATATGTAAATAAACAATCTTCTTCTGGGCATCTCTGCCAATAATTGTATTAAATGAAGTTACAGTAAATAAAACAGTTATTAAATAGGGATTGCATTGCGACATGTTGCAATGTTATGCCCTATTTTCCGCATCGACTGCATTTGTGCATTCTTCTTGTATTACCTTCCCAGTAAGAAGGTATCCTCTTTTTTTCGGTCGTTTTGCAACGCAGGTAGAACCATAAGGTGGTCTGACTATTCTCTGTAGTACCTCATCAGGAAAAGTCCACGTGTCTTCACCTCGTGTGGACGGGTTACACCTGTATAACTACTTTTCCAATAATCACTGGTATAGTATTTTGAAACGTAATCCTTGACAAGAAAGTTAAGACAACCACAAGTTGCGATGCCATGCGAACATATAAAGTTATCAGTTTGAAAGATGTGACACGTGTATGTTCTTAAAGTTCAAATTTACGGCCCACTTTGCGCCATGTTTGTCAATGACCTTAAACTTGTGGATCGATGAAGGCCGCATCTATTCAATAAAGGAAAAAGTGGTTATCAAATATGTACCAAAAGACATGATTAAATTAGGTGTGAGTGACAAACCTGCATTCCAGTAGATTTAGCATGATAATCGACCAGATTTTTGGTCGCGTGTGGTGTAATTGTCGTCCACGTTGTCGATGCTTTCTTATTATGCTCGTAAAACCATTTTTTTCATTCTCTCGCAAAGAAAGTGAAACAACTTTGTGATCGAAAATTCCCTAGGTTGACGTTCACGTCATTCTGAAACTCGACGTTGTTGGACTTTATAACCGAGTACCTCTTCTCGTTGAAAAAACAACGAGCCTAACTATGGGTACCTACATCATTTTGAAGGTAATTTCGGACGCTTGAATTTTCTTCGTCAATTGTAACCATAAATCTTTCAAACTCTTCGGACGTATATGCCTTTGCCGCTGCGTAGAATACCCAATTTATTTTCTTCGAAAAACCTTTTAAATTAGTTTTCACGTTTTTCAGAAGATGAAATGCGCAAAAGTCATGCTCCAAACAAGTGAATATTTTTTTGACACTACTAAGAATTCTTGAGTTTCTATCGGAGACAATGATATGTTTGTCTCCTCTCACCAATTGTTTTATTTAAGTGGGTTAGGAAGTAGAACCAGGGTTCATTTGATTCTGAATCACCCACACCAAAGGCAAGTGGGTAAACTTGTTCATTCGCGTCCATACCACATATTGGAAAGAACACTCCTTTGTAATAATTCTTTAAAAACGTTCCATCGATAATAACTACGGGTCGACAATACTTTCATCATCTTTTCCAAGCACTAAGCGACATAAATAGGTGTTTGAAACAATGAGAATGAGGAGTTGTGACAAGGTCAAATGACGAACTTGGAGTCATAGTCGAAACAATGTGTATAAATTTTGGCAAAAATGCGTATGACTGATCATCAGTGCCAAATAAAGATGCTAGTAGACTCTGCATTGATCTCCATGCTTTTTTGTAACCCATCTCCACTCCAAATCTTGTTGCATGTGCACATAATGTCTATTGGGTTAAAGGGAGAGCAAGCAAGATCGATATAATTTGGTTTTACAACCTCCCCGGCAAATGCAGCGGAAGCCTGGGGATGTCTTTCTTGTCTGAATTGCGTTGCACATATGTGCTCGGAGATATAGCTCAAAATAGCGTCACAAAACCATGTGTATAAACTTCGTGTCAACATAATCACGAACTTGTAATCTCTTGACTATATGGTCACAAAATAGTTTGACTAAATGTTTACCTTTTCACAATGAAGACATCAACTTGTCCTAATTTAACTCCACGAACTGTCCAAGCACACGAGTCGTCAATGCAAATTAACTGCGGAGAAGATTTATTAGAAGTCTTTGTTTTCGTGCATAAATGATTGTGAATTGTTAAAATGGTTAAATGTGTCTTCAAAGATTTTTTGTTGATATACATTCCTATATACATTCCTGTAGGGATTGGTGCCCATAAAGGAGATATTAGACGTTATAAATACATTTGTATTTTGTTTTGCTGAAACATTAAATAAAATTAAATATTCATTCTTGATTAAGTTTATGTTTATGTATGTTTGCTACGCTCTGAAACTGTCATCGACGAAAGGGGTGCTAAGTACATACCTGAAAAGATAGCCCCTTGTGACTAGTTTAAAATATTAGTTCGCAATCTAAACATCGATAGGGCAATCGATTCTGAGTAATGATTGTTTGAATAAAGCAGGATATCTTTTATTGTGATATAGAGAGTTGTGACTATGTGCTTCATTCTTGATATCTTGTAGAAGATATTGAACAAGACCTGTGATACTCTGAAGCTCGAGATAAAACTGTTTCATCACTCGAAACTTCAAAATCACATACGAGGGGTATTTTGGTACTTACCAAAATCCTAGAGTGAATGCATAATCGATGTGACACTTTATGACATTTGATTTGTCAATGGGAAATGGTTAAAATTATAGTTGCATCTGACCCGGCGGTTGGTGTCATAACGTTGTTATATTGGATCATGTGATTCTCAGATATGAAACTCATGTTGAAACAATACTGATGCATTAGTATCACACTATGATTTGTTATGAGAGTGTGAATCAATAAACCAGACCTGGTATTCATCGAATAGACTATTTTTTGCTTAAAACATGTGACATGTAAAGACATCTCACTCTATGCTTTTCTCATTCACAATAACAAAGGAGTTAGTGAAATAATAACTCAAGGGTAAAACCGTAATTTTACATTCCTCTGAGTTACTAATAAACATGAAGGGTAATATCGTAAAATACTCCGTGGATCGTGTGAAGAATTTTTTTATCACGTCAAACGTAAAAATAAATGCATGTGAACTTAGAGAGTTTCAATATTAGGCTTTTAGTGGAATCGACTAATATTAAGAATTAAAAGTCGGAAAAAGTTTGTGAAATTTTATGTCCAGACTTCATTCTAAAACTTCATTCATGTGGGTCCACAAGGTCTCAGTAATAGACTCTCGGACGAGATTTATTGAACTAGAACAATTGATTTTCTCATTGAATGTAAATTGTAATTTACACTACGAGAGTTAATTTCTAAGTAATTAAACAAATTATATTTACTTTATAATACATTTATTTAATGAATCATATTATGTGATTATATTGATAATAATGTAATTTGATGATTCAAATAAATAAAAGATGAAATTAAATATTTTCTCGTTTCGTACTTGTTTATATAGTATAAAAAGATTTTTAATGAAATATCATTAAATAAATTAGATGTTCTAAATTAATTAAATTTAGAAATAAAAAAAATATATTTGGGAATAAATTTAAATTAGTTTGGCCGAAAATAATTCATGAATTATTGTCTAAATTAATTTTAATTACTCATTAAAAAGGCTTAATAGGGCTTAAGTTGACTAATGGGTTTGACCTAACTTAAACCTATTATACCTAAGTATAAAAGGATAAAAAAGAAACCCTAATTTTGAACTAACCTCATCCTTTTGGTCAATCCCCTTCCCCTGGAAAGTTCTTTGCTGAGAATAGAGAGAAAGATCAAGAAAAATTGTTTTCTTGATTCTTGATTCGATTATTTGAGTGATTCCCGTCTCTAGTTGTTCAATCAAAGAGCCCACCCTTTTGATCTCCCAAAAATCCCAGAGAATTATTGCTGAATCAAATTATGGTGTTTGGGTGAGTTTATATTGTCACGAGGTCTGCCATAACACGGGGAGAACAAGCGAGACACGACGAGACGCAAACCGGCTAGCCAGACAGGCCAACGGACAACACTCGCCGGACCCCAGGAGTGCCTGAGCCACCACAGGCGACTCGCGAGATTTCTGCTCAAGCCCTTTTACAAGGACCTAGACTTAGGTCTCTTCCACGTTCTTGCAAAATTTCGCGGTCAGATTTCCCCGGATGAAGCCACAGCGTCACAGGCAGGTTTCTAGCTAGACAGCCTGACTCCTGTTGTGTCTAGGCCACCACGAGTGACTCGCTTGCATCCAGGTCGTTCCATTTTACAAGGACCTTCCTCTAGGTCTTGTCCACGTTCCTACAAATTTTCGTGGCCTACTTCCACCGGAGGAAGTCACAACGTCGCAGGCACAATTCTGGCCGGCCGGACAGCTTCCAATCCGGCGACCCTCGACTTTCAGTCCGGCGAACTCTTGGTGTGGCGTTCCAACGATAGCTAGTAATGCACGAAATTTTTTACAACCTCACATGTTAGTCTCTCTAACGACCTGGATCTGTGATGCAAATTATAAATTTGTTTATAGGATGCTAGTGTGATCAATTTGTTGACAACTTGTTTAGAATAAAATATTTATTGACATGTTAGTAATTTTTAATGCCTAGATTTTTTAATATGTTAAAATGTGTTTTAATATATTTAGATCTTATTATATAATTCCGCCATATACTGATATGTTATATAATATTATTGGTTAAACGTTAACTAATTTCCAACAATTCCCCCTTTGTATATTTAGCTTGGACAATGAATATCCATCATTCCAACGCCAACTATGCATCTTGTTGGACTTCTGAAGGCGAATGATACTCCTTGGGAGTGTGATGATCCGGTGTCGGGGATGTGCCAATTGAAGGAGTGTGTTCCTGTGTGGCAAAATAAGTAGGAGTATGGGCTGGCGTGCCTACACACGCAGGACCATAACTTTGGTCGTTGAAAAGTTCAGGCATAAGTAGTGTAGATTCGTGGGAGACAACGTCGGACCCTACACTCCTAGGTCGAGACACAGAATATCGGGCTGATGAGAATCAAGTGGTGTTGAGTACAATCGGGTGTTGGGCTTCACAGACGATATACTCACCGACTCCGGACATGGCAGAGTAGATTCAAATTGTGAGTAATATTTTAGGTTCACATAAGCTATACTCACCGGCACTGGACACGACATATGGGGTCGAGGAGAATGAATTCGTGACAAGTTGTGGTTGGGATTTTCAACAGCTACACTCAACGGCGATGGACTCCGCATATCAGGACAATGAGAATCAACTGGTGTCGATTTGTGGTTGGGGTTCCCTGGAGCCACACCCTCCTGCTTTATATCCCGGATATCAAGTTCAATTTTAGTGGAAACACTAATCTTGTTTGGACACGGTATATTCTCAATATCCACTACCAAATTCAGTTTTGATTTATTTGTTTTCTCCTCCTGGAGATGCAGATAACATGTCAAATTTAGGTCCGCTGCAATACAAACAGGCGGCACCGACTCTTCTGTCTTGTGCTTCACGTCGAGGTTATGAGTAGAAGGTGAGAGGTGCAGAGCGACATATAATAGTTGCAAGAACTCCTTATACGTCGCTTTCATGGGTATTAACATAGCCTCACTAATTTTGGTCAACTAGCTTAAAAGTTTCACCCATCGTCCATTATGCTTGACGAATGTATGAATGTACGTCATCAATGCATACAATCCAAGTATAAATATAAATACTTTCATAATTTGTCAACATTGTCACGAAATAGTTAATTTGCGACGACACCGACACAAAGTAACCATTTCGTGATGACGTCGCCATGAAGTAACCATTTTGTGACGACATCGTCACGAAACAACGACGTCGTCACGAAATGGTTACGATATTGTGAAAATGTTAAGTTCCAGAACTGGGTTTTCGTCAAATTTTTGTGACTTTGTAGTCAAGTACATACTAACTTCAAAAATATTATTTTATCTGCGGTTATCTGCAAATGTTAGCAGGAAACCCAAGTCCCATGAACAACTTACCGGAGTACCCTGGTTGTGCGGTGGAGATTAGTCAAACCTTCCTTTGCGGAGTCGAAACATGAAAAATTATGGGTTTCTTGATAGTCTATGGTTTTTACGGGATCAACAAATTGACTTCTGGATTTCCTTCTATGCCAATGTTCTGCGATGATTTGTAAATCAGAATCCGATGAAGAATGTGATTTTTGGGTATGGAAACTGACGGAGATGAAGAATGTATTTTCTGGATATGAGCATTAACGGAGAAGAGGTGAAATGGAGATGGATATAAGATTCAAGAGAGAGAGAGAGAGAGAGAGAGGGGTGAGATTCGGAAAGAGTAGGAGATATAGAGAGAAATGTATTAATCATGAGGGTTTATTAGAGAACTTTTTTTTTCTCTCTCTTCCCGAACTCCTAATTAAGTCCTTTTTAAAATTGAAACTTAGCCCGATTAACTCATATAAAGGGCAAATTCTATTTTTAATTTCTATATGACATTGCACAATATTAGCCCAAACAGGATCCGTGACGTACTTGATTGGTTTCGGAAATCACTCTAATTAGGCTGACAAAATTGTTACATGGTTTAGCCTTCTTCATTACAAATACACAAACTAAAAAAAATAATTGAATATCAATAAATTAAGAGATATTTCTACTTTACCACAGTTTATTAATGTTTTTCTCATAAATCACAAAAATTATTGTATTCTCACTTTACTAGTAAAAAATAACATAAAAAGAGTAAATACCCTTAAATTTTTTTAACAATTCAATCCTTAATTAATAAAACAGCTGGAATATTGAAATAAATATTACATCCACCGACTAATAAATTGACTCAATACGATTACGTTTGTTAATGAGATTGAAATGTAATAAAAATTTATTTGTAAGGGTAAGTAGTAATTTGTACTGATAAAGCGGGAAATATACAATTTTTGCAGATTATAAAAAAACATTAGTAAATAGTAGTAGAAGGAAATTTCTCATAAATTAATACAATAAAAGTATATTTTTTTTAATTTATCATTTAGTTTCAAAACTGTCAATTCATTTTAGACCAGTATTCATAAAAAAATTGGTTAAATAGTCGATAACCAATTGTTTGGATTTCAAGAATCGAATAGAGCGATCTAGTTTAATATGCTAGACATGTTTTTTTTTTCTGAGGAAATATGCTAGATATGTTTGCCGTGAACTAATTTTTTTTTTATGGATGGATTCGGTTATCAATTACACCAATTTTTGTAAAATTTGTGGAGCCCTAATTAACATTTATTAGCTGAATTTTCATGGTGATATGTAAATAAGAAATTATAATATGAGAGACACCTATGTATGATAGAAACAAGGGTGTATGGATACTAATCCATCAACCGAAATAAAAATAACAAAATTCCTGCAAAATGTCCATAGTTTACTGACTTATTTTAAAAAACGCCAACATTTTGTAAAACTCGTGTAAATGACACTAGCGATTACGTGTCATGTCAATTTACGTTTTAAAATAACAACGTAAATTGACATGATACATAAACACTAAAACCATTTACACGAATTTTACGAAACGTTAGACATTTTCAACATAACAAATATATATAGAGCTACTATATACAATAACCTTAAAAATAATTAAACTATTTATACCCGATAAAAGAATGGTATCCCTCATATTTTCTTTCTATTGTTCTAAAAGACATTTAAAATATATTTCATTTTATAAAAGGTTAATGTATATGATAGCCATATAGGGGTTTTGCATTTTAGATTTGTCTAATGTTTTGTAAAACTAAAGTAAATGTCCAGCCTTTTTGATTTAAGAAATTTAATTCCAATTTTGTACAAATAATTTTCCCGCCCAAACGAAATGTTAATTGAAAATCGGATTAAATAAAATTAATTCCTTGATAACCGCAACATACGTAAATTAGAAAGAGTAATCAAATCCATTCGCATTAACCCACTGCATCAATCAATTCGGCTTCTCTCTCCATATCTCATTTCCGATTCTCTCTTTACACAAGAACCGAAAAGAAAATTCTCCCGTTTTGAACGCAAAACTTCACCGATAATTTTCAAGATTAATCATCGCGAATAATAGTAGTGATTAACAGGTATGTTCCTACCGTCGTTTTTTTAAAAAATTACTAATTTGTTCAATATTTCTTGGGATATGAGTTTTCGTGTTTATGATTTTGGGTCTTGCAATTTCGTATTTTCCATTGCATGTATTGGCGGTTTTAGAAGTTCTGGAATAATTTTTCCATGTTCTACCACATTTTTCATCTCATCCGATTGCTTTAATTGTAAAGATCATATTCTATAAATTGATATCAAAGTTTCGACTAAAACATATTATCTATGAATATTGATTTGCTGCATGTGTAAGTGATCAACATCACTCTCTGCAAAATAAAATTGCGATTCGAAAAATATGATATTTGTCATGTTTGCTATTATTATCGTTATGTTTAATATGAATACCCTGTTTTTACTATGAAAATTAATCATCAAATTACTCTGTTTTTCGATATTAGTGACATATTAAAAGAACTCTCCAACATGAAGAAGAGATCAAGTCTTTGATGGAGAAAGTTGAATAATAAGGGAGAGGAAGGAGGCTGTTACAAAGCGTTTAACGCGGAGTTGCAGAGCATAAAAGTCGCCATTGAAGCTGTGAAACTGCACATTCGAGGGATTACATATTCCATAGAAGATCTGAAGCGCTCCAAAGATCGCTCAAAACCTCTGAAGAGGCATCGGAGACAAAAGAGACAAGCTTGGCGGAGTTAATGGTGTTCCAAAAAAATCTAATCGGCGAAAAAGACAAAAAAAAAATTGTTGGAAATCAAAGACATAACAATGTAAAAATATGGAGTTAATGATTAATAACTTCAATTTACATTATAAAAACCAATTACGTTGTAAAACTCCTTTCACTTTACGTTGTAAAACATTTACGTTGTAAAACTATTCTCAATTTATGTTGTAAAAAATTTACGTTGTAAACCATTTACGCTAAAACGAACAACCAGCCAAATGCAAAAAATGGGGTTGTTACATGACGACTGAAAATTTCTGGTATTATTTTAGATACAAAATACTCATATACAAAATTAAAAAGAAAACAAATAATTAAACAGATAATAATCACGTTATTAATCAGCCATAAATATAAGATCTTATAACAACTATAAAGTCGACCAGCCGAATTGGTGTATTTCAGAAAAAAATTCAAAATTTCAAAAGATTTAAAAACCACTCAAATCATTTTTATTTCAGGAAATTATTAAAAATTCATCCAAAAATTAAATCTCAACATTTAAAATTAAAAATAAATTTGGCGAAATAAAATAAGGACATTAAAGTAAAATTACAACGTAAATTAATGCGCCACCTATGCACGAGGTTCATTTGCAGAAGTTTTACAAAACGTTGGGTAAAACTTAAATAGGTCCAGTTCACCGATTTTTTGTTTTATAAATTGAAAGGTAAATAGAATATCAAGTTTAGACCTGGATTTGGAAAATATCTAAACATAAGTTTTTTGACTAAAGTCTAACAAAAATATCTGTATAAGTAAAACTCTTAGTTTTCTTTTTTAAAAATTAAGAAATTTAACTGGTTATTTTTTGCATGATTTACTTCTTAAAACTTATTAACTGTTTTTCGTATAGTGATTTTTGGCAACATATATGTTAAATCGGGTTATTTTTAGTTAAATATGATTCGATTTTGATTTTTGGACTTTAAAAAATGATGAACACTTTGAATTTTATCATAATTACGATAAAATTTTAATTTTATCGTGTGTACGACCATACGGTACGATATGATACCAAAAAGAAAAATAATTTTTTTTAAATTGACACTTAATACGTCGTTTTTTATAGAACGACGTTTAGATTTTCGCGTACAATAATAATCATTGCATCGTATTGTACGATAACATTGTACACAGTACACATCGACGTCTAAAGCATCGTATGCTACTCTACAAAACGAATTTTTTTATGTTTTTTTTTTGTATCATATCATATATTATCGTACAGTATAGCACGTAAGGTAAAATTCAAAATTTCATTGTTTTATAAAGTCCAAAACTCAAAATTGACTTAAATTTAATCAAAATTAATCAAATTTAACATATATGTTACTAATAATCACTATACAAACAACATACACTAAGTTTTAACAAGAAAATTATTCAAAAACAACCGGTATTAGACCCATCTTCATCATTAGCAACATAATTATTTGACTCTTCATCTTCATCATCTAATGAAAAAATTATTTGACTCTTCATTTTCATCATTTTCTTCTCTTCACTGCCATCCAAAACACCATCTTTGCCGATATTTGATCCATAAACTATACATTCTCTTCGTCGGTATCAAACTTAAAGATGAAGAAGAAGACCCCGTCACCGAAAACTAAACTTAAAAAAGATGAAGAACAATAGTTTGAGTCACCGAGAGCCCTATTAGACCCACCGAAACACCTTCAATGTCTCTCACGCCTTGTCGAAGTCTAAAAAATGGGTCACGGTGGAATATCTAATGTCAACAACAAATTCCAACTAACACATATTCCAAGATGCGGATGTCTCATCTATCTCATTTAAAATTTGGAAAAAATAGAGAATACTCCAATTATCATTTTTTGGGTCATCCGATTTCAATCTCAAGAGTTATGTGATGCATACAACAAAAAAAAAGTTTCCGTGGTAAGTAATATGTTACTTTATGGTGTTTTTCTTGAATTCTTAATGCATGCATGTAATATAATGAATGTTTTAAATGCATACAAGTGTTTTTATATGTTGAGTTTAGATTTAACTATAGGCTAATTAATTACGTTGAATAGGTAATTATAAAGATAAATTGGAAATTTTCAAACCAAAAAGTAAAAGTAATTATGAGATTAAACAAATATTCTGTTTTGTCGAACTTCTATTTAACACATTTAAAAAAATATAAATGAAATTTAGCCAGTCAATTTTCGTAAATTAATCCCAACTACGCTTTCGGTTAATATAACTATAAATAAAATAAAACTCTTGTATAAAATCTGACTGCAAGTAATTAGTCGTATATTGTTATTAATTATTATTAGTATGATCACATTTACGTATAAATTTTTTCACTTACTACGCAGTTATATGAAATAATACCCAAATGATCCCCATAAAAATACATCATTCAAATTGTTATCAACCTATAATTTACGAAAGATTAACTAATAACCAATTCAAAAAATTTTAGCGGTTTGATTATTTACCTTTATATAATACTTTTTGTGTTATTTTATAACTGAAGTATTATTATAAAATGATGATTTTCCTTACCGTCCAAAACCTCCTTACAATAATATGTTAATTCCGATATATTCATATTTACAATAAATCTGACCTTAATACTGGTTGATTTTAGAAGCCCAACAAGTTCCTTACGAAGAAGTCCACGTGAAAAGCCCGTTGGGAGATATCAGCTGGATATCATCTCCTGCTAATTGGGCTTTGTTTTTTGAACCGAAATGACATTGAAGCTCGAGTGCAGAGATCGAAGCATTTAGTCTTCTTGATCCACAACCGTCATGCTATCTCCTCAGCTTGCCCTCGCATATTAATGTTTGGAGATTTAATGTTCGAGACGATTATACAATTTTGTATAGTTCGCTTGGGTTTCTTTCATTCTTCTTTTTTTCTGAGTGGTTTGTTCTTGAGCGGTCGTACAAATATTGTCAAACGTATACTTGAAACATCGTGCATTTGTTGCCATTTTTTTGTTTTGTACTGATTTTTATAAATTTCGTCTTTTTGATGATTTCGGTTTGTGCTATAAGAATCACGGAGTAACTCGAGACTCAAACATGGGGCGCGAGACTATGCACTACCCGGACTAGTTTTTACTTCGTCAAAGTATGTATTAAAATAATAATAACATGAATTGGGTTATATCACAATATAAGTTTAAAAATACTATTGACATACATCAAATCTACGTTTAAGAAATAAAATATACACACACACACACACACACATATATATATATATATATATATATATATATGTATAGTATAAATTTGTATACTGGATATAGATACGTTAGTGAGATTGAAATTAAAGAGACGTGGTTATTGGAATATTATATATTGTATTGGTGTAGAAGTAATTATATTGAAGGTTATATACTATAGTTCACATAGATCAACATTTAGATAAAACCTATTTAAAAACCATATTAATGTTCTATATTTTGGTCAGTGTGTCATATTTTCATGAAAAATAACATCTGTAAATGGTAAACCAATTGTCAAGTTTTACATTTTTTCCGTTTGAGTTTTCGTTGCTTATCAATTTTCCCTACATCTATAAAGCCGAAACACCGTTGAAAACAACATAACCTTCTTTACTATGGTAACCTAGCTATAAGGACGCATACAACACATGTACATCCTTTAAAAATGGATTAAATTCAAGATGTTAATGAATGGAAAATAAGAATAATGTCAATATGACTAGATATATAACGATCAAAAATTAATTATATATACACATTAATAATACACATATATAATTATATATACCTTAAGAATACACATAAATACGTTAAGTCTTTGTTTCGATTTCATTTAGAAAGTATTTTCTTATAACATTAATTGACAGGTGTTAGTGGATTAGGAAAACGACCCAACAGTTATTAAAAGCATTGTCACTACCACATATCTCTCCAAAATTTAAAATTAAAACCAAAATATAATGAAAGTACGTCTGATCAATATCTGGTTTATTCGCGTGTGCTATTCGAATCCACCTCGTTTTGAGCGACTCTTTAATCGTCTAGGTACCAGACTCCCACAAGAACAACAAGCCATGTATAATGTGTAAAAATTTACAACTATATACACAACTATTACTACTATATCTTAGTGGTACAATAATACATTGTAGACGTACTTACATACATCTCTCTCAAATCACATGAAAGTACTTTAATTTTCCTCGGATCCCTCAATCTCATCACTGACAAATGATATATAAACCTTAAAAAGAAGGAGTTGTAAATTTACATACAGACACTGTTTGCATGCGAGATACACATTTCTAGATTCTTTTGACGACTTTCCTGAATCCAATATTTCCATTTCTTTCGCGCAAAAGAATGTTCAAGAGGACGTACTTAAAAGCGACCCTTGTGTATATATATAGTAGAGACTTCTTTTTTTTTCTTTTCTTTCTTAAAATCTGCGAAAGCTCTCTGAGGTTTTAATTGTGTGGAAACTTTGTCTTCAGTATTTACCTTTGTCTTTTCTGGATGCCCAAAACCACAGAGTCTTCTTTATCATCCTTTATAACATGTGTGGGTCTACATATGCACAGTTCTTTATAGTAGGGACTTTCTATTTGCAATTGTATATGATCTGATAGATCCGATCGTTCTGTTTTTATTTATTTTTTCCTGATCATATGGATTCGTCTTGAAATCCTAAATTATAACGATGTATAGATAGTATTGTTAAAAGAAAACACAGAAGAAATATATTATTTCAATGTATGTTTGATTCCCAATCTCGTCCTGGAGTTCTAATTATAGTCTGGTTGTATTGAGAAATGAAAAAAAAGACTATTTATATTTGAAGAAACGTAATGGTCTGAAAGTGTAAACAAGCTAGTAAAATTTATTAAGAGTGGTTTATATAAGTAAAGGTTAAACTGTGATTCCGTGAGGAATACGTGATTTGTTTTTTTTTTAATATAATTATTTTAAGTTACAGAATCCACAGATCACATTTTTTTTTTGTTTATAGTAAAATATATCATCATATCTGACCTCGTGTAAATGTGATATTGTTTACAATGAGAAAATTCCTAACATAATGCTCAATATGGTTACAGATTTATAACATAATAATGCTGTATTCTTACAGGCTCACATAGAGAAACCGACATAAAGGCAATGGAAAAAAGAAGGAAGAGAACTTAAAAAGACAATGATCAAGTTTAAGTTATATATCAGCACAATGCTCATTATGGCCTTATAAGAAGATCCTCTCTCCAATTATATAATTAAAGATTTGATGCGCATAATTTTAGTTCTTTTCCCGAATTTAGGGCATAAATATATTGAGGCACAAAAAGTGAGAATTTAAACCGTTAAAGAATTAAAAGTATAATAAATATTCCGGGAAAGCAAGATGCATTATGTGTAATAAAAAGGATATGCATTGTAGAATTTATCTACGCTTATATATAACATTATTTACAGATATGGATGATTAAAGCAAGGTTTTCATTGCCGGCGGTTTTCGGCGAAATGCCGCCGGTTTTCCGTTTTTCGGTCGTTACCGGCCAAAAACGACCCATATACACGTTTCGTCGTTTTTGGCCGGCGAAATTCGTCGTTTTTGCCGACGATTACCGAGTGTCGTTTGCCGAGCTTTGTCGTTTTTTTTTAGTATAAAAGCCCTAAAATGCCGACGAAAACGGGACCGAATTTCGCTTACCCAAAACAAAAATTGCCCACCGATTTCGCTGAAGAGGAGCTGCCGATCCAGAGGTTGCCGACGAAATACCGACCGAATTCCGAAGATCGACGCATCGGCCGACTACCGCAGCCAGAAAACAACACTATTTCGGCGAAAACCGTGGGTTACCGGCGAAAACCGAGGTATATGCCGAGTAGAGTAGATCTGTGAGATTTGAAGCTGATTTTCGGGTTGAAGATGATTTTTTTTAGGAATAATTGTAGAAATACAATGTGTTAGGAATAAGATTCTGAAGATGATGTAATTTTTTTGAATTTTTTCTAGATCCGGAATTTGAAATACGAAGTAAATTCGGAAGTTTTAGTTATGAAATGAAATATGTTGAAATAAGAACTATAAGATTGTTCTTGAACATTGTGATTACGATTTTTACTCGAAATATTGTATGAAATGAAATCTGTTTGGAACGACATTTTAAGGTTCGTGGATTTGTTTCAGATTTTATTCACGTCGGAAACGAGAAATATGAAGTAATTTCGATAGTTGTAGTTAATAGTTCGATTAGTCGTTAAGTTGATTATTGTTGAAGTCGTTGATTATGATTTTTTATGAAACATACGTATGAAATAGAAAATGTTTAGAATTTCAATTTAATAATAGTGTAATTTTTTCATAATTGTTTGAGTCCCGGATTATGAAATTTGAATTGTTTGTCGGAAATTGTTGTTTTAATTTGTTTAGTAAGAAGTCATTGATTATGAATTTTTCTCAAAATTATGTGTGAAATAGAATCTGCTTAGAATTTCAATTTAAGAAGATTGGAATTTTTTTAAATTTTTTTGTGTCACGGATTAGAGAATTTGAATTATATATCGGAAATTGTTGTTTTAGTTTGTTTTGGTTGAAACGGTCGATTATGATTTTTTCTCAAAAACTTGTATGAAATAGGATCTGTTTGGAATTGAAATTTAATAAGATTGTATTTTTTTCATAATTTTTGGAGTTACGGAATTGATTTTTTTGTTTGTTAACGATAACAGATGGCAGATGAAGGCGTCCGAAAACATTGTTTCGTCGTTGCGGGGACCAGTAATCATTTTACGTGCAAATATTGTGGGTTAACCACAAGAGGTGGAGGTATCACTCGTATGAAGTTGCATCTTAGCGGAAACGATCCGAAGAAGAATGTAAAACGATGTGATAAGTGTCCGCCGGAGGTCAGAGAAGAAATGCGGCAACTGCTACATGAAGCAGAAATGAAGAAAAAGAATAAGAGCATGATGGAAGAAACCATCCGTCAAGAGTTACGTGCAAACCTCGATCCACGTCTTGATCATCGAGAAGATGAAGACCTGTATGAGGCAATGAAGAGAAGTCGACATGAGGCCAATGCTGCGACTTGGAGATCCGGGCCAGGAGGAGGTTCTGGATCCCAACAAGACATAAGATCGAGGCCACCAATCTCGCCTTCTCTCTACCGATCAGATTCGGCACGACAACCACCAGTCCCTACACAGACAAGTATGTCTCTGAAGAAGCGATTAGGAAGACTTGTCAGCCGATTTTTCATACACGAGAGTGTTCCAGCGCATAAAGCGAAGTCTCATCACTTCAAAAACATGATGCACGAAGCTGCAGAACTCGGTATGCGAAACATATTTCTTAACGTACTTCCATGCTTTGTGAAATAACGTAATACGTTGTTGTTGACAGGTCCTAACGTTCCACTGCCTTCCCCGTACGAGATTCACAACACATACCTTAAGGAAGAGGTTGCTGAGGCCCAAACATACGTCGATAGTCAACGTAAGGTTTGGGAAGAGTACGGGTGCACAATCATGTCTGACGGATGGACGGGTCCAACGCGATTGAGTATCATTAATGTTATGGTATACTCAGCGGGAAAAACCGTGTTCTTGAAGTCCGTTGACGCGTCGAACAACATCAAGAATTGGGAATACATCTACAAACTTCTGAGTGAGGTGATTAACGACGTTGGACGCCACAATGTCATCCAAATTGTCACGGACAACGGGTCGGCTTATAAAAAAGCGGGAATGAAACTGATGAGAAAGTTCAATTGTTATTGGACACCGTGTGCCGCGCACTGCCTTGATCTTATGTTGGAAGACGTGGCTAAACGAGACACCATTGCTCGCGTCGTGGATGACGCTAGGCGCATAACGAAGCTCGTTTATAACCACGGGCTTCTATTAGCAAAGTTAAGAGACCAAGGTGAAGGTGAGATCATTCGACCCGGCCCTACAAGGTTTGCTACCAATTATTTAGCTCTTTCAAGCTTGCGTAACAAGAAACAAGCATTGAAAGCGATAATCAATTCCGATTGGTGGGAGAGATTGACATTTCGCAACACCTTAGCGGGATCATTTGTGGAGGAAAAAGTAAATGATGCAAATTTTTGGCTACACCTCGATGGAGTTTGTAAGGTACTTTTGTATCTAGTATGATGTTTGTAATTTACTTTGTAGAACTAACATTTTACGTTAATGCGACAGGTATTCGAGCCGTTATTTGTAGCTCTTCGGTTCGTGGACATTGAGGTCGTTCCGACGTTGGGTGCACTATACCACGTTTTCGATCTAATGAAGAAAAAGTTGGAGGCCCTGCCAAATAAAAGATGGGTTGTCGATATCGTTGTCGACAGATGGGAAAGACAACTTTGTCACCCATTACACAAAGCAAGTTACTACTTGAACCCGAGGTGTCAATACAACCCAGAGATTACGATGACACCCGAACATCTAACTGCTGTTACAGACGTTTTTGAGGTGTTACATCCGCACGATGATTGTTCGGTTCTTGGAAATGAGGTACGTAATTACACATATTAATATGTTCCTTCACCGTATAGTGACATATTATGTACACAGCTCATTGCGTTTCGAGATGCACGTGGACTATTTGGAAGGAAGACTGCGGTTTCCAACCGTGATCATATGGCCGCAGGTACGTAACGATATCGTTGTGTGGGATCTGTTAACATTACTTGATTTTTAATTTACTTTTGTAGCCGAATGGTGGAGAATGTTTGGAACTGAAGCACCTACTTTGCGTCGGTTGGCCATGCGTATTTTATCACAAACCGCATCCTCTTCGGCTTGTGAGAGAAATTGGAGCACGTTCGCCTTAGTCCACACAAAACAGCGCAACCGTCTTGCGTATTCAAGGTTGGAGCAACTCGTGTTTTGTAATTATAACATGAAATTACAGATACGAGATCGCAAAGCTCAGTACGAAAACAAGGAACTCCGAGACCCCTTAGAAATCATAGAGCAATCTATGCAAGCCATGGGAGATGAGGCCGACGATGACGTTCTACTTGAGTGGGTTCGACCATGCAACCTCGACGATGAATCCAACCGTCCTGATCCGCAAGTAGCCTCACAGGCCCGTTCCGAAGGCGTTGATGTAAACCGGGTCGTCTCTCAAGATGTCGGTATAGATTCGTCTAGTGACGATGATGGTAGCGGGACGCAAGGAGGCGGAGATGGTGGCGGGACGCAAGGAGGCGGAGATGGTGGCGGCACAAGTGCTGGTGTCGGGAGTGGCACAAGCAGAGGTTGGAATAACGATCCATGGACCATGGAATCGGGTTACCAAGCTACTCAAGATGAAGATCACGGAGCGCGGGATCGGGACAGGTACTAATATATTACATGCATTAGCAAGTTACATTTATTAACATCTAACCTAATGTCTCGTAGGTCGGATGACTTCTTTGACTTTGAGTCTGCGCAATACCCGGGAGGTCGACAAGCGGGAATGTGGTCTACTAGTTCTACGGATTACGACGTTGACTCCATTTCCACTCAACTTGAGTCAATGTCATTTGACCAAATGTCTACCCAATCATACGACGGTCAAGGTTCGTATGCTTATCCGTATCCCGTTCCATATCCAGTTCCGGTCATTATAGGTGCCGAGATTCAAGGACCACTACCCGAGTACCCCATATTGTGCACCGTCGTCGGGGGAACGCAAGCCAACTACAACAACCACGTCATTAACTATACTTCATCGTACGCGAACCAAATGACGTGGTTGGACTATTGTAACCTTCAGGCACGAACCGGTGGATTTTATCAGCCAGCACGTCATTCCAGTTACTATTGAATACGACTGTTGTTTGATTTCGTATGATTTTTTCGAACTTTTTATTTGGTATGGTATGTATGAACTTGATATTGTATGAACTTAATGATTTGAACATTTTCTATAGTTATAAATTCATGTTTTGAACTAAAAATGTCATCAACATTTTTTCCGTCGAATTTCCGTACTTTTTATCGAATTTCCGACCGGCCAACGGCAATCCCATCGGCATTCCCTTTTCCGTTTTCCACATTTTTTCCGTCGGATTTCCGTTCGGCTAGCGGCATTTCCGTGATTTTGAGTTATCGGCCGTTTATCGGCTAGCGGCCGTTTAAACCTTGGATTAAAGTCATCCTAATGCTACTGTACAGATATGGATGCAAAAAGTTCCTATGTTATTAAGCGACTGATTTCGTTCAGAGAGATGAGGTACGAAATTAGAAAGCAATAATGATCAGATTAAATATACACATATACACATATATATATATATATATATATATATATATATGCTTTTATATGACTGAAAACATTAACTATTAAAAGCTAAGAAAGCAAATTATTTGTTGCCCTAATGAGTATGTCTTTCTCTTACCCCAACAAGCGTACCACTCAAGTTGAATATGCTCTTGTTAATAAGGTCCTCTCAAGTTCTTTATTATCCTTTTCTTGCAGAGACAATCAGCGTTTGAGACGTCCTTTTTCGCTCCGCAATGAGAGGCTCAACTTTTTATGGATCTTTTGTTTCCATCACAACTTTAGCTCCTTTAGAAATTAGATGATTATCATCTAAAGTGGTATTATGGGATTAATAATAAATGATCTCTATAACGAGCTGTTGGAATTGAAGACTACTTTTTTGTCGAATCCCAGCCCAATCTGAAGCTGCAAACGGCCGGTAGTTTATTGGTGGGTTAATTAGCTGTATAGCCGTATAAACATGTTGAAAAGTTGAAATTTCCAACGGTTTGACGAAAATTAGGTAAATGATACAGTAAAATATTTTACTAGATTATGAAAACCATTAAAGATCGAAATAATAAGGGTGAAATTGTAAAGTTAGGCTGTTAATAATTGTGGTACGTAAACAATAAAGTCATTTACCACAATTTTACCAAATGTTAATCATTTTGAAATTCATATGCCAAACGTTGGTCATTTAGCCAATTATTTATTTATTGGTGGTAGGTAAAATGACATAATGTTATTAAACATAATGGTTGACATCTGTCTATATCTTTTATTAGATATAAAGGCTGATTCTTTTGTTTCGAATAAGACTTAACCTAAACCTAATCTCTCTCTCTCTCTCTCTCTCTCTCTCTCTCTCTCTCTCTCTCTCTCTCTCTCTCTCTCTTTTCTGGCGATTATCGAGCTCTGTGTTCTTGCTACTCAAATCATTTACATATCTGTTTTGTGTATTATGTTAGAACTGTGTTTGATCGTGTGTTCCTTGTGAGAGCCTGGTGTTTTGGCTCGACATATGTACTATGAGGTTGTGTGTGTGAGAGATTTTTTGAACTTGTGCTAAGATAAGAGACGACGAGTAATGCATGAGATTCTCCGACTGGAGTTCAACAAGTAGTAAGCTCTACGTCAACATTTTGTTTATCTACGTCTGAACCTCGGTTAAAATTGATTGTGTTCTTTCTTACTTTATTTTCTGTTTCTTTTGATTCTTGTTTGCATTGAGTGATTCAAGAATCTTGTAATTTTTGGGTAAAGATTTACAACTGTGGTACCAGAGCCTCTATATTCACGTGGTTGTTAAGATCTGATGACCCGTTTACCTAAACTCGTGGTTGTAAAATTAGGGTTTTCTTGATTTAGTTCTATTTTGAAATTTTTGATACTGGGGCAAGGTTTGTGTGTTCTTGACAGGTTTTAATGGTAGTTGGTTGCATCAAAGTCACTGCCTTTGATGAAAAAAGTGACTTCGGTGTCTAGAGTACCAAAATGTGAGCCATGCGATCGCATCATAAGATGATGATTGCATTGGAACCTCGAGTGGCCAAATGGCTTGAGGACTCTACTAGGAAAAAATGAAAAAACAAAGACTATAATAAGACACATACTAAAATTAGAAAATGTTTTTACGGCGGTAAAACTGGACACCTAAGATAAAATTGTTGGAATTTAGTTAACAATTAACCTAATTTAATTACGAAACACATCAATATGTGGCGGAATTTCATAATTCAATTTAACATATTATAAACGTTTTAAAACATGTTCGATAACCATATCATTAAATCTAACCTAACATGTCAATAAATTTACAATCACATCAATAAATTTATCTAAGCATGCAAACGAATAGTCCAAATACATATAATTATTCTAAAACATCATATTATTCAGATCCAATTCGTTCGAGGGACACTTACATAAGATTTGGATCTGCGAGAGCAAGTCTCGGTGTACGTCAAGGTGGTCGGCCGATCCTCTACGCCACGCGCGTCCAAGAAATCCTCAAAACCGTCGTGCCTTCGATCCTCCAAAATTAGCCGGCCCTGGGGAGAGAAAAATCACTCAAACAACCACAAGTTGAGTCAATGATAATACTCTAGAGATTTTTAGGAGACAAAGAGGGTGGGCTCTTTCGTGGGAACAAGGGAAGAAGGGGAAACTCAAATAAAAGGAAGGGCTGCCGGGAAACAGTTTTCCTCTCTCTCTTTCTCTCTTAATTTCGGCCAAAACCTCTCAAGCACAAGGGGGGAGAGGTTTGGCTGAGTGTTGGTCGAAATTAGGCTAGGGTTACCAAAGAGAAAGCCTCCTTTTATATCAGAGAGAATGGGCTTAAGTTAGGTCAAAATCCAGTTAAGACCCATTAGTCAAACTTAAGCCCAAAACTCCTTTTAATGAGTTTAAACAATTTTTCCAGCCCATAAAACACCTATTATGGCCGACCATATTGTACTAATTACCTCCCAAATTTATTTGATTTATTTCTAAAATAATATTTAATTAATTTAGAACATCTCATTTATTTAATGACAAGTCATTAATTATTTTCATACTAATCAATGTAGTACGAAACGAGAAAATATTTATTTTCATCTTTTATTTATTTGAATCATCAAATTATATTATCATCAATATAATAACATAATATGATTCGTGAAATAAATGTAATAATAAATAACCAGTTATTTATTTAATTACTCAGAAAATAATTTTCTTAGCGTAAATCACAATTTACGTTGAATGAGAAAATCAATCATTTCTTGTTCACCAAAATCTCGTCCGAGAGTCTATCATTGAGACCTTATTGACCCACATGAACGAAGCTTTAGAATAAGGCTCGGACACAAAAGTTCACAAACTTTTTCCGGCTTTTAATTCTTAATATTAGTCGATTCCACTAAAGGACCAATATTGAACATCTCTAAGTTCATATGCGTTTATATTTCCGTTTGATGTGACAAAACTATTCTTCACACGGTCCACGGTGTATTTTATGATATTACCCTTTGTGTGTATCATTAACACAGAGGAATGTAAAATTACCGTTTTACCCCTGAGTTATTATTTCACCAAGTCCTCTGTTATTTGTGAACGAGAAAAACATAAAATGAAATGTCTCAACATGTCACATGTTTTATTTCAAAGAATTCTTTATTCGATGAATACCAGGCCTGGTTTATTCGCTCACACTCTCATAACAGAGCATGGTGTGATACTAATGCCTTAGCATTGTTTCAACACAAATTCCATATCTGTGAATCACATGTTTCAACGAAACAGTATTATGACACCAACCGTCGGGTCAATGAAACTTCATTTAGCCATTGCCCATTGACAAATCAAATGTCATAAAGTGTTACAAGAATACATGTACTCACTTCAGGATTTAGGTAATTACTAAAATACCCCTCGTATGTGAGTTTGATGTTTCGAGTGATTAAACGGTTTTATCTCGAACTTCAAAACTTCACTGGTCTTGTTCAATATCTTCATTAAGATATCAAGAATGAATTACAGAGTCACAACTCTCCATATCACAAGATAAGATATCGTTTAATTCATTCTAACAATCATTACTAGGAATCGATTGCCCAATCGATCTTTAGATTGCGAACTATTATTTAAACTAGTCATAAGAAGGTATCTTGTCAAGTCTGTACTTAGCACTTCTTTCGTTGATGACAGTTTCAGAGCGTAGACATAAATGCGTAAACACAATCTTAAATTAGAATGGATATTCAATCTTTATTTAATTTCAAAGCAAAACAAATACAAAAGTATTTAATATCAAAAATCTCCTTTGTGGGCATAAATGCCAACAAAAATTGTATTAAATCGTTTGTAAAAATAAAAACTCTTATAATCTTAATTGTGCAAATACCTCTGTTCTTTCCACATGAGCCAAAGCAGAGAAGTCACTAGTGACTTCTCTGAATCCAACAATAAAACAGCCAACATAGGAAATAATAATTCATGTGCATTTGTTCGAATTGGATCCGTTGATTTAAAATACTCAATGGCAGAACTATAACCTTGACCATGGTTAGGTATCTTTATGGAATCAAGAGGAATTTAATTTCTCTTCGTGTACTGGATAATAAAATGGGGCAACTATGTTGCTGAAAATGGTTTTCTGAATGTAAATAAAGTCAAGTCTCTTGTAACTAAAGTGTCTAGCCTATACGCACTGAATGGTTCTTGCTGTACTAGTGTATCTTACAATGTTACAGTTGCTGAAACCAATACGGCTGATACTTAGAAATGACACCTTAGGTTAGGGAATAATAGTCAGCAAGGACTAATTTCCTTTAACCAACACATATTGCTAGGTAAAGTCAATATATGTCTGATCTTCGTTTCCTTGAGCCATGTGTTATGGCTAAACAACACAGACTCGAGTTTTCAACTAGAACTCACTCTACAAGAGCATACTAAAGTATGCACATGCTGATTTGTGGGATTCTGAAAACAATGAATCGCATGGTCGAAATAAATACTTTTTGTGTATTGTTGATGACTTCTTAGGTTGGGTGTGGACTTTTCTGTTGAAAATAAAAGATAAAGCATTTTTAAAGTTCAAGGATTGGAAAAAAGAAGAGAATCAATCAAACAAGACTCAAAGTATTGAGTACTGATAATGGTCTTGAGTTCTATAACACAAAAATTGATCCATTCTATAATGACCTATATTAGGAATTCTTACCAACGAGAAGATACTTATGTAAAATTCTCGGTGAAATTATTAATAAAATAAAGTTTAACATTTATAATATATTTGAATTGAAAGTTTTATTTCTTATTTGATGAGATTTATTAAACAATTATCATTTTGTAGCCTCCGTATTAAATTGAGTCACGTGCAGGGCACCTGAGTTCGGGCGTTGAGCGAAAACATGGTCGATAACTGATATCAGCCTGGAAAGCTATATCTAATGTTATAAAAGTGGAATACATAGGTGAATGCTGATCAGTATGTGAGAGCATTCTACACTTGTGGTAAGTGTACGACTTGGACAAGTCTTGGTGTAGATGTGTCGTTTAAGGACCGTTATGACGCACTAACCCAGACCACTATGATGGTCATAATGAGACTTGATCTAAACCTGAAGTGATTATGGACACTGGTCATATTACTAAGATCTTTGACTCATTTTCTAAAAGGCTAATCATGCTAATCGCAAGTTATGTGTTTGGAGTTTTCTCAGAGCATGATTCGAGTAAGAAGTGATTTATAGATACAAAATCCAGCCATCCTGAAAGAAGGTTAATGTTCACCCACCTAAGGGTTGATTCCAGAACCGATAGATTGTGCGCACTTTCGAAGTAAGTAACACTGATCCTGAAGTGGATTTCCTAGAATCCTTATCCGTCTGAAAGTCGGAATCGGTATAATCTGTGATAGTCAGGTCAGTCCTTGAATATGTAAGCATCAAGTTCCTAGTTCTCCGAAGATATTTAAGAACATGTTTAACAGCAACCCAATGCTCGGGTCCAGAATTTGACTGGAAACGACTAACTACGCCAACTACGAAACATATATCTGTTTTAGTGCACAACATAGCATACATGAGACTTCCCACGGCTAAAGCATAGTGAATCTTTATCATGTCCTCAATCTCTTGTGTAGCCTTAGGAGACTGGTTCTTAGAGAGTGAGACTCCATGTCTAAAGGGGTTTTGGCCCTTCTTGGAGTTCTGCATGGCGAAGCGATCCATCACCTTATCTATATAAGATGCTTGAGAGAGCGACAAGGTCCGGTTCTTTCGATCTCAAAAGATCTGAATCCGCAGAATGTACGCAGCTTCCCCTAGATCCTTCATATCAAACTGCTTAGCCAACCAAATTTTAACCTTAGATAATTTACTTACATCATTACCAATGAGTAGTATATCATCGACATATAATACCAAAAATACAACCTTGCACTCGTGTATCAACTTATAGACACAAGGTTCACCTATTGATTGTTCAAAACTGAAGCTTTAAATAGTTTCATCGAATCTAATATTCCATGATCTAGATGCTTGCTTTAATCCATAAATGGATTTAAGCAATTCACAAACCTTGTTCTCTTGATTACCTTGCACGAAACTGTCTGGTTGAGCCCTGAAAATGAGCTCGTCAAGATTGCCATTCAGAAAGGCAGTCGTGACATCCACTTACACCCTACAGGTTTAACCCCTTCAGGTAGGTCTACAAGTTTCCAGACTTTGTTGACAAACATCGAATGCATCTCATCTTTCATGGCCTCAAGCCAAAGGTTTGATTCAGAACCAGCCATTGCTTGGCTGTAGGAAATAGGGTCATCCATGTCAGCGACGACTACAAGAGTACCGCCATAAGACATCTACCTGTCGGGCTTTTCAGAAACTCTCCCACTACGTCGAAGTACTACTTGAAGAGGTTCTGAATTATTAGGTTGTGTTTCAATTGGGGTAAGAACAGTTCTTACAGATGAGGTAGAAGCTTCATCACCCAACTTTTCTTCAAGCACAATTTTGCTTCTAGGTTTCGTATTCTTCATATAGTCCTTCTTAAGGAAACGAGTATTAGTGTTGACAAATTTTTTGTCGTCCTCGAGACTATAGAATGTGAAGCCTTTGGTTTCCTTTGGATATCCAACTAACATACATAATTTTGACCTACTAGCCAACTTGCTAGTCTTTTGCCTTAGCACATGTGCAGGGCAACCCCAAATTCTGATGTGGCTTAAACTAGCTTTACGCCCAGTCCATCGATCATAAGGAGTACTAGGGACCGTCTTAGTCGGAACTTGGTTAAGAATATATGCGGTAGTTTCAAGGGCATATCCCCAAAATAAATTAGGGAGTGATGAGTAACTCATCATTGATCTAACCATATCCATCAAAGTTCGATTCTTTCTCTCTTACACTCCGTTCTGTTGAGGTGTGCCAGGTGCTGTAAGCTGAGAAGCGATATCTTCTTCTTTAAGAAAGTCATCGAACTCTTCAGACAAGTACTCACCACCACGATTGGATCGAAGAGTTTTGATCTGTTTGCCAATTTGGTTTTCCACTAAAGCCCGAAGAACCTTAAATACGTTAAAGGTTTCGGATTTGTGTTTGAGCAAATAGACAAATCCATATCTTGAGTAATCATCGGTAAAGGTAACGAAGTATTCGTATCCTCCTCGTGCCTGAATTCTGAGTGGACTACATACATCATAATGTATTAGTTCCAGCAACTCAGTGGCTCTTCGACCTTTTTCTGAGGAAGGTCGTTTGGTCATTTTTTTCCTCTATACAAGATTCACAAGTCGGCAGTGAGCCAATTACAGAGGCTTTAAGTGGACCATCCCTCACAAGTCTCTTAATCCTATTTAGACTAATATGACCAAGTCTTAAGTGCCAGAGATGTGTAGATTTTATTAGATCAGATGAGTCATTAAGTTTGATCCTCTTTGGTTCCCTAATTAGATCATTATCTATTTCAGTGTCTAATAGCAAAGGTTGTGTCGGTTAAAGATAGTATAAACAATTCTTCATACAAGCATCAGTGACAAATGAATTGGAAAAATAAATACGAGTTCTTTTATCAATAAACTTTATATAATAATCTTTTTCAACAATTTGAGCTATAGATATTAAGTTTTTCCTAAAGGAAAAAACAAAATACACAGTATTCAAATTTGAAGTTTTGCCTTCGAAAGACAATGTCACGGATCCCACAACCTTAGCAGGCACCAAGCTCTCATCACCCCACTTGAAGCAGAAGTCGCCATTCTCTAAGCTTTTGCTTTTCCTGAACCCATTCAAGGAACAACAAATGTGGTTAGTAGCAGCGGAGTCAAGAATCCATGATGATGCATTATCAGCTACTAAACAAGATTCGGTAATAAGTATAATACCTTTCCCTTTAGCCTTGAGGTAGGTAGGAAAGTTCATATACCAGTTTCCGGGCTCATTGCAATGGTGACAGTTGTCCTTAGACTTGTCCACCTTGGCAGTCCGGGGCATCTTCTTCTTCTGAACCTTGCTAGGGTTCTTCTTGTCGGCTCTATGAGATCTATTCTTATATCCAAAGGTGGAGGCTCTGTGCTTAGTAGCATGAGCTTCTCCAGTAGTCCTCTTTTTCTTTAAGAGTCCCTCAGCGGTGTGAAACTCCTTCATTAGCTCGGTAATAGTGTACCCTAGCTTATTCATGGATTAATTCAGCTTGAAAGTATCAAAAGATTCAGGGAGAGTTTTTAAGATCATATATATCTTGGTTTCTCCATCAATCTCAGATCCAAGGATTTCCATCTCATTAAGATAACTTATGATCAGCATCACATGTTCTCTAACGGGAGTCCCTGCTTTCATACAACTATTCATAAACGGTCGTACCGCTTGTTGCCTAGTCTGACGCCCTTGCCCTCCAAACATATCCTGGAGATTGTAGAGCATTTCATCGGTTGACCCAATATCACGATGTTGTTGTTGCAACATATTGTTCATTGATGCTAAAATATAGCATCTCGAAATCTGATCGGATCTGAGCCAGGCCGCAAGGGCGTCCTTGTCCTCTTGAGTCGAATCATCATTCAATTCAGGAGGACATGGGGTGGTGAGTACGTATTTGTGCTTGTCTTTCGTAAGAATGATGTCTAGGTTATGTTTCTAATCTACGTAGTCTTTTGTTCCAGTTTATTCGAGGAAAGGGTGATTGAGATAGTGTTTAGAGACATGTTGTTGATTGTTGAAACAATTTATGATTAGTCTAATGTTTAGGATTTTAAGTTTGATTTTAGACAAGAAAAATCTAAAGGTGTTATGAACAAAATGACACTTTACTCCTTTGAGGGAAGGCCGTAAAGAGTCGCCTTTCATAAGTAAATGACACATCATTAATGCGTAGTCTTGATGTCAATACATCAGCGTTTGACTAGCCACCTTATAAAAAGGTTTGATCACTCAAATATTTTCGCAGGGCCTCGAGGGAGGATTACTAGAGATTGAGTCTAAGTGTGTAACCAACCACTTAGTTCAACAAGATCTACTTTGAAAACAATCCGCCGAGGGGAGGCCTTGTCTCATCGTTTCACTTTTGAACGTAGCTATAAAAGCAATGTTAAGAGCAATGCGTCTGTGAGTACTCTCATTAAAGAGAGGATCACAAGGGTGACTCTTAGGCTGGTGACATATGCACTACAAAATTAGTGTTGGGGATTATGGGTTGCAAACAATAAGTACAACCCTCCCACTTAGTTTTTTGGAATAAGGAGATCATGGGTTGCAAACAATAAGTGCAACCCTCCCACTTAATTTTTGGAAAAAAGCACGTCTACTCTTGTACGTTTAGGAAACACGTTTTCATGAGTAAAGAGAGATAGTTTATATCACTAGAAAAAAGAGCCTTAAATCGATATTTGTGAGGGGAGAGCAGTGTTAATGCACTAAGGCACAAGGAACATACTCGGATTTTTTTGTCTATTAAATTTGTTTTTCCTAAGAAATGTGTGTGAGATTAATAAATCGTCACTTTTGCACTTGAAATTTTTTGAGATTAAAAATCTCCTAAAACTAATATCTTCGTCTTCATGTCATCTGTTGGGATTGGTGCCCACAAAGGAGATATTAGACAATGAAATACATTTGTATTTTATTTTGCTGAAACATTAATATTAATAAATATTCATTCGTTGTTAAGTTTGTGTTTATGTATGAATGCTACGCTCTGAAACTGTCATCAATGAAAGGGGTGCTAAGTACAAAATTGACAAGAAAGCCCCTTGTGACTAGTTTAAACATTTGTTCGCAATCTTAAGATAGATAGAGCAATCGAATCTAAGTATTGATTGTTAGAATGAATCATGATATCTAATCTTGTGATATAGAGAGTTTTGACTTTATGATTCATCCTTGATATCTTATAGAAGATATTGAACAAGACCTGTGATACTTAGAAGCTCGAGATAAAACTGTTTAAACACTTGAAGCTTCAAGATCACATGCGAGTGGTACTTAGGTACTTACCTTAATCTTGAAGTGAATATATAATTGATATTGCACTTTATGACATTTGATTTGTCAATGGGAAATGACTAAGTTTTAGTTTCATCTTACCCGACGGTTGGTGTTAAGAGGATATGATATTGAGTTATATGATTCACAGATATGAAATTCATGTTGGAAAAATGTAAATGCATTAGTATCACACTATGCTTTGTTATGAGAGTGTGAATGAATTAACCTGGCCAGGTATTCATCGAATAAGAACATTCTTTGATTAAAGCATGTGACATGTAAAGACATCTCACTCTATGTTTTTCTCATTCACAAATAACAAAGGAGTTAGTGAAATAATAACTCAAGGGGTAAGACGGTAATTTTACATTCCCCTTAGTTACTGATACACGTGAAGGGTAATATCGTAAAGTACTCCATGGATCATGTGAAAAATTCTTTTGTCACATCAAACAGAAAATACACGCACATGAACAGAGAGAGTGCCAGTATTGGTCCTTTAGTGGAATCAACCAATATTAAGAATTAAAAGATGAAAAATGTTTGTGAACTTTTGAGTCCGATTTGTATTCTAAAGCTTCGTTCACATGGGTCCATAAGATCTCAATGATAGACACTTGGAAGAGATTAAATGAACTAAAATTGTTTATTTACTCATTGAATATAAATTGTGATTTATATCAGAAAAGTTATTTTTCTAAGTGACTTAATAAATAATTGGTTATTTATTGTTACCTTTATGTATTGAATCATAGAGTATTATTATATTGCTAATAATACACTTGAGAAATTCAATTAAATAAAAAGAGAAAATAAACAATTTCCCTTTTCGTACTTATGTGAGAAGTATGAAATTATTTTAATGAATCATTAAATTAATTGAGAGTTCTAAATTAATTGAATTTAAAAATAAATAAAAAAAAATTGGGAATAAATTAAATGAATATGGCCGAGTGGAATAAGAGTGTTTGGCCGAGAATTACAAGTCAACGGACCATGAGTTTGACTCAACTTAAGCCCACATTAAACTGTTTATAAGTGAGATTAAGCAGAAACCCTAAGGCTAACCTTAACCCTATTATTTTTGGCAAAGCTCTCTCCCTCTCCTTGTGTGACACTCGGCCGATTATCCCAAACAAAAAGAGAAGAGAAAATTGGTTTTCATCTTCCTCAATCAATTCCCGAGAGTTCATGAGAGTCCATCCACTAGATCTCAATATAACCTTTGTGTATTATTATTGATTCATACTTGTGGTGTTTGGTGTGTCTTATAATCCTGAAAACTGTTTTTAAAATTGTTATAAAAGGTTTAGACAGCTTCCTGCCGGCCGGATCCTTCCTGTCATTCCAGTCCGGCGACCAGGCGTCCAGCAGGTCCAATCCGGTGACCAGGAGTCCTACCCGGCGAGCTCCTGTCCGGCGAACCCCTGTCCGGCTAGCCCCTGTCTTGCGAGCCCCAGTTGGGCGAGCCTCAGTCCGGCGAGCCTCTGTCTGGCGAGCCCTAGTCCGGCAAGCCCTAGTCCAGCATCCAGCAGATCCTGTCCGACCAGGATTTTCCTGTCCAGCGACCAGCTTCCTATCCGGTGGGCCTCCTGCAGACTCCAGTCCGGTGGAAGAATCCAGGTCCCAGTCCGGCGAGGCGTCCAGCGTGTCTCCTGTCTGGTGAGGCTTCCCAGTCCGGCGAAGATGTGTCCAGTCCTGTCCGGCGAAGGTCTCGCCATCTCTTGGACTCGGTGTGGCCTTCTGGAGTTAGCGAGCAACGTCGGGATTATTTATAATCCTAATTGTAAGTCTCTCTTAACAATTTGGACTTCTAAATAATATATATTATTTATAAGTTGTTAGTGTGTTCTAATTGTTTGACATGTTTTGATAAATTGTTTATCAACATGTCAATAAATTTTAATGCCTAGGTTGTTAAGTATATTAAAAAACAGTTTTAATATACATAGATCGAATTATATTATTCTGTCACATAGAATGTGTAATATAATTAAGTTATTTAATTTTTTAAATAAATTCCAACATCATCTTCCTTCAAGGCATTTTCATGAAGAGGGGAAGAAGCTAGGAGTCACAAAATCCGGATTCAAAATTCTGGACTCGCGGACTGCCGTACACCTCGGACTTAAAATATCATAAATGACACATCCTGCATCTGATTGAGCTGAAACCACTTGCATTGGATAGCTAACATCCATGCCTTTAATTTGGTTTAAGAACCACTAACTTTCAAGTTTCGACCAAAGAGTTATGCCTATTTTACTAATTTATTAAGCCATAACAATTTGTCCAGAAATTGAAAAACAATTAAAAGTACGTCGGATCTAGGCGTAATTGGAAAGAGGTTTATTGAAACATTTTAATTGTTTGTTTTGATTTGAATTTTTTATTATATTAACATATTAGTAATTAACACAATATAAAACAAGCAACATAATATAAAACATTCAATAACAAATTTATATTAGAAGTGCAATAAACTAGTTTAAACTATGTACACAAATTTTCAAACTTGTCAAAAAAATGATTTTGAGTATGCTAAACATAAAATAATTAAAAAATGTTTTAACCTATTTATGTAGCATGTTTAACAAGTGGAAAATTAACAAAAAATTAATTTGACAGGTCGTACCAAAAAATTAAAATTTTGTAAGATCTAGTATTTGAAAAACCATTATTCAAGCAAATTTTGAAAACACTTTTTTTTATAATGATTTTAAATAACATGTACATGCTTATACTTTGACCATAGGTCTGATACCATTTGTTGGAATAGGTCTAGGATTAAAAAAAATTATCATTAATCATATTAATGGCGGAATATAAAATTTCTTTACAAGTAAATAATTTTACTAGCCTAGGCAAAGTGCATGAACATGTTATGAATTAAAGAGTTGACACGGAGAATCTCTCGGTTCAAATGAATTTATTTTCTACTCAATTTCAACTTAATTATATTGAGTGGATCCATTGAATGTTATTTATGTTTACCCTTCATGAATATCATCAACCAGATGAGATTTATAAAATTACCACTTTACCCTTCTATTACCATTACCATTTTAGCATTTATAAAATTACCATGTTATTTCCTCAACTCCTTTGTTACTTGTGAATAAGTTAGAAAATTTTTATTGACGAGGAGCTAACAAGTCACATTGTTTCATCCAAATAAAGTCGCTACTTAATTTTTGATACTGCGAAGTTCATTTATTCACAATCCAAGTAATAAAGCATGAGGTGATATATATTGCATTTCAACAATCTTGTACATGAATTTCATATCTATGATAACTTCACAAAGTTGGTTCATGACATCTACATAACTTAATATCTCACCAATCGGTCTTGTCTAGATCATTTAATGGATCTAGAATTTGACTTTCTCAAATGAGAATCTTAAAGCTATGAAATGACATGTCTCATTTCAGGATTTAGGTAAGCATGATTCAATTAATACGTAGTGACCTTGAGACAGAAGAGGTTAAATGGTTTGTTCTTACATTGTCTCTAAAGGTGCACTGGTCAATTCACTATTTTTGAAAGATACACTGGAAGAACTATAGAGTTCCTAACTCTCTATGCCTCATAACCAGACATCATCAATTCTTCCAAAATTCATACTAGGATCAATAGTCTGTTGATCTTTAGATTGTGAATTTATCATTTTAACCAAACCATGAAGAGTTTGTTCACGCAAATCTACATTTGTCTATTCATACATTGTTAGGTTTGATTAAGGACTATAAGACTATTGAATATCATAAATCATGAATCAAACTAAAAAAGGAATGAAAGAACGTTTCAAATTTTATTAATTTAATCAGCAAATTACAATAAGGACTTTATGAAAGATTTATATATAACATCACTATAAATAAACAATCTTCTTGTGGGCATCTTTGCCAACATGTATTTCATATGAGGATCTTGGAAAAGATAGAAAAACACTTGGATGATAATTTTTAAGAGATTAAGAAAAATTTATGGTTAAATAATCATAAAAAATCCTACTTAGAGAATGTACTATTTAAATTTGGAAGTTTGAATCGTAAAACTGTATCTATGCCACTTCATGCACATTTTATTTTTATTAAAGTTCAATGTTCGGTTTCTAGAACGAAATTACTTAAAATGGAAAATATTCCCTATACTAATGCTAGTAGTTCACTAGACCTGATCTTTCTTTTGCTATCTCATTGTTCAACCGGTTTATGTTCATTCTTGGACAAGAACACTGACATGATCTCAAATGGGTAATTGCATATATTAGTATCATAGTTGGTGTTGTACTGAGTAAAATCCAGCTAATATGAGAACTAAAATTGTTTCAAATTCTAACTTCAACCATTGTCATGACTTATTGTTTGTTGAATAATTGTGTGTGCATGTACATAGCTGTAAAGACCGTTAAAGAAGCCATGCACTAGTATGAATTTCTGATCATCGAAGCAAGATGACTTCAAGGTGGAGATTGTTGGAATTAAAAACCACTTTATTTGGTGAAGTCCAACCTAATTTGAAGGTACAAACGACTGGTAGTTTATTGGCTGTAGGCTAAAACTACATTAGGTTATTAACCCAACCGAATGTTTACCTGGGTGCCGTCCGATATGGTTTATTCGATGGTTAACATATGTCTATAGATTTTGTTAGATATAAAATCTAACTCCTTTCTTTTGAATAAGACTTAATTAACCTAAACCTAATCTATTTTTCTTTTTTGGCGCTTTCTGAGCTCTGTGTTCTTGAGACGCGAATGGTTTTCATCTCTGTTTTGTGTATTATGTTAGAAATATGTTCTATCGTGTTGATCGTGTATTTCTTGTGAGATCTTGATGTTTTGGCTTGACATATATATTGTTAGGTTGTGTGTGTGAGACGGTTCAAATTTGTGGTACGATCGGAGACGACAAGTAATGCATGAGATTCTCGGACTGGAGCTCAACGAGGAATATGATATAGGTCCATGTTTTGTTGATCTAGGTCTGAAGCTCGGTAAAATTAGATTGTGTTCTTTCTTGCTTTGTTCTTTGTTTCTTTTCGTTGTTGTTTGCATTGAGTGATTTCCAAAATCTGGTAATATTGGAGTAAAGATTTACAACAGGAGCATTACACAAATTGATTATTAGTTTCACGATTTATGATTTCTCATGTCATCTTGGCAAACCATGTGTTGGTGTCATTGAGAGATTACTCCACATTTGATTCGCTAAATATATTAAACAACTTCAGTTTATAAAGATATTCATTTTTTATTTTATCTTCGCCTAATTAATTACGGGAGATCTTCTCGTAAACACTAGAAATGTATTCTAATTTAGGTTTTAACGTTTATGCAAGACAACTTTATCTTTAGGAACCTCTTTTACGTACTGCTATAAGTTTTCAAGAATGTTAATTTGGAGAACAAAGACTTGTTATGTAACTAGTTTGTTATGTAACTAGTACGTTAATAAAGTAACTTGTAATGTTGGTCATGCGAGACAAAACTTATTTATGAGTGGTGCAAGTGGAAGTGAGAAAATCTAAAATTAAAAAAGAGTTAGAGTTTAAACTCAAGAATATATTGAAAAAATAGCACGAACTATTCATTAAGCTTAAACCGGTGTGTCTGGTATTTTAGAAATTTTTACATTGGAATCTTAATCCCTTAGTTGTGGTTATGCCAAATATTCATTGTGACATTCTTGTTTAAGTCTTCATTATTTTGTATTAAATATGTGTTATCATATGGTCATTTTCATCTACATTATGAGTAATATATTGTGCGTGGTAGATAGGGTAACCTAGTGATAATAACAAATGATTTCCAGTTAAGAATTCGTAGATTCAAACCCCACCAACCCGCAGTAAAGTTGTCTTAAAAAAAGTAATATACCGTAGGTAACATTACATAACAGTAGTTTCATAATATAAAGTACAAATGATACATTCAATTAAAGTTATAAAGTGCCCTTTTGATATTTTAATAGGTTATCGTATATACTAGTCATAGTTTCGGAAATAATTAAGGTTTTATAATTTTTTTTTAAATTTTCGATTCATTAATTTTACAATTTTTCATAGATTATTTTAGTCCGAAAATCTTCCTGTCCAAAGCTAAATGCTGGATTAATAAATTAAAACAAAAATAATTATCGGGGAATAAAGGACTTGGGGAATGACGACAAAATTAACTGCATGCATTAATTAATATTATTTGAAACTTAGAGAGATAAAAAAAATCAAGAAAATCAATCGTCCGAATCTTCTCCCAAAAAGATATTCTTTCCCAAATCTCTAAAACAATAAACGAATTAATGGATTAAAAAAGGAATTGTGATCCGAGTTAGTGTTAGGAATATTTCCAAATTGAAGATGACGTTTGAAAAATTATTGAATTCGATAATTAGATTATTACATAAACATTATATGATTAGTGGGTTGACTTCTAAATAATCAATTAGAATCAATAACAACTATCTACCATAGCTTCCATATTAAACCGAGTCACGTGCTGGGTGAGTTCGGACGGTGTGCTAAAATAAGGTCGATGACTGATATACGCCTGGAAACCTATATCAAAAATCATATATGTGGATCACATGAGTGAAGGCCTTGGGGTAGATGTGTTGTTTAAGGAATGTTACGACGCACTAACCGAGGCCACTATGATTGTCACAGTGAGATTTGATCTAGTGGTCATGGACACGGAATCATGTCTCTGAGCTCTTTAACTTATTCGCTAAAAGGCTATTCATACTAATCACAACTTATGTCTTGGGAGTCTTCCCCCGGAAGTCTTTTCAGAGCATAACTCAAGTGGGAAGTGATTTACATATATGAAATCCAACCTCCCTGAAAGGAGGTCAATGTTCACTCACCTAAGGATTGATTCGAGAACCATTAGATTGCTAGCTTTCAAAGTAAGTTAACGTTCGAAAGAATGTTTGCCTGGGAAGCAACAATGCTTAAGGCTGATATGTTTCAAGAGAAGTATAACATAATAAATTGACTTCTCTTGGCACGGGTAGAACCTGGAGGATCTTTATCACAAACTAACTATATCAGTGGATACTCGTCCCGATGAGTAATTACAATACTAGTATTAAAGAAGGGTTTATTCTTTGATTACTCTGTGGAGTATTGATAAAGACTAGACGAATCGATGAAAAATAGATAGGTATATATCGTCTTTTTCATTGGGTTTGTTAAGCTTCTATTACTAGGTCCATAGTGTTCGATTCGTCTATGATAAAAGCAGAGAAGAACTTTAGAATAATAATGTAGTTCATTATTTAATCTCACTTGCTGTAATAGAGATTGACAACGTTAATTCTAGAAAACAAGTATTTTCAGCATAATTGTTTATTTATTGTTGGATCAAGTAAATAAATAATTATTTGAATTTTTGGGCTTGTAAATTTTGGATTGGGCTTGGACTAGGAGTTGGCCAAAAATCCCATAGGGAAATTCCCTAAGGGTTGGCCGAACTTTGTCCCCCTTATTCTCCTTGGATTTCTCTCTTAGGACAGAAATTCTCAACCATAAATATTGATATGATGGATGAGAGAGAGTTTGGATTCACTGTTGAGATCTAATGGCCCAGATTAAACCCAAATGAGAGAATATCTCTAGAAGGAGGGAATATCTCCCAAAAGGAGAGAATATCTCAACAGAAATGAGAGAAAATCTCTCAGGGGTTATCTCCCTACCAATATTATAAATATGATAGAATGGAAGAAAAGACACTCAATCCTCCCAACGATACTCGGCCAACACTCTCTCTTTCTTGGCCGAAGTTTCGCTTCCCCTATTTCTCGGAATTGCTAATTCTAATCCTAAATAATATGAGCGAGATCCTGAAACAATCTGGTTTCGATATCGATTATGCCCACTCACCTTTCTTATTCGTCTCGGAGATTACATTTCGGAAGACTACAGTGTCATCGTCGAGTACTATATTCAAAGGAAGGAAGAAACAGAGTCAATTCAGAAGAAGGACGAAATGGAGCACGCGTTGTATCAGAGCGTTCTGTAGCTGATCCCAAACCCGTAAGTTTTCTATAGACTTGTTCTATAATATCGGTTGCTGAATTGCTTTCATAAATGAATTAAATCAATAAATCTAGATCTTGTTAGAAATCATCATTTTAATTTCCTATTGTGAGTGCAATTAATATTTTTCCGCATTTAATATGGTTGCTGAGGTGAATGAATCACCAACAAGCAGTATCAGAGCGACTGTTCGTGTCTAATACGCGTGTGATTCACAAACAAGTAATATCATAGCAATTTTTTGTGTCTAATACGCGCTTGTTTCACCAATAGTTAAGTCTATGTATTTGTTTTCATGTTCTTCTTTATCGTTTAATAGTAACGACTTAGGATTTAATAAGAAAAATCATTCGGTAGAAATAGGTTTGTTCTTGTCGGATTTATGAGTTTGAATCGTTGGATTTCTAAGATTTATAGGTTTGAGTTGTTGGTTTTGTATATGTTTTCGAGTTTTTAGTTTATAAATTAACAAAAAATTGGTTTTATTTTTTGTTTAAGTAAATAATTGGATAATTACACGGAAATGGTTGTTTTTTGGGTTTTCGATGTTATACTATAGATAACTGTTGTTGTTTTTATCTTTAAAGAATGTGTAAATTAAATAATACGTTTTCTTATTTGTGTTTTTAATATTGGGTATTTTTATTGTTTATTTATACAAGAAGTTTTATATTCGAAATTATTTTATTGGTTGTAATATGATCTTAGGAAGCTTTTTAAGGGGGTTAAACGATTTCGCTGGATAATATGTATACATTTATAAAAATATGTGTTTGATAGTGTTGTGTGTTTGTTAATCATGTTAGTGTCTGCCACTGGATTTTATGTTGTTAATGAATTTCGTTTGCTATGTTTATTAACTGTATTTAATATCAATTAACAAAGGCGCAAACTATTTTTAAAAATTATGATTTTCCAAAATTAAAGCGAGAGAAACAGTGACAATAAAGAAAAAAAATTAATGGAAAATGAGTTAAATGGCCGAGTAAACAACTTAACACGTAAATGGAATTCTTACTCAATCTTAACAAATTTGATACACTAATAATTAATAAAAACATATTTAAATAACACACAAAACATTTCATAAAAAACTCCCACGGTCAAATTAAAAATTCCAAACTGAAACAAAAGTTAAAATTAAAATTTGAAATCAAAATTCGAAAAATTAACAATGGCAAACAGGTAAATGAAATCAAAATTATATTCATATAACCACCTTGGTCATTTACAAAAGTTCTACAATGTGTATTTGCTAACGTAAATGGTAATGAACTATAAATGCAACATCATTAACAAATTATGATACAATATAATATGGGAAAAAATCATGGACAAAGCCGAAAATTGTTTCCAAAATTTTGGATTTTTCAAAATTAAAGATAGAGAAATGGTGACAATAAAGACAAAATTTAATAGATTAAATAAATTAAATAGTCTAGTAAAAAAATTAACATGTAAAAATGGTTATTTCATCTTATAAAGGATCTTAACTAATTAATTCAACTAAAAATGAATAAATTCCATTAAAACGCGGAAAAAATTCATACAAAACTCTCACGCTCGAATCAGTTTAAAATAAAAACAAAATAAAAATTTGAAATATAAATTCCAGAAATCTAAAAGGACGACCCGATAAATGAACTCTATAAACTATACTGCCACGTACGTGTCTTGACCATTTCAGGTGTTGACCATTTCGAAAAGTTTTACCAAAGTTCCACCATTTCCAAATTATGTATGTTAACGCCGCCCATTTAGCTAATTTTATTTTTATTTTAATACACTGATTCATTTATTTCAATTGAACAATTAGAGTGTTAAGTTTATAATTTATCATCAAGAATGAGTTTAAAACGATACTCATTTAAGGATTATGAGATACAAAATATATTGGAATAGATCTAAGGTTCAAAATAAATTATCACTACAGCCTAGTGGCGGAATATTAAAAATTCTTTCAAAGAAGTAAAGCAATTTTACCACAACCTAGACAAAGTGCATGAACATCTTATTTGTTTAAACTATTTAATTTATTAATATACTTGAAACCAACCTTGTTTGAAACATGAATTTGAGAAGTTTCGGGCGGTTGAACCTTCACCTTCCTCTGGTGCCCATCTCCTTGGTGTCTTCGTCAAACTCGAGTAACCACAAGAGTTTCAAACGCAATAGTCAAATATTGTTTGAGGAATTTTGTGTGTAAGCACAACTAAACGCAATAAGTCAAGAATAGTTCTTTGTGTTCAAGAGCTAATTCGACTAGGTCTAATGTGGACCAAGGATCAAAATAAAAGAGTAATTTAGAGAAAGGGAAGAGAGAGTTGGAGGGCTGCAAAGAGATGCAAAGAGAAGGGAGAAACACCAAAAAAACTTATCCTTACATCTAAATGTTAAACTATATTTATAGGAGAAGAAAAATCATTAAGGGGTAACCACTCTTTCCTATTATGTGAATATTACATAGGGTTATTCTATATAGTAGCCCTTATATACGTTTGTTATTTTGGATATGTCCAACGTTTCGTAAAATTCGTGTAAATAGCTCTAGTGCTAATGTGTCATGTTAATTTACGTTGTAATTTTAGAGCGTAAATTGAGTTTTACAACGTAAATTGACATTACACGTAAGCACTAGGGCCATTAACACGAGTTTTACAAAATGTTGGACATATCCAAAAATGAGTTAGTAAATTAGGGTCATTTGGCAGAAATTTTGTATTACATATTCATGACACGGTATTTGATTTCCTTCTCTCATTCTCTTCTTATTGTGGTCGTGATACATCCTCTTGATGATGGAAATTTGTTTCCTCTTAGAGATAAAATTTGTTTCCTCTTTTCCTTTTTGGAAAGTATCTCGAGGAAAACATAATTTCCCATTTTCTCTCTTCCCTTATGGTGTAAGGCGTTGATTATCATGAAGCAATGCTTTTATATTCTTCCTCATTTATTTCTAATGAATATTCTATAAATAATTATTGTAGAATTTCTCATAAAATTTCACCAATAACGAAATTAAGTTTTTTATGCCTCAAACGACTTATCGGCTTTAATGTTTAAAATCTTATTTTGAAATTAATACCATTATATGTCCATATGGACACAACTACTTTTTAGACATTTTCCAGAAAAATGTCTAGTTCAAAATTTGAACTTATTTTTTACTTCACTTCTATTTTAACAAGAACTATAGTGTCATACTAAAATCATACTACAATCAATAGTCCGTTGATACTTAGATTATGAATATTCTGTTTCAAACAAACCATGGAGATTTTGTTCATGCAAATCTATATTTGACTCTTCACACGTTGTGAGGTTTGATTAAGAACTATAAAACTATAGCATATCATAAAGTTTCAAACAAATGAAAAAGAAATGAATGAAAGTTTCAACTTTATTAATTAATCAGCAATTTACAAGAATGACCAAATTGAAATTTTTATGACATTAATATGCAAGAAAATTAACTAATTTTCTTGTAGGTATCAGCGCCAACAACATCAAACTCAATTGATGAGAATGAATCCTTTATGAATAGCACCAAAGATACATAACGAGACTAAGTTGAACTTATGAAACCTGTGTTGTAATTTATTGTTGTTTATTTCGTTTATAGCTTCAATTCATGAAATAAATTCCTTGTATATAATAGTTAAGTGTACTATATATAAATTACATTTTATTAACTAATTAAACAATTTTTCTCTCAAATCTCGTCTCTTCTCTTTTCTTTGTTCTCATATCAAAAGTTATTTCCGCTTCAATATGCTATTAGAGCTTATCTGTGATTATTGAGGGCATTTCAAATTTAGAAATTTGGTTTCTCTATTTCTAGATTGAAAGCTTCATTAGAATTTGATCAAGGGAAAACATAGAAGCTTCATCAACCGAGATTCGTCCTTCAATAGTGACTAAGAATCCGAGACCTAGATCGAACACCAAAGAACAATTATATTTGTACTTCCTTCGTCATTATGATTCATTCAAAGGTAGTCTTGTTTATAATGCTTTGATAGGAAGTAATTACAGGGATTGGAGAATCTATGTGTTGGCAGAGATGCCCACAAGAAAATTATTTATTTACATATTGATGTAATATAAATCTTTATAAGTCCTTATTGTAATTGCTGATTAAATTAATATAAGTTGAAACGTTCATTTATTCATTTTTCGTTTGTTTTATGATTTATGATATTCAATAGTCTTATAGTCCTTAACCAAACCTAACAATGTATGAAGAGACAAATGTAGATTTGCGTGAACAAACTCTTCATGGTTTGGTTAAAATGAAATATTCGTAATATAAAAAATAACGGACTATTGATCCTAGTATGATTGTTGGAAGAATCTATGATGTTTGGTTATGAGGCATAGAGACTTAGGAACTCTATAGTTCATCCAGTGTATCTTCCGAAGATACTGAATTGACCAGTGCACCTTTAGAGACAATGTAAGAACAAACCATTTAACCTCTTATGTCTCAAGTTAACTATATATGAATTGCATCGTGCTTAACTAAATAATGAAATGAGACATGTCATTTCATAGCTTTGATATTCTCATTTGAGAAAGTCAAATTCTAGATCTATGAAATTATCTAGACTAGACTAATTGGTAAGATATTAAGTTATGAAGATGTCATGAACCAGTTTTGTGAAGTTCTCATGTATATGGAATTTATAAATAAGATTGCTGAAATGCAATGTAATCACCTCATGCTTTATTACCTGGATTGTGAATAAATAAACCGCACGGTATACAAAATTAAGTAGTGACTTTATTTAGATAAAACAATGTGACTTGTTAGCTCCTCGTCTATACATTGTTTCTAACTTATTCACAAGTAACAAAGGAGTTGAGGAAATAACAACTAGAATGGTAAAATGGTAATTTTATAAATCCCAACTAGTTGATGATATTCATGAAGGGTAAACATAGATAACTTTCAATGGATCCACTCACTATAATTACGATGAATTTGAGTAGAAAATAAATTCATTTGAACCGAGAGGTTCTCAGTCTCAACTCTGTAGTGGAGTCAGTTCACATTAAGCTAATAGTCGGAAGAGATTTGTGAACTTTTGAGTCCGAGTATAGAAGCTCAAGTTTTGTTCATTTGGATCCATAAGGTCACTATCACAGGTCATTAGAGTATGATTGTTAACCCATTAGCTGAGTCAAAATAAGTTCAAGTGTTGAACTTGACGTTCTCTCGGAAAATGACTAAAGGGTATTTTTGTCCTCATGGACTTAAAATGATGTGAATGTCAGATTAAGATTTTTAATATTTTCATATGATGGAAATATAAATTAGTTTCTAAAGCTGAGAAGTCGTTTGAGGCATTATGAAATTAATTTCATTATTCGTTCAATATTAATTCTGCAATAGGTATTCTAAAAATTGTGTTAAAAGAAATGAGGAAGTATCTAGAAGCTCCCCCTCGATAAAATTTTGGCCAACATCAATTGAGAGAAGAAACTAATATCTCTTATTATTTTATGCATTACTGTATATTGGCAATTGCCCAAAAGAAAAGAGGAAATAATTATTTTAAAAATGAAACAAATGTGCTAAGTGAGGAAACAAATTTCTCTCACTTATGCATTAAGGTGACTGGCTATATACTCAAGAAAGAAGAGAGGTAATCAAATATTGTTCATGAATACACAAGAGGAAAGGATAATTACCCTCTCACTAGTACAAAATTAGCCCTTAGATGCGAAATTTTGTCGCATCTTAAGGCTAAAAGTCGCATCTAAAAGTCAATTTAGATGCGATTATGTCGCATCCAAATAGTCGTAGCTAAAACTATTAGATGCGACTAATCGCATCCAATTCTCTCCACCATCAGACACTACAATTTTGATACGACTCCTCGCATCTAAATCCACCAAAAAAACTTATAAATTGGCGGTAAACGAGATTTGGATGCGACTATGTCGCATCCAATGGTCTGCACGCCAAAATTATCGATGTGACTAGTCGTATCCAATCGTTTACCCGCGAAAAATAAATCAGTGCAAAAAAAAATTCCCCTGCCTTTCGCATCCAATCCTACTCCCTCCAATCTATTCGATGTGACAATGTCGTATCCAATGGGTAAAAAAAAATATAAATAAAATTATTTAAATTAAAAAATAAACTAAATAAAAAAATTAAATCAGAAATTAATGAAATCGTAAATCGACATATATTAAATTAAATGAAAATATAGATTCAATTTTAACACAATTCAAAGTATTTTAACTTACGAAAAAGAGAACGTCAACATTAAAAGTTCACATAGTCCGAAAAGGTAACATAACAAACGTATAAGACACCACTTCTTCTTTCTATACTTAAACCATTTCTCCGTTGTCGATGATCCTCTTTTGCCTTTGGTTCTTCTTCCTCTTGTCCCTTCTCCGCTCGAACGGTCTCTCTGAAATTCTGCGGAACCCGACGTCTGATCGCTACGTCTTGCAGTCGGCGAGGGTATGAAATGTTGCTCTTTCGTGGGAGACGGTTGGCTCGAAGTCATAATTTGTCTCGTAGTCGGACATTGGTTGATCGGGTCGAGTTGGCGTTGCATCTTATCCATTTCGCGTCTCATCTCTAATATGGCCTCCGACTCTTTTTGGGGTGTTGAACTAGACAAGCTCTCGTCACGTGCTCTAGCATTATGTAGAGAATTTGTCGGGATCAAAGAACCTATCCCGGTCTCCCAATCGAGTTGTGGTCAGAGAATTTTGCGCATCACGAGTCCCTCTAGGTCGTCTTGTATAATTGAATGCCATTTTCCTCGCCCTCTTTTTGAAGATCACCGACACGGGTTACAATCTGGGCCTTTTGAAAAATACAATAAAAACGATTAATAAGTGTTATCATTATTTAATAGTTACTATAAAAATATTTACGACTTACAAACGCGTTATTTTCCCTGTTCGTCGTGAATGTTCCTATCTCGTCTGTGTGGAGACGCTGCCATGTGTCTAATGCGGAGCCCAAAGACCCGTCTTCTCTCATCTGCATAATCACTACACAGTTACAATTTAAACTTCTTAAAAATTAAATATTTTGAAAGACTACGTGATTTCGACGATGAGCATAAAAAGGGACCGATCCTTGTCTCAACCATGTCATCTTCTCCGCTTGGTTTCCCTTGTTGCGCTCTGATACTTTCTCCGAAATGAAACAATATAATTAATAATTATTCGTAGAAAACAATATTTGAACGTAAGATCTAATACCTTGAAATCTTCATGCGCAAACCAATAAATCGTTTTTGAACAATTCTCTACGAACATGCCCGCTGGAACGTTATTATTGGCTATTCTCGTCATATTTCTCTCTAAATAAGCTAGCTGCTTTGATTTTTTGCCCCGATAAATACGCTTTGCATCGCGTAGAATAGCAACATCAATCTCGCTTCGAATCGAATCCTCCGAGACCACCTTACCTGTGTCCTCATCAGTGTAAACGAATGTATACGTCGTGTGCATTACATTTAAAACATGATCGATACTTTGAGCTTCAACATTGGTCCAATTTCAATGCCAAAAAGGAATTAAGGTAAAAATGGCATTTCCAAGGCGATTGGAGAACATTCCAATTTTACTATGTTTCGCACGAGCGGCTTGGTACAACGCTTGCTGACTACAATTATACTGGACGATTCTCGCATCCTGGTCCCCTTCACAAGCTTTTACCGAAATTGCACCGGTTGTCGGTCCCCGCTTTTTTCTTGAACTATCAAATCCTGGGGTTTGATGGTGCCGACCCAAATGTTGTTGACATCTTGTAAAATAGAACAATGTCCCGTCAGATCCCGCCGTTTTACGTCAAAAAAGTTTATAAATATTAAAATTGTTTAAATTAAATAATCAAACAAATATTAATGATTTTAGCATTACTCATTTATCATCGTCACTCGATTCAACATTAGTATCATCTTCTAAATCGACGTCGACATCTTCTCCTTCAAAGACAACAAATGTTTCATCTCTTCTTCGTCGTTTTCTACACCATCGTCTACTCAGCAATCAATTTGGCGTCGGGTCTTCAATGAAAAAGACTGAAAAGATTAATGTCTGACAATTGTATTGTCAATGGAACCAAGGCCAAGGTAGTGGCGTCAGCTTCAGGAATATCCCAAATTCCTCGATGATAGCATTTCTCAACAATATTCCATTTTCCACCTTTCACAAGATCTTGTATGTAAAACACTTGTTTCGCTTGGGTCGCGAGTATGTATGGCTCGTCTATGAACCACTCTTTTGCGAAATACTCTTTGTTCCACAAATCTTGTCATCGCACATTCTTTTGGTTGCATCGAACTTGTTTCCATATCAAATGCATTTAAATAAAATGACGCAGTAGTTGTGCAAATAATTCATAATTAACACGTATGTCATCCTCCTATAAAAAGCATAATCATCTGTTGAAACACATATACCGATGTTTTGTGTTATTATATTATTATCACGGTGATGACTGATGTAGTTCACACCGTAAACCAACTACTCGGATATTGATGGACAACTTGAAAAGACCCAACAAATAATGCATGAAGCTCTTAAGACACATCAGAGCCGGTAGTTTTCATGTCATAAATATAAATTTCAAACAAAAGGATTGATTGGCACGTATACGGTATCATAGTTGGTAAATAATTATGAATTACCCTTTTCGCAAACCAAACTTGAAATTATTTCTTGTGCACCGCTTCAATGGCATTGACTCCAATTTCTCTAAACACATCCTAATGCTCTCTAAAGATTTTCTTATTTTAGTAAAGCTTCAACAAGATGATTAAAAGTTGATCAAATTAAATAATAGATAACTTACATCAAATATGGATCAACTTCTGGACATTTAGTAAGTATGTACCACTCCGCAATCTCTCGTTGTTTGTCGTCTAACACTAAAGGTTTCATCATCTCGTAAGGAACACAGTTTTTGGATCGAAAAATAGAGAGCTCTTGTACTACATCATCAACTTCATCCTTTTGATCTTCTAAATACCTTGCAACGAATGTTAGAGCTTCTTCAACGACGTAACCTTCTGCAATGAAACCTTCTGGCTTGGCTCTATTTTTTGAAAAATGTTTCAACGTTCCAAGATATCTCTCGACGGGATACATCCACCTCATATGCACAGGAACACCAAATAAGGCTTCCTCTGGTAAATGAATCGCCACATGAACCATGATCGTGAAAAAAGCGGGAGAAAAAATGACTTCGAGCTTGCACAAGATCTCAATAATGGAACTTTCAGCCTTTTCAAGATCTTCTAACCTCAAGGTTATAGAACTTATTAACTTTAAAAAGTTGCAAAGCTCAGCGATCATCTCATGTATAGTCTTCTGTACGAAAGTGCGAATACCATGAGCCTATAACCTTTGTAGAATAATGTGACAATCGTGCGACTTCAAACCTATCAAATTTCCATCTGCCGTTACATTTTTCTTCAAGTTACCAAATGACCATTTGGATATTTGATAGATTGAAGGAACTTGGTAAATCATTACCTCTGCGCAAGAGTCAAAGTGTATGCAGCTGGTGGTTTGTACCATCCGTTCCCTTGTTTTTTCAAGTGCATAGCTGACTTAATCATGAGGTCCATCAAATCTAGCCGTGCTTTATCTGTGTCCTTGTTCTTCCATTCTAAGCTAAGCAATGTACCAAGAAGATTCTCACACACATTCTTCTTAACATGCATGACGTTCAAGTTGTGCTTCAACAAAGACTCTAACCAGTACGTTAGATCGTAAAAGATGCTTTTCTTGGACCAATATAATTTGCATTGGGCTCGCTTTTGTTTTATACCCGCAAAATCGATGTGTTTGCCAGATGTCTTTTTAGAAACACTACTCAATTACCTAAGTATGTCTCTTGATTTTAATCGTATCGGTTTCTGACGTCTCTCATTGTGGTTTGTGCAATGATATTTTCTTTTCCTCAATCAATGAGAATTAGGCAAGTATCGAAGATGATCCTAATACTCAATTCTGTTTCTCACCTTCATGGACGGTGTGTCAACATTACATGTCGGACACGCAAGATATCCCTATTCACTCCATCCAGATAAATATGATTGAGAAGAAAAATCATTAATCGTCTAGAGGAGCGCTGCACGCAAGCAAAACATTTTATCGTCCACTCCATCGCACACTCGAAAGTCGACCTCTAACATTTCTTTTAGCTCTTCGACAACTGGCGGGAGAAACACATCCATGTCTTTTCCCGGTGAGTTCGGCCCCGGAATTAGAAGCGTCAGCATCAGATACTTTTTCTTCATACACAACCAAAGCAGTAAGTTATATGCAGTCAGTACCACGGGCCACATGGTGTAAGATAAGCTCATTTCCCCGAATGGGTTGTATCTGTCGGAAGCCAGTCTAAGTCGAACGTTTCGCGGCTTGGAGGCAAAGTCTGGGTATTTCTTGTCTATATTCTTCTACGCTATTCCATCGGCATGATGTCGCAATACACCTTCTTCGCTGCCACGTTTTTTGTCGTGCCACTTCATTTGGTTAGACGTTTCTCAACAAGCGTACAACCGTTTCAATCGGTCTTTCAAAAGAAAATAACGCAAAATCTTTTGCGGTACTTTTCTACCACCAACTTTCCATTTGCTCTCATTGCAAATTGGACAAATGTCAGCGTTCTCGAGCTCTTTTCGAAATAGGACACAATCATTAGTGCAAACATTGATCACCTTGTACCCCATTCCAAAACGCTTAAATTTTTACTTCACTTCATAGTGTTTTTCCGGATACGATTACCCACGGGATGCGACTTCCTCAAAAACTTTATGAGTTCGTAAACGACTTGTTCATCCAATGGTTCGTCACTTTGATGTGCATCAACAAGACCAAAAAATGACAAAGACAAAAACTCTTTGCATCCAGGGTACAATTCCGCCCTCAACTCCGAGAACAAATCTTCTACTTGCTCATCTACACGCACTTCGCTCGGGGTCGGATCACAAAAATCATCGAAGTCATCGTGGTTCTTGATATTGTTCAGCGCATCGTGTAATCCTCCGACTCCTCGCTCATCAGGTTCAGGTACTTGTACTACATTTTCTAAAACAGAACGTCGACACTCGCCGTGATAGTAGCATTCAGTGTACCCCGGAGTAAAACCTTTGTCCAAGAGATGACGACTTAAGACGCCAATGTCATGCCAACCATGTTGTTGCAAGATTTTCAAGGACATTGGTATTGATTGTACATGTTCGAAAACGTTCTTGCCACTCGAATAAATTCTCTAACGCCATACCTATATTCCAAGGTCAACCGTTCATTTTTTGTAATCCAATCCCTACTTGGATTCGACATTTCGTTGAACAAAAAGAGAATTATTAGAGTTGTAAATTTTTATTGAATGTTGGAATTATTTACAAGATATAGAATATAGAACTTAATTGTTTGTGTTTATGTGAATTTGAGAGAAAAGAAGATGACTTTTAACACTATTAACAAAATTTCGACAGAGTTTCCCCTATAATATGAATAAACCAAACCTGAAATGTAATACAACTAAATCAACTAATAAACTAAACATATTACACAAGTTCAATTAACTAAACATATTCATACAATTCCAAACCAAACATATTCATCAATTTCAATTAACTAAACATATTTAAAATTCTAAAAAACCAATCATTTCAATTTAGACATATTTAACGATTTCATAATCTAAACATAGTCATACAATTCGAAACCAAACATATTCATCAATGTCAATTTCAATTAACTAAACATATTTAAAATTCTAAAAAACTAACCATTTTCAATCATTTCAATTTACTAAACATATTTAAGGATTTCATTAAACATATTCATATAATTCCAAACCAAACATATTCATCAATTTCAATTAACTAAACATATTTAAAATTCTAAAAGAGTAATCATTTTCAATCATTTTATTTACTAGACATATTTAACGATTTCATAAACTAAACATATTCATACAATTCCAAACCAACCATATTCATCAATTTCAATTCATTAAACATATTTAAAATTCTAAAAAACTAATCATTCATTTAAATTTACTAGACATATTTAACAATTTCATAAACTAAACATCATACAATTCCAAACCAAACATATTCATCAATTTCAATTTATTAAACATATTTCAAATTCTAAAAAACTAATCATTTTCAATCATTTTATTTACTAGACATATTTAACGATTTCATAAACTAAACATATTCATACAATTCCAAACCAATCATATTCATCAATTTCAATTCATTAAACATATTTAAAATTCTAAAAAACTAAGCATTCATTTAAATTTACTAGACATATTTAACAATTTCATAAACTAAACATCATACAATTCCAAACCAAACATATTCATCAATTTCAATTCATTAAACATATTTCAAATTCTAAAAAACTAATCATTTTCAATCATTTTATTTACTAGACATATTTAACGATTTCATAAACTAAACATATTCATACAATTCCAAACCAATCATATTCATCAATTTCAATTCATTAAACATATTTAAAATTCTAAAAAACTAATCATTCATTTAAATTTACTAGACATATTTAACAATTTCATAAACTAAACATCATACAATTCCAAACCAAACATATTCATCAATTTCAATTCATTAAACATATTTCAAATTCTAAAAAACTAATCATTTTCAATCATTTCAATTTACTATACATATTTAACGATTTCATAAACTAAACATATTCATACAATTCCAAACCAAACATATTCATCAATTTCAACTAACTAAACACATTTAAAATTCTAAAAAACTAATGATTTTAAATCATTTCAATTTACTAGACATATTTAACGATTTCATAAACTAAGCATATTCAAACAATTCCAAACCATACATATTCATCAATTTCAATTCAGTAAACATATTTAAAATTCTAAAAAATAATCATTTTAAATCATTTCAATTTCCTAGACATATTTAACGATTTCATAAACTACACATATTCGTACAGTTCCAAACCAAAAATATTCATCAAATTCACTTAACTAAACATATTTAAAATTCTCATGTTAGATGCGACATTTAGATGCGACTAGTTGCATCCAAAAGTCCATCGTATCAGAAGACCAAATTTTTAGTAGTGTCTTGTTCTCTCTATTGTGTCCGACCATCTCTCCCATCTCTCTCTCTCAAATATCTCTTTCATTCTGGCACCTAATTCCTCATTAAAATTAGGATTAAATTAGCTCTTTAGCGCGTAGACTTGTTCTTGATTTATTGTGTTTAATTGTGCCCACACACAAATCATTCAAATCCTCTAAGACTTTTGTAATAGAAACCTTAGGTTTCTCGAATTTAGGACTAGGTGTGAAGGAAACGAGCAAGACGAGACGATCTACCTTACCTAAGGCTTCTCAAAGATCAAGCTACAAGAAAGATTAGTCCCAAGTAAACAAGTAATTAAATAATGCTTTTAAATAATTAGATGTTCATGCACTTTGCCTAGGTTAGTAAAATTGTTTTACATGTAAAGATATTTTTATATTCCGGCATTAACCTTTTAATGATAATTTTTTTCTTAACTCTAAACCTATTCCAACACCATGATCTATATATTCTCTATTCAAACATGAATTTTCATTAAAACCATTTGTCATGAAAGACTTGGACACTTATCAACTAAGCCTCTGCATGATCTAAAACATCAAAATTAGTTTGTCACTTTAATAAAATAGTTCAGTTGTCATGCGTCCTTTAGCTAAGCAGGTCGCCTGGTTTTCAATTATAAACTAAGATGTATGAACACTATTTTGATCTTATACATTGTGACATTTCAAGTATAGAATACCTTTAAGAATCAATTACCTATGCATTTTACTTTAGTAGATGATCATTTACGTTTTTGTTGGATATTTCGAAAGAAACAAAAATAAGATGTTCATTTCATTATTCCTCAAATATGTGTATATGTTCAGAATCATTTTTCAACTACTATCAAACGTTTTGGATCTGGCAATGTACATGAACTAACTTTCACATAATATTTTGCTAAAAAATAAATCATACATCAATCCTCGTGTGTGAAAACTCCTAACCAAAATTATGTAATAGAGAATAGGCATCAACATTTGCTAAATGTAGCTAGATCTTTATTATTTCAATCTCATTTTTCTTTGCAGTATTGAGGTGATAGTATATTGACTGCTACTTATATTATCAATAGGATACCATCAAAGAAACAAGTTGAATAGAGAATTTTATAAAAAGTTTTGGATGCCTTTGTTTTGCTTCGCCGCTCAAAGAAAATAAATCAAAATTTTCACCAAGTGCCAAAAATGTGCTCTTTTAGGCTATGCCTAAAGTGCCAAATGTTATAGGTTGTTATATCTAAATTCTTCGAAAACTTTCATTTATAGCGATGTCATATTCTACGATAATTATTTTCCATTCACATGCACAAAATACACATGAGCTCATATTGATCCATTCCAAAATCACCATGTTCCAGTCCTTCTCCCAAATCCTACACTTGCTCCTAAACATCTACTCAAAAACCCAATTTTGTTCACAATCCAGATTCTACTCCTAATCCATCACTTGATCATAGGAATTCTACACTAGACGTATCACCTGACCTGCATATACGACTGCTCAATCAATACACTCTTGACCATCTTCACCTCATGCTTCACAGACTATGAGAAAATCCACTCGTCAACATACTGCCCCAAAAATAATGGTAAAACGGTGTGGTCGAGACCTACAACAGGGATGGTTAAACTCAATGTGGACGCGGCCTTCTCGAATGGTGAGGCAGCTGCATGTATACTAGCGAGAGAGTAGAGTGGAATGACTCTATAGATTTAGAGCAGCACTATTGACGTTAGAGATGCTTTTGTAGCGGAATTAAAAGCCTTAGCTTTGCGATGAAGCTAGGAAACTTTTATAATCACACCTTCCTTGATGGAAGAAGACAAACGTTGCTCGGATTCGAAATCGAAGAAGATCAAGTATTTCAAGATAAAGTATTTTTGCTAATTTTAAATTTCAGTGGATTAGGCGATCAAGTAATAGGGTAGCATATACACTAGCCAAGTGTGCATTCGACACTAAATCTTTTGCGATTTGTAGTATCTAAAATGTTACTACTCTTGTTCGGAATCAATTAGTTGATGAAATGAAATGATGTAATAAGACACTCTGTTTTCTCCTTGTATTAGTCGGAATCGTGAAGTTTTGACGAGACTGTTCAAACTTCAAACTATGCTAGTTTACTAGGTAATTCGATGTCTACAGACAATAAATAAAAGCTATTGGTCATTGCATGAAAAGATTAATTCTTCATGCCACTCGGTCACTTTCTTAAAAACTAAATCTTTCCTATAATTGATTCTTTTCATGGCGTGAAGTTTTCATATTCAAAGAAGAGAAACCTAAGAAAGCTCAAGAAAAGATGAGAGAAATATTTCAGCGACAGAATCCCAATGTATTAAGTTGAGCTGGGCTGGAAATTGGACTCTCAAGTTTGGGCCGATGTGGGCTTTCTGTATCTCACACGTAAATACAAAAGCATTTCCAGGACCACAAGCATGCACGCCATGCACGTATTGGCTCGAGACAAATCCCACGCTAGTAACATATATATATAGTTCTATTCGTTGAAATGTTCTTTGTATTTTTACAATACAATCTGATCCGTATCTTTGTTGATATCAGCTAGATCTTTTTCTTTTATTTACAAATTAACGACATAAATACTGTGATACAAAAAAATTACTACATACTTTTATTCATTTATATTATGGAATAGCCTCTTGTTCTTGTATATCGAACATGTATCTATTTCACGAGGAAATTAACATGTATATTTTACGGAGACATTAAAAGTTTCAAATTCTAAAACTGAATAATCTAACATTTAGAGAATATACAGTATTAGCTTTTGATCAAGTTTAACCTTTTTTCTCTCTTTATATTCCCCTGCGGTGGTCGGCCACTATAATGATCTGTTAATTAAGAACTTTCGTCTTAATTAATGCATATGTGCATGTATTCAAATGCGGACATTATAATTAAAGTTTCTGAGCAATAATTTAATAATTAATTTAGCTACCAACTGCTAAACAAAAGTAGGTACGCCGTACCCCATTTTGTATGAAAACTTCTAATTATTCGATTTAAAATGTCTTTAAATTATTAATTTGCCTTAAACAACAAATGCGCTCCATGTGTTTCTCAGTGCACGACACAAAAAAATTATCAGAATGATGGAATTAGGCCCTTTACGACATAGATTTATTTTCTATGTGTGTATATATAAATATTAATGGCAATATATGTTTACTATATATATTGTTTTGATTGAACTTCATTAATACCTTTTCATTTTCAGTCATGCACTAACTATACAGCAGGAGAAAAAAGTTGAAAATCATCATCTATATTACTGTACGTGATAAAGATGCAATGACCCGAGGTACTTAAATACCATCCACAAAGTTTGAACCAAGAAAAAGAAAGAAAAAAAAAATAAAAGAAACCATCCACAAGCGCTCTGGACTGAAAAAGGATAAGTGTTTTTTAGAAGGGACACCCACTTTCTGTAATTAAAATTAGATCTATCAGCTAGAGTTTTGCCTTTTTGCAAATAAATAAATAAAGCCATTGCTTTATCTCGTCTTCAATTCCTTCTTTTGAGGGAAAAAATAGATTCGAAATACTTATACAGAGAAATATATCTTGTTAAAATAATCGAAGTGTATTCTGACACGGATATCATGGCTCGTAATCGTAAAAGTGGATAATAATTGATACATATCAAGCTAAATTATGTAAAGACCAGTCTCCGGCTCTCATATATGTAATTTAGTAGATCATATAATCATTTCAACAAGAATTCATGCTAAGCTATCTGCTATGATTTTTGTTCTTACAAAATAAGAAAACAGTACCATGTTGTCGTTCTCGCACTATATCCATACGCTCACGTTATGTTAAAAAATAAAGAGAATATTAAGTTTGGGAAGCTTCTCTATCATTTCTTTCCTTGATCGCTAATAATTTACTTAATTAGTAATTGAGGAAAGCAAAATATAAAGGTAACGAAGCAAAAAAATATGCTTAAAAGCTAGAAGGCAATAAAATCATTTTTAACATATATATGGATCAGTTAATTTTTTTTAAAAAGAAAAGAAAATGTAAGAGTTGCAGAACCGCATTTGTCCTCCTTACAGTACATTATTTACAAGCATACCCTGATCTTTTCTAAAGCCAATACAAGTGGCAAATTCTCTACTTGAGGTGTTAAGATGTAGTGATCTTTTTCTGTGATTCTAAAGTAAAAACATCTTCAATGCGCTATCTATGAATTTTTAAATAACCCTTTTCATGTTACCCTTTTAACTTTTACTTTAAGTTTATTTACACTACCATAACTTTCTAACTGTTCCAAGGATGAGAATGTTGGGGTTACGTTAATCAAGTAAGAAAAGTTATATTCTTTTGCAAAATGCATCACAATACATGAAAAGTAGTGCTCTTTTAATATTTCTTATGGAAGATTTTGCTTTTTCTCTTCAAAAGTAGAAAAAGTTGTTTCTACTTTGAACAACCCTTACGTTATGAATGACTCTTAGATCTTACTTTATAAGCTCCCAAAACATTAATTTTACATAAAATAAAATAAAAAAATTAAGGCAATCTTTCATTTTCTTGTGGTGAGTGAAGATTGAATTCACGACCTCCAACTTAAAAGAGTGTTATATATCTATCAAATTATCCTATTTACCACTTCTACATAAAAATATTACAAATTGCATTTTGCATATCGTCCTCCTTTCCAATAAATATTTCATACAAATATTTGTTGTAATTAATCAATTTTTTACTTCATTTAAAAAAAATTAAGTCAAATTTTATTTTATTATAAAAGTAATCCATCAAAACGAAGTTAATTATTTAAGGGATAAGTAGTATAATAGTCATTAGAAACATATTAATTGCTAGATAGCCAACATTTAAAAAAAGTTTGGTTAATATCAATTAACCAAAATAAATCGGTATATTGACTAATTTAGCCTTATAAGTATTGAAAATCGCTATAATAACTGTTTATTTATAGCGAATAAATTACCATAAAAACAAAAAATTTCTCTGCTAAATAAACGAAATATAGAAAAAAATAATAAAATGGTTCAAAAAAATATTAAATAAGTGACATCTCATCAAATATGGATATACACTAAATAAATGAAAAGGTTTGGCCAAATTGCAATTTCAATATTTATTTTAGTTAATTAAAAAAATATTATTATTTAATCGGTTTGATTTTTCTTTTCTTTTTTCTTGGCAGAATACTTTTTTGAGTGAATTAAATTTATAATTAATTGATTGAACTTTAAAGAGTGGATATCGGACTTGTTGACAAACAAAATTGTCCCTATTTAATATGGAATCTCTCGCGTATACACTATATAAGAGTTGGTGTTGTAGTTCAGTACTAGGTTCAACTCCTTATTTGAATAATACGTGGTCGATTTCTAACTAATTTTTCCCAACTTTTTATTTAATTCACGGCACACACAAACAAACAGACACATATTCAATAAAAATAATAATAAAGAAATGTCACAAATTTATTTTTTATCGTGTTAAATACACTTACATGCACGTTGAACTCCGATAATGAAACTCTATCACTAGTATCGAAAAACAAATCCTTCATATCTCAGTACGTCAATAATAAGGCTATCCATAACCTAGACCTAACAAAAACACTCAACCGTGTTTGGATCTAACTCTCGGATTACAACCTCGATCTACTTTCTATCTACAAAAAACATGAAAATCAAGAAAATAAATCCTAAGCGACTACAAAGAATACAATTATTTTCAATACTCATTTGTTTTATATGGAAACATACTTTCATTAAAAAAAATAACATCTCAACTAACTATTTTGATACCTCTGGACCTTAGTTACCATAGTCTATAACCATTTGTTCTTTTCGAGTAAACTAAGAAAATAAATTTTATGGACTTACGATCTAATTTACCCTCACGAATGTATGCATATGTAGCATATCAAAACACCCTCAGATTAGTACTTCTAACATACCATATTTCTATAGGACATTTAAACTCTGTAGCAGTTAAATGATTTAAATTTATCATATAAGAAAGAGTATTTCCGAGGGTTTCTCCGCAGAAAGACTTAGACAATCTAAAAATAAATAACAAACATCTTCCCTTTTATCAGTAATGTCCTATTCATACGATCCCCTACACCAATTTTATGGGATGTGAACCAAACAGTGTGATATCTAGTGATTTTTTCTCCTGCAATGCTCATCAAATAAATTAAAGACCATTGTCTCTTCTCAAATTTTAACTATCAGTATGGTTCTCGACAGAAATTTTCCATGTTTTGAAATGCTCAAAAGCTTCATCTTTTGATTAGTAAGCAAGTCACTACTACAACAATGACTTTTATAAGCGACGCCTACTTTTAGATGGGGGATTTTACATTTAGAAGCGACTAGTCTCTTCTAATCTATCTACCCCTATTCCCCGGAATTGCTAATTCAAATCCTAAATAATAGGAGCGAGATCCCGAAACAATCTAGTTTCGAAACCTAGTTAGATATCGATTGTGCCTACTCATAGTTCTTATTCTTCTCGAAGATTACATTTCGAAAGACTACATTATCATCCTCGAGTACCAATCAGACGAAGGAGTGGTGAAAGCTTGAAGACGAAACGAGAATTAGATTGGAGCATTTTGTAGATGAGCTAAAATCCATGTAAGTGTTCAGAATGTCTCCTCTATTATTGGTTGTTGAATCGATTTCGTAATTGAATTAAACTAATAAATCTAGATCTTGTATAGTAATCATTATTCTTAATTGGCTATTGTGAGTGCAATTAATGATATTCAGCATTTAATATGGTTACTAAGGTACATCAATCACCAACAAGTGCTATCAGAGCCAGGTTATTTATTAATTTAATTGATTCGTTATTGTGATTAAATTTGATTTCAATGGATTTATATTGTGATATGAAATTTGTTATGATTCAATATGTGATATGTGAATTGTTATTCGTGGTTGATCCTAGATTTATTGATTCTCGCTTTATTAAAATTTTTGTAAACCTGAAATTCAAAGGGTATAGGTTTTATGTTACGTTTATTATTTTAAATTTTTATTATTATTATTGTAATTGTTGTAACCCGACGATTGGTGAGAGACAGATCTGCGACAAGGAGAAAGAAAGGGACCGAATGGCTGCCCTCCAGGCTTCCTGAAGGCATTCGGCAGAGTAACCCTAGAGAGCCAGGGCCGGCCACACCTCCTTGTTAGCTAGATAGCCGGTTGGGCCTTGGCTGCCCATTGGCACAGGCCCAACCAACTCGGGTCAGGCCCTACCATGACAAGTTGGGCTCGAAGATGATCTGAGCTTGGGCTCGGATGCCAGATGGGCCTTAAGGCCCATCCGAAAATTAAAAAAATTATTTAATTTGAAGTTTTATGTAATTTATTTGAATGGGCTTTACACATTTATATATTATTTAAAGCATTGAAAAATAAATGATTTTGATATAGATTTGCTTTTCAAAAAGACATGTGATGGGCTTTTATTCAAATTAAATTTTGCAAAGATAATTTTTGAAAAAGATTTATTTTTCCCGTTGAAGCATATGATTGTGTTCAATATCATCCATGAACTAATACGATTAGGTTCATCTCGTTTTAATTATAAAGAGTCAATTAGGATACGATCACCATTCTTGTTTTGATACGATTATTTGCTGTAACTTAGATATTGTATCGTTTGTTTATGGATGTCATGGATTTTCATTCATTTAAAACTTATCTAATATGACTAGGATAGTTAATTAGTGAATGAGTTGAACGGATCGAAAAGCTTTGTCACCAAGCCGATAAGAGGCTAAGCTAGGGGTATTTAAGAAGACCTAGTGTCTCACATTCTCAACTAGAAGCTTTTCCGTGAAAAAATGTTTTTTAGGTTAATCAAGAGTAGATGTCACGAATTACCTAAAACTAAGCTATATCGAAACATATGTTTTTAGAAACACTCGAGTTTTTAATATGATATAGTAAACTCGTAGTGGATCATCTAGAATAATGTAAATCTTGAGTCTTAGGCCTAAAAATATATTGAGTCTTAGGCCTCCAACATTGACACAACACCGTGAGGATGAAAGATTCCTGCATGACCCGCGCTCTTTTAAGAGATGGAAGGTCTATTCCTCGGGATAGGCTTTTCTTATTCCAATACCAAGGTTGTGTTTTTGACGATAGGCGGGAGGGTTGATCTCAGCGTGTACTAGCTAAGTTAGTACGTAGGGCTAGACTTTTCTCACTGGAATATTGGGTCAACTCATGTATGAACCAACCGGTGGTTGCTTATATGGCCAAAGTATTCCTAAAACTTGGTAGTTAGTGAGCATAGTTATGAAGGGTACATGAACTGTGAGACGGAACTCATGTTCACTAGGTGCACTCTGTTACGCAACCATAAGAAACAGATTGTGACTATTGGTGATTACCATGGAATATAAAAATTGACTTTTTTCAAAGATTAGTATTTTTTTCCCGTGCTTATGCATTATATTTTTATATCCTAAACATCTTGTTAGTTTGTTTCTTTTCATATTGCTTATAAAAGTGCTTTTTTATGTTTTTAGTAATTATGTCGAACCCTATCATGGCCCTGATGTCAAAAGACGTCCCGACATGAGAAAACTTCCCTAAATGGAAGTCAAATATCAACATCATGCTTGTGAGTGAGAGCATTCACTTTATCCTCGCTGAGAGAAACATGCCTTTCCTAACTATGGTTCGTCCCGAGTTCTAAGGGAGGACTATGACAAGTGGACCATTACAAATAACAAGGCGGTGGGTTACATTCTTGCAAGCATATCTAGTGGGAGAATCCTTAAATGGAACATAGCCACTGAACAAATATTATTGAGTGGAATTATCCTTAATAGGATTCTAGTCAGAATTGCTCAATAAAATAGTAGGAGTTTACATTAATAAATCTAGCCACTTCTTGTTCAATGAATAGCAACATCCTTCACAAGATTATATTCATCATTGAAGATGGCATCATTTAAACGGGAATGAATATGCTATTATTCAATAATTAAAGCGAAAGAGTAATCTATGATTATCTTGCCACATGAATCAATAAATTGAAAGGAAGGGTAATTTTGAATTTCCTTGACATAAAATCAATAACCAATTGAGAGCATCCTAACATGGATCCTTGTCACTCTCATCAACAACAAAATTTCCTTCAATTGAAATACATGATCTTGAGATAACGCTCTCGATCAAACTAACTTGTGTAAAATTTATTAGCCAATATTTGATAGATCTGCCAGTTAAGCTATTAGTTTAAAGGAATAGAGAGATCTAAAAATAGATAAATGAAATGGTTTAACCTTTAATAAGCTCTAACGGTTGAGCCCTTAAGAAGACTCATTGTAAATAATGATACTCTTCTTTATGCGAACCACTTCATTTGGGATCTTCAGAGATGAAGATGAACTGTCTCTGAGGATAAAGTTCGAATAATTTAAGACATGGATCAAAGTATTTAAACTACTAAACCTTTTGAAATATGAAAGGTAGATCCTAAGTAATTAACAAACTGATCATGATTGTACATGCATGTTTATTATAATCAATTTTTTAAAATGATCGATATGTGTAGCTCCTAAACACGTGTCATGAATAGAGTCATTACTATTAGACCTCATTGTCACACAAGTAAATTGACTGCGCTAACTGTTTCTAAATATTCAATTTAGAAACGATAAGCTCGTTCCAGTATGTCTCAAACATATTTATTTGAAATAAGGTATGAGCTCAGTGTTGAGGCTGTAGACATTTTCTTTTAAACGACTAATAATTAAACCTTAGACAATGTCTAATTTCCGAGAATGAGAACATGTGTTATAAACATTGTTGTTCTGAAATAGTGAGATACGTAGTTATTTATATATAGAAGATCCTTGAAGTCCTGCATATATTGAATATGAACACGACAAACAAGGATGAACTATACAATAATCAACAAAAAATTGGAAAAAGGTCAATAAATTTCTTATTAAAACACGTTTAATAAATCACACTATAATGAGTGGTGATGAGATCAAAGCATGCAATGGTACAACTTGTTTTGGCACCAAAAGGATGTACACTAAGATAATGAGACTTATTCTATACAGTCTGGTGTATAATCTAAAAATATGCAAAGTTTAATATGTTCTAAGTAAATTAATTTACTATCAGCGATTTGACTTGACCTTAAATGGTAAGTCAAAGATCACTTACAAGAATGCATGAACTAGAATCATACAAAATGGGACATATGTCTGATCGACATAAATGAAAGAGTAAAGAATAAACTGAGAATCCATATGATGGAAATCTCAATCATGCATCAACGTCTAAACTGTCTACTAAGATAACAAAGAATTGAATTGGCTCGAGGAATCTTCTCAGGTCAAAGTGGGAGATTGTTAGGAATATTGCCCACTTGAAGCTGACGTTTCGATAATCACTGAATTCGATAATTAGATTACTATATAAGCATTATATGATTAGTGGGTTGAGTTCTAAAGAATTAATCATAATTAATAACAACTATCTTCCATAGCATCTATATCTAACTGAGTCACGTGCTGGACACCTGAGTTCAGGCGGTGTGCTAAAATGAGGTCAATGGCTGATATACGCCTGAGAAGCTATATCGAAAGTCATATATTTGGAACACATGAGTTAAGGCTGATCACTATGTGGGAGCATTCTTCACTTGTGGTAAGTGTACGACCTAGACATGCTTTGAGGTAGATGTGTCGTGAAAAGACCGTTATGACTCTCTAACCGATGCCACTTTGATGGTCATAGTGAGACTTGATCTAAATCCTGAAGTGGTCATGAACACTGGATCATGTTTCTGAGCTCTTTAACTACTTCGGTAAAAGGGTAATCATAACTTATATCTTGAGAATGCTCTCAAAACATGATTCGAGTGGGAAGTGATTTACAGACATGGAATCCAGCCTCCCAGAAATGAGGTCAATGTTCACTCACCTAAGGGTTGATTCTAGAACCGATTCATTGCGTGCACTTTCAAAGTAAGTTAACGTTCGAAAGAATCTTTCGCTAGGGAAGCAAAAGTGCTTAGGGCTGATATGTATCAAAAGAAGTATAACAGAATAAATTGACTTCTCTTGGCACGGGTTGACCTTGGAGGATCTTGATCACGAATTAACTATATCAGTGGATACTCGTCCCGATGAGTAAATACAATACTAGTATTAAAGAATGGTTCAATCTTTAATTTCAGGGTGTAGAATGTTGGCAGAGATGCCCACAAGAAGATTATTTATTTACATTTTGATGTAATATAAATCTCTCATGAGTTCTTATTGTAAAAGTTGAAACGTTCATTCATTCCTTTTTTGTTTGTTTGAAGATATATAATATTAATAGTCTTATAGTCCTTAATCAAACCTAACAATATATGAAAAGACAAATGTAGATTTGCGTGAACAAACTTTTCATGGTTTGGTTAAAATGAAATATTCACAATCTAAAGATGACCTTGGTTACACCTGCAAGACTGAAAATGGTGTCATGAAGATCTGCAAAGGTTCGTTGGTTATCTTGAAAGGCAAGAAGCTCTCAGGCCTCTATTACCTACTGGAGGAGACCCTCACAAGAGACTCAGTTGTGGCCACATCAACAGAGGATCAGAAAACAAGAACTTGGTACAATTGATTGGGTCATATCAATGATCGAGGATTACAAATCTTGAGTGATCAACGCTTGCTGGGAAAAGATAGAATCTGCAAGCTTGGGTTCTGCAAGCATTGCATTATGGGAAAGCAGCATCGATTGAAATTCAACATAGGAACTCATCGATCGCAAGCAGTGTTGGAATACATTCACGCAGATTTATGGGGGTCGGCCAAGCTATCAACACAAGGAGGTACTTTCTACTTTCTTTCAATTATTGATGATTTTTCTCAAAAAGTTTGGGTGTTTCCGTTAAAATTTAAGAACAAAGCATTTGAAAAATTTTGACATTGGCAAACCTTAGTTGAAAATATCACTGAGAAAAAGGTTAAAACTTTAAGAACCAATGGGTTAGAATTCTGCAATGAAACCTTTGATAATCACTGCACAAAATTGGGCATTCAAAGACACAAATCAGTTAGGTTAACACCCCAACAGAATGGAGTTGCAGAACGTATAAATAAGACTCTGTTAAACAAAGCCAGATGCATGATGTTTAGGTCTGGTTTGTCAAAAAAAAATTGGGGTGAAGCAGTCTCAACTGCATCCTATCTTGTAAATCATAGTCCATCTAGTGCTTTGAGTTTTAAAACCCCTGATGAATTATGGATGAACAAACCTCATGATCTTAGCAATTTAAGAACTTTTGGATGCTCTGCTTACGCACATCAAAGCATCGGAAAATTAGAACCTAGAACTATAAAATGCATTTTTCTAGGCTATCCTCAAGGACAAAAGGATATGGACTATGGATTACAGATCAAGATGGATTCAAAACTATCAGAAGTCGTGATGTTGTGTTTAACGAGAATGATTTTCCTTGTCGTGATAAATCTGGTTCTCGATCTTGTGAAGAACAATAGACTAACCCTACAGGTGGTTTAGAAACTTTAATTGAGCTTGCTATAGACAGTGGAAACACTGATCAGACATCACTCAATGATGATAGTTTTGATCAGGTGGAGCATGAGGAGCCTACTTCTCAACCGGAACCTGGAAGATCGCAAGAATCTGCTGCTCCATCTGATATCTCTGGTGGAACAAATCAACATGATAGCAGCTCATCAAGTGAATCAACTCATGGAAACATCACGAGCTATGAACTTGTGAGGGATATGCACAAGAGAATTTCAAAGCCAACACAAAGATATGGTTTCACTGCATATTCAGAGCTTCTTGCTTATGCATTCACTTCTGCTTTGAAAATTGATATGACAGAACCATTGAGTTATCAAGAAGCTTGCTCCTGTCCAGATTCTCAAAAATGGATGATAGCTATGAAAGATGAGATACAGTCCTTATACAAGAATCATACTTAAGACTATTGTGCCAAGGCCTACTTATCAAAAGCCTGTGCCATGTAGATGGCTTTATAAATTGAAAGAAGGCACTGATAAAGTTGATTATGTAAGGTATAAGGCACGGTTGGTTGCAAAGGGTTTCACTCAGGTGGAGGGAATAGATTATAATGAGATTTTTGCACCGGTTGTGAAGTACAAAAGTATTCGTATTATGCTGTCTTTAGTTGTGCTGTTTGACATGGAGCTGCACCAAATGGACGTTAAAACAACATTTCTCCATGGAGACTTGAATGAAGTTATTTACATGGAGCAGCCAACTGGTTTTGAAGTTCAGGGCAGTCAAGATATGGTGTGTTTGCTGAAGAAAGCTCTTTATGGACTGAAACAGTATCCTCGACAGTGGTACAAAAGGTTCGATAATTTTCTGATGGGTCAAGGATATAGTCGAAGTTCTTTTGACTCATGCATGTACTTCAAAGGTCAGTCAATCACTCAGGCAGTGTTTCTGTTACTTTACATCGATGACATGTTGCTGATTAGCCAGTCAGTAAAATATGTTAAGTAGTTAAAGAATGTTCTTCACTTGGAGTTTGACATGAAAGACCTTGGTGAAGCTAAGAAAATATTGGAAATCTCAATTACCAGAGATAGAAGCAGTGACATATTGACTTTAACCCAGGGTGATTACATAGAAAAGGTTCTCGGAAAGTTTTCTATGACTTATGCTAAATCTTTGAGTCAGCCACTAGGATCTCATTTTAAGTTATCTAGGTCACAGAGTCCACATAATCAAACTGATTTTGATTTTTGAAAACTGTTCCATATGCTAGCGCTGTAGGATCTATAATGTATATGATGATTTGTACTCGACCCGATTTGGCACAAGCCATTAGTTTGTTAAGAAGATACATGTCTTGTCCTGGTAAAGAGCATTGGACTACTATGAAGTGGGTTTTAAGATATTTAGCAGGGACTCAAGATGTTGGTTTGATTTCTCAGAAAACTGGTTCAAAAGTTGAAGTTGAGGGATATGTAGATTCGGACTTTGCAGGTGATATTGATAGTCAAAAATCTACTATTGCTTATGCTTTCTTATTGTGCAGAAATTGCATAAGTTGGAAATCGCAACTTCAATCCACTGTGACTCTGTCTACTGCTGAAGCTGAATATGTCGCAGCTACTGAGGTTATGAAGGAAGGAATATGGCTTCAAGGAATGTTGAAGGAACTAAATGTGTTTCGTGATACTGTGACTATTTTTTCTGACAGCCAGAGCGCGATACATTTATGCAAAAATCTTGTTTTCACGACAGAACGAAACATGTAGACATTCGATATCATTTTATTTGTGACAAGGTTTCAGATGGCGAGACCAATATATCGAAGGTCAGCACTGATGACAATCCAGCTGATTGTGGGACGAAGGTTGTTACCCTTGGGAAGTTTAGACATTGTCTTAAACTCTTGAGGATCGGTTCTATGTAGTGACAAAGGGTTATTCGAACTGTGAATTTCGTTGTTGGTTTATTTGTTCTGTTTTCTTTGATGATTATTGGCCTCTATTGTAGCTGAGGTGGAGATTGTTGAATCAGATACAACTGAAGCCATGAAGTCCTATCAGCTCTGGATGATGAAGTGGCATAGTCTGTTACGATTTGAGTCAATGCTTCTCGGGTCATCGTCAATAGAGTATAAAAGGAGTTTACATTCTGTTATAATGAAAAGTGTGATTTTGTTTCTTTTCGTGCACACGAAAAACAAATAGAGAGAGCTTGTGAGAGTTTATTACAGATTAAGTGAGAGAGGGGTTGTCTCTAAGTGATTCTTGATCAAAACTTGTAATTCAAACTACTGTGTGTGCGTGTAGAAGATTGTAATCAATGAAAATCGAACAACCTCAACGAGCGGAGTTCGCGGGGATGTAGATTTGTTAATTCCGAATCTCGTTAACAAAAGTTTGGTGTTTTCTTTCATTACTTGTCATTACGTTATTTCAGTCTTTGTGCTAATATGTTGAAGTCTGTTCTTGTTTGATATTTTGATTTTCTGAACAGTGAGCTGTAAGGTGGATGTGATTTCCAACACTTATGAAGGAAGAAATGTAATAACTAAGGAAATTAAGATCTTATGATATTGATGGTCTTCAATAAATACTGAGAATGTAAGTAACAACTATTATTAGTCGATTACTTAGGCTAATGGCTCTAACTTTTTTTATAAGGATATATAAGACAAACAATCGTGCATGCATAAGTAGTCATGATTAAAAAGTACGCAGCAAAAGTATTCAATCACTTAAGGCCATTCTAATTTATTTATATTTAGATGATGGCACAGCTAGATTACGTGTATTACTGTACGTCCTCTTACAGTTATAAGTTTTATTTGATGGTTTTATTTTATTTATAGTTCTCTTGATGTGTTACGCGCGATTACTTTTTCAAGTTCATATATTTTATATACAACTCTATAAAAATAATCCAAACTAACATGATCGACACGCTATATAGTTATATATAATAATTGAAAATAAGATTCAAGTAATGAGCTGGAAAATGATATAACCTGGCGAAACATGATTTAAGCTGACAAATTTTGCTTTAATCATATACATAATGATGAAATAAAAAAGCAGAATAATGTGAAAAGCATACCATGCATCGGCATCTCTATTCTCGTACGTGTTCTTATTGTTCCGACAGAACTTCGAGCTGGTAGATGCTCTGTGTCTATACTCCATATATATATATATATTACTTTCATCATGATCAGTGTATGCTGAAGTTTTAGAATTTGTCTAAAGAAAAACACATGCCGATTCTCACAGGTTATAACATACCTATCACCTTGTTCTTGTTTATTATAGTTTAACTTTATGGAAAGCATAAAATTCATCCTGTGGAGGATTACCAAATTAATCTAGTCACCGTATAAGATTTTAATTTTTTTTTCTTTCTCTATATTGAGCTTTTATGTCATTGATAAGGTCATCTTAGTGAGTTCAAATTTGAATTATTTATGTAAAACTTAGCAACTTAAACTTAATAATTTGGAGATAATTGTATGTCGGATAATATAAGTATCTTTATAACTTTGGTGTCTCGGTTGATATTGTCGAGCGAGACCATCTCACGTCCTAACTAAAACAACCCTCTGAGATTATTTTAAAGTACAAGTTTAATACGGGGATATTGTTCTATCTTAATATGGAGTTTTTAGGATAAATCGTTTAAACTAGTTTACCCTATGTGCTGAGCTGATCTCTAATAAAGTTCGGATTCGTATTAACTAATTACTTAGTTTGTTATTAAGTTTCATAATACTTGAAACTGTATTTAGTTCGTGGTGTAATTGTCTTGAAGATATTTGATTGAATAATTGTGCGAACTTTTTAAACTCAGATTTCATGTAAAATATCATATCAAGTTTTTATCTCAAAACTAATTATAAATTAGAATTAAAACGAATAACCCATGTCTTTTATACAAATCTTGATAGAGCTTGTCCCCATTGTGTCATTTTCATTGGAATTATTTTATTTTAGTTCTGTTTATCGCTCGGAAAAATGTCTAGCATAACGTTGCAACAATATGTGCGACATTTCGGAGAGTAAGAATGAGATTACAATTCAAGAAAGCTAATGACACAAAATGGAGAGTAAGAATGAGATTACAGTTCAAGAAAGCTAATGACACAAAATGATAACGTAGTTTGGTGCAACGTCACATACATTTAGAGGCTGGATTTTTCAGTAATGTTAAAATGTTTTTAATAAATCAAAATAGTTAATAGTACAACAATGACCTTATATGAATAACTTCGATATTAATGTCAATGTTAATAAAATATCAACGAATGCTAAATCAGGTACTCCACCTGAATTAGAGTTGCCACTCAGTCCGACTTGCACAAACACTCTCTCAATATTTTTTTATCTTCAAAAATTTCATATGTGAACAATTCTATCACGTATATACAGAACTCAATTGCCTTCATCACAATGAGTGAATATAGATACATCGCTATGATCAAAAGTCTAGTCCGCCAAAAGTCTTGTCTGCCAGTTCAGGACGTCTAAGAACCCTAAAATTCAACGTAAAGCATCAAGATTACTAAGGGAAAATCACGCAAATTTTATAGCAATCCAAATACTAAAATCGTCTCAAATTTCCCTTGATCTTAAATGCGAAAAATTATAGTCCAAGAGTTTTTCACCTACATGATTTATTAAGACAGAAACTTGATAAAATAATTTATATCTTCATAAATGCACGATGTTATACTAAATGAATCAACAAATTTTGTGAATATCTTTTTGTGATACTTTCAGCATATAAATAACTCTTCATGAACGTAAGAACACTTATAACAGTCATTATGTTTTCCTAAAGTATCCAAGCCACGTATATTTATTTGTTATCGTAGCTGTTTATAGTTTCGTGTACTATATAATTTACATACAGTTTATATCTTATTGTATAATATATCTTAACGAGAGCTAATAGTAAATTGTTACAAAGTTACCAGGTCATATATGTTAGCCATTGCCAGTCACCGGCCACCATACAGTCAAATTTACAACCAAAAAATTGTTAAACCGTAATGGCTCGAGCAGCAACATTCGATACAGTCAATAATCTACCCGATACACAGCTAAATAAGAAAATAAGGTAACAATAAAAATATTTTAGTTAGTTTTGGTAAATAATTATATTCAATGTTATTTTATTGTATGTAAATGGTATTAACACGTCATTTAAATTACTGACATGAATAATATTTATAAATGATTATTTATAAATAAAAGTAATTAAAAAGACAATAGTTAATTAGAAACTTCTTTAGGCTTCAGTAGCTTACTTGGTAATTGTTTTATCTTTCATTAAAAGGGCGATTTTGCACTAACATATTAGAGAGACAAGTTAATTGGTATATTATAATGACTACCAGTATAATGTTCATCCACTCACAAAATAACTCAATTACCACTGCATATAAACTGGTTGCAGCATATATATATAATACAGGATATCCACTGAATAGCAGGTTCAGTTTGAGGTATATTGCATTAGACAAGTGAAATGGAAGACCAACGAATCTTATTCAGTTAAAAGATGATGATATAATGATGAAGTAACTACATTCACCAAACTTCTTTTACAATATGAAGTTTTTTTCCAAATGTTTTTCCATAATATTAATAAGATTTTTCATTTGTATACATATATATGTATATATATATATATATAGAGTGTGATTAATGTATAAATAGATACACAAAAGTGCGGCAATATTAGATCCTTTATTTGCTTTAAACCCCCCCTACCTTAAAGTGTGTATCAAAAGTCTAAAAATATACATACATGTTATAAGAACAAAGAGAATTCGGAAAAGAAATTATATATATATATATATATATATATATATATATATATATATATATATATAAAGGGGAAAAAGAGAGACCCGAAAAGAAAAATTACTAAATAGAAGAAGAAGAATTAAAAAAACGATTCAAACTTGCACGAAAAATGAGAGTTTGATCCACATTTTCTTTCACTTCTTCACAGCTCTTCATTAATCTTGAAAACAATCCTTCTATCCACAGACTCAAGAAGCCCAATATCATCAATCGATTGATAATCTTGGGAAACAACATCAACATTTTCATCATCACAACAATCATCAAAGGAAATATTCAAATCAAGGGACAAGCAAGGACTAACAATTATTGTCTCGTCACAAACTTGACCGTTATCACATGATTGACCCTCCACCACATTGTTGATCTTTTGCTTGCTCGTGGGGGAACAAGCCCTAGATCTTGAACTAAAGCTCTCGCAACTCAAAATGACGATTGCGTCCCCGAGACTAACCTCTTCTCCGCTCGAATTTGTCACTCTACCTCTCTCCATAGCCCTTTTGAACCCTAATTGCGACCGATAATCGGCTTGCTCAACATCCTCGATGAAAAAAACCCTACGAGGATTCATTGAAACCGACTCTCCAAACCTCTCTATATATCCACAGCTTTGTTCGTCCCTCTGCCTCTTATTGTAGTTCCTCCCGAGGCTATCCTCGGTCGAGTCAGCTCTCGTCGACGCCAAGAAACTACTGAGCGCGATCGAGACAAACTCGTCCCGAGACCCGAAGACGAGCCTTGCCAATTCCTTGGCGATCCTCTCTTTGGCCCGAGAATCGACACCTTGGAAGAACAGCCACGTCTCCTCTTTTCTCCGCTTGATCTCGCAATTTTGATTCCCATTTCTTCGCGTCATTAATCCCGACCGGCACTTCAAAACCGTGCTGGCTATCTCCGGGATCACGTCTCTCTGCCAGGGGACTCGTCGCTCCAAGGCGTCGCACAGCGTCTTCAGATTCTCCGAGTTGAGCTCTTTGAACCTATGAGCGTGCTCGGCTTCCATGGCGTCGCAGCTCGAGGAAGAAGCCGGGGTAGGGTTCGGGAATAGGGGCATCGGTTGTAACTTCGATCGACTGTCTTCCAAGTACATCCTCAAAGACTGATGGTCTCTCCAAGGTTGATGATTAGGGTTTTGATGATAATGATGATCGTATGAGAAACCAGAAGTGGTGGAAGAAGGCAAAGCCGTAGAGAATTCTGAGAAGTTTTTCTCAGAAGTGTTGTGATTTCGGTGAGTCGAATAACAATATGAATTCCACTTCTTGCGAAGGTCTGAGACCGGCACACAGTTCTAGACCCAAAAAAGAAGAGAGAAAGAGAGACGTTGCGTGGTGAGTATAATTATATGCGTTAAAAATCTCGTATATATGTAGATATATAAGTATATATAGCAATATAATAATGTATGTATAGATACCTGATCATGACGATTTGATGATCTTGTGGCCTCGATTCGACACTGTTGGAGCCAAGCTGGGAGGTTTGAAGTGCGTTGAGAGGTCCGAGCTTCGGCTTCGAATTTCTCCGAGCAATCGGCGCAGCAACGGAGTTCGTCATTGGAATTCAATTCAGTGACTAAGCCCTTGGAAGCTTCATTATTGTTTTTCCTTGTAGACTCGTCGCTTTTTAGGTCACTGAAGAAAGAAAGAAAAGAAAAAAAGAAAGTAAAGGACGAGAGTTACATTTCTTGGTTGAAGGGAAAAATATAAAGACGTGCAATAAACTATTATAGTAAAAAGGGGAGGGAAGAAGAAAAAAGTGTTGGATATGCTTTAAACTTAAACAGATAGGTATGTGGAGATATTCCTTCTTGATTAAGCAGATTAAGAGCAAGGATAGCTTATGAGGTGAGGTAATATATATATATATATATATATATATGTATATATATATATATATATATTATAATAAGCACTCTATTTTTCTTTCTTAAGTTATATGTTTTAAAGTGAAGAAGAAGGAAGAAAAAAAACACCTTTTCTTCATGAAATATTCTTCTCTTCGTTACTTACTTTTGCACTAAGGAAAAGAGAGATGGCTAGTTAGAATATCTATGATTGTTCTCAGAATAACGTATTGAAGCCAACTAAGAATTAAGTTACAAAAAAAAGAATAATATATTTACATTTTCAGTTTTCATCATTAATAATATCATACCCTGATTGGTTAACTAATTCAATAGAATACAAGAGAAAAAGTTTAGCCACCTTTTCCCTCATGTAATATATTTTTCTCACTCCTTCCCTTTTACACCAAGGAAATAGGAAGATGATCATATAGTAGAGTTAGTACTCAGTTCCTATGATTGTTTCATAAACGAATACAGAAGCTTATATTATCTGTAATTAAAAGAAAACGATAAGTTGAGACCCATTACTAATTAACCAATATTAATTTACCTTTCGGTAGTTAGGAGAGTCAAGCTCAAGCTTCCGGAGGGGACGGTGATAGGATGAACCCCCCAAATCGCCTCCAGCGAGGGATGACCGGATTTACAGCGCATGTAGGTTTGGAAAGTGGCGATTCCGACGAGCCAAAACTTACCACTCTCTCCAATCCCACATAACAATTTTCCAATCTCCATCACCATGTGTTCCACAGGGCAATAAGATGACCCTCCTCTGCCAACCCTAAATTCAGTCGCCCACTTGAGATCACCCAAATACAAGATCACTCCTTTCCCCACGCAGCTTCTCAAGAGGCTCTTCAGCTCTCCAAGCTCTTGCTCAACCTCAGCCCTAGAGTAAGTCCCTAAGGAAGAGAGAGTCGTGAGTTTTATGAACCTCACTTCCCTCAAACCCTCAGGCACATCTTCCTTCTCTACCTTTTCCATCACTACCTTCACCACTCCTTCTATGTCATCCGTACACTCGCCTACAACCACGACGCTTCTCTTCTTCTTGCTCGCCAAGCACTCCACAACGCTTGCCACGTCACCTCCCAAAGAAGCCCTAATAGGCTTGCTACAACTATTCTTATTGTTATTGTTGTGATCACCGCTTTCCTTGGACTTGGTACTGACGGAGATGATAGGAGGAGCGGTGGAGCAAATCTCCAAGGAGACGGCTTGCTCGACATTGCTCTTGACGTGGGTGCTGGAGAAACCGGCCTCTCTCATGACGCGGCTCACGCTCGGGTCGTCGAGGATGGAGATGATGAGCTGCTCCAGCTCGATCTTCACGGCCAAGAGAGGCTGTTGCTGGCTCTCGATCGAGCCTCGCCGTTGGTGAGCCTGGGCTCGCTTGAACGCCGCGATGAGAGCGTTGGAGATGGAAGGGTTTTGGCCGTGGCTCTGCATCCCCAACATGGGGCTTGCGTTCGAGGCGGGCAAGCGGTTGAGAGCCACGTTGAAGCAAAGCTCGAGGGCTCTGCATTGCAGAGGGTGAGAGTTGGACTGAAGGCACGCCGTCCGTAAGAGCCCCGCCGAGGCCGAGAGCATCGTGGTTGCCACGTGGAGGGGTGTCACTTGAGCGTGGCCTCTCCGGCGAGCCAGACTCACCGCTTGCTTCACTATCCCCGCCGCCTCCGCCGTTAGCCCTTGCTGGAGAGTACAACCTCCGGCTCTCATGATGATATGATGATGATGATGATGTGCGTGTGTGTCTATGTAAACGAGCTTTCTAGAAAGAAACAACCGTTTGAGTTCTTTGAGCGGTGATACTAGATGGATATAATCATTTACTTCTAACAAGAAAGAATATGAGATTTTTGGAGAAATCTCTGTAATATAGGAGGAGAGAATAAGTACTATTCGAAAACATATATAGAGAGCTTTGGGTTTTCTTTTGTGTATGTTTCTTTCTTTATTCAACTGAACATAAACATAAAGCTTATGAGTGATGTTTAATATATGTGGAAGGTGGTTTCATGTCAATCTTTGTTTGATATTTCTAGAGCGAGCTAGCTATAATTAGATCTTTAGTGATCTAGAGAGAGACAGAGAGGGTCTGAAATTTATGCTAAGGTGGGGTGTGCTTTTCTTGTTGGTGAGGTAAAATTTGGGGTCCAGAGTTGATTTTGTAGTGGAAAGTGGATTGCATGTGCTGACAAGCTAGGACGAATTCACCAGTGTCAAAGGCACTTCAGCTTTACTCTCTCTCTCTCTCTCTCTCTCTCTCTCTCTCTCTCTCTCTCTCTCTCTCTCTCTCACGGTATAAGAAAAAGTGGAAGAACGCTTGATATGACACACACACACACAAGCTTACAATAGATAAAAGATATACCAAGTGGGTCACTCTCTTTTATGTTTTATGCAAAGCTTTATTTGGATCTAAATTACTGTATCATACTGTAGTATACTAACCTAGAAATAAACATCTCAATAGAGCTTTATTTATTTTGTATGTTCGGTCTAAGTTACATTAGTCTTGTCTACAATTATACGTTTTCTTATAAATTTTCTTTTACAAGTTTTCTTGAACATAGCGAAATTCACTACATGACCAGAAAAAGAGAAATATAAAGCAACCTAGAAACCAAGAATAAGTAGCACAGAACTTGTATGCGATTGCATGTACTCATTTTCATGTCAATTTTGACGTAATTTATGACTTTTATTTCTCATAACGATTCTATTCCAACTTAGCCCTAAGCTCTAGCTAATACACAACTATTCCACTAATTGTGAACGCCGCATCTATGGAATCAAATCATACATGCATGTTCTGTTTCTGTATCCATTATATCAATTTCTTTTCTTTTTTTGCGTGAGCTAATTGGATAATTAAGTACTATCAGTCTAAAGACTACATATCCAGATTAATCAAATTAACCATATTAAATGCGGATTATCCATTCAGAAGAATCATGTTTGATACGTACCGTCCTTTATTATGCGATACGATTATTATGTTATATGAATTGAATACATACATATATATATATATGGGTGATAAAGTAGTAAAAAATAAGGCAAAAGAATTCCTTAATATACATCTAGTAAAATCAGAAACAGAACCATATTCTGAACCACCTTATAACAATATAACCTTTATGGCCATATCACGTATGAGAGAGTATATATTTGTGTGTGTACATACATACATATATACATACATACATATATACATACATATATATATATATATATATATATATATTGTTAATGGGGTCAATTTCTTTTTACCAATATATATCCTCGAGGACCTGAAAAGAAAATGTGGGGGACTGTATGTCTCCGAAAGGAATCGGGAACTGTGTACGATTTTCTTCCGGACTCAAAGAGACATGGAATAAAGCTCCTCATTTTGGTCATCATGACAGTTATATATATATATATATATATACATATATATATATGTATTGTTTTTCTTTTTTCTTTTGAAAATGTAGGTTTATGTATTGTAAACACCCAAACCAAAAGGTAAATATAAATTACTTAGTCATCTATCTTGACGCTTTCTTCTTTGAATATGAAAAAGTAAATAATAAAATGCATGGGGATTTAGAATTCCACAAAACATTCCCTTCATTTATATCTGTCCATTATTACATAAAGTTCGGAGCTTTTTGGACCCCTTCACCCTCTTTATTGGTTCATAAATGATCAAACATATATCCACCAACGGAAAAAAGAAAAATAACTCTATTAAATTTTTTTTGTTATTAAAATCCTCAATCAGTTCAGCAACAATTACTTTTGGAACTCAGTTGGAGAACTCATGGCTCTTGCTTTTCTTTTTTTCCTTTTTTTTCCTAATCATCTTTATTGCTTTTGAATCTATTAAGTTTTCAAACGTTAACTTTATTTTTTTTATGAGCAACGTTACTTACACATTGCATAATTAATGGGAAGTCAAAAAAAGGGGACTAGGGATATATGTGCCTGACTACGTAATTATAAAGATAGACACTTCCCACTACTACTTTCATCTTTATAACAGGATTAGTTACTAACATATTTGTTGTTGTAGATTATTGTCATCTTAATAGACCCATAACGCGTTTTCTTAACGCTATATGAATCTCTTTATGCTGTGCTGATTAGAGAAACCAACTAACAAGCTTTTAGGAAGGGTAATAGAAAGTGATATGACATGCCATATTGATACTTTTGCTCACACTTTGGCTAATTTTGCAATATATTTATTAATTTATCTTGTACCTTAACGGAGAAGATAAACAAATGGACAAATTAATGGTGATTAAAGAATTAATTTTAGATATATATTCTAGGTTATTTTATCTCGTGCAATGAAAATGGATATGTTTAACTGTGTACTATTAGAACTAGGAACAAAGTTCAAGATAAAATCACAGTATAGTTTACCAATTTTTTTCTTACTGCTTAAGGTTATAAAGCTAACATAGCATGCTTTTTCCGTATCATATAAATTGATCCTCAAATACTCAATGATATTCTCATGTAGATATGTCAGTATATATATGTGTGTGTGTAAAAATTAAAGAAACTCGTGGCCATTATATGCTAGTGGATTTAGCAAGACAGAAGCTTTTGACGGTCTTAACCTAAATCGAATAGAAAGGACCACATTGCTATTTGGAATCTCCACAAGCGAAAACTCTATATTTGGAAAGGTCACTTTCATACCATGATACTGGCAAAGGAACTTGTGTTAAGATAGTTCAATAATGTGACTTCACAATAATATCCTAAATAATAAAAATTAATTCTGTTTCCCTTGGTAGCAAATTGTTCAACAAAATCATATATGTTATATGTTACCCTACTTACGACCACTCCATGTCTTTTATGTAGGGTTTGATAATATTGAAGTATAGACATACAAACTCAACCCTAAAAGATATAAAGAATAAATATAAAAGATCCACTTATCAAGTGTACATTACAGAAACATCTATTTTAATATAGGGCTGTTTGGGGACTTTTGAGCTGATCTCTAGAAGGATTTATCTTGGATTTTATTCTTCTGAATGCATAAGTAAATTATGGGCAAAAAAATTAAACTAAGATTGGTTCAAATATCAACCTACTTTTCTTTTTTCCTAGTAATTTGAACGTCTAAGCTTTTAGTAGAATTATAAATAATATAAAACTCAACTTATTAATTTTGGAGTGTAGCTTTACTATCACCTATAAAGGAGAGCTAATAAAACAACTCGCCACTGATCACCACCATCGAGTATTGAATATCACAGTGCTATGAAAATCCACATACAAAATGTGAAGCATGTTTCGCTCCAGAAGAAACTATATTTCTTCCTTTTATTGATCCTGCACTCATATCTTCGACCTTTACCTAGACTTAGTTAAATAAGTTTCAAAAGCTTCACGTATTACATTGCCTCGAAATTTAGACGTTCGAAATAACACAGGATTTTTATCTTCAATCTAATGAAGCGCTACTACAAAATAGTAATAAAAGGTGAGAGGATGTGTATATATATTCATGATCAATGCATGATAACAAATGTGCTATATACAAACTATATTAAAATCAACAAATGTATTATTACTTGATGCACGTGAGTTTATATACTATGAATATAAATTAGCAGTACCGAAACTCTTACTCTGAGAGACAAAACAGAGACTGAAAAAAACGGAGAAGACTAGCATGGCATGTTTAAAATAAGTTGCATAATATATATATATATATATATATATATATATATATATTCGATCGAGTGTGTATGGTACATTTGTTTACGCATTTATATGCATATATACATTGTTTGACTAGATGTTTTTTCAGCTTATTATTGAACCGTTTGGCCGTAATACTATGTGTCATTTTCTAACTTCCTCTATTCTTTGTTGTATTTTTCTTAAAACGACAGTTAGGGTCCGTTACTTTCTTGGCATGCATTAGCTCATTAGTTCACTGTATCGAGAGATCTTCTTCGTTTCTTCGATCCTCTCTTCTTTCAAACATGTGGTATCATAGCTTCTCTCATTACTTTGATCGAAGCCATTTGTGTATTTTCCGAATAGGTCACGAATTGTTAATAAAAAAATAATATTGACAATTTTACTGTCATTACAGATTTCCATGACATTCTTAACAGCAGAATTTCCAGCAACGAAAAGCTATACAACACGTGAATATATACATTGCTTCTCTAAATATATACAGTAACTTGCAAAATATAATGGTATGCTGTACATGGAAATAGTGGCTGCACAAAAAAATGAAAAAAGTAAGCCAAAACCCAAAACTGCTTAATAAATTTTCTGGGTGAGCGTTATTCTGGCCCAGTCCCCAGTCAAAAAAGCTTCTTCTATCTTTGTTGGCCTAAAAAGACATACAAACAAAGGCACAAAAATAGTTTGAATGGAAAAGCATTTTCTGAGATGCTACAAAAGCAGTGCTTGAATGGAGAGAATATTTGGAATTGCTTAGAATTACACCCTTTCCCTTGTAAATTCTCTGAGACACTCTGACCAGCCCTAATAAACGGTTTGCTTTGTCATTATTAATAAAGGATTAACTGAGACAACACCACACATATTCACACAAAAAAGCCATACTTATGGACTGCTGTGTTAGTGTTAGTACCTACTAATTACATGATTTAATGAAATTATTGGAATCTATAAAAGGAAGATATAATATATTTCTCTCGCCAATACCATTCCATAGTATATATTTATATTTATATTCATGGGAACACGTTGCATTTGGACGTCTAATTAATTGATGTTGTCATTTGTATAATTCTATATCCCCTCTCTTTTGCTTAAAGTAAAGCACTCTCTCATAAAGCACTAATAAAAGTAAAATATGGCATTATCTACTCAAAAGGGTCGCTCATTTTATGCTTTTGAGCTTCAAATAAGAATCTTTGGCTTCTACGTGGCCATGTGGGTGAAAGCAATATCCAAGAAAGGAAACAAAACACATACACATACTTATATACATGCATACATACATATACATGTACATGTATGGAGAGATAGAGAGAGAGAGAGAGAGAGAGAGAGAGAGAGAGAGAGAGAGAGAGAGCATTTGGCTGGCCGGCTGGAAAAAAAGTTGCTCTAATTTTGTGACGATGACAGCCTTATTAATCTAAAGGTGATGGATAATTACGTACCTCACACTCCTTTTTCAAAAAGTTCTAATTTTTTCTGTTACAAAATGTACTCACAAGGCTCCAAGACAGACGAGTCTAATTCAGTTTAAGCATAAAAAGGCTAGATTCATGAAGCACATGAGCATAGTAGTAGTAACACTGATCATTTAAGCGATGGCCAGAATCTTAACATATATATAATACGTGACCTTAGTTCAGACTCCAAACAGATCATAGAACAGTACATAATATATCTCGATATACATATAGTACTTCAAATGTGACATTTCCACTTTACTGATCAACTACTGCCACTACATATTATACTATGCGTATATGTAGGTAATACTATGTATAATGCATGTATGTTGTGCGTGTATTAATCAACAATACAAATCAAGAACAAGAACATCTCCGTCAAGAAAAGAGAAAAAACAAGAATATCAGTTCATATTATTGGACTATAGTATATAGTGGGTTGTGTCACTTGCCAAGAGTTACGTTTTGGATACGTTTTACCGGACCGAAATGCTAGAAAAAGAGAGGGAATCATAAACATATCAAAATATTCCAGGTTTTTCCTATAATCCTATCAAGTCCTCACTAGCAGACAAAATCAATACATCTTCTCTTTTAACTAAAGGAATATTATGACATCGAAAACACAAGTATAGTCTCTGGTTTATTTTTCCTAATTCTATTTAAGCTTTACTCATCTTGACCTTTTAAGTCAAGCTCGAGAAAGTCGCTGCGAAGTAACGGAGCAATTAAACTCTCGACATTTGATCTCTGCTTTCCGATTTCCTCAAGTATCAATGATCGAGCAGCGTTGCAAGCTTTTGCATCTTGAAACCCGAGTGTCCATTTTCCATCCGTGGCTGGTATCAACACATTTGAGCAATGGCCTCTGATCTTATTCAGCTCAAACTTCGGATCAAATTCTCTTATCCTTAGGTGTAACCATGTCGGATGGACCTCATCTATCTTTGGCTATATAATCATAAGTAATAAGTGTTAATTAGTGTTGCCAAGTCAGCTTTTCTGTCTCTTCTTATCTATTTATTTGAAAATTTGACTCGAAATTTAGCCCTCTGTTTGGAATCTCAAAAATGTGAAGGAAAAAATGAATCTTTATAACTTTACCTGCAGTGTCTGGACTAAATATTGTGGATAGTGGGATATGTATAAATACCATGAGAATTTCATCTATTTTATTATAGAATATGAGGAAATCATAAATCAAAGATATTGTCATTTGCTCAGGTTGTTCCCTATCTTGCAAAAGGGTTCAATTTAAGCATATCCCAGCAAGAATGAAAGTAGCTAAAACTCTACTTTTGTTTCCCCCAAAAAGAATTACGACTCTCAATTAAAGAATTTGTCTACTTCCACTTCATTTTTCCTTCATGTTTTTCAGTTCCTTAGTAGAAACCCCGGTTCCAAAAAAAGTCTTTTAAGTAAGATAGAACTCTCTGTTCAGAAAGAACTTACACTGAGCCCAGCCAATGGCGCGATGGCGAGTACGACCCCGCGTTGACCGCGAAAAGGGTGTTTTTCTACAAGAAACAGCCTACCAGAGGTACCCGATACGGTCGGGATAGAGTAGATATCCCTTATACCGGCATGGGAAAATGCGATTTTGCAAGGCAGTCCTGAGGCTGTGTGAATAAAATTGGGAGAAATAATTTCAATGATCTCTAAGCAAAACAGTATAACAGAAAAATTCAAATAATTTCTCTAAAATGACCAAACCTATCGAGACCTCGGACCCGAAACTTGCATTTGAAATATCAGAGGAGTGAGTTCGACTTTGACCAGAATTAAGAACGGGATTTGGCGTTGGGCTCGGTAATGGATGTTGAACCAAGCTTCCTCTGCACATGTACGACTTTAACTGAAGATGGAGAACAAAAACCTGTGGGTAGAAACATGATTGGTCAAATTCAAGTCATTGTATCGAGATGATTGTTATGATACATCCTTCATACATATGTGTATCAAATATGTAAATTGAGTTCTCTTGGCATGGGCAATGTTAAGCTAGGTACTTCAATCAGTTGAATTAGAACTCGCAGCGAACGACACAACCTCTCTACAAAAGTAACAATGTAACAAAGGATTAAGAATCGGACCTTCACGGCGTCAACCATCCTCTGACAGTCAGTATAAAGAGTTTTATCATCTGCAATATAAATTAGTTTTCATTTGGTTGCAGAAGCTAGAACAATCAAGACACATCGAAGCCGACGTGAAGTAGAAACATTTACTCCAAATCATTCTGTACCAGTATATGTTTGTTGTGTAGCAGAAAGCTCTAGCAGGAATAAAGGGTCCTTACACTTGCATGACTCCTCCAGAGCTACATATTAATAAATTAGAGTTAGCAAATGAAATGTAATAAGAGTCACTTCTTCACACTAGGGTAGTGTAAGAATCGTGTTCCTTCTATAACACTATATCTATGCTAATTAGGCAGCTTCAAACTAAGGCGATCACTAAGATACACACTATTCGATCTTTCCCTTGAGGAAATAAATGCCACCTCTTGTTAATGTTGGATTTCGTTGCCCAAAAAAAATAACCTGTTCTACAGTTTGTCCACTCGTTTCTCAAAGTTTCAGGTATGTGATCAAACCAACATCCATCGAGTTCATTCTCTAGGTATTCACGGGACTGCTCACATGAAGTCTGCAAAATACAAAAATAAAATAAAATAAAATAATCTAAGATGCAATGCTTTGAAGAAATGAACATATATCTGCAGGGAATTAATCCAGTATTTTTTAACAGGATCAAATCCTATGAATCTTACACTAAATAACTGTATATTATGGTAATCAAGCGTCTTCTTTTGAGAAATAAGTAGCTTGTGCAAGAGCCACCCAGTATGCCATTTTCGTACAGATAATCCAGTCTGGTTAACTAAACCCTTCAGTAATGCATTTAATATCTGTGAACGGAAAAATTATTTCATCATGACGCATGAAAGTTTTGAACTGTTAACAAAATTTCCAATTCATGCAACGACCTGAATAGACATGAAGTCGAAAGACGTTGATGTTTGAAACAAATGGTAAAATGAGCCAACGTGTATACCATATCCATGAATTTTGAGAAGAGATTTTCATGTGCTCTGTGCCTTCCATTTAATCCGATAATTGGGTACAGCGTGCTATCAAGATCTATAACATCCATTCAAAAAGAAAAGGTTGATTAAAATTACAGAATCGAAGAAGTTATTCTATCAGTAATATATGTAGAAAAATATAACAGTGAAATATGATATACATATTGGATACCTTTACTCTCTGCAATGATAAGTAACAGAAATAATGATTGCAAAAGTAGGATGTAATTCTCAGAACCAATAAGTGCACTTATACCACACCTGAAATAAAGGAGATTTTCTAAGTGATACACAAAAGCTCAATTTCAGAAGTACAGATTACTACAACTCTTTACTTGATCTTTTTAATTTTATTTTATAATGATAAAGGCTTACATGAGCTGAGATGGATTATAAACCAACAATACCGTTAGTAAATAAAATATGCTTGTCCGCTAACAGGAGATAAATCTAAACATATTACGACTTATTCTCTTTATGATGAAAATAATTAAAAATATTAAACCAGCAGAAGTAGAAAAAAACCAACCTGTTAAGATGGGCAATATCGTAAAGAAAGCTGCTGTTTTTTTCTTCATTCTCACAATTGGCACTTGAACATGCCATCTCGTCAATCGAATTTAGAAGCTCAAAAAATGAACTCTGAAGACAGCTTTCTTTAGTTGCATTTTCCCTGATGGCATCTCGAACCGTGGAGGCCATGTAACGATATAAAACCACACCAGCTACAGGATTGATAATACCCTTTTCATCGATAACTTGAAGAAGACGAGAAACGACATATAAAGAAGTGGTTGCAGATAGATTAAAGACCTGAAGATTAAAGAAGTTATGGGTCCAGCATAAAGGACAAACAATAAAAAAAAACAGAGAGATTACTACAGTTTTTTGTCCAAACATGTATTACATTCTTATCATTCCAAGTAGAAATTTCATCTTTCATGAAAGTTGTGTCCTTACCACTATATACAATACTTTTCAAACAGTTTGTTCAGTTGATATTCTATATCATGTTTAACTTCTGTCTAATAAATATAACAAACAATCGCAGCAAAACAAGCTCACAATGGAATCGCTATTGGAATACTTCCCAATTGTAAACACGGAGGAGAGTAGTAGTTTATGTGAAAATAGGTTTCCCATTAATAGCTCTTAGATACCATTATGACATCCGGATATGCTACGGGAGAGGCACGATTATTCATAAAATTTTGGTAATACCACGAGTAATATGCCAAAAAGAAGAGAAAAAGACAAATATAAGAATGTCTAGAATGTCTCACATTTCTCTGCACGATCTTTGTCAATGGATGCAACGCTGGAAAAACCAGTGAGCTGAGAAGATTTTCAGTAACTAATCTACTCAAACGGGACTTGCCGGTATTAACTATATCTTTAAGGTAATAAATCTCATCCACAATTTTATCAGCTTGCAAAAATATTTGATCTTTTTTTGTGCCGCAGTCATCCCTGAATTGAATCATAGATATTAGCTCAGCAACAGTATAGCCTTAAAAATTAAAAATTGATCACTCAAAACAAAATACATACTCTGATTCGTGGATGAGGATGTCCAGAGTGAAGCATTGGTCTCTTAACCCAACAACTAAGTCTGAGAAGTGTTTTGAGAGTGGAGGAGTTGTGATGTACCGATAAACCATGTCATCACTAACTGCATACAAAAGGGTACTGTTGCAAAGTATCAAAAGTGCACTTTCTTTTAAGACACAAAATATATTAGATGAGAAAAATGAAAGTAAATATAACAAAAAATAAGATTAACGATACCTGAGTATATACTAAGGGATAAAGAGCGTATTGCCGTCTGAATCATTTTCTCTTCATGCCCTGCAAATTTTAGAGCTTTATCTAATAGAGGGAATGAAACTACAGCATCCTGAAAACATAGATAAGACACATTTTAAAATCCTGATTTGGTATCGCAAGTTAGAAAGAAGGCAACCAATGCATGTTTGGTTATATAATATAGTTGAATTATATAGCCGATGCATGCCCATTTGGTATATAATATAGTTGAATCATATAACCGAATTCTCATATCTTGTAATAATTCTGAAAAATGTACTACAAAGTGAAACAGAAGATATATAGGTAGCTTTTTATTGAGCTAACAAGTTTAAACTTACCACGTGAACCTTAACAAGAAGGCAGAGAGTATCTCTGTTCACTTTACTGCTCACTGCTCTGAAGAAAACCCATTCAGAACACAATTAATAATCATTTACTGACACAAAAAAAAACTTGGAACCTGGAAAAATATTAAGCAATTGTATAAAACATATTTAAATAAATCGTTGAGGGAAATGTACAGAGGAAGAAAAGAGCATAACCTTAAAAATGATACATAATATTGCGCCAAATCTCCTGTATTGAATTCGAATGGATGGACTATGATGTTGTTTATATACTCATTGCTAAAACAATAATCTGCAAATTAAACATATATATAATTAATTAGCATAATGCAAAGTTAAAAAAATCCTTGTAATATTTTCATTTCCTATCTTACATATTGCATGTTCACTATCCAGATTTTGGATCATTATGCTCAGATACTGAAGCAACGGTGCTTCGATCCTTGAATTCTTACTGATCTTAAGTACACGGACAAATTCAGCTAAAACTTGGTATTCCATAAAGCACCTGTATGAACGAAAACACGAATTGACACGCACACTGATCAGCAATACAGAAAATGAAAGAAGGAAAGAAGAAAACTGAGTTCATACTCGAAAATCATCGGGTCTTGCTTATCCCCATATGTAACTATCTCCACTATAGACTGCAAAAGATCTACCACTGGTTCCTGTGATTAACACCAGAAAACTCGCAATTAATTTGGCAGTATTTAAAACCGAAATGAGATTATGCTCACTCTTTACCTTATTGTGTTTATCCACAACTTTAATAGCTCTCAGCTCGTTGATTACATGTCTGATAATATAAAATCCAGCAAGAGAAAAAATCAGTATATTGACCTAAGATAACAAAAATTCATTGCAGTACAGGAAAGGATCGCATGACTGATAAATCACGGACGAGAAATCACCGCATTGAGGCTTGGAATTCGATGTATAGACTTACTTGAAGTGTTGGAGAGAGAATCGGTCGATCGAGCGCAAGAGCGAACGCCACATCGCGAAGATTGCTTGCCTTGGTTCACACTTCCAGTTTCCACATAGCTTGAAGAAGAAGGACTGAAACGAGAAAACAAAAAAAGAATAAAGAAAGGGCGTTTTGGGAGTTTTTCGAAAGTTACGCGCGTTTCGATGGGTTTCGCTTGGCCGTTTGGTACTGTGTTTGGCAAGAGGAGTACGTGTCGTGATTTAGACTAACAACCCTTCAACGGTCTATGGTGTGACGTTTCTGTACAATAACGCCGTCTAGTTTATTGAAAAGAATGTCACAATTTATCTTTGTTTGTAATGCCATCTAGCAATTTTCGAAATACGATGTTCAGGTTTGAACTTTTCGAGTATATCTATTATCGATAAGTATACCCACGAATATATCATAAAAATATAGACTATTGATAATTTTGACAATTTATCATTGACGTTACCGGATTCCGACAGATATTGACAAAGTTTTTATTATAATTATGTTTTTAAATAGTTCAAATCATATGTAAGTGATCAAATTCCATTTCTAAAAATAAAAAATCAGATATTATAATGTTTATGATAAACAATAAACATAGAAGTAGTTCTCAAATAATAAATATTAAAGAATCCAACAGAAAACTCAAAAGTTATCTTAAATCGAGTATCGAACAAAAAAAACTCGTCAAAATTTCAAAAATATTTAAGAATTTAAAAAAAAAAGAGACTAATTTTTAATACAAGTGATATTTGACAATATACCGTTACCGATATTAAAGTTTTTATTTACGAGTACATTGTAAATATTTTAAACCCAATGTTTTAGTTTAATCAGTATATTAATTATTGATGAGTTACTGGTAAAGACTAAAATGACTTTCATATTGTTACTAATTTACAAAAATTTAAGAGAATAGTTGAGCAGTTTAGTGACTTACTATGTAGAAATTACATCACAGTCATACTTGAAACTAACTTTATAAACGAGACGAAGCGCGAATGATTTAAAATAATATAAATTATCAAAAATAAAAATATTACATAAGTTAAAAAATGTTGTTAAGATCTTCTATTCAATCAATAGGCATCACAAAAATAAGGATCTAAAAGAAGTACAGACATAGTAAGAGAAATGAACTTGTCTTAAATGCTTCGGTATACAAAATGAAATATAGACATAATTTTTTGCATAAATTAAAATATGCATCACTAAAATATGTTTGGTATAAATTATAATATTTTTTTCATAATATCATTTTTGACATAAATATATTTGTTCTTGATTTGATCTAACAAATTAAATTATAATTGATAACAAATGTAAATTCTAAATATTATTATCTTGTGTATAAAGTTAAGCCTTTTAAAGATCTCAATTTGTTTTTTGAAAATATGATTGGTATAAATGATAATATAATTTTTTGACATAAATATATTTGTGCTTCATTTGATCGAATAAATTTGATTATAATTGATAACAATAGTAAACTTTTAAATATTATTGTCTTGGTAGAAAGTTAAGTCAAATCTCATTTTAACTTACTATTAGTCTACATCTAATAAGAAAGGGTAATTGTATAATATAGCCATATATAGATTTCCTAATTTTAATTTGTCCAACGTTATGTAAAACTTTGGTAAAAGTCTAGTAAATTTCTTTACCAACATTTCATTCCAAAAATATCCAAATCGTTTCTCCTGTCCAAACGGAAATTAATTTTAAAAAAATCAACTTAACAAATTCCACATCAGAGTAATTTACGCTCATTTACATTTACCCACGCGCATTCAATGCGTTAATTATTTGTTTCAATATTTGAGAGTGAGAAACAAATCTTTCCCCCGATTCTTTGTAAAAACTCGGAGAAACCGTCCATCTTCTTCAACGATTCAAATTCTCCCTACTCACCGCAGCAAAAATCGTTGGAAAAAAATCTCCAGGTAAACGAAAAAATCTCGACAACCGATTACACGTAAGTTTTGAATTTATATTTTGTTTTTTTCCAATATTGAAAACAAACGATGAACATCTAAAATCGATGCAGGAGGAAATGAAGACATCTCGTCGGACGCATGAGAGAAAGACGACTGAGTTCGACAGAGGAGGTCGCGACCGAGCACGAGATCTTACTCGCGGTGGAGATATGTTTGAATCGGGTTCTTCATCTTCGCACTTGGTTATTTTTCTTTCTGTATAGATTTTGGGTTTCGTGTAAATGCGTCTGTGTTTATGAGTTTCGTGTTAATGGATGTGTTTATGGGTTTCGTGTTAATGGGTTTGTGTTACTGAGGTTTGTATTTCTGCTTTTCGTGTTAATGGGTTTTTGTTTCTGGATTTTGTGTTCATGTTTTCATGGGTTTCGTGTTAATGTGTGTGTTTATGAGTTTGTAAATTAAAATGCGATCAACAAATTTTTGTGTTATTCATTAACCTCTAATGTTCACGATGTTAAGCATTTATGTTCTGTAAAGTATAGATTCTCTGATCGAAGTGTGGGCAAAAAACGTCGACATGGTAATCAAAACAAATTAACGCATAAAGTATAGTCTGGTTTTAGTAAATTAAAATGTAATTTACACAGTAAATTTACATAATGTAAATAAGGATATGATTAACGTGGTTTTGTAAACGTGTCAAAATACAAACTAACGAGTTTAACAAACATAATCGATAATGAAACAACAATATCGGTTTTGAAAAGTATATGAAATAAAAAAAAATGATTTTTTTCCAGAAATAGATTAATATGAAGTTGAAAGGGATAAGTGAATCTGCCCATGAAAGGAATGAAAATAATTAATTATTCTAAATTAATGAGTCAATTAACTATCCAGGATTATAGGATCTCAAAACCAATTACTTAGTCGGCCATTTATGATGCTGAAATAATTACAATTTCAAAATTTCAAAAAAAATTGGCCGAAAATAATAAGGGCTTAAACGTAAAATTACAGAGAAAATTAATAAGCCACGTCAGCTATAGGCTATTTACAAAAGTTTTACAAAACGTTGGACTTCTCCAAATTGAGTTTGTAAACTATGGCCAATTCGTCGAATTTTTGAATAAGAAATGCATGGTCTTCCTCAAAAAAAATGCATGGAACAACTTTTGGTTGCTCTATTTATATTTTTTGTTGTTCTATATGAATTGTGGTTGTTTTGAACATTCGAATGATTAAGATGATTTTTTTATTTAAACTATGATTCAAACAACGGATTTGAAATAAAATTTACTACGAAAAAAGAAATGAATGGAACAACTATTGGCTGTTCTATTTATATTTTTGGTTGTTCTATGTGAATTGTGCTTGTTCCGAATATTCGAGTAATTAAAATAATTTTTAATTAAACTACAATTTAAACACCGTATTTGAAATAAAATTTACTACGAAATAAGAAATGAATAAAACAACTATTGGTTGTTATATTTATAGTTTTGGTTGTTCTATGTCAATTGTGGTTGTTTCGAACATTCGAATGATTAAAATATTTTTAATCTAAACAACACATTTGAAATAAAATTTACTACGACATATATTGAAAAGAAATAAAAATGTGTAAATACGATATTAAAACATATGGTTGTTATCTATGGTATTTGGTGCCATTATATTGACATAACTACCTTATTTTATCAACTTGACTGTGACGAGTCTTCTCTCTCAAAGACGGTTTTGGAAAACTATGATTTTAGCCAATTTTTAGACTTTTTGACCATCACTGCCAATTGGATGTCGAAGTTGTTGATCATCGCTGATGAATCTATTATAGAGAGTCATATGCAGAGTTTTGAAAATAACCACGACACAAAAAATTGGACGTCGAAGATGTTGGTCATCGCCGATAAAATCTGTTATAAAGAGCCATATATATAGTTTGATAATTGAAAAGGAAAATAAATTTACGACGACAAAGAAATAATAAAATAAAAATAAAAGCCGTAGTCTAGAAGATGAGACCATCTCCAGCTCATAACGTCATTATGGTGCAATTTTTGCACCAAAATGGTGCAACTTTCACATCAAACAATGTTTTCATCTCAAACCCACAGCTCCAAATACCACACCAAAAATAATATTCTCTTTTAATATTTTTTCATATTAATTCATAATAATTGCAAATTAACCCCTCAATTAATTTATTATGTCAATAATAAGCTTATTATATAATATTTTTTTTGTATCAACATATTCAATAAAAAAAAAAGTAAAGTGGTAACAAACAATTGAAACCACAAGATAAAGATGTCAATATATTGAGAAGGAGGTCAATAACGGCCAGATACATTTATAACGACATTGGATCGAGCTGAGAGAAGAAAAATTAGGATAGGTGCTCTCGGAACTTTCTCGTGATGTCTCCCAACGCTCTCATAACTTACCCACGGTGTCTCTCGACGCTCTCCAGAACTGACCCCGATGTCCCTCGATGCTTTCAGAACTTTGTATTTCAATATTTGAAGTCTACATCTAATAAAAAATGCATGGAACAACTTTTGTTTGTTCTATTTATATTTTTGGTTGTTTTATATGAATTGTGGTTGTTTCGAATATTCAAATGATTATAATAATATTTATTTATTTAAGCTATGATTTAAACAACTCATTTGAAATAAAATTTACTACGAAATAAGAAATGAATGGGACTGTTGCGATTTGTACCCACATAGGAGATATTAGACATTATAAATATATTTTGTATATCGTTTTGCTGAAACATTAAATAAAATTAAATATTCGTTCTTATTTAAGTTTGTATTTATGTATGTTTGCTACGCTCTGAAACTGTCATCAACGAAAGAGGTGCTAAGTACATACTTCACAAGATACCCTCTTATAACTAGTTTAAATAATAATTCGCAATCTAAAAATCGATTGGGCAATCGAATCTGAGTATTGATTTTTTGAATAGATCAACGATATCTTATCTTGTGATATAGAGAGTTGTGACTCTGAGAGTTATTCTTGATGTCTTAATGAACACATTGAACAAGACCAGTGATACTTTGAAGCTCGAGATAGAACCATTTAATCACTCGAGGCTTCAAGATCACATACGAGAGGTTTTTTTGGTAATGACCTAAATCCTGAAGTGAGTACATATATTCTTGTAACACTTTATGACATTTGATTTGTCAATGGGCAATAACTAAGTGAAGTTTCATTGACCCAACGTTGGTATCATAATATTGTTTCGTTCAATTATATGATTCACAGATACGGAATTTGTGTTGAAATAGTGCTAATTCATTAGTATCACCATGTTTTGCTATGAGAGTGTGAGTGAATAAACGGCCCTGATATTCATCGAATAAAACATTCTTTGAATAAAACATGTGACATATAGAGACATATCACTTTATGTTTTTCTCGTTCACAAATAACAAATGAGTTGGTGAAATAATAACTCAGGGGTAAAACGGTAATTTTACATTCCACTATGTTCATGATACACACGAAGAGTAATATCGTAAGATACTCTGTGGATCGTGTGTAGAATAGTTTTATCACATCAAACAGAAAAATAAACGAATATGAACTTAGGGAGTTTCAATATTAGTCCTTAAGTGGAATCGATCAATATTAAGAATTAAAAGTCGGAAAAGATTTGTGAACTTTTGAGTCCGAAATTTATTCCAAAGTTTCGTTCATGTGGGTCCATGAGGTCTAAGTGATAGACTTTCGGACGAGATTTAGTTAACAAGAATTGTTGATTTTCTCATTTGAGTAAATTGTGATTTACACTATGAAAATATTCTAAGTAATTAAATACATAATTGGTTATTTATTATTAAATTTATTTAATGAATCATATTTTATAAATTATATTGATAGTAATACAATTTAAGGATTCAAATAAATAAAAAATGAAAATAAATACTTTCTCGTTTCCCACTTGTTTGCATAGCATGAAAAGAATTAATGACATGCCATTAAATCAATGAGATGTTCTAATTTAATTAAATATTATTTTATAAATATAACTAATAAATTTGAAGTAAAAATATAGTATGTTGGCCGGCCATATATATTGATATATGGGCTGAAATATTGATTAATCTCATTTAAAAGGCTTAATGGGCTTAAGTTTGACTAATGAATCATTATTGGATTTTGACCTAACTTAAACTCATTCTCCCTGCTATAAAAAGATGGCTTTTCCTCTACTAACCCTAATCATATTCAGCTGAGTGATCCACCTCTCCCCTAAGCTGTAATCGACCGATCCTAGTATAGAGAGTGAGAGAGAGAAAAAAAAATTGTTTTCTTTGTAGCCCTTCTTTACTTCTTGAGTGGTTTCATTCTTCCCTTGTTTACACAAAGAGCCCACCATCTTGATCTCTCAAAATTTTCAGAAAATTATCATTGACTCTACTTGTGGTTGTTTGAGTGATCGTTGGAGCACAAGGCCGGCCACAATTGACAAAGAAGCAGCGACAAACTTTTCCTTCCCTTTGACGCGCGTGGTGAAGCTCTCGGCCAAAGGAGGAATTTTGGCGCGCGCGCGAGGCAGCCCCGGTTCCAGCAGCTCTCGGCCAAATCAAGGATTTGTGACGCAGATTTGGATCTCACCTCTCAAGACAGAAGGACGACTGTAAAGTTGTCAACGACAACCGTAAATTTTTCCTTAATCCATGTTTGTTTCAATTTTATAATTAATTATATTATTGTATGTGATTGGATTGTTTATTGACATGTTTGAAATGTTTTTATTGCAATGATTTTAGAATATGTTTAAAAAATATGTTTTCACATATTAGATAAAAATATGAATTTTTGCTATATATAAATATGCTTCATGATTTAATAAAAGCAAGTAAAACCGCAAGAGGCTAGATATCGTCTTCGTTATATTTTGTGACCCTTATACAAATACACCTTTCATTTACTTGATTAAGAACATACTAAAAAAGGACCACGTATAGATTTCTCATTTCGAAAATAAAAGTAACAAATGTCAGTATCTTAGCATCATAGTAGAGTTTTGCAAAAATTCCGTATAAAATGTTGGCATGTAGACTACACATGTAAAAACCATAAACACGTAGTAATTAGAAAACCAATAGATTCCACTCTTAAACTCATCAGAAAATATTTCTTAAGCTCAGTGGGTGAACACATTTTCTCATTCTTAATCTCATCAGAAAACTAATAGAGACCAAAAACAAGCACATCAGAATCATTACAACATAGCAGTACAAACGGTATCTTGCTCACCAAGTATTTCAATCTGTATATGTATGGAAACTTATAATTTCAAACAATTTCGTTTCACAAATAGAATAAACATTTTATCAAACGGAATTATCGGTGAAAAAACAAAAGAAAAGAAGTCTCGTATCTTTTTTTTCTCAAACAATTCATCGAGCAGATTAGAACAGCGGAAGAGTTTCAACAGCTGAGATCAAATGATTTCAAAGAAAATATACCAGAAAATTTTAAAAAACAAAACTTTGTTCATCAACAAAATAACTTCTCTAACAATTATCCATAAATTTAACTTACACAACCTTTACAACAAACATGGAAGGAAATTAAGGAAATTGAAACAATTTTGCTTTATATAAAATGTTTGTTAGTAGGAGGTTCTCCTTATTAACTTTGTTACAAATTAAACTAGACTTTTAATCCAAAGTATACATAGTATTTTCCTACTCTAAAGTAATTTAATAAGTTTTCATGCATTTAATTTAAAATTCGAATAGAAATAAGCGGGAGATTGATATTTATGATTGAAAGAATTAAATGAAATTATTAAATGCAATTTCTCTTACTTTTTATTCACTAGTACAAACATAGCTTATAGTTTTGTCCCATCTAAAGGTCAAAGTCGAAATTTAAATGCACTTTCGGATGCGAATTTAGATGCGACAATGACGCGTCCAATAAGTCGTAGTTAAAAGTTTTAGATGCGAATAGTCGCATCCAATAGTCCATTCACATCACTTGCGATTTATTGTATCCAAGTTCAACAAAAAAGTAACGTAAAAAATGTCGGTAAAAAGCTTGTCGCATCTAATAGTATTCGCGCCAAAAAATTTAGCATCCGAAAACGTACCCGCCAAATAAAAACATAAAAGACAAATATTTTTCAGGACCTTCGGATGCGAATAGTCGCGTCCAACACTTTTCACGCGACAGTATTGGAAGAGACTAGTCGCGTCGCATCCACTACATATATTTTTTTAAATTATTTTGTATATTTACCTATAAATAGTAATTAGAAAATAAAATTAAAATAAAACCTAATTTTTAATAAGACATAATTAAATTGTTTTAAAATATTGAAAATAAAAAGTAAACATTAAACGTAAACATTAAAAAATAAACATTGTTAGATATAAATAAATTATTACTACTTCTTCCTAGACTTAAATCACTTCTCCATTGTTGGCGATTCTCATCCACGTTTGGTTCGTCCTCGTCTTGTCCCTTTATCGCTGAACGGTCTCTCTGAAACTCTCGCTGAACGAAAAGAGGATTAGTAGAGTCATGACATGAAATTGAATGTTAGAGTTATTAGAAGATAGAAAATATTGAAGTTAATTTGGTGTGATTATATGAATTTGAAAGAAAACAAGAGAATTTAAAAAAATATTAATAAAATTTCGACTGAATTTCTCATAGTATATGGAGAAAACGAAACCTGCAATTTAATACACGTACAATCAAATCACCAACATAATTATCATATACTTATCAACTATATCCTAATTCATTATGCATAATATTTCAACCAATTTATTAAACATAATTATCAATCCCAATTATCTAAACATGTTAATCAATTTCAATCAACTAAATATATTCAATTGTTTAAATTAACTAAAATATTCGTATAATTTTAATTAACTAGACATATTAATACAACTTTAATTAACAAAACATATTCAACAATTTTTATTAACTATATATATTTAATAATTGTTATTAACTATATTCATACAATTTCAATCAAATAAACATATTCAACAATTTTAATTACCTAAAGATATTAATTACAATTTCAATTAACTAAACATATTATTTCAATTTCAAAAAAAAATTAATTAACAAGTGTAGGGTCATGGCTTAAACGAGTTCGAGAGATTCAGATCGGAGGCGGCAGCTGCAAGCGTGAAAGCAGGGCTGCGAGCAAAATCAAAATAAAGAAAAAATACGTAGCATTTAAACAAAAAAATCAAAACATATAGATGAGCATAAATCTAAAACTGCACATATTATTTTGATGCTACACTACAAACAATCTAGTAAAACTGAGAGCGGGCGAGCGCCAGTGGTCGTGGGTCGGGGCTGAGAGTGACGGCTACAACACCATGCACAACTTAGTTAAAGATTAATACACAATCTTTCAAAAATTTATCAAAAGACCTTGAATCATCCAAAAAAAACTCTTAACCCTAATAATATAATCAATAGAGCAAAAAACACTAATAAATTTCCTTGGATATATGTAATCTTCCAAAATTAGCACAACAACAACAACAATCAAAATTTAAGATCATTCATAAACAAAAATATAAATTACAAACATATAAAATAAAAGATTCAGAAGCAAAATGAAGAAAACATACCGTGCGCGTCGTTGGTCGTGGGTGGTGGAGGCTTGTTTGTGCTCGTGATGGTAGTGTGCACCGAAGAGAGCGTGAAAGGGTCTTGCAGGCTCGTCGGTGGTCGTGCGCGACGGAGAGAGCGTGTATGGGTTGTGCAAGCTCGTCGGTGATCGTAGTGCAAGGGTCGTGCCGATTGATGGCGGAGAGAGTGGATGTATGTCCTAGAGCGAGGACGAGCGACAGGTCGGGGAGGAGGAGTTTGGACGAGTGGTGGGTTGTGGGTCGCCGGAGGAAATAGGACTGAGAGGCCTGAGAGGCATGAGAGGCAATTTACAGGATGAGAGAAATGTTTTTGGAATGGGATCTGAATCAAAATGGAAAACAGACGAGATGGTTTAAAGTGAAAACCTAACAATAATACTATCAGATGTGACTAGTCGCATCAGATAGTTAAAAAAGTTAATATATTTCCACGTTAGATAAGAGATGCGAAGGGGGAAAAATTTCCACGTCAGTTAAATATCATTAATATCTATTAAACAATGGTATCATAAAAAATCGTCGATTCGTCAAAAAAATTGGGTGTTATGATAGTATTTATATAAAGACTCTATGTTTTTAGTATATGGATAAAAAATCGAAGTGTGCTATTGGTATTTAAATCTCGCTTGTAAGTACAATTTACAAGGTCAACGCTTAAAAAATAGGGAGCTATTGATGTTTATGATATTTTATTCATTTGAAGAACATTAGTCCTCAATATTGAAACAAAATTTATTTTTAAACGAGTAACCAAACAGCTTTTATTCCATGTCAATAGAACAGAAAATTAAACGTAATAAGGTAGGTAAACATTACAAAAGTAATTGTTGTTGTAAAACTCTTCGTAGTTGTAAACGTCTCGGTCTAAATCACGCATGAGATAACTTTTTCTTTTACTATACACTTGCACTTCGAAAATGTCTTAATGTCTCACACAAGAATATCACAAGATATGACAAGTCTGGGTTTGAATTGCCGTAAAACAAAGTGAAATTCAAACGTGGATAAGAAAGATTTCTGGAGAAATTTTGGAGAGAGATTGAGAGAGTGAGTTCCGAAGAACGAGTGAAGAAAAATCTAAGCCCAACATGACTTATATATTTGATTGCACTCGTTCGTTTATAACAGAAGTTATTTTCACAAACGACATGGCCATTGGCCAAACGGTCGTTCATTCCAAAATGAAACAATTATCCATTCAAATGAGTACCAAAAATAACTGAAATGACCAAGAGACGAGAATATCCGCAAGAAGCCTGCTAACCGACCCCTTCACCACGAGCCCATTACCTGACTGTCATACCAAAGTGCACTTACAAAGTGCCATTATTCGCTTCTACGCTCGAGCCCAAGTCGATGGCAACACGGACGAGGGAATTAATTAGTCTAAAAAGTAGCAAATTCTTGCCACCTCACCTCCATATGAAAATCCATTAGCTCACGACATGTTTAATATTGATTATTAATGACACATTTAGAACAAGTTGACCTCATTTGTATTTAATCAATGTGAGACTCTTTTCCACACATCTCTCATTTAACTCTATATATTTTGTCTTTATTAAACAACGAAAGGAAAACATTAATATTAAGTATTAAATTCAATACTTATTTTCTAACAATCCTCCACTTGTTCAAAAGACAAATAGAATCTAGAAGAAAAAATAAAACGTGTTATACAAATATGTATATTTTGATTTGAATTTATCCTTAGTAAAAGTAACACAAGATTCTATCGAAAAAAATGGTAGCTAGGCTTTAAACCTATTTTTCTTATGATAAATATTGGGCTACTTTACGTACACTTTTTAGAGTTCGTTCCTACATTAGTCGCTTAGCACCATGTATGGTCATGTGTTTACTCTGTCTCGTGAATTAATTTATGAGAGAAACTACAACTCTCAATTTGAGACGGCATTATCCCAAAATTTACATAGGTAAATTTCTTACGGTATCTTTGTTAGTTATAGATACTTGTCCTCGCGACTAAACTTCATTCAGAATTAAAATAATTCAACCTCTAATTATAACAGTAAACCTTTTTGTGTAATGTTGTGAATATCCAAATCAGTGACTTGTTTGTACCCATTGAAGCTAATGTTAGTCATTTCCTAACGTTGCGTTGGGTTTTCATCATTGTCATATCACTACTCACGGAGTTATAAGACTCATACCTCTCGAGGCAGATTTCACCAAATCTCTCACGAGAGATTTTGCGAAAGGATCTACTATGTTATATCTTGATCGCATATGTGAATGAAATTATTCCATCTTTAATCAATTTTATAACATACTCATATCTTAGACTAATATATCTAGATTTCTCGTTATACACTTTGTTGTACGCTCTTCCTAGAGTGCATTAACTATCACAATGTATTGACACATATACATCATCTTCATCCCATAGAACTTATAAGAGAATATCCTTAACCACTCAACCTCTTGACCTGCGAAAGTCAAAGCTGTTGGGGTTTATGCCCACAAAGGAGATATAATACATTTATTACATTTGTATTCTTTTTGCTGAGAGTTAAATAAAGTTTAAATATTCTTCTTATTTAAGATTGTGTTTATGCATGTATGTGTACACCCTAAAACTGTCATCAACGAAAATAAGTGTTAAGTACATAATTGACAAGATACCTTCTAGTGACTAGTTTAAGACAATAGTTCGCAATCTAAAATCGATTGGAAAATCGTATCTGAGTAATGATTGTTTGAATAAATTAACGATATCTTATCTTGTGATATAGAGAGTTGTGACTCTAGAATTTATTTTTGATGTCTTGACGAAGACATTTAACAAGATCTATGACACTTTGAAGTTCGATATAAAATAGTTACATCACTCGAAGCTACAAATCACAAAGAGGAGTATTTTCGTAGTTACCTTAATCCTGAAGTGAATACATATTTTCATGTGACATTTTATGACATTTGATTAGTCAATGAGAAATGTCTAAATGAGTTTTCCGAACGATTGATGTCAGAATACTGTTTCGTTGAATTATGTGATTTACATATATGGAATTTGTGTTGCAAGAATGTTACGACATTAATATCACACCATGCTTTGTTATTAGATTTTGAGCGCATAAACCGGGCCTAGTATTACCGAATAAAAAATTCATTGAATAAAACATGTGACATGTTGTGAGATCTCACTTTATGTTTTTTTCGTTCACAGATAACAACGGAGTTGGTGAAATAATAACTCAGGGTAAACATTAATTTTACATTCCTCTTAGTTAATGATACACACAAAGGTAATATCTTAAAATACATCGTGGACCGTGTGAAGAACATCAAACAGAAATATAAACGCATATGAACTTAGAGATATTCAACATTGGTCCTTTAGTGAAATCGATCAATATTAAGAATTAAAAGTCGGAAAGAGTTTGTGAACTTTTATTCCCGGAATTTTTTCTAAAGTTTTGCTCATGTGGGTCCATGATGTCTCAATGCTAGATTTTTGGATAAGATTTTAGTGAACAAGAATAAGTTGATTTTCTCGTAAATTGTATAATGATTATTTATTTCATATATAAATAAATAAGTAGTTATTCTTAATTACCTTTATTTAATAAATCGAATTGTATAATTATATTGATAATAATACAAATTTGAGATTTAAATAAATAAAATGTGAAAATAAATAATTTCTCGTTTCGTACTTGTTTGTATAGTATGACGAGATTGATGACATATCATTAAATCTAAAAGATGTTCTAATTTAATTAAATATTATTTTAGAAATAAATCAAATAAATTTGGAGTGAAATTAAATCAATTCGGCCGGCATAGATATTGATTTGTGGAGTGATTCTTTTTTAAACTCATTAAAAATGATTAACGGGATTAAGTTGGATTAAGGGGCTTAACTTGACCTAAGCTTATTATCTCTTGAATAAATAAGCACGAACTTTACTCTCGTCTGAAGCTAATCACTTTATGGTCGAGTTTCCCATCTAGAGAGAGAGGGAGCAGCCTAATTTGAGAGACAGAGAGAGGGAGATTTCAATCGGCCAAACCCTAGGCATAACTACCCTTGTTTTGGCCGAAGCCTAGAGTTGAGAAAAACATTTTCTCGCGTCATCTTTTAGTTTTTGAGTGATCATTCCCTCCTCCTTGTTCATAGAAGAGCACACCCAGTTAATCTCACAAAGATCCGGGATAATTTTATTGACTCCGTTTCGTCGTTTCGTAGTTGTTTGAGTGAAACTCTAATTTTGGCCGTGCATTATTCCTCCTTTCCCACAGCAAGGATCGGCCACACAAGGAGACATGTGCACAGGATTCAGACGAGACTCTAGTAGCCCTAGATAAGAAACAATTATCATTAATCGTATTAATGGCGGAATATAAAAATTTCTTTTACTAGTTAAACAATTTTACTAACCTAGATAAAGTGCTTATACATGTTATAAATTAAAAACATTATTTAATTTCTTGAATACTAATCTTTCTTGTAGCTTGATCTTCAATGGATCTTGAGAAAGGTAGATCTTCTCTTCTAGCTCGATTCCTTCAAGCTTAAACGTGAACTCGAGAAACCTAAGGTTTCTATTACAACAGTCTATAAAGGTTTAGAAGGATTTGTGTCTGGGCACAATTAAACACAATAACTCAAGAACAAGTCTATGAGCTAAAGAGCTAATTTAGCATAAGTCTAATGAGGACTTATGTGCCAAAATAAAAGAAGTATTTTCTAGAGAGAGAGAAGGAGAGAGCGTCGGCAAAAACTAAGAGAGAGTAAGAATGAAGCTTATTTTTCACATCTCTATGTGAGGTTCTATTTATAGGAGAATGAAAAATCTATAAAGGTCAATTATTCATTCATGAAAGAATAATGTATTCATGACACAATATTTAATTTCCCTTCCCCTTTCTCTTCTAATGTGGCCGGCCATACACCAAAAGCAAGGAATAATTTTGTTTCCTCACTTAGCTTATCTATTTCCTTCTCAGGGAAATTTATTTCCTCTTTTCCTTTTGGGTAATTATCCTTATAATTAAAGGGAAATGAAACTCTCCTCTTGATGCATGTTTGGCCGAGATTCTACATAGGGAGGAGCTTCTAGATGCTTCCTTATTTATTATAAGACAATCCTTAAAATACCCATTGTAGAATTATAATTGTACAAATAACGAAATTAATTTCATAATGCCTTAAACGATTTTTTGGCTTTAGAAAATAATTTATATTTTCATCATATGAAAATATTCAAAATCTTATTTTGACATTCACATCATTTATGTCCATGTGGACAAAAATACCCTTTAGACATTTTCGGAGAAAAAGTCTAGTTCAACATTTGAACTTATTTGACTTAGCTTTCAGTTTAACAATCCTACTCTAATGAACTGTAATAGTGACCTTATGGATCCAAATGAACAAAGCTTGAACTTCTATACTCGGACTCAAAAGTACACAAACCTTTTACGAATATTAGCATAATGTCAACTGACTCCACTAAAGAGTTGACACTGAGAATCTCTCGGTTCAAATGAATTTATTTTCTATTCAAATTCAACTTAATTATATTGAGTGAATCCATTGAATGCTATTTATGTTTACCCTTCATGAATATCATCAACTAATCGGGATTTATAAAATTATCATTTTACCCTTCTAGTTGTTATTTATCAACTCCTTTAGTACTTGTGAATAAATTAGAAACAATGTATTGACGAGAAGCTAACAAGTCATATTGTTTCATCCAAATAAAGTCGCTACTTAATTTTGGATATTGCGCAGTTAATTTATTCACAATCCAAGTAATAAAGCATGAGGTGATATATATTGCATCTCAGCAATCTGGTACATGAATTCCATATCTATGAGAACTTCACAAAACTTGTTCATGACATCTTCATGACTTAATATCTCACCAATTGGCCTAGTCTAGATCACATAATGGATCTAGAATTTGACGTTCTCAAATGAGTGTATTAATGCTATGAAATCACATGTCTCATTTAAGGATCTGGGTAAGCATGATGCAATTCATACATAGTGACCTTGAGATAGAAGATGTTAAATGGTTTGTTCTTCTATTGGCTCTAAAGGTTCACTGATCAATTCAGTATCTTCGAAATCATGAAAAGTTTGTTCACGCAAATCTACATTCTTTCTCTTCATATATGTTAGGTTTGATTAAGGACTACAAGACTATTGAATATCATAAATCTTCAATCAAACTAAAAGGGAATGAATGAGCGTTTCAACTTTTATTAATTTAATTAGCAAATTACAATAAGGACTTTATAAAGATTAATATATTACATCAATATGTAAATAAACAATCTTCTTGTGGGCATCTCTGCCAACAAACTCCCACTTTACTCAAAAAAGATGAAAGTAGTCTGTCATGCCTAATCTTTCTCGATGTTGGTCGAAGACCTTGTTGGATAGGGCCTTGGTGAAAGGATATGCAAGGTTGTTGACCGTTGAGATCTTCTTCACCTCCACGTCTCCGCACTGCACGATCTCTCTAATCAAATGGTATTTTATCTCAATATGCGTAGAGCGCTTATGGCTTCTAAGTTCCTATGAGTTAGCAACAGCCCCACTGTTATCACAATAAAGTGTCTTGGGCTCGTTGACATTTGGAACAACTTCCAAATACTTAAGGAATTTTTTAAGCCATACAGCCTCTTTGGATGCTTCACAAGCAGCCACATATTCTGCTTCCATGGTGGAGTCAGCAATGCAAGATTGCTTGATATTCCTCCAAACTACAGATCCACCATTCAAGATAAACACAGATCCTGAAATGGATTTCCTGGAATCCTTATCCGCCTGAAAGTCGGAATCGGTATACCCCGTCATAGTTAGATCAGTACCTGAATATGTAAGCATCAAGTTCCTAGACCTCCGAAGATACTTAAGAAGATGCTTAACAGCAACCTAGTGCTCGGGTCCAGGATTTGATTGGAAACGGCTATCTACGCCAACGGCGAAACATATATCCGGTCTAGTGCACAACATAGCATACATGAGACTTCCTACGGCTGAAGCATAGGGAATCTTTCTCATGTCCTCAATCTTTTGTGCAGTCTTGGGAGACTGGTCCTTAGAGAGTGATACTCCATGTCTAAAGGGGTTTAGGTCATTCTTGGAGATTTGCATAGCGAAGCGATCCAACACCTTATCTATATAAGATGCTTGGGAGAGCGACAAGGTCCAGTTTTTTCGATCTCAAAAGATCTGAATCCCTAGAATGTACGCAGCTTCCCCTAGATCATTTTTATCAACCTGCTTAGGTAACCAGATTTTAACCTCAGATAATTTACCTACATCATTACCAATGAGTAGTATATCATCGATATACAATACAAAAAACACAATCTTACCCTCGTGTATCAACTTATAGACACAAGGTTCATCTATTGACTGTTCAAAACCGAAGCCTTTTACAATTTCATTGAATCTAATATTCCATGATCTAGATGCTTGCTTTAATCCATAAATTTGTTGGAATAGGTCTAGGGTTCAGAAAAATTTATCATTAACACATTAATGGCGGAATATAAAAATTTATTTTACTAGTAAAACAATTTTTACTATCCAAAACAAAGTGCATATACATGTTATGACGAAAAACATTATTTGATGTACTTGCATACTAACTATTCTTGTGTCTTAAAACTTGCAGCGTCTTGGAAAATATTGATTCTTCTCTTCTAGCTTGATTCTTTCAAACCTAAACGAGAACTTGAGAAACTTAAGGTTTCTATTATAAGAGTCTATAGAGGTTTAGAAAGATTTGTGTGTGGGCACAATTAAACAATATGAACCAAGAACAATTCTTGGATCATAAGCTAATTCTCTAGATCAAGTATGGATCTAGGTGCAAAATAAAAAGGCGTATTTTCTAGACAGAGAGAGAGAGAGAGAGAGAGAGAGAGAGAGAGAGAGAGAGAGAGGGTCGGCCAAGAGCAAGAGAGGATAAGGCAAAAGCTTAACCTTTACATCTCTATGTGAGGCTCTATTTATAGGAGAAGGAAAAATCTATAAAGGTCAATTATTCATTCATGAAAGAATAATGTATTCATGACACAATATTTGATTTTCCCTTCCCCTTTCTCTCCTATGTTGGCCGGCCATGTACTTAGAGTAAGGAGAAAATTTGTTTCCTCACTTAGCGTATTTATTTCCTTCTCAAGGAAATTCATTTCCATATTCCTTTTGGGTAATTATCTTTATAATTAAAGGGAAATAAAATTCTTTTCTTTTATGCATGTTGGCCGAATTCTACCTAGGGAAGGGTCATCTAGATGCTTCCTTATTTCTTTTAAGACAATTCTTAAAATACCCATTGTAGAATTATAATTGCACAAATAACAAAATTAATTTCATAATGCCTTAAACGACTTTTTGGCTTTAGGAAATAACTTATATTTTCATCAAATGAATATATTCAAAATCTTATTTTGACATTCACATCATTTTATGTCCTTGTGGACAAAAATATCCTTTAGACATTTTCCGAAAAAAAAGTCTAGTTCAACACTTGAACTTATTTTGACTTAACTTCTAGTTTAACAATCCTACTCTAATGACCTGTAATAGTGACCTTATGGATCCAAATAAAAAAAGCTTAAGCTTCCATACTTGGACTCGAAATTTCACAAACCTATTCCGAGTGTTAACTTAATGTCAACTGACTCCACTAAAGAGTTGACAATGAGAATCTCTTGGTTCAAATGAATTTATTTTCTACTCAAATTCAACTTAATTATATTGAGCGGATCCATTGAATGTTATCTATGTGCACCCTTCATGAATATCATCAACTAGTTGGGATTTATAAAATTATCATTTTACCCTTCTAGTTGTTATTTCCTCAACTCCTTTAGTACTTGTGAATAAGTTAGAAACAATGTATTGACGAGGAGCTAACAAGTCACATTGTTTCGTCCAAATAAAGTCGCTACTTAATTTTGGACACTGCGCAGTTCATTTATTCACAATCCAAGTAATAAAGCATGAGGTGATATATATTGCATCTCAACAATCTTGTATATGAATTCCATATCTATGAGAACTTCACAAAACTGGTTCATGACATCTTCATAACTTAATATCTCACCAATTGGCCTAGTCTAGATCACATAATGGATCTAAAATTTAACTTTCTCAAATGAGATTATTAATGCTATAAAATAACATGTCTCATTTCAAAATTTAGGTAAGCATGATGCGATTCATACATAGTGACCTTGAGATAGAAGATTTTAAATGATTTGTTCTTCTATTGTCTCTAAAGGTGCTCTAGTCAATTCAGTATCTTCAAAAGATACACTGGAAGAACTATAGAGTTCCTAACTCTCTACGCCTTGTAACCAGACATCATAGATTCTTCCAACAATCATACTGGGATCAATAGTCCATTGATCTTTAGATTGCGAATATATCGTTTTAGTCAAACCCTTAAGAGTTTGTTCACGCAAGTCTACATATGTCTCTTCATACATTGTTAGGTTTGATTAAGGACTATAAGACTATTGAATATCATAAATCTTCAATCAAACTAAAAAGGAATGAGTGAACGTTTCAACTTTTATTAATTTAATCAAAAAATTACAATAAGGACTTTATAAAAATTTATGTATTACATCAATATGTAAATCAACAATATTCTTGTGTGCATATCTGCCAACACCCTACACGTGTGTGATTGTCACACCCGGGGCAGAGACGTGTGTTGGCAGAGATGCCCACAAGAAGATTGTTTATTTACATATTGATGTTATATATAAATCTTTGTAAAGTCCTTATTGAAAGATTGTTTATTTACATATTGATGTAATATATAAATCTTTGTAATTTGCTAATTAAATTAATAAAAATTGAAACTTTCATTCATTCCCTTTTAGTTTGATTGAAGATTTATGATATTCAATAGTCTTATAGTCCTTAATCAAACCTAACAATGTATGAAGAGACAAATGTAGATTTGGGTGAACAAACTCTTCATGGTTTGACTAAAACGATATATTCGCAATCTAAAGATCAATGGACTATTGATCCCAATATGATTGTTGGAAGAATCTAGGATGTCTGCTTACGAGCCATAGAGAGTTAGGAACTCTATAGTTCTTCCAGTGTATCTTTCGAAGATACTGAATTGACCAGTGCACCTTTAAAGACAATAGAAGAACAAACCATTTAATATCTTCTATCTCAAGGTCACTACGTATGAATCGCATCATGCTTACCTAAATCCTGAAATGAGACATGTCATTTCATAGCATTAATACTCTCATTTGAGAAAGTCAAATTCTAGGTCCAATGTGTGATCTAGACAAGGCCTATTGATGAGATATTAAGTTATGAAGATGTCATGAACCAACTTTGTGAAGTTCTCATATATATGGAATTCATGTACAAGATTGCTGAGATGCAATGTATATCACCTTATGCTTTATTACTTGGATTGTGAATAAATGAACTGCGCAGTGTCCAAAATTAAGTCGCGACTTTATTTGGACGAAACAATGTGACTTGTTAGCTCCTCGTCAATACGTTGTTTCTAACTTATTCACAAGTACTAAAGGAGTTGAGGAAATAACAACTAGAAGGGTAAAATGGTAATTTTATAAATCCCAACTAGTTGATGATATTCATGAAGGGTAAACATAGATAACATTCAATGGATCCGCTCAATATAATTAAGTTGAACTTGAGTAGAAAATAATATCATTTGAACCTAGAGATTCTCAGTGTCGACTCTTTAGTGGAGTCGGTCGACATTAAGCTAATACCCGGAAAAGGTTTGAGAACTTTTTAGTCCGAGTATAGAAGCTCAAGCTTTGTTCATTTGGATCCATAAGGTCACTATTACAGGTCATTAGAGTAGGATTGTTAAACTAGAAGCTAAGTCAAAATAAGTTCAAGTGTTGAACTAGACTTTTTCTCGGAAAATGTCTAAAGGGTATTTTTGTCCACAAGGACATAAAATGATGTGAATGTCAAAATAAGATTTTGAATATTTTCATTTGATGAAAATAAAAATTATTTCCTAAAGCCGAAAAGTCGTTTGAGGCATTATGAAATAAATTTCGTTATTTGTACAATTATAATTCTATAATGGGTATTTTAAGAATTTTCTTAGAAGAAATAAGGAAGCATCTAGATGCTCCCTCTCCCTAGGTAGAATTCGGCCAACATAGCATCAAAGAGGAGAGTTCTATTTCCTTTTTCTTATAAGGATAATTACCCAAAAGAAAAAGGGAAACAAATTTCCTCACTAATGCAACATCATGGCCGGCCAAACAATGAGGGAAAGGGGAAGGGAAAATCAAATATTGTGTCATGAATACATTATTCATTCATGAATGAATAATTGACCTTTATAGATTTTTCCGTCTCTTATAAATAGAGCCTCACATAGAGATGTGAAGGTTAAGCTTTTTTCTTCCTCTCTCCCTATTGTAGCCGACCCTCTCTCTCTCTCTCTCTCTAGAAAATACTCTTTTTATTTTGCACCTAGATTCACATTTAATCTAGAGAATTAGCTTATGATCCAAAAATTGTTCTTGGTTCATATGTTTTAATTGTGCCCACACACAAATCCTTCCAAAACCTCTATAGACTCTTGTAATAGAAATCTTAGGTTTCTCGAGTTCAAGATTAGGTGCGAAGGTGACGAGCGAGCCAAGGAAGAGGATCTACCTTTCTCGAGACGCTTCAAGATCAAGCTACAAAGAAAGGTTCGTGTTCTAGTAAATTAAATAATGATTTTAATATAACATGTAAAAGCATAAACATATACATCTTATTTAAAATCATTATAAGAAAATTGTTTTCTAAATTTGCTTGAATAATGGTTTTTCAAAAGACTAGATCTTACAAAATTTTAAATTTTTGGTACGACCTCTAAAATTAATTTTTTGTTGATTTTCCACTTGTTATATATGCTATATAAATACATTAAAAACAGTTTTTAATTATTTTATGTTTAGCATATTCAAAATCAATTTTTCGAGAAGTTTGAAAATTTGTGTACATAGTTTAAACTAGTTCTTTGCACTTCTAGTTTAAATTAGTTATTCAATGTTTTATATTATGTTGTTTATTTTATATTGTGTTTAATTATTAATATGTTAATATAACACACAATTGAAATCAAAACATACAATTAAAACGTTTTCAATAAACATCTTTCTCTTTACACCTAGATCCGACGTACTTTTAATTTTTTCAAATTCTGGACAAATTATTTTGGCTCAGTAAAACGGGCATAACTCTTTGGTCCGACCTTGAAAATTAGTAGTTGTTGAACCAAATTAAACGTACGGATGTTAGCTATCTAATGCAATTGGTTTCAGCTCAATCGGATACCGAATGTGTCATTTATGACCTTTTAAGTCCGAGGTGTATGGCAGTCCGCGAATCCAGATTTTTTAATCCGGATTTTGCGACTCCTAGCTTTCTCCCGTCTTCTTAATGCTATCGTGGATTTCCGACGTTATTGCGCTCAACCACCATGAAGACGCCTTGAAGGAAGATTTCATGAAGATATATATATAGATATACATATTAGTTTTTCGAGATTTTTTAATCTCAAAAACTTTCAAGTGCAAAAGTGACGATTTATTAATCGCACACACTTTCCTTAGGAAAAATAAATTAATAGACAAAAAGATCCGAGTATGTTCCTTGTGCCGTAGTGCATTAACACTGCTCTCCCCTCACAAATATCAATTTTAGGGTTCTTTTTTCTAGTGATCCACTCTATCTCTCTTTGCTAATGGAAATATGTTTCCTATATATACAAGAGTAGACGTGCCATTTTTCCAAAAATTAAGTGGGAGGATTGCACTTGTTTGCAATCCAGTGCCCCCTTATTTTTCCTAAAAACTAAGTGGGAGAGTTGTACTTATTGTTTGCAACCCACGATCCCCAACACTAATGTGAAGTGCATATGTCACCGGACTAAGAGTCACTCTCGTGGCCCTCTCTTAAATGAGAGTACTCATAGACGCATTGCTCCTAACATTGCTTTTATAGCTACGTTCAAAACTGAAACAATGAGACAAGACCTCCCCTCGGCGGATTGTTTTCAAAGTAGATCTTGTTGAACTAAGTTGTTGGTTACACACTTAGACTCAAACTCTAGTAATCCTCCCTCGAGGCCCTGCGAAAAGTTTTGAGTGATCAAACATTTTTATAAGGTAGCTAACGCTGATGTATTGACATCTTGAATATGCATTAATGATGTGTCATTTACTTATGAAAGGCGACTCTTTGCGGCCTTCCCTCGAGGGAGTAAAGTGTCATTTTGTTCATAACACCTTTGGATTTTTCCTTGTCTAGATAAAATTAAACTTAAAATCCTAAACAAAAGACTAATCGTAAATTGTTTCAACTTTTCAGCAATGTCTCTAAACCCCCGCTCTACTATCCTTTTCTCGAATTAACTGGAAGGTGATAACTACGTAGATTGGAAACGTAACCTAGACATTGTCCTTACCATGGACAAGCACAAGTGGGTACTCTGTTGGGATTGGTGCCCACAAAGGAGATATTAGACATTGAGATACTTTATGTATTTGTATTTTGATGAAACATTGATATTAATAAATGTTAATTCTTTTGAAGATTGTGTTTAGTTATGTTTAAGTTATGCTCTGAAATTGTTATCAACGAAAAGGGTGTTAAGTACAGACTTGACAAGATAACCCCTTGTGACAAGTTTGAAACATTTGTTCGCAATCTAAAGATCGATAGAGCAATCGAGTCTTATTATTGATTGTTAGCATGAATCATGATATCTCATCTTGTGATATAGAGAGTTGTGACTCTATGATTCATACTTGGTATCTTATAGAAGATACTGAGCAAGACCTGTGACACGTAGAAACTCGAGACAAAACTGTTTACACACATGAGGCTTCAAGTTCACAATTGAAGGAGTATTATGATACTTACCTTAATCCTGAAGTGAATATGTAATTGACATTGCACTTTGTGACATTTGATTCGTCAATGGGCAATGACTAAGTTTTAGTTGCATCTTACCCGACTGTTGGTGTTACAAGGATATGATGTTGGGTTACATGAGTCACAGATATGGAATTCATGTAATAACAATGCAAATGCATTAGTATCACACTATGCTTTGTTATGAGAGTGTGAATGAATAAACCTGGCTAGGTATTCAATGAATGAGTTCATTCTTTGATTAAAACATGTGACATGTAAAGACATCTCACTTTATGTTTTTCTCATTCACAAATAACAACGGAGTTAGTGAAATAATAACTCGAGGGGTAAAACAGTAATCTTACATTCCTCTCAGTTACTGATACACATGAAGGGTAATATCGTAATGTACTTCGTGAATCGTGTGAGAAAGTGTTTCATCACATCAAACATAAAAGATACGCACATGAACAGAGAGATTGTCAATATTGGTCCTTTAGTGGAATCGACCAATATTAAGAATTAAAAGACGGAAAAAGTTTGTGAACTTTTGTGTCCGATCTTTATTCTAAAGCTTCGTTCATGTGGGTCCATGAGGTCTCAATGATAGACACTTGGAAGAGATTAAAAGAACTGTAAAAGTTGATTTACTCATTAAGTATAAATTGTGATTTATACGGAGAAAGTTATTTTCTTGAAACTCAATAAATAACTAGTTATATATTTTGTTCATTGAATCACAAAATGTTATCATATTGATGATGACATTCTCAAGTGATTAAATATGTTAGAAGAAGAAAATAAATTATTTCTCATTTCGTACTTATTCGATAACTATGAAATATATTTAATGATGTGTCATTAAATAATAATGAGAGTTCTAAATTAATTTTAGAAATTAAATCAAATATGTTTAGGAATAAAAATCAAAGATATGGACGAGTAAGGGGAGAGGAATTGGTCGAATTCCCTAAGTGAATAGGATCATGGGTTTGACCCAGCTTAAGCCCATTTATAACCTGTATAAATAAGGCTAAACAAACCGTAATCACAAAACCCTAACCCTAGTTAATTTTCGGCAACACTCTCTCTCTCTCTCTCCCTTGAGACTTTCGGCCGAAATCCCCAACAAAGAAAAGAGAAATATTTTTTCTAATCTTTCATCTTTGATTCCTAATTGTTCTTGAGAGCCCACACTCAAAATCTCAATAATTTCCTAGTGTATTATTGTTGATTCATCACTTGTGGTGTTTGGAATAATTTTATGAATTGTTTAGAGGTTTTTAAATTGTTTTAAAAGCTTTCAGCCAGCCAAAAACGTCCCTAGGACGATCTGGGGTCATTCCGGCGACTTCCCCAGTCTCCAGCGATCCAGTCCGGCGAAGGGCCCCTGTCAGGCGAGCTCCAATCCGGCGAGGTGATCCAATCCGGCGAGGCACTCCATTCCGGCGAAGGGAAAGACAAAATTATCTTTGTTTATAATATTCCTTTCATCTTGTTGCTAATGATCAACATGTCATCAACATAAACACATAGTAAAATAACTATATTACCACGCATCTTTGTGTACAAACATTAGGAAAAAACCCATACGACTAAGTAAAACTTTTGATGCCATTTTTTGGGAGCTTGTTCTAACCCATACAGTGATTTTACAAGTTTACAAACCTTTAGTTCATTACCCGGAAGTAAAAATCCTTCTGGTTGCTTCATGTAAATCTCCTCTTTGAGATCTCCATTAAAATGCCGTATTCACATCCATTTAATGAACATTTAGGATATGTAAAGAAGCTAGGGAAAAAAACACTCTAATTGTTGTTTTGCTTGCTACGGGTGCATATGTGTCAAAATATTCAATTCCTTCTCATTGTCAAAAATCATTGGTTACCAACCTAGTCTTAGGTGAGAAGAATAATAGAAATCTTTCGAGCAAAATCATCTATATTTCCTTCTACGAGATAAAATGAAATAAGTTGAGAAGCTATTTTGTTAGGTCCTAGATCCGTAGTCTTGCATACTATTTTGCTTATTCGAGGTCTGGGTTGCTCTACAACAACCTTTGAATAATTTTTTTCTCAAAAAATTTCACATGTGAAAGTATGAGACTCTTTTTTTTTTTCAAATTAAGGTTCTATAAAAATTTCACATCATGGGACTCTGCTATGACATTAAATTCTATATTTAGAAGTCTATATTTCTTGATATTGGTGACATAGCCAACAAAAATACTTTGTATCTCTCGAGGACCCAACTTGATATTTTTTCCTCTTTCCATATTCATGTGGAGATGCTTGAGTTTTCTTTAAAGGAATACGATTTATAATGTTACATGCATAAATTAAAGGTTCACCACACAAACTAAAATGCAATTCGTAATGCACTAACATGACATTTATCATTTCTTAAAGTATCTTATTTTATTCGTTTGGCTAAACCATTTTTTCATGGTGTAGGTGGTGCGGAACATTTATGTACAATGTCATTTTCTTCACAAAAAAACATTAAAATCGCTAGGAAAATATTAATCACCCCTATCACTTCTAAGGACTTTAATAATAACTCATAATCGATTTTTCACTTCAACCTTATAAACGTTAAAAGAATTAAAGGTTTCATCTTTATTTTTTAACAAGTATATATATATATATATATATATATATATATCTAAATCAAGAGAAATCGTCAATAAAGGGAATAGAATACATATTTCCACCATGACTTAACATGCCATTTGTTGTTACTTGAATTGGCTTATTTTTATTAGGCAAGTCTCATTCAGTCTCGTCAAGATTTGTTGCATATCTTCCGCATGATCTTCTGCTTTAACTTTCGGCGATATTTCAGGATCTGATTTTATTCAGCGATTATTTCATTTATCATGACGGATAAAGGCCTTTCCTATTTTATGCTCGCGTGGTGAATGAGTAAGGATACTCGAGCATTGACCTTTCTTCTTTTGGCGATCATAAAAGCAGCAGTAGCTACCATTGATCTCCTTGAAGCTTTTCTCTGAATCCGTAGGGTTCCTAGACGTGAAAGTTGGCGGATTGGGAAGCTACGAGTTTAGAGAATTGCTGTGTAAAATCTTTTCACCCACTGTGAAAGATTTGTGTTGTTGGTGTTTTGTTATTCTGTGTGAGTTCGTATAATACTCTACAAGTTCATTGTGACAAAAGAACACGTGTGAGTGTGTCTTGTGGATCTGTGAGTTGGTCACTAATTCAGGGGGAGGACTGAATTAGATTCTTCACTTCTTAGTTTGTAATTTGGCTTTGAGTTTGTTGTTGGTTCATATAAGTCCATCTGTACTAAAAAACTATTATATAGTGAAATCATTTCCACCGGGTTGTCACACCCCCCAGATGTAGGAGAAGTTGCTCCGAACTGGGTTATCAATCGTGTGTGTTCTATTTACTTTTCACTGTTCTTATTTCATCTATATTCTGCTCGTTGATTGTTACACACATTGTTATAACTTCTGTGTGTGACAATTGGTTGAGCGACTAACAGAATTTCAATTGGTATCAGAGCAGGCACCTTATTCAAGGTGGTTTCCTGTAGTGTTTCAATTCTGTGTAGATGGAGAACTTCAGAGAAGGTGGTTCTGTCAATCGACCACCAAACTTGGATGGATCGAATTATGGATACTGGAAAGCTAGGATGTGTGCTTTCTTGAAGGCTTTGGATAGCAGGACGTGGAAAGCTATTCTTAATGGATGGGAACCACCTGTCGTCATTGATGAGGAAACAGGTGTGAGTACACCAAAACCAGAAAGAGAATGGACTGCTGCTGAAGATGAAGAAGCCCTCGGAAATTCCAGAGCTCTTAATGCAATATATAATGCTGTTGACAAGAACATCTTCAAAATCATCAACACTTGTATTAGTGCTAAAGAGGCTTGGGAAATTCTTGAGATTGCCCATGAAGGAACTGCTAAAGTTCGCAGTTCAAAACTTCAGATGCTGACCACGCAATTTGAAGCTCTCACTATGAATGAAGATGAGACTATTGCTGAATTCAATGTTAGAATACGAGATATTTCTAACGAGTCCTTCTCTCTTGGTGTTCCTATGACAGATGAAAAACTTGTTCGCAAAATTCTCAGATCTCTTCCTCAAAGGTTTCAAATGAAAGTTACTGCCATCGAAGAAGTTCAAGATTTGTCTACTATGAAACTTGATGAACTTATTGGGTCTCTCATGACATATGAACTTGCTATTCCTCGTACTGAGAAAAGGAACAAAAGTCTTGCTCTAAAGAGTTCTATAAAACAATCCACGGATCAGGTATCATCCGAATCTGAAGAGGATATTTATGACACTATTGCTCTCCTGTCTCAAAATTATAACAGGGTCATGAAGAAGTTCGCTAGACTTCCTCCCAGAAATGTTAACACCGAGAGTCGTGACAATCAGACTAAGCTTCAGTCCTTCAAAGGAAATTCCTCCCAAAGAAATAGCAGAAATGGAGACAAAGTGTCTGGGTATAAATCCAAAGGAGTTCAATGCCATGAGTGTGAAGGATATGGTCACATTCAAAAAGACTGCCCCAACTTTCTTCGTAAGCAAAAGAAAGGTTATAATGCCACTCTCTCTGATGAAGAAGATGAAAGTGATTCTGAGAGTGGAAATAATTTTCTTGCTTTCACATCAATTATTGAGAATCTGGAGGAAAACGAAGCTGATCACACTGTAAGCTCTAATAATTCTTATATTCATAATGTGGATATGAATGATGATTTAGATAAGCTTAACAATATGATCTTTACTCTCACTACTGATAAGACGAGACTTCTTGAAACAATTGTTGAACTAAAGATTGAGGTTGCTCGCTTAAATAATGAACTTATCAAAATGACAAGATCTGTTAGAATGTTGAATTCAGGAACAGATGATCTGGACAAAATTTTGACTTCTGGAAAAACTGGCAAAAGCATGACGGGGATTGGATACTTGCATGGAGCCTCTACATCTCATACCAGATTTGTTCCTCAGAAAAAGAAGGATATAAATGACAGGAACGTGCCTCAACAAAATACAGTTGTCAATAGATTACCCTGGATTTGTCATTACTGTGGAAGAAAAGGTCACATACGACCATATTGTTTTAAATTGTTAAACAATAGGGACTATCATGCTAAACTTAAGTATGAGACCCACAGAAAGATAAACAGAAGCAGTCATTTTGTATGGAAAATCAAAAAGAATCATTATGCAAATATTGCCTATACTTCATTACGTGCCTCTACCTGTGATGATTGGTATTTTGACAGTGGATGCTCTAGACACATGACAGGTGTTAAAGACTATCTTACTGATGTGAAGCCATATTCAAACTGTTTTGTTACCTTTGGAGATGGAGTTAAGGCTAAAATTATTGGCAAAGGTACAATGAATTTTAAAGGATTGGTGTGCTTAAAAGAAGCTCTTTTGGTAGAAGGTCTCACTGCTAATCTTATAAGTATCAGTCAACTTTGTGATTCTGATCTAACTGTGAACTTTACCCGTGATGAATGTATTGTTAAGACTTTTCAGGATGACATTCTTATGAAAGGGAAAAGATCTTCAGATAATTGCTACATGTGGTCCTCTGACAAAAGTCTCAAAGTTGAATCATGCATGATTTCTAAAGCTGATGAAGCTAAATTATGGCATCAACGTCTTGGTCACCTGAACTACAGAAGTCTTCGTAAGATTATCATTGAAAAGGCTGTGACTGGGGTTCCGGATATTAAAGTTATTGAGGGACAGATATGCGGTGAATGTCAAATCGGAAAACAGGTTAAAAGCTCCCATAAGCCTGTGAAAATATATACTACCACTCGTGTTCTGGAACTTTTACACATGGATCTGATGGGTCCTATGCAAACCGAAAGTCTGGGTGGTAAAAGATATGTTTTTGTCTGTGTTGACGATTTTTCTCGATTTACCTGGGTTTATTTCTTAAAAAATAAATCTGAAACATTTGATGTTTTTGAAGAATTGTGCAGACTCCTACAGAGACAGAAAGAAGATTCTACAGGGAAGATTGTCAGAATCAGGAGTGATCATGGTAGGGAATTTGAAAATTCTTGATTCTCTAATTTCTGTAGCGAGGAAGGTATTGCACATGAGTTTTCTGCTCCCATCACTCCACAACAAAATGGCATTGTGGAAAGGAAAAATAGAACCCTTCAAGAAATGGCGAGAGTTATGCTTTTAGCAAAGAATATTCCTACACGGTTCTGGGCTGAAGCTTTAAACACTGCTTGTCACATTCATAACAGGGTGTCAATTAGACCTGGAACTACCACCACTCAATATGAAATCTGGAGGGGACGAAAACCCAATGTGAAATATTTTCACATTTTCGGGTCCACATGTTATATTTTGGCTGACAGAGAAACCAGAAGAAAATTTGATGCCAAAAGTGATGAGGGAATCTTTGTAGGCTATTCAAGAAATAGTGCTGCTTACCGTGTCTACAATCTGAGATCTAAAACAATAATGGAGTCTGTCAATGTTGTGGTCAAGGATACAACAGATATTTATATGCCTGATACTGAAGGAGATTTTGGCCATACAAGAAACAATGTCAGACAGAATGTTACGCCATCTGACTCTGACATTGTTAGGCAAAATACTACTTCGACTGACTCTGATATTGTTAGGCAGGATGTTACGTCATCTACCTCTGACATTGCGTGTCAAGAACCCTCTAGCAGTAATACTACGCATGAACACACAGCTGCTGAGAGCAACAATCAAAACGATGCTTCCTACGAGCCTACTGAAACAGACTCGTCTATTGATATTAGCCATGAATTAGTTCCTTCTACTAGAATTCAGAAGAATCATCCTATTGACAGCGTTATTGGTGATGTGAATGATATCATGCAGACAAGAAGAAAGGAGCCTGTGAATTACAGAGAGATGATTGGAAATATATGCTTCGTCTCTAAGATTGAGCCAAGGAACATAAATGAAGCTGTTCACGATGAATTCTGGATGAATGCCATGCAAGAAGAACTGGTTCAATTTGAGAGAAATTCTGTCTGGGATTTAGTTCCTAAACCTGAGCAGGTTAATATCATTGGAACAAAATGGATATTCAAGAACAAATCAGATGAATACGGCAACATTACCAGAAATAAAGCCAGACTTGTTGCTCAAGGTTACACTCAGGTGGAAGGTGTTGATTTTGATGAAACCTTCGCACCTGTTGCCAGATTAGAAGCCATACGTCTCCTTCTTGGTATTTCGTGCCACTTTCGATTCAAATTATTTCAGATGGATGTTAAGAGTGCTTTCTTAAATGGTTATCTTAACGAGGAAGTTTATGTGGCTCAACCCAAGGGTTTTACTGATCCACATAATCCAGATCATGTGTATAAACTCAGAAAGGCTCTCTATGGTCTAAAGCAAGCTCCACGTGCTTGGTATGAAAGGTTGACTGAATTTCTTATTCTAAAAGGTTATTTGCGAGGAGGCGTTGATAAAACCTTATTTGTTAAGAAGGAAGACGGTAAACTCATGATAGCACAAATATATGTTGATGACATTGTGTTTGGAGGAATGTCACACAAGATGGTACAACAATTTGTGATTCAGATGAAAAATGAGTTTGAAATGAGTATGGTTGGGGAACTCAGTTTATTTCTTGGATTTCAGATCAAGCAAATGACAGATGGAATTTTTATCTCTCAAAGTAAGTACGCCAATGCTATTGTAAAGAAATTTGGACTTGAGAAATCTTCTCACAAGCGTACTCCTGCTGCAACTCACATCAAACTTACAAAAGATGATACTGGAGCTCCTGTTGATCAGAGTCTTTATCGAAGTATGATTGGAAGTCTTCTTTATCTTACTGCCAGTCGTCCTGATATAACATATTCTGTAGGTGTTTGCGCTCGTTATCAAGCTAATCCTAAGGCAAGTCACCTAAGCCAAGTAAAACGCATCATCCGATATGTGTCAGGAACATCCAACTTGGGTCTCCACTACTCCTTCGATACTACTTCGACTCTGGTGGGATACTGTGATGCTGATTGGGCAGGAAGTGCCACTGATCGTAAAAGCACTTCTGGTGGATGCTTCTTCCTCGGAAACAACATCATTTCTTGGTTCAGTAAGAAACAAAACTGCGTCTCTCTCTCAACGGCTGAAGCTGAATATATTGCTGCAGGAAGTGGTTGTACTCAACTATTATGGATGAAGCAAATGCTTGCTGAGTATGGTGTGTCACAGGATGTCATGACATTATTCTGTGACAATCAGAGTGCTATCAATATTTCCAAGAATCCTGTTCAACATAGCAGAACTAAGCATATCGATATAAGACATCATTTTATCAGGGAACTCGTTGAAGATAAAAAGATTCGTCTTGAGTACATTCAAACGCAGACACAGCTTGCAGATATATTCACAAAGGCTCTGGATGTGAATACTTTTGAGAATCTTCGTGCCTCCATAGGTTTATGCATTGTGGAACAATAGCAATTACTGATTTGTTGGGCTTTTCATGTTATGGCCCAAACTATGTCTCAGTTTGCACCGAAAATTAAAAACGACAATAGTATGTGTCGTTTCCTTCATCCCCACTATGAGACGGTTCACGTCTTTCCAAGCTGTGAGTTATTCGTTTCCCATAGCACCTTGATCGACAGTTTCAACTGCCATATTTTGAATTTCTCTCTCAACTGTCTTTCCGTTTTCATCATTATCACCATCATGGTTGGAACTCGGAGTGGTATACGCACTTCCTTTCCTCGTAAACCGGCAAAGATGAAGAAGAAAAATGTTCCTCGTAAGGTTGTCATCCCGCTTGTTCAAGACAAAGTGTCATTGGAATTGGGATCGCCCTCTGCAGATCGTGCCGATGGTCAGGCCGGAGGTACATCTGTAAGAGGTCGTGATTCCACTACCACTCAGTCTTCGAAGCGCCCCTTTACGATTCAAGACCTCACAGGGTATTACTCAAGCAGTTCTGAGGATCGACAAGCACCCGATACGGAGGATCATGATCAATCTCCTCCTCACTCTGTTTCAGGTACCTCTGCTTCACGTAAAGAAAAAGATCAGACTTGCATGCCCATAAATATGAAACCTCCTCCTGAGGAATTAGCAAGGATTAATATTCTTTTGGGCTTGAGTGAGGATAATCGAAAAGCCCCAAATGTCGACCAGGTTCGTTCTGACAATTTCGTGTCAGTTTCTGTGGAAAACTCTGATAATCACAGCCCTAACCGAGAAGAGGCTCCTGACGATGATGACATCACTATTAGTGCCCTTCGACAGTTGAAGAAAAAGGCTAAACTGTCTACCCCGGCTGAGGATGTGCATTCCTCTCCAAATGAGCATGCTCCTACTGATGCTCCTCAAGATCCTCCTGTGCACAAAGTGGTTCTTAACAGGACGAAGTCTGTCGCCTTCAAGGCTAAGAAGAAGAAGATATCGTCTCTTCATTCCTCGAAGGTTCCTCCTGTGCAAATTCCCCACGATGTTCCCTCTGAAGTTGATGAGCCTACTGAAGCTCCTCCTTCTCCCGTGAGAGTGAACCCGAAGTACAAAGACGGTCGAAAGCTTCCTACCAACATTCCAGCTGCTCCCCTTGACAATGTCTATTTTCGGACTGAGGCTCAAGTTGCAAAATGGAAATTTGTGTATGCCAGAATAATTTATCCTGAGAGGGAACTATCAGTGGATGCAACCAAATTCTCAATCATTCTTGATCTCCTTCAAGAATCAGGCCTTCTATCCACTGTAAGTGATCTGGGCCCTTACTATCCGAAAATGATAAAGGAGTTTGTCATAAGTCTCTCCCCTGACATGAACATCCCCAGTAGCCCTGAATTTGGTAAAGTGAATCTTCGTGGCCATATATTTGAGTTCACTCCTGCCCTGATTAACACCACTTTGTGTCCGTCTACATCAACACACTCGGATCCTCTGCCGAATCTTGATATTATTGTTAAGGTCATTACTGGCAATGAGACTGCAAAGTGGCCTATTAAGGGAGGGCTACCTGCTTCGGAACTTACTGCTAAATATTCCATCCTAGCCCGTATTGCTGCCACTACATAGTTCCCTACATCGAATGGATCTTTAGTGTCTACTGATGTTGGAAAATTCATCTATCAGGTTGGTACTCATTGCAAGTTTGATTTCGGTGCAATTGTATATGATCATTTTGTACGACACGCAAAGTCCTATGCAGCCAAGATGCCTATTGGTTTTCCTTGTCTCATTACGAAGATCCTTCTCAATCAACGAAGGGATTTACTTCGTTCTGATGATATTCTTGGAAAACCGGCCGTTCCCCTCATGTTCCACTTCCGTCATTTTGAGGGAAAGCATCTCCTTGACATTGAGCCTCCTTCTGCTGAGCATGTCACGGATGAAACTGCTTCTGGGCCTGGTGTTGCTCTTGGACAATCTGCACAGAAAGAGGTTCTTGCTCTCTTATTACAGGAGTCTACTTTTCTTCACGACATGATTCAGACTGCCACTAAGCGCAAGTTCACTGTCGATAATATGATCAAGATTATGAAGAAATCTTCAACTGCCTCCACTTCTACTACTCAAGAACCGGCAAGTTCTTCTGATACAATATCTGCCTAAGTACTCTGTTTTAAGTATTCCCTGCGGGTTGTTCATTTTTTTTTTTCTTGGACGATGCTGATGTTAAGACATTCCTGGTTTGCTTGCTTCTTCTTCCTTCTATGTCAAGACTCCTTTATTTTTCCCTCTGTTTTGGTCTATCCTTGCCTTTGACTTATTTTGAGGCAATCAGGGGGAGAAATTTGTACTGATGTTTTTTTTTATGGTATTTTGATATGGATCTTGTTGTTTATCATATTTCCATGCTTGCCTAAAAAATAGCCAAAGGGGGAGTTTGTTGTTACTTGAATTGGCTTATTTTTATTAGGCAAGTCTCATTCAGTCTCGTCAAGATTTGTTGCATATCTTCCGCATGATCTTCTGCTTTAACTTTCGGCGATATTTCAGGATCTGATTTTATTCAGCGATTATTTCATTTATCATGACGGATAAAGGCCTTTCCTATTTTATGCTCGCGTGGTGAATGAGTAAGGATACTCGAGCATTGACCTTTCTTCTTTTGGCGATCATAAAAGCAGCAGTAGCTACCATTGATCTCCTTGAAGCTTTTCTCTGAATCCGTAGGGTTCCTAGACGTGAAAGTTGGCGGATTGGGAAGCTACGAGTTTAGAGAATTGCTGTGTAAAATCTTTTCACCCACTGTGAAAGATTTGTGTTGTTGGTGTTTTGTTATTCTGTGTGAGTTCGTATAATACTCTACAAGTTCATTGTGACAAAAGAACACGTGTGAGTGTGTCTTGTGGATCTGTGAGTTGGTCACTAATTCAGGGGGAGGACTGAATTAGATTCTTCACTTCTTAGTTTGTAATTTGGCTTTGAGTTTGTTGTTGGTTCATATAAGTCCATCTGTACTAAAAAACTATTATATAGTGAAATCATTTCCACCGGGTTGTCACACCCCCCAGATGTAGGAGAAGTTGCTCCGAACTGGGTTATCAATCGTGTGTGTTCTATTTACTTTTCACTGTTCTTATTTCATCTATATTCTGCTCGTTGATTGTTACACACATTGTTATAACTTCTGTGTGTGACAATTGGTTGAGCGACTAACAGAATTTCACCATTAAATTCACATACATAGTGTATAGGATCAAGCAACTTAAATTTGTTTCTATGAAAAAGTTTCTTAATCATTTCAGATTTAACACAAATTTCACATTTATTGAACTAATCAAATTTGTACGAAATAACACCACATTTAATTAACTATTTCATAGTGCTAATTCCAGTATGCGCTAATCAATTATTTCATAAAGAAATAAAATCAAGTTTATACACATAAGAAAATATTTTGATGATAACATTGTCAATAGTACATAATTTGACCATTCTTTCACTGAAATAGCATTTGTCAACAAATACACCACTTCGGGTCAAGATAAGCTTGCCCAATTCATACACATATTTGATCATTGGTTTTCCTAAGAGATCTAACAAGGTTTTTACTCATTTTCGGACCATGAAGCACATTTTTCAAAGTGGCCTTCAGCCTAGAAGTGAAGCTGAGATCCAGGTTTCTGATGACAACGACTTTACAACAGTGTTTGTTCCCATCTGAACTTCTTGTCCTCCATTAACTTCAGAATAGGTGTTGAAAGAATCATTATTGTAGGCAACGTGGATGGTATTACATATACCATACCCGCACCCTTGAACCTTGTCTTTGATCGTCATAATTTTGCTCGTTGTAGCGACTATGTCTATATCGGTCATGGTATCGACTTCTTTTTTTGTCGTCTTGCAAAGTCGACAATGTTGAGTATTGTGACCCGATTTTCCACACACATATCATCCCGGATTAGCATTCTTAGATCCGGACTTATTTCAGAACGCGAATTTTTTGGAATGCTTGATTTTCTTCAAGTCCTTTTTGGGACCCGAAGAATAACCTTTATCATTACACCTTTTTTTTCTTTCTAGCTCACCGCGCTGGCTTTTGGAGGTACCGGCATCTGTCTTCTTCTCTCTCATCCTCGATTCAAAGATGTTTATGGATTTTATCCAAAGAGAAGTCTTCGGTGTTGTGAAAGAAGTTTCTTCCGATTACGTTTCCACGAATTAGGCAATTTTGCAATAATTGCACTAACTTTATAGGTCTCAAGAACATCTATCTTCACGAGCTTCAAATCTTGAAAATTACTCGAATTCATGAACTTGAGCATGTTGATATTGGTGCCCACAAATAAGATTTAAGACATTATAAATACTTTGTATTTGATTTTGCTGAGACATTAAATAAATTTAAATATTCATTCTTCATTTAAATTGTTTTTATGTATGTTACGCTCTGAAAGTGTAATCAACGAAAGGGGTGCTAAGTATAGACTTGACAAGATAGCCCATTGTGACTAGTTTAAACATATGTTCGCAATCTTAAGATCGATGGAGCGATCGAATCTAAGTAATGATTGTTTGAATGGATCATGATATCTTATCTTGTGATATAGAGAATTGTGACTCTGTGTTTCATTCTTGATATCTTATAGAAGATATCGAACAAGACTTGTGATACTCTGAAGCTCGAGATAAAACTGTTTAAACACTCGAAACTTCAAGATCACATAGGAGGGGTATTTTGGTACTTACCTAAATCCTGAAGTGAATGCATAATCAATATGACACCTTATGATATTTGATTTTTCAATGGGCAATGGCTAATTTATAGTTTCATCTGACTCGATGGTTGGTGTCATAACACTGTCATGTTGGGTTATGTGATTCACAAATACAGAATTCATGTCGAAACAATGTCAATGCATTAGCATCAAACTATGTTTTGTTATGAGAGTGTGAATGAATAAACCTCGCTAAGTATTCATCGAATAAGAACATTCTTTGATTAAAACATGTGAAATGTAAAGACATCTCACCTTATGTTTTTCTCATTCACAAATAACAAAGGAGTTAGTGAAATAATAACTCTGGGGTAAAACGGTAATTTTACATTTCTCTGAGTTACTGATACACATGAACGGTAATATCGTAAAATACTCTGTGGATCGTGTGAAGAATTGTTTTGTCACATCAAACGGAAAATATACGCATATGAACTTAGAGAGTTTCACTATTAGTCCTTTAGTGGAATCGACTAATATTAAGAATTAAAAGACGGTAAAAGTTTATGAACTTTTGAGTCCGATCTTTATTCTAAAGTTTCGTTCATGTGGGTCCATTAGGTCTCAATGATAGACCCTCGAACGAGATTTATTGAACAAGGACAATTTGATTTTCTCATTTAAGTAAATTGTGATTTACACTTTTCTAAGTAATCAAATAAATAATTGGTTATTTATTATTACATTTATTTAATGAATCATATTATGTTAATATATGGATATTAACATATTTAAATGATTCAAATAAATAAAATAAGAAAATAGATATTTTCTCATTTTGTACTATCTTGAATAGTATAGAAATAACGGTTTGTCATTAAATAAATGAGACATTCCAAAATAATTAAATATTATTATGGAAATAAATCAAAATTAATATTTTCGAAATATATAAGATTATACTTGGCCATAATTGATGAATTAGGTCAGATTTAATTTTTGAAATTAATTAAAAGAATAATGCGCTTAAGTTTGACTATTGGATTTGATCTAAGAAAAGCCCGCTCTCTCTCTCTATTTAAAGGGTTTTTTAAAAACCCTAACACTAACCCTAATCACATAATTTTTAACCAACCTCTCTCTCCCCCTTCTCCTGAGTTCTTTGGTCAAAATTTTAGGGAGAGAGAGATCAAGAAATAATTTCTTGATCTCTCAAAAGTTCTTGAATGATCCCGAGTGTCCTTTGTTGTTCAATTGAAGAGCCCACCCTCTCAATCTCATCAAATCCCGAGGGAATTACCATTGACTCTTCTATTGGTGTCTGAGTGACTTTATTAACGCATGTATTCACTCGAGACGCGAAGAAATCGAGCGAAACGGAGCGAGACTCATTTCAGCCTGCTGGCCGGATTGGGTCGCCAGATTGGTCGCCGGACTGGAGGACTTCGTCGGACTCAAAACGTGCCTAACTTACCACGGGAGTTTGACGACGAATCTGGCCAAGCCCTTTTACAGGCACTTAGCCCTAGGTGTCTTCCATGTTCCTGCAAATTTTTGCGGTTAGATTCCACCGGAGGAAGCCACAGTGTTGCAGGCCAATTTCTGGCAGGCCGACCAGAATCCATTCCGGCGGGTCAGAACTTCCAATCCAGCGGGTCAGATTTCAGAAGTTTGACGAGGCCTTTAGGAGTTAGCTAGCAACGCCGGAGGTTGTTTACAACCTCACATGTAAGTGTTCTAAATAAATTGGATCTGTTTTAATGATTTATGAATGTGTTTATAAGTTGTTAGATGGTTTAATTCAATTTGTTGACATGTTTAGAATAAATGATTTATTGACATGTTTGTGATTTTTAATGCCTAGGTTGTTAGTTTATTAAAATGAGTTTTAATACAGATCATGTTATATAATTCCGCCACATATAGTTGTGTTATGTAATATTATTGTTTAAATTGTTATATAATTTCCAACAAATGGTATTAGAGCTAGTAAAAGGCATTACAAATTAGGATTTGTTGACTAGTTTAGAAATTGTTTGACTAGTTTGGTGTTGGCGTTTTTGTATGATTTGAAATGCGTGATGAATGCTTGTGTGTGTGTTTTATGGATGGATCCTCATTGTTATGGCCCTAGGAATTTTCCGGTTATCGTCCCGGGTTTATTTTTATTTTATTAAATTTTAAATATGTGAGCCTCAACTTGCGAGGGCAATTTAAATTATAATTTCATTTAATTGTAATCCGATGACGAGAAGACAAGGAAGGCAGCATCTCGGGCTTGGCCGCACGTTGGAGAACGTGCGAGGGCTGACCCAAGAAATCCGATGACACATCACAAGGAGTCCTTAGTCGGTCCTACATTGAAGTTTATTTTCATTGTATTTTTTTTCATATGGGTTGTAATTATAAATGGGCCATAGGATGAGTTATATAATTTATGCTTTATTTTATTTAATCTCATTGAATGAATCACCTCACATGTCATATCAGATAGAACGCCAACATCACATTAAAATGAATCGTTCATATAGTTTATAATTAATAAAGAGTTATAACAATTGTAAACTGTTTTCCAAAAATATGATTTTTTACAAAAACTAAGTGAGAGGGTTGTTTATCGTTGAAGCAACCCACGGTCCCCGACGTGAATTTAATTTACCTAATATGTGATGAACTAAGAGTCACTCTCGTGACCCTCCCTTTAATGGGAGTACTTCGGAAGCATTAAGTTAATCAAATTGTTACAAACCAAGCCTTAAAGATAAACGATGATGCGGGGTCTCCCCTCGGTGAACCGTTATCAAAGTGACTTGATTCAAGGCCCACACATCGGTTGCACACATAGACTTATGTTTTAAAGTAATCCTCCCTCGAGGCCCTGCATTAAAAATAAGTGACCAAAGTTTATGGTAATTAGTAAGAACTAGAATAGTGATGTGTCACGACTGTGAAAGGCGATTAATTACGGTTTCCCCTCGGAAAAGTAATTAATCATTATTGTTCATAATACCATGAATTATTTATCACTTTCCTCACCATGTTAGGATTGTTCATGCATATAATTCGAAACTGTAACACATACTAAAATTATTTATCTTATTTAATGTTTTCAGCAAAATGTCTTTTAACCCATTGCAAATGATTTTGAGTTCAAACAAACTAGAGGGTGAGAAGTTGACTGGAAACGTAACATCGACATCATACTGACGTTGGAAAAGCACAAGTATGTTCTCACGATCCCATGTCCTCCTGCTCCGAGTGGTGACTCGAGTAAGGAAGACAAGGACGCCTACGATGCATGGATGAGGTCTGACGAGATTGCTCGATGCTATATATTGGCATCGATGAGCAATGTGTTGCAAAAATCTCATAGAAACATCGCCACTGCATATGAAATCTAGTACAATCTCCATGAGATGTTTGGATGTCATGGGCGTCGGGCAAGGCAGCAGGCTATCTACAGTTTTATGAATTGCAAAATGAAGCCGGGATCTTCAATTCGGGAACACATGCTACTGATCATGGGTCACCTGAACGACATGGAGATTCCGGGTTCTGAGATCGACGGAGAGACCAAGATAGACATGATCTTGGAAACTCTGATGGTCTCATTCCATATATTCCGTCTGAACTACTCCATGACCAAGCTCGAATACTCTGTTACTGAGCTCATGAAGGAATTGCAGACTGCCGAGGGACTTCTCCCTAAGAACAAGAAGAAGTTTGTTGAGCTCAATGTTGCTGAACATAGAGCCTACTTCAGGTTCCAAGAGGGTGATGAGAAAGCCCAAAAAACGCTAACCGAACGGGTTCCAAGAAGCCTTACAAGAAGGCTGTTGATTCTAAGGGAAAAGGCATCGCAAAGGTGGACAAGTCTGAGCACAAGTGTCACCATTACGGAGAGGTTGGCCATTGGCGGAGGAACTGTCCTGCCTACCTCAAGAGTGTCAAGGGGAAATGTATGATCTTTGTTACACAAGCTTGTTACACAACAAACAAGGTGTCGCCCTGGATTTTAGATTGCGGGGTTTCTGACCATATTGTGTGTAATTTGAATGGTTTCAGGAAAATCAGGAGCTTAAGTGATGGAGAGTACGATTTCAACTAGGGTGATGGAACGAAGGTCGGAGCAAGATCTGTCGGGACCATGCAGCTCAAGTTTGGAGACAAAAATTTACTGCTGAATAATGTTTATTTTGTACCGAATTTTTGCAAGAATTTAATTTTTTTTGGTCGTTTGGAAGAACAAGGTTTCAATTTTAAATCAATAACGGTATTGAAATTTTTGTTGATGATTGTTTTATTACCAAAGCTCATCGTGTGGATTCAATTTATTATTTATATCCTAATGAGCCGATAGTCTTGGATACCGAAGTGAATAGAGATTCACTCGGGAAGCGTAAGACGTTTCATAGTGATGAAACTGACGACACATATCTATGGCATCTACATCTTGGACATATCAGCCTAGATAGGATCAAGAAGTTAACAAAGGATGGGCCTTTAGAATCTCTAACCGTGTGATCCATGCCCACATGTGAATCCTGTCTTGAAGGCAAGATGACCAAGAGACCTTTTTCATCGAAGGGTCTAAGAGCCACACAATTATTGGAACTTGTACATAGTGATGTATGTGGTCCAATCAACATCCAGGCAAGAGGAGGTTATGAATACTTTGTAACCTTCACTGATGACTACTTAAAGTTTTGTCACATTTTCCTCATGCGACACAAATCTGATACCTTTGAAATGTTCAAAGAATATCGGGCTTTGGTCGAGAAGCAAACGGAAAAGAAGATCAAAACCCTTCGATCGGATCGAGGGGGAGAGTACTTATCTGGAGAGTTCAAAGACCTTCTTAAAGAAGAAGGTATTCAATCTCTGCTTACAGCACCTGGCACTCCACAGCAAAACAGTGTGTCAGAGAGAAGGAATCAAACTCTGGTAGATATGGTATGGTCAATGATGAGTTACTCATCACTTCCCGATTCGTTCTGGGGATATGACCTAGAGACGGAAGCTTATATTCTGAGCCAGATTCCGTCTAGAACGGTCCCAGGCACTTCCTATGAGAGATGGACTGGTAGAAAATCTAATTTACACCACGTTCGAATCTGGGGTTCTCCAGCACATGTGCTGAGACAAAAGACTAGCAAGTTGGCTAGTCGTTCAGAATTGTGCCTTCTCGTGGGATATCCAAAGGAAACAAAAGGGTACTTCTTTTATAGCCCTGCTGATCAGAAAAAATTCGTTAGCACGAACGTTAGGTTTCTTGAAGTAGACTATATAAAGAATTCTGTGCCGAGAAGCAGACTTGTGCTGAAGGAGCTATTGGGTGAAGTAGTTGGTACTTCACAAGATAGGACCAGTTCTATACCAACAGTGGAAGAACCACGATCGGAACCGGAGCCTCTTGTGATTCGTCACAGTAACAGGATTGTGCGACAACCTGATCGATACATGGGTATCGATGAGACTTTCACTGCAGTCGCATACCAGGAGGAAGATGATCCAGCATCATTTTCCCAAGCGATGCAAGGTTCCGAAGCAAACCTATGGAAAGAAGCCATGAACGTTAAAATGCATTTGATGTATGTCAAAGAGGTCTGGAAACTTGTAGATCCACCCGATGGCATCAAGCCTATAGGATGTACATGGATCTACAAGAAGAAAGGAGGACCGGATGGAAATGTTGAGACATTTAAGGCGCAACTTGTGGCGAAAGGGTTCACACAAAAGGAAGGTATTGACTATGAGGATACCTTCTTGCTAGTCGCAATGATGAAGTCCATCCGCATTCTTTTATCCATTGTTGCCGCCCTGGATTATGAAATCTGGCAGATGGATGTCAAGACTGCATTTCTGAATGGAAATATTGACGAGCACATTTACATGGCTCAACCAGACGGGTTCATGGAGAAAGGCCAATAGGGCAAGGTTTGTGAGTTGCTGAAGTCCATTTATGGAATATTAGATTCGACGAGACTGTGAAAGGCTACGGCTTTGATCAGTCAGTAGATGAGTCATGCGTTTATAAGATGATAAACGATGAAAAAGTGGTTTTTCTAGTCCTATATGTAGATGACATACTACTCATTGGGAATGATGTAGGAAAGTTATCAGAGGTTAAGATCTGGCTATCAAAGCAATTTGAGATGAAGGATCTAGGAGAGGCAGCTTATATTTTGGGTATTCAGATCTTTAGAGATTGGAAGAACCAAAAATTAGCGCTCTCTCAAGCATCTTATATTGATAAGATCATTGATCGCTTTAGTATGCAAGACTCCAAGAAAGGGAAGCTCCCTTTCAAACATGGAGTGCATCTCTCAAGTGAGCAATCTCCCAAAACTCCTCAAGAGGTTGAGGACATGAGACACATTCCTTACGCTTCAGCCGTAGGGAGTCTCATGTATGCTATACTTTGCACGAGGCTAGATAGTTGCTACGCAGTGGGCGTGGTGAGAAGGTTTCAGTCAAACCCTGGACCCGAGCACTGGGTTGCGGTCAAGCATGTTCTCAAGTATCTTTGGAGACCGAAAAACTACATGCTTGCATACTCAGGTGGTGACCTGAATATAACGGGATATACCGACTCCGACTTTCAGACTGATAAGGATTCCAGGAACTCTACATCAGGGTCTATATTCACCCTGAATGGTGGATCCATGATCTGGAGGAGTATCAAGCAATCTTGCGTTGCTGACTCGACCATGGCATCCGAGTATGTGGCAGCTTGTTAAGCTGCAAAAGAGGCTGTGTGGCTGAGAAAATTATTTATGTACTTGGAAGTGGTTCCAAGTAAAAGCGAGTCTATCATACTTTATTGTGATAATAGTTGGGCAGTTTCTAACTGTTAGGAGGCAAGAAGTCATAAGCGCTCAAAACACATCGAGCGCAAGTATCACCTGGTACGAGACATCATTCACAGAGGGGGCACTGAAGTCATGAAGATCTCAACGTTGGATAACCTTGCTGATCCCTTCACGAAGCCTTTAACGAGTAAAGTCTTTGTGGGACACCTCAAAGGATTGGGACTAAAGGTCATTCACATCTCCTTTGAGTCAAGTGGGAGTTTGTTGGGATTGGTGCCCACAAAGGAGATTTAAGACATTATAAATACTTTGTATTTGATTTTGCTGAGACATTAAATAAATTTAAATATTCATTCTTCATTTAAATTGTTTTTATGTATGTTACGCTCTGAAAGTGTAATCAACGAAAGGGGTGCTAAGTATAGACTTGACAAGATAGCCCATTGTGACTAGTTTAAACATATGTTCGCAATCTTAAGATCGATGGAGCGATCGAATCTAAGTAATGATTGTTTGAATGGATCATGATATCTTATCTTGTGATATAGAGAATTGTGACTCTGTGTTTCATTCTTGATATCTTATAGAAGATATTGAACAAGACCTGTGATACTCTGAAGCTCGAGATAAAACCGTTTAAACACTCGAAACTTCAAGATCACATAGGAGGGGTATTTTGGTACTTACCTAAATCCTGAAGTGAATGCATAATCAATATGACACCTTATGATATTTGATTTGTCAATGGGCAATGGCTAATTTATAGTTTCATCTGACTCGATGGTTGGTGTCATAACACTGTCATGTTGGGTCATGTGATTCACAAATACAGAATTCATGTCGAAACAATGTCAATGCATTAGTATCACACTATGTTTTGTTATGAGAGTGTGAATGAATAAACCTCGCTAAGTATTCATCGAATAAGAACATTCTTTGATTAAAACATGTGACATGTAAAGACATCTCACCTTATGTTTTTCTCATTCACAAATAACAAAGGAGTTAGTGAAATAATAACTCTGGGGTAAAACGGTAATTTTACATTTCTCTGAGTTACTGATACACATGAACGGTAATATCGTAAAATACTCTGTGGATCGTGTGAAGAATTGTTTTGTCACATCAAACGGAAAATATATGCATATGAACTTAGAGAGTTTCAATATTAGTCCTTTAGTGGAATCGACTAATATTAAGAATTAAAAGACGGTAAAAGTTTGTGTACTTTTGAGTCCGATCTTTATTCTAAAGCTTCTTTCATGTGGGTCCATTAGGTCTCAATGATAGACCCTCGAACGAGATTTATTGAACAAGGACAATTTGATTTTCTCATTTAAGTAAATTGTGATTTACACTTTTCTAAGTAATCAAATAAATAATTGGTTATTTATTATTACATTTATTTAATGAATTATATTACGTTAATATATGGATATTAATATATTTAAATGATTCAAATAAATAAATTATGAAAATAAATATTTTCTTATTTCATACTATCTTGAATAGTATGAAAATAATGATTTGTCATTAAATAAATGAGACATTCCAAAATAATTAAATATTATAATGGAAATAAATCAAAATTAATATTTTTGAAATATATAGGATTATACTCAGCCATAATTAATGAATTAGGTCAGAGAATTGATTTTTGAAATTAAATAAAAAAATAATGGGTTTAAGTTTGACTATAGGGTTTGACCTAAGAAAAGCCCGCTCTCTCTCTATTTAAAAGGTTTTTTGAAAACCTTAAACCTAACCCTAACCCTAATCACATAATTTTCTACCAACCTCTCCCTCCATCTTCTTCTGAGTTCTTTGGTCGAAATTTTAGAGAGAGAGATCAAGAAAAATTTTCTTGATCCCCCGAAAGTTCTTGAGTGATCTCGAGTATCCTTTGTTGTTCAATTGAAGAGCCCACCCTCTTAATCTCATCAAATCCCGAGGGAATTACCATTGACTCTTCTATTGGTGTTTGAGTGACTTTGTACACGCAGGTATTCACTCGAGACGCAAAGAAATCAAGTGAAACGGAGCGGGACTCATTTCAGCCTGCTGGCGGGATTGGGTCGCCGGATTGGTCGTCGAATTAGAGGACTTCGCCGTACTCGAAACGTGCCTAACTCACCACGGGAGTTTGACGACGAATCTGGCCAAGCCCTTTTAGAAGTACCTAGCCCTAGGTGTCTTTCACGTTCCTACAAAGTTTCACGGTCAGATTCCACCGGAGGAAGCCACAGTTTTGCAGGGCAATTTCTGGCCGGCCGGCCAGAATCCATTCCGGCAGGTCAGAACTTCCAATCCGGCAGGTCAGAACTTCCAATCCGGCAGGTCTGAACTTCCAATCCGGCGGGTCAGATTTCATAATTTTGATGAGGCCTTCAGGAGTTAGCTAGCAACGCACGAGATTATTTACAACCTCACATGTAAGTGTTCTAAAGAAATTGGATCTGTTTTAATGTTTTATGAATGTGTTTATAAGTTGTTAGATGGTTTGATTCAATTTATTGACATGTTTAGAATAAATGATTTATTGACATGTTTGTGATTTTTAATGCCTAGGTTGTTTGTTTATTATAATGTGTTTTAATACAGATCATATTATATAATTCCGCCACATATAGATGTATTATGTAATATTATTGTTTAAATTGTTAAATAATTTCAAACAGAGCAACTATAGATTTGTCATCAATTATCTTAAACTTAAAATAACTCGGGACAATGAACGTTTTGGTTACTTTTTCCTCTACTTTTCATTTTTACTAGAACGCCTTCTAAATTTCCATTGTTGATGGGTTGTGGGAGAGGGTGTTGAAGATGTGCCATGACACAGCAACTCGTCCTCTTAACGCTTCTTCATGTCAGCCTTGAGCTCTTCAGTATCCTAGTCTTTCGGCTTCGGGATGGGATCTCACGTTGGATCCAGCACGTAGGAAAATTCATTGGCAGTGAGGAAGAACAATATCTTATCTTTTCAGCGAAACGGTCCAACTTGAAAAAATCTTGGTTCATCACTTTTAGACTCGAAACAGAGACCTCGTTCGTCATTGTGGAAGCTACTATTAGATTGTTGTGAAACTTTTCGAAGTAGTAAACGTTTCGACTTGAATCAACCATGAGATACGTTTTCCTTATAGTATCTCTTATATTTCAAAAATGTCTCAAGGCCTCATACAAGAATACAACAAGGTACGGTAAGCATGACTTCCAAGTCTACTAAGACACTATAAAATTCGAATATAGATAAGAAATATTTCTGGAGAGAGAAACAGAGAGTAGGGTCCGAAGAACGAGTGACAAAAACTGTGGGTCTAACGTGGTTTATATAATTGATCCCATCCATTAATTTGAAAAAACAATCACCGCCGAAAATGACACAATTCCAAACGATCGTTCATTACAAAATGACACACCTGTCTATTTAAACGGGTACCAAAAATAATTGAAATGACCAGGACGCCCGACCGTTGACAAGGAGCCGCAAGAAACCCGTGACCTAACCGAAGTTCCAATGTGGGCCTACAAATTTCCAGTAATCGCCTCTACATCCGAGTTGGTATCACTTATGACAACACCGAGAAGAGCATTTATGAGTGTGAAAAGTGACATAATCTTGTCACTTTACTTTCACCTCACCTCCACATGTTATGTTAGTAGTTCACCACATGTTTAATATTGATTATTAATAATAGTTTTATATAAAAAATTCACCTCATTTGTATTTAATAATGTGAAACTCCTTTTCACACTCTTCTTTTTGAAGAAAACGGGGACAAGATAGCCCCTTAGATTTCATTGAAAATATTGGCCGAATTGGCAACAATCGCGTCCTCAATACTTGGAGGAAAAAAGTTATCGAAATATATCATCTCATCCAAATGGAGAACAAACTTGACAAGGGAATGTGCCGCTACATTACAAGAAGAAGTATGAAAAACTACGTCAAAAGAAACAAAAATGGCACCGGAAAGTATGTCCGTTATAACAAGGCCTATGTCACTTGTCGGAACCTTCTTCGAACGAACGAGATCCACCACAATCGCAGAATCGAATTGCACAAGAATTCTCAAGTAGCCAAGAGAGGACGCAATAGAAAAAGCCTTCGAGATGGACATACCTTCCTCTACTGTAGGGGTTAGGGCCGGTTGTGCGGAAAGGCGAAGGCTTTGGAAACTACACCCTCTTGGTCTCGAAAAATGCATCTAAAGCCGCTCCTCTTGTCGTCGGTGGAGATGGCTGCGTCAACTCCAAGAGCCGCCATGATGAGAGGGGGGAAGGGGGCTCCATCGGATTTGTCGAGGAGAAGGAACGAGCTCTTTTTTCGTCTTGTGATTTTCCTTCCCAAATTTGTCGAGGAAGTTGAAAGACCAATTGACTACTTCAGCCGTATTTCCCGCGAAGTTGTTGTGAAGCATATTGTTTCGTTGGTACCATAGGCCCCACGAGTCCACAAAAAAAAACTCGAAATCCTATGAAGATAGAGTTTACACATAGATGTGAGGAAAATGACGGTATATCCATATAAGTACTTTTCCATCATCAACCACCACCCAAGCGATTTCCACGCTTGTTTGGATTCCCGGCTAGTCCAAATAGCATGGAGGCACGTCTCTGGACCCTTTCAAAACCGAGGGCAAAGAAGGTCTATCTTCATTCCTCTTCTCGCTAGTGTGGCAATGATGGATAGCCACCCGTGCGAGAACTTACAAGTGACGGCTCGAATTTTCGGCAGAATATGGAACTTCCTCATCGTCTCCCACCATTTAAACGAGGTAGTCTTGGAGGCGGTCTCGGCCATCTCCCCATCTTCGAAAAGGACTCGGTATCCGCTTTTAATTGTATATTCTCCGTCTTTGGAGAAGTGCCAAATTAAATCATCCGTGGTGGTTTTCGTCGTCTACGGAATCTTAAGGATCTCCTCAACGTCATCCTTACAAAAGTGGTGCTCCACATTCCAAAGGCCACTAGGAAGAATGAAGTCCGCCACGAAAGAAGAGCCCTCCAAACGCCAAGGCTCTGGGGCTTTGAAATTTTGGCTTCTAGGGATCCAATCGGCATGCGTGGCGGAAATTGTAGGGATCCATCTATTATCGTGGAAGTCTTTTCCCGACCCTATTTTAAGTCTCTCCAAATGGGGGAAGGTTTGTAATAATACCAGGTAGACTTGAGGATGCAAGAGTCGAGGAAGTAACAAGCCTTAAGGATCCGGGAAAACAAGGACAAAGGAGAACTCCACACCCCCCACACAAACTTAGCTAAGGGAGCTTGGTCGAAGTTCTCTAAGTTCTGGAAGCCCATCCCACCATATTCTTTCCGACCACAAAGCTTCCCAAATTTTCCCCAATGTATCTTTTTCTTGTCGGTTCCGCTACCCCATCAAAAGTTAGTCACTACCATGTCAAGGTCGGATATAAGACTTTTAGAAAGCATGAAAATACACATAGCGTAGCTCGGGATCGCTTGAAGGACAGCCTTGATGAGGACTTCTTTTCAAGCCCAAGAGAAAAAAAAGCTTTTCCAACTACGTACTTTCCCCAAAAACCAGTCTTTGATGAACTTGAAGAGCGTCGGGTCGCTTTGGCCTACTTTCATCGGGAGGCCGAGATACTTGTCATGGTTCACGGTAACCACAACTCCGAGATCCCGACCACGACCCAAAGTTGTTTTCCCCGAAGGACACTTTTGACTTGTTGAAGTTTAATAGTTGAACCGACACCTTAGAGTATAGGTTGAGCGTTCCCTTCACCTTGCGGGCGTCCTTACGGTTTTCCTTGAAAGAGACCAAGCTATCATCCGCAAAGAAAAGGTGCGAGATGGGGATCCCCGGTTCCAAACTTGACACTTTTCAAACTACAATTCTCCTCCGCCTTGCGAAAAAGGCCCTAAAGACCTACCGAACAAAAAATAAAGATATAAGGGGAGAAAGGATCTCCTAATTGAAACCCCCATGTCGGGTAGATGTTGTTGGTAGAGATGCCAACAAGAAGATTATTTATTTACATATCGATGTAATATAAATCTCTCATGAGTCCTTATTTTAATTTACTGATTAAACTAATAAAAGTTGAAACGTTCATTTATTCCTTTTTCGTTTGATTGAATATTTATGATATTCAATAGTCTTATAGTTGTTAATCAAACCTAACAATGTATGAAAAGACAAATGTAGATTTGCGTGAACCCACTCTTCATGGTTTGGTTAAAACGAAATATTCACAATCTAAAGATCAATGGACTATTGATCCTAGTATGATTGTTGGAAGAATCTATGATGTCTTGTTACGAAGCATAGAGAGTTATGAACTCTATAGTTCTTCCAGTGTATCTTCCGAAGATATTGAATTGACCAGTGCACCTTTAGAGACAATGTAAGAACAAACCATTTAACCTCTTTTGTCTCAAGGTCACTATGTATGAATTGCATCCTGCTTACCTAAATCCTGAGATGAGACATGTCATTTAATAACTTACATATTCTCATTTGAAAATGTCAAATTCTAGGTCCACTAAGTGATCTAGACTAGACAAATTGGTGAGATATTAAGTTATGAAGATGTCATGAACAAACTTTGTGAAGTTCTAATAGATATGGAATTCATATACAAGATTGCTGAAATTGTTGGCAGAGATGCCCACAAGAAGATTGTTTATTTACATATTGATGTAATATATAAATCTTTATTAAGTTCTTATTGTAATTTGTTGATTTAATTAATAAAAGTAGAAATGTTTGTTCATTCCTTTTTAGTTTGATTGAAGATTTATGATATTTAATAGTCTTATAGTCCTTAATCAAACCTAACAATGTATGAAGAGACAAATGTACATTTGCGTGAACAAACTCTTCATGGTTTGACTAAAACGATATATTCGCGATCAAAAGATCAACAGACTATTAATCCCATTATGATTGTTGGAAAAATCTATGATGTCTGTTACGAGGCGTAGAGAGTTAGGAACTCTATAGTTCTTCCACTGTATCTTTCGAAGATACTGAATTGACCAGTGCACCTTTAGAGACAATAGAAGAACAAACTATTTAACATCTTCTATCTCAAGGTCACTATGTATGAATTGCATCATGCTTACCCAGATCCTTAAATGAGACATGTCATTTCATAGCATTAATACACTCATTTGAGAAAGTCAAATTCTAGATCCATTATGTGATCTAGACAAGGCCAATTAGTGTGATATTAAGTTATGAAGATGTCATGAACGAACTTTGTGAAGTTCTCATAGATATGGAATTCATGTAAAAGATTGCTGAGATGCAATATATATCACCTCATGTTTTATTACTTGGATTGTGAATAAATGAACTGCGCAGTATCCAATATTAGTAACGACTTTATTTGGATGAAACAATGTAACTTGTTAGCTCCTCGTCAATACGTTGTTTCTAACTTAATTAGTTGAGAAAATAACAACTAGAAGGGTAAAATGGTAATTTTATAAATCTCAATTAGTTGATGATATTCATGAAGGGGAAACATTGATAACATTTAATGGATCCACTCAATATAATTTGAGTAGAAAATAAATTCATTTGAATCGAGATATTCTCATTGTCAACTCTTTAGTGGAGTCAGTTGACATTAAGCTAATACTCAGAAAAGGTTTGTGAACTTTTGAGTCCGAGTATAGAAGCTCAAGCTTTGTTCATTTGGATCCATAAGGTCACTATTATAGGTCATTAGAGTAGGATTCTTAAACTAAAAGCTAAGTCAAAATAAGTTCAAATGTTGAACTAGACTTTTTCTCGGAAAATGCTAACGGGTATTTTTGTCCACATGCACATAAAATGATGTGAATGTCAAAATAAGATTTTGAATATTTTCATATGATGAAAATATAAATTATGTTCTAAAGCCGAAAAGTCGTTTAAGGCATTATGAAATTAATTTCGTTATTTGTGCAATTATAATTCTACAATGGGTATTTTAAGAATTGTCTTAAAAGAAATAAGGAAGCATCTAGATGCTCCCCTCTAGGTAGAATTTTGGCCAGAACATGCATCAAGATGAGAGGTTTACTTCCCTTTAATTATAAGCATAATTACCCAAAAGGAAAAGAGGAAATAAATTTCCTTGAGAAGGAAATAAATAAGCTAAGTGAGAAAACAAATTTCCTCCTTACTTGAGGTGTATGGTCGGCCACATTAGAAGAGGAAGGGGAAGGGAAAATCAAATATTGTGTCATGAATACATTATTCTTTCATGAATGAATAATTGACCTTTATAGATTTTTTCTTCTCCTATAAATAGAGTCTCACATAGAGATGTGAAAAGAAGTTTCATTCTTGCTCTCTCTCTCATTGTGTCCGACCCCTCTCCTCTCTCCCTCTCTCAAAATACTTCTTTTATTTTGGTATCTAAGTCCTCATTAGACTTAGGCTAAATTAGCTCTTTAACTCTTAAATTTGTTCTTGAGCTATTTTGTTTAATTGTGCCCACACACAAATCCTTCTAAACCTCTATAGACTCTTGTAATAGAAACCTTAGGTTTCTCGAGTTCACGTTTAGGCTTGAAGGAATCGAACTAGAAGAGAAGATCTACCTTTCTCAAGATCCATTGAAGATCAGGCTACAAGAAAGGTTAGTATTCAAGTAATTAAATAATGTTTTTAATTTATAACATGTATATGCACTTTATCTAGGTTAGTAAAATTATTTTACTAGTAAAAGAAATTTTTATATTCCGTCATTAATATGATTAATGATAAATTTTTCTTAACGCTAGAGCTATTTCAACAAATGGTATCAGAGCTATGGTCAAAGTATAAGCATGTACATATTATTTAAAATCATTAAAAGAAAAATTGTTTCCTAAATTTGCTTGAATAATGGTTTTTCAAAGACTAGATCTTACAAAATTTTACTTTTTTGGTACGACCTCTGAAATTAAATTTGTATTGATTTTCCACTTGTTAAATATGCTATATAAATACATTAAAAAACAATTTTTAATTATTTTATGTCTAGCATACTCAAAATTAATTTTTTGACAAGTTTGAAATTTGTGTACATAGTTTAAACTAGTTCATTGCACTTCTAGTTTAAATTTGTTATTGAAGGTTTTATATTATGTTGCTTGTTTTATTTTGTGTTTAATTATTAACATGTTAATATATAACACACAATTGAAATCAAAACATACAATTAAAATATTGCAATAAACCTCTTTCCTATTACGCCTAGATCCGACGTACTTTTAATTATTTTTCAATTTATGGACAAATTGTTATGGCTCAGGAAATCGGGCATAACTCTTTGCTCATAACTTGAAAATTAGTTGTTCTTAAACCAAATTAAAGGTACGAAAGTTAGTTACCCAATGCAATTAGTTTCAGCTCAATTGGATACCGGTGTATCATTTATGACCTTTTAAGTCCTAGGTGTACGGCAGTCCGCGAGTCCAGGATTTTTAATCCGGATTTTGCGACTCCAAGCTTCCTCCCCTCTTCTTGATGGCATCGTGGATTTCCGACGTTCACGCGCTCAACCACCATGAAGACGCCTTGAAAGAAGATGTCATGAAGATGAAAATATTAGTTTTAGGAGATTTTTAGTCTCAAAAACTTTGAAGTGTAAAAGTGATGATTTATTAATCTCACACACTTTCTTTAGGAAAAATAAATTAATACACAAAAAGACCCGAGTATGTTCCTTGTGCCTTAGTGCATTAACACTGTTCTCCCCTCACAAATATCGATTTTAGGGATCTTTTTTTCTAGTGATCCACTCTATCTCTCTTCGCTAATGGAAATATTTTTCCCTTTACGTACAAGAGTAGACGTGCCTTTTTCCAAAAATTAAGTGGGAGAGTTGCACTTACTGTTTGCAACCCAGGATCCCCTTATTTTCTAAAAACTAAGTGGAAGGGTTGTACTTATTGTTCGCAACCCGCGATCCCCAACACTAATGTGAAGTGCATATGTCGCCGGACTAAGAGTCACCCTCGTGACCCTCTCTTAAATGAGAGTACTCATAAACGCATTGCTCCTAACATTGCTTTTATAGCTACGTTCAAAAGTGAAACGATGAGACAAGGCCTCCCCTCGGCGGATTGTTTTCAAAGTAGATCTTGTTGAACTAAGTGGTTGGTTACACACTTAGACTCAAACTCTAGTAATCCTCCCTCGAGGCCCTGCGAAAATTTTTGAGTGATCAAACTTCTTTATAAGGTGGCTAGTCAAAGCATTGATGTATTGACATCATGACTATGCATTAATGATGTGTCATTTACTTATGAAAGGCGGCTTTTTTGCGGCCTTCCCTCGAAGGAGTAAAATTGTCATTTTGTTCATAACACCTTTGGATTTTACTTGTCTAAATAAAACAACAACATCGTGATATTGAGTCAGCCTATGAAATGCTCTACAATCTCCAGGAGATGTTTGGAGGGCAAGGGTGCCAGGCTAGGCAACAAGCGGTACGAGTCATTAGAGTAGGATTGTTAAACAAGAAGCTAACTCAAAATAAGTTCAAGTGTTGAACTAGACGTTTTCTCGGAAATGTCTAAAGGGTATATTTGTCCACATGGACATAAAATGATGTGAATGCCAAAATAAGATATTCAATATTTTCATATGATGGAAATATAAATTAATTTCTAAAGCCGAGAAGTCGTTTTAGGCATTACGAAATTAATTTCATTATTTGTGCAATATTATTTCTACAATGGGTATTTTAAGAATTGTCTTAAAAGAAATAAAGAATCATCGAAATGCCCTTCCCTAGTGTAGAGTTCGGTGAACATGCATCAAAGAAGAGAGAATTTTTTGCCTTTAATTATAAAGATAATTACCCAAAAAGAAAAGAGGAAATGAATTTCCTTGAGAAGGAAACAAATAAGCTAAGCGAGGAAACAAATTTTCCTCCTCTTGAGCTTGAGATGGCCGGCCATATTAGAAAATAAAGGGGAGTAAAAATCTATATTGTGTCATGAATGCACTATTGTATCATGAATGCATAATTGGCATTTATATATTTTTCTTTCTCTTATAAATATAGGTTCACATAGAGATGTGAAAATAAGCTTTTTCCTCTTGCTTTTCTCTTGTTTTTGGCTGACCAAAACCTCTCTCTCTCTCTCAACTCCATTTTATTTTTGGCACCCAAGTCCTTATTAGACTTAGGCTAAATTAGCTCTTTAGCTCATAGACTTGATCTTGAGTTATTGTGTTTAATTTTGCCCACACAAAAATCTTTCTAAACCTCTAAAGACTCATGTAATAGAAACCTTAGGTTTCGCGAGTTCAGGTTTAGGTGTGAAGGTAACGAGTAAAAGACGATCTACATTTCTCAAGACTCTTCCAAGATCAAGTTACAAGAAAGGTTAGCATTCAAGTAATTTTAAATAATGTTTTTTTTAATATATATACATGTTCATGCATTTTTCCTAGGTTAATAAAATTGTTTTACTTGTAAATGTTTTTTATATTTAATGTAATTTTTCTTAACCCTAGACCTATTCCAACAGTTTCGTGACGAAGTGGTCACGAAACGTGTTACATATGACAATGTTGTCACGGAATCTACTAAATGTTGTCACTAAAAATATGCTACTTTTTACCACAAGTGATTATGAACCTTAAGTGGTTAGTCAATCTTGTAGCATACCTATACTTTAATATTCTAATATATCATATTATGATTATTAGTTAGCTATCTGCACGTGAGTAATATATTAGCATAACATATTGCGTATAATACTAATTAAAATTGTAATTTAAAAATTTAGTTCGTGAGCAAAGTAGTATACTAGTATTCTATGACTAGATTTCTTACATTGTTAGTCTACATGAATAGTAGGGGCACGTATAAGTACATGATTATTTAAAAAAAATTAATTCCAACAAAACATCTTATACGAGTTTGGACAACGTCTATAAACTCCAATAAAGTCGATCTCATGAGAATTGATGAAAACAAAACAAAATTCGTGACAAAGTTCTCACTAATTTTATCATTTTCGTGATTAGAAAATACGAGTTTTGTGACAAAGTTTTCACAAAATTCTTAATTTCGTGGCAACTATTTTTTCACAAAACCAAAATTATCGTGATAAAGTTGTCACGAAATAGACTAAATGTTGTCACGATATCAAAGTTACTTTTTATATCTACCATAACCAATTAGTAACCTTAAGTTGTTGGTCAAACTTATATGTTCAGCAAGCTCCTGAGTTTGTGAGTTATAATTATAATTTGAAAGTTAAGTTCGTGTGTAGAGTAATATACTAATATTCTATGATTATATCTCTTACACTGTTGGTATACATGAGTTGTAGAGTCACATATAAGTACATGATTGTTTAAAAAAAATTAAATCTAACAAAACATCTTGTACAAGGTTGGACCACGTCTATAAACTCCAACCAAGTCGATCTTATGAGAATTTATGAGAGAAAGGAAAAAAATTCGTGACAAAGTTGTCACTAAATTTATCGTTTTCGTGACTAGAAAATACGAATTTCGTGATAAAATTGTAACAAAATTCTTATTTTCGTGACAATTTGTTGGTCACGAAACCCAAATTTTCGTGACTAAGCTGTCACGAAATCAAAGCTACATTTTAAATCTACCATAACTAATTATGAACCTTAAGTGGTTGGTTAAACTTGTCCGTCAACAAGCTCCTAAGTTCGTGAGTTATACTTTCAAGTAGTTTAAGTATAATTTGATATTTTAACATGTCATATTATGAGTTTTAGTTAGTTATATGCACGTGGGTAGTATATTAACATACCAGATTGATTTTAGTACTAATTAAAAATTGTAATTTAAAAGTTTAGTTCGTGTGCATAGTAGTATACTAATATTCTATGGGTAGACCTCTTACATTGTTGGTCTACATGATTAGTATGGGCACATTTATGTACATGATTATTTTTTAAATAATTAAAGTACAAAAAAAACATCTTGTACGAGTTTGGATGGACCACGTCTATAAACTTGAACCAAGTTAATCTTATGAGAATTGATGAATGCAAAAAAAAATTGTAACAAAGTTGTCACTAAATTTATCGTTTTGGTGACTAATTACTACGGGATAGGTGACAAAGTTGTCATAAAATTCTTAGTTTCGTGACAATTTTTTGTCACAAAACCCAAATTTTTGTGACTAAATTGTCACGAAACCAACTAGATATTGTCACAAAATCAAGAATTTCATGACAATGTTGTAACGAATGTTGTCACAAAATCATGAATTTCGTAACAGCGTTGTCAAGGAAATATTGATATATTTCGTGACAAGGTGGTCGCGATATTTAAAATTTTGTGAAACATGGATTTTTTTTTTCCGGAAAGCGGAAAAAATGCAGAAAACGAAGAACAGAGAGTTGCAGAGTGCTGAGATGGTCGAAAAAATTAAAAAAAATGTTAGTTGGTGACAGGAGGTGGTTGTCCTACCTTTTTCGGAGGCGGGAAGAGTGATCGGAGTTGATGGAGATGACGAAAGTGATTAAAGGTATGAGCACCGCATAAATGAGGAAGGTAGTAGAGATACGATTCAAACAAACTAAGAGAGAAAGAGAGATATGAGAGAGTAGATTAACTCATATTACCTTTTAATGATATATTAGAGAATTTTATTTCTTTTTTTTACTGAACTCCTACTTAATTCTTTTTTTTTAAAAAACATAGTTTATTACTCACAAATGGCAAATTATAGTCTAACTTTACTCTTTTCGGCAGATTTGGGATAAGGCCTAGTCCATATTTCGAACTGTTTTTTCGGCCTAGCTTTATTTTAAGTCTGTCCAATTTTGATACAGAAATCATCGACCAATTCACTGAATAAAGGAAATTCTATAAATAACTCTTGAAGATGGTCATTTTCTTTTCTTTAAAAAAAATCCAATGAATATTATGTAAGAATAACATCAGAAAGACAGGTCCCATAAAAATATAAGCAACAAATAGGGTTAAATGTTGGCCATATGACCTATTATTCGAATAATAAAAACAAATTTATATCCATATCATGACAATAAACTGACAAAAAGATGGGTACCACTCCTTTTTAAATGATTTACCTTGAGTTAAGCAACATTTATAGAAATAAAATCAGAACTTCAATTGCATTTATCTATACCTAAATTCTTTTTCCCCAACTTCCATCCCACCCACCAACGTCATTAAGGTGAAAATTATTTCAATAGAATTTCAATCACGAGCTTTCTCTTATTACATGCTTTAACATATTTTATATAATTCGCACTTTATACTCCAATTACGTAAAGAGGGGTTAACATCCATCACACACCTTTCGATGCAATAATGAGCTACTCATTAATATTAAAATATTTTGACTTTACTTATCATTCTAAGTGTGAGATTTTCAATTTGATGTAGCTGTTATCACAATTATGTTTTTTTATTATATATATTTTTAGGCGTGGAATGCTCAAGTTAATGGTCCATCGAGCTATAAGCTTGTAAAGAACACATGAGAGACGAAAGAGATCTTGTAGATTTGGAATCATGAGGCGAATTGGATGTTCGAGCCTCGGAGAATATGAGTTTGCAGATCAGGCCTTGTGGGGATCATAAGAACATATTATGGGCTACTATCTAGTTTTCTATGAGAGAGGCAGTTTGTTTCGTGTTTGGAGAGATTTTTTTAGAATGAAAAATAAATTATATCGATGTTTGAATTTTCCGCATATCACAAAGTGGTTCATTAAATTTCGTAGAACATGACATTGCAGTTTTTGGGAGTATTTTTTCAACATGTCTAAATTACAAAAATTAATTAGAATTGTGTCCAATTGTAATTGAAGAAATAAGTATGTCTTGCTTTGGGAATTGAGGTTATATACTTATTTGTTTGCGATATTAAAACTTCGAGCAATGAAACAATTGTAGTTTTTACTTTTGAAACTCTGAATGTTGTCGAGTAAAAAATCCAATACCTTTTAGTATAACGTGGATTATTATTTGATTTTAGTTGGATTGAGTGGGTCTAGCTAATTTTTTTATTATTTTTCCTTACCTAATTATTAAATTTTGATAATAACTAAGATTTTATTACTTTCGCAAAATACCCGTTGACAACTCTGCATACTGAAAAGATATGATGAGACCCTTGAGTGTTATAACATATACGTTGGTTGAGGAGCGCAATAATAAGCACTAAAACGCCAAATCAAACGTATATAGAATTAATGTAAATTCCCATCATATAACATAATAAACCAAATAAGATAAAGGTGCAATATAAGAAGCATCAAACAACTTTCTTAAGGTTAAAGTGGGTTGTGAGTAAAGATTCTCAGATAACATCAATTTTATAGCCACACAAAAAATTCCTAAAAACTATCTCAACCATGTGGAATGACTCATTTTTCTTTTGTTCTTTTCCAATCAACAATCATGCCTTTGTAATCTTCAATGTCACTTATCCTTCACTTTTGTAAAAATCTCACTAAAAAACCACACCATTAGCTAAGCAAAAGTCACTTTCATTACTTTGCTCAGTTTTTATTTTCTGTTGTTGTTATGTATGTCCTATTTTTCAGTAAATTTGAGAAGTCGGCCTAATATGGCCAAATTCCTTCATTCACATGCATTTGTATTTTAGCACAAAATAATTTAAAGAAAAACATTATCATCACAAAAGAGTAAAGATCTAAGATATTTTACCATAGAACAACATGTAGGATAAGATTCCAAGCCTACAAGCAAAGGGATTAAAGCTTTTGTGGGGATTGATTGCATTACATGTAAAATAATACAAACAAATACTTAAATATGGTTGACTTTTGCATTTACAAACCAAGAATTACTTAGACTGTCTTCTGCATAATAAGTACACGTGAAACATTTCAATGTAGACAAAGGAAGTTGTATTTTCTATCTTAGTGTCATATGGAGTTTTTGTAAAGAACAAAATTAGCCATGTATTAGATTAGAAAACATCACCATACGTGTGATTTCTTTTTCTTACAGGCATATTATAATATTAAAATAGATATCAATTATGTAATATAGTATTAGGGAGATGCGCTGATCACTTATTATTTATAATTCGAAAAATTGGTCAAATGATCAACGTTTGGAGGTATAATTGTGAAGTTGACTGTTAAACTTATTTAATTACTTTAGTATATACGTGGTACACTGTTTTGCGTGATCTTAGTATATACGTGGCACACTGTTAATGGGCAACATTTTTTGTTAAACATTAACCTGGCCATTTACCAATTTTTTTTCAAATGTTGGTCATTTTGAAATTTATATATGTTTAAAAGGCTATACACATCATTAACCCTTTATAATTTGCACATATTAAGTCATTGGAAATGCTAAAATTAAATAATAACAAACTAAATAAACAGTTTTGATGACCATCAACTCGAAAACCAGATTTAGAGCTATTATTTTGTTTATTTTAAACGCCATTCTATCATCATATTCTTCATTTTAGTTAGACTATTCATCATGTTCGCTAATATAAAAACATGAACCTCGTGAATTCATTATCGTCGTTTCTGGCATTAGATTTTCTCACTTAATTTATGCTGAATTCTTCTTAATATTTCTATCGATATACTTCCATTGGTGACTATAAACTGATATTAAGTGTTATTACAAACTAAATAGGAAAAACCTTGTCATAAATGGAGACAACATTAATTGCTTCCATTTGTTGCATCAAAATAAAAATTGATAAATTAAAACAATATGATTTCCGAATTTAATATGTAGTAGTAATTTAAAGTGAATATTATAGTTACATCGTAAGTCCCACCAGCATCCGCGGGCCAACTAACGTAAATCTTACACAAGCAACGTAACAATAAAATTATGTTATATTAGTCCTGTTTTGTGGCTACCTGAAATATCATAACACGATATGGACATAGAGATATATAGATATAGACTTTTCTCAACTGAATCAAATAGCTATTATGGAAGTTACGTCAAATTACATCTACCACTACACTTGACAAGTTCAAAAATCACATGATGGAAACAGGAAATATATATATAAAAGAAAATACGTCAACTCTTATTAGTTGGAGACACCAGCATTTTGTCCTTAATGGTGGACCTATATGCAAGTGCTTCGACACACACAATTTTTTTTTTTTTTAAACTAAAGCCTCATTTAAACTCCTTCGCCTCTGAATTGGTGCGACAAAAGGAAAAAGAGTACCCGACATTAATTACATTCATCAAAGAAAAATATCAAACGTTACCGACCCAAGTGCCCATTTAGCTAATACATGGGCCACTGAGTTCTCTTCTCTACCTAGCCAACAGAAAGTGCAACATATAAACTGTCTGCTCATCTCTAAAATGTTCTCGAAACTAGTCAAAAAAGTCCAATCTGGACAATCTTTTCTTGCTTTCAAGCTCTCCATAATTACCTTGTTATCACCTTCAATGGCGATTTTTGGGTGTCCATAAAATTTGCCGAGTTTCAGCGGCAGTTCCACTCCTTTAATTTATGCGTCTGTTGCGTTTTTGGCTTCGATCTGACTTCGTCACATCCATTTTTGATTAACCCTGCTTCGTCCCTTGCTATTATGCCTACAGCAGCTTTACCGTCGTCGAAAGCGGCGTCTGTGTTGATCTTGATAAATTCTTTATCCGGTTTGACCCATTTGGCTATCACATGCTTAGTCTGATTCTCCGCAGAGGTTTCAGGGCTGATCCGTTCACGTAGCCCAATTTCTGACCTTATTCTACACATATTGTGCATCAGAGCCTCCATGTTCGTCTTCTCTCCTTTGAACAACAACTTGTTGGGATGATACCAAATGGTTTCGATAATAGCTATTGCACAGTAAATGAACTCACAGGATTTGATGTTGATTTGGAACTCCTCGTGTGCTTCCATCACCGCGCTCAGAGCATCAGACCCTGATCTCCACAATGAGCTATCTCATTTGATGCCAAAACCTCCCGCGAACCATAACTTAGCCGAAAGCTCACACTCAAAGAAACGACGAAATGCATATTCGTCTTTGTTTCCGCAGATTATGCATCGTTTTTCGATGTCGGGGAAGCAGCTAGCAAGTCTCACCGCTGTCGGATAATTCAGTCTTCCCAGTCTCCATAGCACCATTTTGTACCTCGCGTTAAATTTAAATTTCCAAATATTTTTTCATAATCTATCCGTTGGATCGAAAGTCGCTCTCGTTAAGACTCTGGAGGAACGATTTAACACTAAATTTCCCGGATTTCTCAGATTTCCATATCACTCTGTCTATTCAATTAGCAGGAAGGAGCTTGATTTTTAGGATGCTTTTTTCTCTTTCAACACCGCATTCCCGCTGCACCGCACCTGGGTCCCAGACTTTTGTATTGTGAAAAAAACAGATTTTCCACTGTAGCCCATTCACTCAAAGTCGCCGAAGACGGTCTGACTATTATTCCGTCATCAAGCCAATAGTCGAGGAAAATTTTTGTCGCTTTACCATCACCGATAATTATTTGAGTGTTCTCTTTGATCACAACCTTTAGATTACTGATGTCTCTCCGCGCTCCAAAGGACGTAGTTTTGCATCGCTGGTGGAGAAAAACTTCTTCATTGAAATACTTTGCGTTAAGAATTCTTACGCAAAACTGATCTTTACGATTTACCATATACCAAGCAAGTTTGGCAAGATAAGCATTATTGAATTCATTCATGTTTTGGAAACCTAGCCCCCCGGCATCCTTTGGCTGGCACAGTGAGTCTCATTTGAGAAGTGAAAGGAATCGGTTACCTTTGTTTTCCCCGGTCCACCAGAACTCTAGAGTTGCTTGGTCGATTTTGTTCCAGAAGGACTTCGGAAGCTTAAACGTCGACATTGAGTACGAAGGGATATTTTGGACCACTGCTTTGACGAGAGTCGATCTTCCCGCCTTTGATATCGTCTTGGCCATCCACCCCTCAAGCCTGCCAAGGATCTTCTTCTTCAAATGTTCGAAGTGAAGGGATCTGTTCTTGCCAATAAACAATGGGTTTCGAAGATAGCTAATATCGTTGTGACATTCTTTCTCTTGTTCTTGTGTCACAATTGGACGAAAAGAATATACCAGACTTTAGAATATTCACTTTCTGACCCGACCATCTTTCGTATTTACTCAGGCACTCCATAAGGTTTAACACTTCAGATTCCTTAGCATCGCAAAAAAGGATCGTGTCATCCGCGGGTGAGAGATTGTCAGGACATTTCTCCCCAACAAAAACCCATGAAATTTTCCCAGCCATTCATCTTTAGCCAATAAGCGACTCAATAGTTCGGAAGCCAAAATGAAAAGGTAAGGGGAGAGTGGGTCACCTTGTCGTAATCCTCTCGACGGAGAAAATCTTTTGAGTGGGCATCCGTTTAATAGTATTGAGCCTGCGATGTTTGTAAAGCATGATGTGATTAGCTTCCGCACCTGTTGTAAACATCCAAAACATCTTAGGACATTCTCAATGAAGCTCCAATTTAGGCGGTCTTAAGCTTTCGACATATCGATCTTGATCTCCAACGTTGCTTTTTTCCTTTCTGTCTGTTCATTCTGTGAATTACTTCCCGCGCGAGAATGGTGTTCTCCGCTATCCATCTCCCTGGGACAAAATCAGATTGGTTTGGAGCTATGATTCTGTCCAGGTGTTTCCAAAAGCGAGATGTGATAATTTTTGTTATTATCTTGAAGCTGACATTGCATAAGCTTATTGGCGTAAGATTGTCTACAGCCTCCACTCCATCTGTTTTCGGTATAAGCACGACATGCGCGAATTTTATTTTCAGATTTAAGGCTCCTGATCTGAAGAAATCTTGAATCATCTGTATCAAATCTTGTCCAACTGTAGACCAGTATTTTTTTATAGAATATGACTTGCGATCCATCCGGCCCCGAGGCTTTGAGTGGGTCCATTGCCCAAATGATTTTTTTAACCTCCTCCGCTATAGGTATCCTTTCCAACTCTTTGTTGTCATCCTCCGAAATTTCTGGCGTGATGATTCCTTCCAGATTTGTTGGGAAATTGGAACCAGAGGATTTAAATAATTCGTCATATTTTTGTTGGATATGTTTACCTATATCATGTCTGTTGTCGAGCCATTCTTAGTTTCCACTCTTTTTTCGAAGACCATAGCCAAGTTAAGTGACAGGGCTTCCACCTCCTTCTCCACCTGACTGTCAAGACCTTTGCTCGCCTCATTTTCCTTTTCCGTTTTCTTGTCGGACCTATGTTGTCCCTCATCAGAGCTTGACCATTTTCTTTTGATCATCTAGGTCGAAGTTGGTCCATTAATTATTCCACAATTGCCCAAGATTACTTCAGATCCCAGAGGAAAGCCTAACGAAGAAGTAGGGCCCGTAAGAGTATTTGGGCTTGGGCTTAAGAAAGGGCTTAATACCCTTCCCTTCAAAGCCGTCTCCTTGAAAACGCTTAACTCCGAAGGCAGAATTGACCTACTGGAGCTTGATTCTGGGTGCGCCATCTGTTGCTTCGAGATTGTAGTCGTTGCTTTGTCTGGACTTGGCCAGCTGTCATCGGGTAGTACCATCTGTCCTTTTTACCGTTGTGTGTGTACTATCGCTACAGGATTCGTACATATTCCCGTTGGGCCTGATTGGGTGATATTCTGTGGCCCTGGTGGTTTTTTCAGAGTGTCTGGCACGTCCTCTTTTTCCAGGTCAGCATCGTCCCGACCTGGATCTTCGTCGCCTTCAGCCTTTCCTGTGGGTTTCCCCTTTCGTGTTTGATTTGCTGCTTTTTGAATTTCTGGCTTCGATATTCTTATTGTTCCGATTTGATTTTCCATGTTTTCAAAGCGGCTCGAGGACTTAGAGTCAACCAAAATCCAAGATCCATAAGCTTTGACCACTGGTGAGTGTGGGGTTTTATCAGGAACCATTCCTGCTTCGCACAATCAAACTCTTCGTGACCAATCTTTCCAAATTTGAAGCACGTTCTTCCCAGTCTCTCATATTTTCCTTGTATCCATAATGGCTTCATTTCTCCTCTATCCAAGAAAAGGCCTGGGCAAAGAGGTTTATTGACATTTATTAGGATCTTCATTCTAAGATCATTACATTCTCTACCTCCATATTTTTAGAACTTGCCAAAACGTTGTTCTAGTCCTTCAGCACTCGCTTCGTTCATCACTCCTGGAGGGAGTACCCGTAGTCTGATCCAGAATGGAGACGAAGTAAAATCAATTTCTTCAATCAGCTCCTCTAAAACCATTTGATAGCCTTTAAACATCCATGGTCGGCCTCCCATTACTCTGCTTGCGTCATCCTTGCTTTCAAACTGGAACTGTAGTATTCCTTGTTTGATCTCTTTCACCGTCCATCGGCGTTTGCACCTCCATATCCCCATGAATACCTCAAAGATTCTCTTAGCTCCCCAGTTCCATTCGTTGTCTGTGAATATCTGACTAGCAATGTATGTCTGATCCTCACATCTTCCATCTTCGTCCAAGTTTCTTGTCGGCACCAGATTTGTAGCCAGGAACGCCGTCGTAACATCTATCTCATCGGATAGCTCCTTGTTCAAGTATATCTCCCCTGACCTAGACAAAACTTGTTCTTGTGTGACCTCTTCTCCACTCGACATCATTCAAGTTTTCTCCAAAACCCTCTCTTGTTATTATCACTCCCATGTTTCCCGGACTGTTTGTTACCCACCTGGACTGTTTAACACTCACCCAAACGCTCACACCACTCCCTGCTTTGAACTAACAACCTCGCTCTCACTCGCCGGAAAGTTACTATGGTTTTCAAAAAGACCTGCCTTCACTTTTGTACGGAGAGAAAATTTCTCCCACTTTGATACAATCAATCAAGAGGTATTTCTTCGCCTTCGACACACACAAGTTGAAAACTAATGAATTCAACATGATTACCACAATGAATTCATATTCTGAAAAAAACCAACAATTTAGAGGACTACTAGTATTTTGCATCAAACTTTTTATAAAATTAATAAATTATTACCCAAATATAGTAATAAACGCCGAAATATAGCAGTTGAAATGAAAAAAAAGGTTGTGAATAGTAATAAAAATATATACCAACTTGAAGCGATCAAATTTTTCATGTTACTTTTCCCAAAAAGGGCTATAGACAAATTTCATAATTCACATCTTTTCCATGGGTTCCCTTTTTTTTTTTCTCTTTTTTCAGACACCTTGTATGGGAGTTCCTTTGCCATGAAGATTTTCACCCTTTTACGTAAAGCGGCTACAAAGTAAAAAAGAACAACCAAAAAGGTAGATATTTTTGCTGACCGTTTAATCTAATTGAAAAAAAAATATCGCATAACTATGGTCTATCAAATAAAACAAGATAATGATGATAACTTGTATTGTATAACATTGTTCGAATTCGCAACGAAAAAAATCACCAAGGATGACCGGGTTATACAATTTCGTTTAAAAATAAATAAATAAAAAATACATTTTAATATTGTAATTATTTCGAAATTTTATTTTTTTCCTCTCACTTGGCATTACAATTTTGCCTCTTGAACCCAAACCTATTATTCTTCAAATCATACTCAACGTGAAAATTCATCTGTTGATAGTTCCCCAAAATAATCGCAGGACCGCCCAACAACTCGGGGCCGGGCCCACCACTCGTCACCACGGTCAAACACGCCACGTCACCATCGCCCAAGAGCGAAAAATAGTTCGAAAGCGGGAGTTCCATTTTTGCCCCTCCCTTAAACTGAAAAACGAGCTCGGGAAATCTCACGGATTCCTTCTCGCCGGCCAAATGGAAACACGGCAGCAATCCCGTGCGATTCTCCACATCGTAAGCTCTCTTGTACCCCTTCATCTGACTCGTAAACTCAGATGCCACGATATCATGAACTTCACGCTCCATAAATGTAAACGTTGACCCGGAGTCAACGATCGTTCCGCCTCCACCAGCATCTCTGTCCATCGGCTTCAGATACCTATCCCCAGGGAGTCAAAAATATAAAGTCAGGGGAAAATTTTGAAAATAACATTTTAAAGAGGGCATATATGAAAAAATAATATAATTTTGGTGTAAATGTGTATAATCTTAATATATATGTCTAGAATCTAGATAAAGGGATCAAATAAAAGGACAAAAGTTTATTATAAAATGAGTTGAAAGTTTAGCATAGCCATCTTTATTTTTGTAAATTATTACTCGGGATCATTTATTTTTTGGGTAGCGCGACCAAATATCAATTTTATTTATGTAAGAAAACATAATTCACGCTCGTACCTGTAAGGTATCTTCACGCGCTGACCTCCAACGAAGACTCTCCGGAGCATGATGTAGTAATACTCCTTGAACGCTGAGCCAACTTTTCCGGGGTTATCCTGGAACGGGGTGTACTGCATTCCAGCTCCCTTTTCATCACCGTCGAGGACGAGATCGGACGTCACAGACGAATCGTCGAAGCGGTGAGAGAGGAGGCAGTGAGAGAATTTGGAGAGGCTGAGCTGTGACGGTAGAGACTGTGGGCCCCGCCCGAACCCGGCGATCCCGGAGGGCTGACGTATGGACAGCAACGAGCAGCCAAACAGAAACCGTGGAACGGGTCGACCCGGAAGATCTAGTGCGTCGGATATGAGCCGGCCCGCAGTGGATCCTGACCCGTATTGGACCACGTACGCAGGGCAACCAGTAACAGTTCTATTCCTGAATTATGAAACACAATAATAATAGGAAATGGATGTAAATAATAGTCAAATTTACAATCAAAACTAAATATATCTAAAAAGATATATTTACTCTTTATAATTTTTTGTAAAAGTATTTTACTTTGTTTTCAATTATTCTACAATAATTGTACCTTTTACACCTCTGATTTTATTTTTTTAGTTCATGTTTTTTTATTATTAAAGTTTATAACTGCTTGCTATTAATCTTAAAATGTTTTTGTTAAAAGTATTGACAGTCAAGTTACTATAGTAATTTTTTTTTTACCAGGTTTAAATTAAAAAAAAATACAAAATTTTCATTATTTAGCATCAATAGATACAAATAAAGGTTAAAAGAAGAGCAGCGAAGATAACAGTTGACAGTTGTTATTGATAAACATGAGTAAAAAGGTAAAAAAAAAAGGAAAGAAAATTTAACCCGTTGCAATGGAGCTTTGGTCCGAAGATCCAATGGCACATTGGGTCGTGACAGCCAACGATGACAGAGCTGGAAGACTCCCTCGGAATAAACCTAGGGATCTTGGTGGGGTCCACGCCGGAAAACTCGCAGCCGGAGCAGAGATAGCGTGAAGTGCAAGGAAGCCACACAAGGCTCGACCCCGTATCAAAGACCAGCTCAGACTTCTGCGGAGGCGAACCGAACGAGAGCGACACTGAGTAACCGCCGTAGCCACGTGGCGCTAGCGCTGTTCGGCTCTCGTGTCCCGGCTTGGGCTTGGGTTTCGGCTCTGGGCTTTTCAGGTGCTTGGCCCGAGAGATCGTCGATTGGGCCAGAGACACTATGTTCTGGATCGGGTCGGAATTCGGGTTTGTCAGTGTCAATTTGAGTTTGAGCTTGGTGGGTTTCGAGTTCGTTTGGGTTGATGCGATCGAGAACATGAGAATGGAAATCAGAGAGAGGAATGTGGGAAGGGAAACCATTTTTTATTTGTTTGGGGTTTGGGCGATGAATTGGAAGTGAAAATCAAAGAGAATTAAATATAAAAAAAAAAACAAAAGACCTGGGTTTTTTATTTAACATATTAGAGTGAGTTGTTTTAGTGAGAAGAGAAGAGAAAGAGAAAGTATCATCAAGTTTCAGTGCTGGCAACACTAGACAATCGCCACTGGACTTAGCGAAAATTACGGAAATTGTCACTTCCCGTTTTAGTGTAGGTCAGGGGCTATACAGTCATTTCAATAGTACGAAAAACATCTTCTTTTGAAAAAATAATAGTGTAATTTATTTTATAATGGTAATTTACGATAATACTCTTATATATTATCAAATTAATCTTTAATTTACATAATTTATTTATATTATAAAATTAATATGCAAGTAATTATTTAACTGCATAACTATATATGATATATCGTAAAAAAATTATATATTAAATATATACATATACTAATTTAGTTATCTAATCCAAATTTTCATTTAGTAGAGAAAAATAAATTTATGAATTAGAAAAATATAAACATTTATTAATAATTTTTCACAAATTATTCCTAAATTCTCATCTCTTCGTCTTATCTTATAACCATCCATCACATAAGTTGTAATACCCAAACACACAAAGTTTTGGAAAATCGATAAACAAAGTCATATAAATATTCAAACTTTTGTTTGAGCAAACAATTATTTGATCAAGACGAACGATTAAAATAATAAATTTTATAAACTTTGATAATATTACTAATCATAAATTGGTGATGAAAAAAAGAAATACACGAAAAAATTGAAGATCAATATAATTAATAACCAACAACAAAAATAAAAGGAAAAAAAAATACTAGAATGCACATAAATTTCATATATACAAAAAAGTAGAAAAAAATATAAAATACATTTTTGTTATTCCTACTTCAATGCTTCCAAAATGGGCGGAGAGCAGTTTTGGTGGGGCCCATGGATACAAATTCATTTATCTACCTCCCACTTTTTTTCCTTTTTTAATATAAAAAAATAAATTAATACAATCAATGCTTCCAAATATCTTTATCTTAATCCATCCCTCCAAAATTCTTCCTACCAAACAAAGCCTTAGTTGTTGCCTGAGATTCTTAGCCGTAAAAATATAGAGAAAAGACTTTCAAGTGTGAGAGACTCGGGTTATTTAGATTAGTTATTTCGTAAACTAGTCTAAAAAAATAATTTCTAGAAAAATTAATTGAAGTTAAATTTTACAAAATATTATTTTGTTAAATTTTAATTCTTTAAATAATTATAGAAAAACTTTGAGTATAGCTAATTTTATTAATTTCAGCTAGACATATAGCTCTAAGATATTTAAAATAAAAAAAATATGTTTCCTTAATTTCAACTAGTTGGCTATATCTATGTAATTACAGTACATCGTGTTTTTAAATAAATAAAGACTCAACCTCATTCACTTCGTAGGACAGTGGGATCCACGTGAGAGACAAAAGGCAATAGAAATATGAAAGCAATATTATTGTTTATCACTATTGTCATAAACCATCGAGTAAATTGATAATGGAGTCAAGTAGTTGTTGCTTACCTAAATTCATCAATTTATGCACGGATTTACGTTATGCATGGTATTTATGTTAACTTTTTTACTGAAGTTTAATTTGAGCACAAGCACATTAAACACAGCAATGTCTATTGTCATGTTGGAACTTAGAACTCAAATAAATATATGGACTTCTAATGCACCAACATCTCAATTCTAAGTTTTTTTTTTCGTAATTTGTGATTATTTGTTACAACTCGATAAGACTAGTTGTTATTAAAACACAAAACTTACTCATTAATTTAGTACTCGAAAATAGTTCATTTTCGTTAATATGCAGCATATGTGGAAGTATAGAATAGAACTAAAATATATTGAGTTTATGTCAGGCCAAATACTTGGAACTTCCCATTAAACAAACTATCATTCATGATTGAGCCCAATATTCGAAGTTGTCGATGTCTTCATTCCAAAGAGTCAGATCTCTTTGCAAGAACCGGATCGAAGAGGAAGTCGAGATTCCATCTAGACAATCTCGCCGAAAGAACCAGATCAAAGGTAAAATCGAAATCTCAATCCCAGAAGCAATGTACGACGTGACATCCTCATCGGCGATCTCGGAGCCACGTGTTCGGAGTCTTTAGCTCGACGAAATATTATAAATAAAATAATTCAGTAAACTAAAAGGACATCTTATAATCTTATTTTCAATTCGATTATTATAATTCATTTCGCTATTTGTATTTCGTTTAGATCGATTAACTAAGCTCGACCATATCAATAAAAGTTCATATTTAAATTAATTTATTTACATTTCTTTGAAAGTATAACATATTATTATATACGATATTTTACCGAGATCCACATCCTAAATTTAAATCGCTCAAATCATCAAATATTTGTTCGTGGTTATTAAGGACAAAATTCGACATCAATAATTTGGCGCTGTCTGTGGGAACAATCGGTAAAATCAACTTATTTCGTGATATCTATTACTTTCATTAGTATGTCTTCTCCCCAATCTCCGATCGAAGTCATGGAAGAAATCCACCCGGCGATCCAAGCAATCCTCGACAAGTTGTATAAGAACATCGAGCAGCAATTCAAGTCACGCAAGACTATCATAGCTTGACTCGAAAGACTGATCACGACATAATCACCTATCTCTGGGACTCGGTTCGAAGATGGTGAAACGACCCAGAAACAATTCGATACGCACCACAGCTGCGCTCCAGACTCGAACTCTTCCTTCGATAACTCGTCTGGACTGTTCCGGAATCTCGATGGATCCACGGGCGGGCTGCGATTCAAATCCGATCCTAGAATCCGGGGAATCCTCCCGAGAAAACGTGACTGAACTATCGCCATCTCCTGTCGGGGGAATACCTCAAGGAACAACCCGAGCTGATCCGAATAGGATCTTCCCGGATGTGGGCCAAGGTCCACCGATCCACAGAGAAAGGGGGTAAGGACAAACCTCTTTCGACCCGAATAATGACTTCGCTCATCCGCAAATGAGCATCCAACTTCCACGAGAAGTGGACCATAATTCGAATGAGTTTGAAAAATTCAAGAAAACAAAGGTGGCAAAGTTTAAAGCGGTTCAATCTAAATTCCATCATATCACGAGTTCAGCCCCGATATCGATCGCCTTGTGGCAAAGACCGGCCGAACTCCCTTTCCCAAAAACATTACCGAAGTCTTCATTGGGAACGCCGATAAATTTAGGCTACCAAGGTACAGCAAAACCTCTAATCTGAAAGCGTTTCTAATGTCTTTCATGATTTCCATAGGCCGAGTTCAGCTGAGAAACTGAGAACGAGATGTCGATCATTGCCAGATCTTCGCAGAATGTCTCTCAGGAGCATCCCTAGAATGGTTCTTGAGGTTGGAGACAAACTCGATAAACAGCTTCTTCGTGTTGTCTGCCACCTTCCTCAAACATTGTTTCATGCTTGTGGACGACAATCTAACCACAGCTGACCTATGGAGCATACAACATAAGGAATCAGATCTCTGAAGAACTTCATCATCCGATTTAAAGAAGTTTTGGCCAGAATCTCCTACGTCGACAGAGACTCCCCCCTGACCGCCTTAGAAAATGGTCTATGGCACAATTCGCGATTCTGGTTAGAAATGACTGTCAACAAACCGTCATGATCAAAGATGCCATACATCAAGCAGCTAACTTCGTCAAAGCCGAAGAAGAAATCAGTTTGCTCTAAAAAAACTTCCCCCCAAAAAGGGTTCAACCTACTCAAACTAACATTTGGGCAAGGTTGGGACACATTTTTTGAAAGAATAATGAGGCCGAGACCACCGGACCGTCCAAAAGACACAATGCTCCCCCTAGAACACGTATTAATGCTCCTCTCGGCTTTTCTTTCCCCGTAGGTGACAAAGTCAAGAAACCAGAGACGTGAAAACTTATTGCGAATTCCACAAGAGCAACAGACACACCACGTGAACTACGAGAGTATGCGAAAAGTCCTCGCAGAACAATACACCAGTTGGGAACAGAAAAATCTCGATATGGGACCTCTTCCTGAGAAAATAAATCCACACCTCGTGGTAGAGGTAACCCATCGCCTAAACGATCTTCAGCCAATGGAGGAGAAGGAGAGCCACTACTACAAAAATGACTTTTAGAAGCTATTAGTCGCTTCTAATTAGAAGCAAAATTTTACCTTTAGAAGCGACTAGTTGTTTGTAATGAAAACACCCCATTTTTCCAGAAAAATGAATATTTTGACATTTAGAAGCGACTTTGTCACTTCAAAAGATCCAAGTCGACAAATTAGAAGCTACTAGTCACTCGAAAATGCCAAAATCTTCGACTCGCCTTTTTTCCGCCAATATTTTCATTATTTTGGGCAATTAGAAATGACTAGTCGCTTCTAATACCCAAATTATTCTACTCAAACTTTTTTGCGCCAAAATTTCACTAAATATTGAAATTAGGGAATTAGAAGCGACCAGTCGCTTGAAAAGCCCAAAATCTTTGGCTAACTTTTTTTTCCGCCAATTTTTCAGTATTTTGAGGATTTATAAGCGACTAATTGCTTCCAATGCCCAAATTTTTTGGCACAAACTTTTTTGCGTCAAAATTTCACTAAGTATGGGAATTGGGGAATTAGGAGCGACTAGTCGCTTCTAATGTCGCTTATAATTCCCAAAATATTTAGCTTGAACTTTTCTCCACCAAAATTTAACTAAGTATAGAAATTGAGATATTAGAAGCGACTAGTTGCTATTGGAATAGGTCTAGAATTAAGAAAAAATTATCATTAACATATTAATGGCGGAATATAAAAATTTATTTACTAGTAAAACAATTTTTACTAACCTAGGCAATGTGCATGAACATGTATATATTTAAAAAATATTATTTAAATAGTTGAATACTAACCTTTCTCTTGTTGCTTGATCTTGGAGTCCCTTATTGGATGAAGAGTTTAGTAAGCGGGCACTGATAAGCGCGTTATAAACGTGTTTATTTGTACTCTCGAAAGTGAAAATAAGTTAGTTTGAGAGCATTTTTATGTATTTTGTAGTGTTTTTCTTAATTTTCAGAGTTTAGGAGTGAAAAATGAAAATTTGAGCATTTAAGGACGATGTGGCAATTACAAGGAGTTCAGAACATTTTTCAGATCTCAATTCCGACACCCAGAGCTCATGATATTAGGACTGCTTGATGCTCGGAATAGATTAGGTTAGTCGTGCACAAGGATTAATTTATCGGGATACATTCCTAGGCTAGAGATAATTAGGCTGTTTCGGAGTCGTGTGAACGTTCTTGGTTTTAATGCTAACCGTTGTTTTTAGGGGTTGACATCGAGAGAAGATTTCCCGGCATAGGTTTAGATTCTTAGATGTTCGGAAGAAATATTAGATTACCATTATCGTGAGCGTGATTAATAAACATAAGAGTGTGTGTTTTGTGCTTTATTTCCGAATCCAAACTATAGGAATAACTTGTGAAGCCATAGTTCTTGTTTTATCATTATCGCAATCTTTCATATTTTAATTGTTTTTAATTTTGTTCGTTTTAAATAATCATCACAATCATCAAATCATTAAGTTCAATTCGTACTAGTAATCTCATCAATTTAATTAAACATTTTACTCGTGGGATCGACTCATACTTATAAACTCTACTACCTGAGCGACTACGTGCACTTACGAACGGAAAATTTGCAACAACGTTTTGGCACCGCTGCCGGGGAGAGTGAGTCAACATACTACTCTCCCTTTCCGGCATACCCATCACATCTCTCGACTCCCTACGAGCAGCCACCGCCATATTATAGATACATTCCAACTCCGCAATACGACCAACCACCATACCACCAGTCACCTCAACCGCCACCGTACGAGTAGGGGAGTTCGACCACCCCCCAAGATAAGTTTCTCGGTCATTTGTTTTCATTGAACTACATTGGGGTCAATGTAGATTTTAAGTTTGGGGGATTCTTATGTTGGGGATTTCTATATATTAGTATAATATATTTGTTTTTGAGTTTGTTTAGGTAGAAATTGGTGTGATTTGTCTCGTTTGATTGCTATATTGTTTACCGACGACATTATAAGGTGCAGTTTAGAAGTGAAACTTATTCATGAGCTACTAAGTGAGAAAGAATGTGTTGAGTTCTAGAGTCCCCATATTTGACCCAAATAATGCATGTCTCGACCCTTTAGAGAACCTTGGATAGTAACTTGACCGACATCTTGATTGAAAACACCATCTCTAATTCCTGACCGAGGCGAAATAAATTACACACTAATCTAAGTCGAAAGAAGTAAGCATTAGGATGAGCAATGTATACCTAAAAAGCCGACCCAATCATGAATATCCATTCGAACCCTTTTTCAGAAAAGGGAAAACACGATCCAACTCGTTCTAAGTCACTAAATGAGCTTCTAGAGAAGACATTCCCACAAAGAACCCGTTAAGCAAGCTAGGACTCCATCGCTTTATCATTTCTTTATAATTTGTTCATAGAATGATCCTCCACGTCAAAAAAAATAATAAGATAATTTTTGGATCATAAGATAATTCTCTAGATCAAGTGAGGATCTAGGTGCCAATATAAAAGAGTATTTTAGAGAGAGAGAGAGAGAGGGAGAGAAGTGGTCGGCTAGAAAAGAGAGAGCAAGACCAAAAGTTTATTTTCACATCTCTATGTGAGGCTCTGTTTATAGGAGAATGAAATACAAGAAAGAGTAATTCCTATTTCTTATTGTGTATTCATGACACAATATTTGATTTTCTCATCCGTATCTCTTCAAATAGTCTGCCACCCTATGCAATAAGTGAGGGAAATTTGTTTCCTCACTTAGCAGATTTTATTCCTTCTCAAAGAAATTCATTTCTTCTTTTATTTTTGGGCAATTACCACTATGCAATAATGCACCAAATATAAAAATATATTTCTCTCTCTCCCTTGATGTAAAGTGGCCGGCCATATGGCCTGACATTTTACATCAATTATCCTTACACGGAAATACTATTTAGACCATTTTCGGAAAATACGTCTAGTCCAACAATTGAACTTATTTCGACATAGCTTCTAGTTTAACAAACTCTACTCTAATGACTTGTGATAGTGACCTCATGGACCCAAATGAATAAAGCTTTAACTAGAACTCTTAGATTCAAAGTTCACAAACTTTTCCAAGTCTAGTTTAATGTCAACTGACTCCACTAAAGAGTTGACACTGAAAATCTCTAGGTTCAAATGAATATATTTTCTACTAAAAAGTATACTTATATGTGATGAGCAGATCCACTAAATTTTATCTATGTTTACCCTTCATGAATATCACCAACTAGATGATATTTATTAACTTACCATTTTACCCTTCTAATTGTTATTTCCTCAACTCATTTGTTACTTGTGAATTAGTTAAACAATGTATGGACGAGGAGCTAACGAGTCACATTGTTTCATCAAAATAAAGTCGCTACTTAAATTTTGGATACCGCGCGGTTCATTTATTCATAATCCAAGTAATAAATCATGAGATGATATACATTGCATTTCAGCAATCTTATTCATGAATTTCATATCTATGAGAACTTCACAAAGGTGGTTCATGACATCTTCATAACTTAATATCTCACCTATTAGTCTAGTCTAGATCACTTAAGGGATCTAGAATTTGAATTTCTCAAATGAGAATATTAAAGCTATGAAATGACATATCTCATTTCAGGATTTAGGTAAGCACGATGCGATTCATACGTAGTGACCTTGAGACAGAAGAGGTTAAATGGGTTGTTCTTCCATTGTCTCTAAAGGGGCACTGGCAAATTACTATCTTCGGAAGATACACAGTAAGAACTATAGAGTTCTCAACTCTCTATGTCTCGTAACCAGACATCATAGATTTTTCCAACAACCATACTAGGATCAATAGTCTTTTGATCTTTAGATTGTGAATATTTCGTTTTTAAGCAAACCATTAAGAGTTGTTCACACAAATCTACATTTGTCTCTTCATATATTGTTAGATTTTGTTGTCGTCGGTTTTTCTCGACGACAATGAATATAAATATATCATCTTCGGACGACCTCGGGCCCAGCCATCGGAGGGCGCCCCGGGCTCTCCCGACGCACCGGCCGGTCCCGACGCGCCCCGATTAGCCCTTGGCCGGCCCTGAGACGTCCCTAGCCGACCCTGGCCCGCCTTGGCCAGCCCTGGCCCTCCCTTGGCCGGTCCTGACACTCTCTGGCCGGCCTTGACACGCCCTCGGCCGGTCCTGACCCGTCTTGGGCGCCCATGGTCAATTGCCTCGACTATAAATAGCCCAAGACGCCTCTCACAAAGGTAACGAACAGAAAAGACCTAAAAAAGAGAACTTCTCCTCGAGAATTCTCCCGAGATCCGAGACTTGAGTTTGGAAATGACGCTGACTCCATAGTCTCCGTTTCCCCCTCGCCTCGTCGATCTCCCCTCGTCATCCTACAAACTCCACCCACATTATACTAATGTTGAGCGTCGGAGAGGTAAACAGAGGACCCCCGTCTGTTTTCCCTTCTTAGTTCACGTCTGTTTACTCTTTTCAGATAACAGAAGGACTCGAAGACCACACGACAGCTAAGAGACGATCCGGGACACCGGATCTGACACGCTTAGGCCGAAGCGAGGGTCACCCGCTCTGAGCGAGGATCTGACCGCTTAGGTCTCTGAACGTTGTCCAAATTTTAGTGTCAACAGGTTTGATTAAGGACTATAAGACTATTGAATATCATAAATCTTCAATCAAACCAAAAAGGAATGAAAGAACGTTTCAACTTTTATTAATTTAATCATCAAATTACAATAAGGACTTTTTTGAAAGATTTATATATTACATCAATATGTAAATAAACAATTTTCTTGTGGGCATCTCTGCCAACAAACTCCCACTTGACTCAAAGAAGATGGAGTAGTCCTTCATACCTAATCCGTCTCGATGTTGGTTGACGACCTTGTTGGATAGGGCCTTGGTGAAAGGATCTGCAAGGTTGTCCACCGTTGAGATCTTCTTCACCTCCACGTCTCCGCGCTGCACGATCTCTATAATCAAATGGTATTTCCTCTCTATAATCTAAGAGTGCTTATGGCTTCTAGGTTCCTTTGAGTTAGCAACAACCCCACTATTATCACAATAAAGTGTCATGGGCTCGTTGACATTCGGAACGACGTCCAAATACTTAAGGAGTTTCCTAAGCCATACAACCTCTTTGGATGCTTCACAAGCAGCCACATATTCTGCTTCCATGGTGGAGTCAGCAATGTAAGATTGCTTGATACTCCTCCACACAACATATCTACTATTCAGGATGAACACATATTTTGAAGTGGATTTCATGGAATCCTTATCCGCCTGAAATTCAGAATCGGTATACCCCATCATAGTCAAGTCACTACCTGAAGATGTAAGCATCAAGTTCCTAGTTCTCCGAGATACTTAAGAACATGCTTAATAGCAACCCTGTGCTCGGGTCCAAGATTTGATTAGAAACGACTAACTACGCCAACTGCGAAACATATATCTGGTCTAGTGCACAACATAACATACATGAGACTTCCCACAGCTGAAGCATAGGGAATCTTTCTCATGTCCTCAATCTCTTGTGCAGTCTTGGGAGACTGGTCCTTAGAGAGTGAGACTCAATGTATAAAGGGTTTTTGGCCCTTCTTGGAGTTTTGCATGACGAAGCGATCCATCACCTTATCCATATAAGATGCTTGGGAGAGCGACAGGGTCCGGTTCCTTCGATCTCGAAAGATCTGAATCCCTAGTATGTACGCAACTTCCCCTAGATCCTTCATCTCAAACTGCTTAGCCAACCAAATTTTAACGTAAGATAATTTACCTACATCATGAATATCATCAACTATATGGGATTTGCAAAATTACCATTTTACCCTTCTAGTTGTTATTTCCTCAACTCCCTTAATACTTGTGAATAAGTTAGAAACGATTATTGACGAGGAGCTAACAAGTCACAACGTATCATCCAAAAGAATCCTTTATTCTATTTGGACACCGGTTGATAAATTTATTCACAATCCAAGTAATAAAGCATGAGGTGATATACATTGCATTTCAATAATCTTGTACATGAATTTCATATAAATGAGAACTTCACAAAGTATACTCATGTCAACTTCATAACCCAAGCGCATCTAGTTCACAAACTTGGATCTAGAGTATAACTTTCTCAAATGAATATATTGAAGTTATGAAATGACATGTCTCATTTCAGGATTGAGGATGATGCAATTCATACATAGTGACCTTGAGACAGAAAAGGTGAACTTGTTTGCTCGTACATTGTCTCTAGAGGTGCACTGGTCAATTCAGTATCTTCGGAAGATACACTAGAAGAACTATAGAGTTCCTAACTCTCTATGCCTCATAACCACACATCATATAATCTTCCAACAATCATACTAGGATCAATAGTTTATTGATCTTTAGATTCTGAATATTTTGTTTTAAGCAAACCATGAAGAGTTTGTTCACGCAAATCTACATTTGTCTCTTCATACGTTGTTAGGTTTGATTAAGGATTATAAGACTATTGAATATCATAAATCTTCAATCATATGAAAAAGGAATGAATGAACGTTTCAACTTTTATTAATTTAATCAGCAATTCATACATAGTAACCTTGAGATAGAAGATGAAAAATGGTTTGTCTATTGTCTCAAAAGGTGCACTGGTCAATTCAGTATCTTCGAAAGATACATTGGAAGAACTATAAAGTTCCTAACTCCCTATACCTCATACCCATACATCATAGTTTCTTCCAACAATCATACTGGAAACAATAGTCCGTTGATCTTTAGATTGCGAATATATCGTTTTAGTCAAACCATGAAGAGTTTGTTCACGCAAATCTACATTTGTCTCTTCATACATTGTTAGGTTTGATTAAGTACTATAAGACTATTGAATATCATAAATCTTCAATCAAACTAAAAAAGGAATGAATGAACGTTTCAAATTTTATTAATTTAATCAGGAAATTACAATAAGGACTTTATAAAGATTTATATATTACATCAATATGTAAATAAACAATATTCTTGTGGGCATCTCTGCCAACAGTCACAAATCTCTATATCACATTATAAGATATGATAATTCATTCAAACAATCGTTACTTACACACGATTACGCTTTCGGTCTTAAGATTGCGAACAAATGGTTTAAACTAGTCACAAAGGGTTATCATGTCAAATCTGTATTTAACACCCTCTTCGTTGGTAACAGTTTCAGAGCGTAGCATTCATACATAAACACAAACTCAATTAAGAATAAGTATTTATTAACATTAATGTTTCAACAAAATATAAATACAAATGTATTTCATTGTCTAATTTATCCTTTGTGGGCACCAATCCCAACAGATTCCAGGAAATCCACATCAGGGTCTGTGTTCACCCTGAATGGTGGATCCGTGGTCTGGAGGAGTATAAAGAAATTTTGCGTTGCTGACTCGACCATGGAAGCCGAGTATGTGGCAGTTTGTGAAGCTACAAAGGAGACTGTGTGGTTGAGAAAATTCCTTATGTACTTGGAAGTGGTTCCAAGTGCAAGCGAGCCTATCACACTTTATTGTGATAATAGTGGGGCTGTCGCTAATTGTAAGGAGCCAAGAAGTCACAACCGCTCAAAACACATTGAGCGCAAGTATCACCTGGTACGAGACATCGTTCACAGAGGGGACGCTGAAGTCATGAAGATCTCAACGTTGGACAACGTTGTTGATCCCTTCACGAAGCCTTTAACAAGTAAAGTTTTCGAGTGACACCTAGAATGATTGGGACTAAAGAATCATTCACATCTCCTCTGAGTCAAGTGGCAGTTTGTTGGTATTGGTGCCCACAAAGGAGATTTAAGACATTATAGATACTTTATATTTGATTATGCTGAGACATTATATAAAGTTAAATATTCATTCTTATTTAAGTTTGTGTTTATGTATGTATGTTACGCTCTAAAACTATCATCAACGGAAGGGGTGCTAAGTATAGACTTGACAAGGTAGTCCCTTGTGAATATTTTAAACATTTGTTCGCAATCTTAAGATTGATGGAGCAATCGAATCTAAGTAATGATTGTTTGAATGGATCATGATATCTTATCTTGTGATATCTTGATATCTTATATAAGATATTGAACAAGACCTGTGATACTTTGAAGCTCGAGATTAAACCGTTTAAACACTCGAAACATCAATATCACATATGAGGGGTATTTTGGTACTTACCTAAATCCTGAAGTGAATGCATAATCGATGTGACACCTTATAGTTGCAATTGGAATTTGATTTGTCAATGGGCAATGGCTAAAATTATAGTTGCATCTGACCCGCCGGTTGGTGTCATAACGAGGTGATGTGTGGTTATGTGATTCACAGATAGAGAATTCATGTTGAAACAATGCAAATGCATTAGTATCACAATATGCTTTGTTATGAGAGTGTGAATGAATAAACCTGACCAGGTATTCATTGAATAAGAACATTCTTTAATTAAAACATGTGACATGTAAAGACATCTCACTTTATGTTTTTCTCATTCACAAATAACAAAGGAGTTAGTGAAATAATAACTTAGGGGTAAAATGGTAATTTTACATTCCTCTGAGTTACGAATACACATGAAGGGTAATATCGTAAAATAATGTGTGATCGTGTGAATTTTTTTTTGTCACAACAAACGAAAAATATATGCATATGACTTAGAGAGTTTCAATATTAGTCCTTTAGTGGAATCGACTAATATTAAGAATTTAAAGACGGAAAATGTTTGTGAACTTTTGAGTCCGATCTTTATTGTCGCTGAAATTTGGACAACGTTCAGAGACCTAAGCGGTCAGATCCCCGCTCGGGGCGAGTGACCCTCGCTTCGGCCTTAGCGTGTCAGATCCGGTGTCCCGTATCGTCTCTTAGCTGTCGTGTGGTCTTCGAGTCCTTCTGTTATCTGAAAAGAGTAAACGGACGTAAACTAAGAAGGGAAAACAGAGGGGGGTCCTCTGTTTACCTCTCCGACACTCAACATTAGTCTAATGTGGGTGGAGTTTGTAGGATGACGAGGAGGGATCGACAAGATCGGGCGGAAACAGAGACTTAGGAGTCAACGTCGCTTCGACGCTCAGACCTCGGATCTTAGGGAGCAATTCCGATAGGAAGTTGTTCCCGACTCAGCTTCCCGAGGAGGGTATGGCCGAGATAGAGAGAGAGTAAGAGAGAGAGAGTAGTTTTCTCTGGGGAAAACTGGTATACCTTTGTTGTGAGGGTTGTGGGGCTATTTATAGGATGAGGAGAGCCCTAGGGCCGGCCAAGGCACCCCCTGGGCGTGTGGAAGGCAAGTGGACGTCCAGGCCTATCCACAGGACGTCCAGGCCACCTTGCAGGACGTCCAGGCCACTCGCTGGACGTCCAGGCCCTCGGTAGATGTCCAGGCCTCCAGGTGGACGTCCAGGGCACTCGCTAAGGACGTCCAGGCCTCTCCGAGGACGTCCAGGCCTCTCGAGGACGTCCAGGCCTCTCCGAGGACGTCCAGGCCTCTCCGAGGACGTCCAGGCCTCTCGGTGGACGTCCAGGCCTCTCCGCGGACGTCCAGGCCTCTCCGAGGACGTCCGGACCTCTCCGAGGACGTCCAGGCCTCCTGGAGGACGTCCAGGGCACTTACCGGACGTCCAGGCCTCCTGGTGGACGCCCGGTCGTCTCGGTGGACGTCCAGGCCTCCCGGTGGACGTCCAGGGGCCTCACTGGGCGCCCGAGGCGCTCGGCGGAGACATGGACCGCCCCGAGGGGGAGTTCGGTTGAGGTCATCGACCGCCATGTATCCCCCGAGACGTTAGTCTTGGGCCGCCGCTATAAAATCGCGTGCATGTCCGACGTCCGCGAGATGCTCATTCACATTGTCGGAAAATATCGACAACATTAGCCCCCCGAGTTCGATATTGAGCGAGTGATCAATGAAGAACTCAGAGCCTTCTCCTCGCTGCCCAGGCGCAGGCCGGAGACATTTTCAGTCAGGCCGGGCCGACGGGTAAGCCTTCCTCTTTTGATCTCGTCGGAAGGCCTGGGGGCCGCCGCTGGCCGTGGGGCAGCATCGGAGGCGTGGACCCGCGAGGATGGGATCGGGCTCGCGCGTGTCGGAAGGGGGGCCCAAATCCTCCGGCGAACTAGTGTCCATCGTCCTTGGTGGTGGCGGAGGCTTCGCGCGTCGCCTCTGAAGCGGTGTCCAGGGCGCGGGCGAGCGGGGGCAGATCTGGGCTCGCGCGCCGCTGTGGGGGGAGCCCAGATCTCTCGGCGAACGCGTCTCCGCCGCTGCCGGCGACAGAAGGACCCGCGTGCGTCGCCCAAGGGGAGATCCGCGCGCCGCCGGCCGGTCTGATTTGCGTGGACGTCAAGGCCTGCGTGGAGGAAGTCCGGGCCTTTGCCAGCGAACAAGGGGACGTCCGGGCCACCTCGTGGGGACTTGAGGACGTCCGAGTCGCCTTCGGGGAACACGTGGACGTCCGGGCCGTCGCCCGGGGGTGCGAGGACGTCCGGGCCATCGCCCGGGGATGCGAGGACGTCTGGGCCACCGTTGAGGGACGAGGGGACGTCCGGGCCATCGCCCTGGGGGCGGATGACGTCCGGGCCATCTCCCTGGGGGTGGAGGACGTCCGGGCCACCGTCGAAGGACGGGAGGACGTCCGGGCCGTTGTCGAGGAGAGCGAGGACGTCCGGGCTGTTGTCGAGGAGAGCGAGGACGTCCGGGCCGTTGTCGAGGGGCACGAGGACGTCCGGGCCACTGTCGAGGGACGAGGGGACGTTCGGACCATCGCTTTGGGGGCGGAGGACGCCCGGGCCGTTGTCTTGAGGGCGGAGGATGTCCGGGCCATCGTTGGAACGCGCGGGAACGCCCAGGTCGTGAGTAGGTCCTCAGGGAGCGACCGAGCTAGCGATGATGGGGAACACCCCCCACTCCTGACGGCGCTCGAAGAGGGGGATAGGACGAGCGCCTTCCCGATTTTAGGATCGCGCATTTTGGGATCGTTTTCTTGCGAGGGGATCGACATCCCGATACTTCCGTCGCTGGGAACGTTTCGAGCGCTTCGTGGCACATACGGTATCCCCGCGACCGTCAACGTGATGCGTCCTCTCTCCACCGATCGACCTACTCGGCCTCGGGAGGGATTTGCCACCGTTCACTTGGCTAGCCTTCGGGGCGGGCTTCGGTTGCCGTTTCAGCCGGTCATACAGGACATCCTCTCTCGACTGGAGGTGCACGCGCTTCAAATGTCACCCTCGTTTTACCGAGCAGTCGCCGCCTGTCACATGATGTATTTTCGCGAAAAGAGGCGAGCCGTGACTGCCGACGAGATCTTTGAGTTTCTTACCATCGCCGAGGTTCCCGCGCGAGTCGGGTCGTACAAGGCTTACCATCAGAAGCAGTTGAGTGTCGTAACGAACAAAGAGACGAAGCTCCGATACCAGTGGGTATGGGTCTCCGAGTCCGCCTTTGGAACGGCTCCGCTCGACTTTGGCCCGTGCAAGATTCCCGAGTCGGCGAAGGACCCCGATCTTACCGAGCTTGGGAAAGTTGTCCGAAAATTTCCGGACGCTCGACGCCAGGCGTCCATCTTCGAATCGTCGGATATGATGGCTACCACGGAGTGGTTCGTCTCCACCGCCCCCCCGCTTCCCCGAGCGCGGGGGCGGGCGCGACGTGATCTCGACTCGGGTTCCGACGAAGATGTCCCTTGCGGTATAGGTTATGTGCTTATTGTTGTTGATTTTGAAGCTCTCTGACCGTGTATCTCCTTTGTTTCAGGTGCTTTGTCTGGTACGGGCTCCCGCGGGGCCGCGAGAACTCGGGATTCTCTCCCGAACGTGCCCGAGATCGTGGAGACAAGGAGCCCGGGGAGACGAGCGCCGACCCGTGCTGCCCCGACGACCCATGCTGGAGGAGGCGACGGCCCGCCACGGAAGCGCCCTGCCGCTTCGTCTGCCAGCGAGGCACCTTCCAGTTCCCGACGTTCGACAGGTCCGCCGGCGGGTCCACCGGCTAGTAGTGCCCCGCTTTGGCTCGCGGAGGCAACTGCACTAAGGGACCGAGGTTCTCGAGGGCTCGCGGATGCTTCTCCAAACTGATTCAAAGAGCTCGTCGTGGTTAGCGACACGGAATTCTTCCGGCAGGGCACTCGCGAGTCCCGAAAGGTCTGTTTCCCTTCTTCTCTCTTGATTTAGGACTCCGGTTGACCTTGTTATCCGCCTTGCAGATGCTAGCACGTCAGGAGCGCGTCGAGCAGATAATGGAGGAAATGGTGTGTCGAGAGCGGATCTCGAAGGAGGTCAGCGATCGGAAGGACCGCCGGCAGGCCGAGGCTCTGGCCGAGGTTGCCGCTGGACGGAAACCCGCCGAGGCTGACCTGCGGGAAGAACGCGCAGCGCGAGAGCAAGTCGAGCGATCTGCCTGCGGGTTCTTGGCGGAGAGCAAGAAACTTGAAGATGTCGTGGCCCTTCGCGAGGCAGAGCTAGCCGCGAGCGAGGCGGCCCGTGCGAAGGTCGCTCAAGAGAACGAGTCTCTGCGACGGGTAATGCAAGCTGTTATCGACGAATCCGAGCGCGCCAAGGCCCGATCGGACGAAGACTGGGAGGTGGCCTTGGAGGAGGCCCGATATGCTGCCGCCGTGCGCGTCCGAGATGCAACGATCGTCGAGAATCGGTCACGTGAGGTGACCTTTGCCTTTTTCGACGGGTTGTTTCCGCCGCTAGGGGGCGACGCAGAGTTCGGCGATCCGATGGATACTCGCCCCGACGAAACCACGCGCTCATCGGTGGGTAGCTCGCCCTCACACCTGGCGCCGCTCCGTTCTGCTGACGAGGAGCAAGTCGATTTTGGCTCCGAATGAACGCCCGGGCCGTGACTTTTTTTGTTTGCCGATTTCTACGCCATTGTTTAGCGTTTCGAACTTTGATTTCATTTTGCAGACTCTTTTCGGATATCCTCTTTTATCGAAAGCTCTTTTCTTTTATGTTTGCATGGTCGCTTTACTTAACTTTTGTTTGGCCGCGAATTCATGACGCGTCCCGGAGACACCCGGCATTATTGATGGCGACCGGGGTTTTCGTTGTTGCCAACGGCTTGCCGGGTATGTCAGGCCGCTCGGCGGACATCCAAGCTCCGAGTTGGATGTCTCGGGCATTCGCTGGATGCTCGGGCCGCCTGGTGGATGCCCGGGACATTAGGTGGATGCCCAGGACCGACAATACCCTCACGTCTGCGCCTTATTTCATGGTGGCGTTTGGGCTTGCTTTCCTCGTCTTCTCGCTTTTTCCGCGATCGCGAGAGGAATTCTTTGTCCGTGAGCCTTCATCGATGGCCTGTCGGCTTGCGAATCTGCTCTACAGATATTGGGGGGATCCTGGGATCTGGCGCGATTGATGACCCGCTGGCCTACGGCTCGCTTCGCGGGCGTTGGCCGGTACCTTACGAGTTTACAATTGTCCCTTCTGGCGTCGCGCGCATTCATCGCACAAGTATCCATGCTCCGCCTTAGGATTGGGTTCAACTTTTACCTAGCCGGTACTTGTTGATTTTTCCTCAGATCCATGGGCGTCCAGATGCAAGGTCGCGGCCTTGTTAATGTCTTTGGTGGATTTCTCCGACCGTGGGGCTATCGCCTCACGATTCTGTTTGTGATTGGTTCTTTCGGGTTCGGGCTTGTTTTGGCGTCAAGTCTTTCGGAGTTGTGACCGAGTTGTGACCGAGTTGTGACCGAGCCTCCCTAATCACCCAAGTTCCATGAAACTTTGGATGCGTACAAAAATTTTTGAAACTTTTATTTTACAGAACCCTACATGATGACACAAATAGGCTTTTTTATTCGATGTTTAAAAGAGTTTACATGGAATAAATACATCTATTGTGTTTACATGGAATAATTGGGCGCGAATTTGCTGCCTTTATTGATAATACTGTCTCAGGTGTTCGGCGTTCCACGGTTGGGCGAATATAAGGCCGTCCAAACTTTCGAGCTCGTAGGTGCCGTTGTGGACGGTTTTTCGGACCCGATAAGGTCCTTCCCATGCTGGGCCCAGGACGCCGGCCCCTTGAACTTTGGTGTTGGGGAACACCTTTCTTAGCACAAGGCTCCCATTTGCGAAACTCCGCAATTTGACTTTTGAGTTGTAGTATCGCTCGACCTTCCTTTTCTGGGCGGCGAGACGGGTGAGTGCATCGGTCCTTCTTTCGTCGATTAAGTCAAGCTCTGCCCGCATCGCTTTTTCGTTTTCTTCTTCCCGGAAGGTCTCGATGCGAAACGTGGGAAGTACGGTCTCTATCGGGACCACCGCCTCAACTCCAAAGGTCAGGGCGAAGGGGGTTTCTCTTGTCGCGTTCCGGGCCGTGGTACGATAAGCCCATAACACAAACGGCAGTTCATCCGCCCAAGCACCCTTTCGGGATTCCAATTTCTTCTTCAGGTTCTCCTTTATCGTGCGGTTGACTGCCTCCACTTGGCCGTTAGCTTTGCGGGTGCCTTGGGGAAGAATATGTCTTACTTATCCCAAGTTGCTCGCAAATCTCGCGCAGATGGGCATTATCGAATTGCCGGCCGTTGTCCGTCACGATGGATTCCGGAACCCCATGGCGGCATATGATGCTCTTCCAAATGAAGTTTGTTGTGTTCGCCTCAGTGATTTTTGCCAAGGGTTCCGCTTCGACCCATTTTGTGAAGTAATCGATTGCGACAATTGCATATCGGAATTGCCTCGGGGCCATGGGGAGCTCCCCTGTTAGGTCGATTCCCCATTTGGCAAATGGTCGGGGAACGATGACAGGGCAGAGCGGTGCTGGAGGCTTCCTTGACACGTGGGCGAACTTTGGCATTTGTCACATCGGCGGGCCCAGTCGTGCGCATCCTTTTTCAAGGTTGGCCAGAAGTAACCCAGCCGCAAGAGCTTCGAGGACATTGACTGTCCAGCGGCATGGTTGCCGCACATTCCCTCGTGCACCTCGCTCATCGCCCGCCTTGCCTCGCCTTCGCTGAGGCAACGCAGGAGTGGCATCGAAAAACCGCGTTTGTACAACACGTTCCCACGCATAGTGTATTTCGATGCCAAGCTTTTTAGCTTACGGGCGATCTCACGATTTTTGGGCTCTCTTCCGCTCGTGAGGTATTCCGTCAAGGGAGTCATCCATGACGGGGTCGGAGAGTCACTGACAGTCCCCACGTCGCCTCTAGAGACGTAAGGGCGAGCCAGGACTTCGATCGGAATATCCCCATCTTCTCCCTCGTCGATCCCTGAGGCGAGGCGCGTTAGAGCGCCAGCCTCGATGTTTTCTTCCCGAGGGATCTGCACGACCTCGAACCGAGCTATCGCTTCTAGGTTCTTGAGGGTTTTAGCCAGGTACGCGACCATATTTGGCTCTTTGGTGATTTATTCACCTTTCACTTGGTTCACAATCAATTGCGAGTCGCAGAAGATGCGTATGTCTTCGACCCCGAGTCGGTGAGCAAGCTCCAAAACGACTATCAGGGCCTCATATTCGGCCTCATTGTTAGAGGCGTTGAATTCGAAGCGGAGGGCGTACTTCAATTTTTCCCCGTCGGGGTTAGTTAAAACAACTCCGGCGCCAGCCCCCCGAGCATTGGATATCGTTGACGTGCAGGGACCATGTTGGGCCTGTCGGCCCAACGTTCCTTTTCTTTGAAGGAGGAGGCGGGACTTCGCCCGATTCAGCTTCGATTTCTTTTGGCGTGTATTCTGCTATGAAATCGGCCAGAGCTTGTCCCTTGATGGCCGTCCGTGGTTGGAGTTTTAGCCCGTATTCGCTTAGTTCTTGCGACCAAATTTCCATCCTCGTCGAGGAGCCTCGCTGTAGGGCTTTCTCGATAGGATGTCCGGTGCGCACCAATATCTGATGTGCTTGGAAATATGGACGCAGCTTTCGCGCGCTCATGATCAACGCCAATGACAGCTTCTCAATCTCTGGATACCGAGTCTCGGCGTCCAGGAGAGACTTGCTGACGTAGTATACTGGCCGTTGACATTGACCTTCTTCCTGTATAAGGACTGCGCTCGTGGCCTTGTCAGACACTGCGAGGTACAATATGAGAACCTCGTGATCGACGGGCTTTGCCAAGAATGGGGGGGTCGCGAGGTATGACTTCATCTCGCGAAATGCCCTTTCACATTCCGTGGTCCATTCGAACCCGTCTCTCTTCTTTAGGGATTGGAAGAACGGGTGGCACCTGTCGGTGGCCTTAGAGACGAATCTGGCTAGCGCCGCGATCCGTCCCGCCAAACTTTGGACCTCTTTGGGTTTCCGCGGGGATCTCATCTCGAGGATGGCCGTGATCTTCTCGGGGTTGGCTTCAATCCCCCTCTTGCTTACCATGTAGCCAAGGAACTTTCCTGACTCGACCCCGAATGCGCATCTGCTGGGATTCAGCTTCATCCCGTATTTGCGGAGGATCGCGAACATGGTTCGGAGGTCACAGATATGGTCGGGGGCCAGTCGGCTCTTTACCAACATATCGTCCACGTAGACCTCCACAGTTTTGCCGATTTGGTCGGCGAACATTCGATTGACCAACCGTTGATAGGTGGCGCCGGCGTTTTCAGGCCGAACGGCATCACCTTATAACAATACAGACCTTTGTTTGTTACGAATGTCGTTTTTATTTGGTCATCTTCGTGCATCCGGATTTGGTTATAGCCTGAATAGGCGTCCATGAAGCTGAGGAGCTCGTGACCCGCTGTCGCGTCCACAAGTTGCTCTATCGGGGGGAGGGGGAAGCTATCCTTAGGGCAGGCTTTGTTAAGATCCTTGTAGTCTATCCAAATGCGCCACTTCCCATTGGGCTTTTTCACCATTACCACATTTGATACCCACTTGGGGTGTTCCGCCTCTCTTATGAAACCGGCGGCGAGGAGTTTTTCAACTTCCTCTCCTATGGCAAGATATCTTTCCCCACTAAACGCCCTTCTAGGCTGAACCCTTTTGGGTATGTTATGGTCGTCGTTTAAGCGATGTACCATGATCTGCGGGTCAATGCCCAACATGTCTGCGTGTGTCCACGCAAAGACGTCTTTATGTTGTCTGAAGAAGGAAGCCATCGATTCCTGCCTTCCGGCGGAGAGTTGTGCGCCGATTTTGACCACTTGGTCAGGTTTGGCGGGATCCAAGACAATCGAGACGAGGTCGTCAGGAGTTTCCATGCGCCGACGCTCGATCTCGTCGCGTTGGTCCAACTCACCGAACGTTCCTCCCTCCTCGGGTTTGCATGGGAGTTCGTCATTGAGTTGATATATCGTACATACCTCTCTTTTTTCTTCAAGCTTCGTGACCTTATTGCTGGCGGCGTGCACGTGACACGATCGCGCCATGGCCTGATCTCCCATTAACGCATGCGATTCCCCGCTCGGTTGGAAATTTCATCATGAGATGATAGATCGATGTGATGGCCTTGAGACCTACCAGGGTGGGTCGGCCGATTATCATGTTATACGCTGTTGGTTCGTCGACGATCAGGAACGTCACGATCCGAGTCACTTCCGCGCTACCTCGGGTTCCAAAGGTGATAGGTAGGTCTATCGACCCATCCGTCCACACCTTTTCCCCGGAAAAGCCATAGAGCGGGGTTCGCGTCGGGGCGAGCTTTACTCTGTCGAGCTTCATCTGCTCGAGTGCCGATTTGAACACTATGTCCACCGCGCTGCCATTATCAACCAAGATCCGTCGAACCTTGTTGTTGGCCACAGTCGCCGATATAACGAGAGCGTCGTTATGCGGGTGGAGGATTCGCCTGGCTTCCTCTTCGGTGAAACGAATATCCTCGAAGGGGGTAGGCGGGGGAGCGACATAAGTGAGGTTAATGTCGTTCTTAACCCTCTCATTAGTCGCTGCTCTCAGATACTTCTTCTTTTGATTGCTTGACCCGCCACAGTCAAATCCCCCGGTGATCGTTCTCACAACGTTCATCCCGGAGTGCTCAGGCTCATCGCTGATGGCGACGACTGCCGTAGCTTTTTCTTTGGCCGGGGCCCTATTTTGGGTCGGCGGGCGATCTTCCGGGATTGTCACCCCGGCAGCCCTCATGATGAACTCTTTGAGTTTGCCATCCTGAATCAGGGCCTCTATTTGTCTTTTCAGTTGGTAGCATTCGGAGGTCACGTGTCCGTGATCCCGATGATACTCGCAATACTTGCTCTTGTCCCGTGTCGCAGGGCCTTTCCTCAAAGGTGCCGAGGACCCGAGTTTGTCTCGATGAAGAGCCAAAATTTGGTCGACGACGCATTGAGCGGGGTGAGAGCTTCTCCCCGGAATTGATCGGCAAATGGCCTCCTCGATCTCGGTGGGGGGTCATCACTGACAGCGGGATGGTTTCTCCCCCGCTTCCCGCGAGCATTGGGGTGGTCATTCGGACGAGGGCGGTTGCCGTGGCCTTCACCCTTACGGCTATTGAGGTAATCCTCAACCCCCATGTGCGTCCTAGCGCATGCCATGAGCTCAGCCATGTCCCTCGGGGCTCTCCCCACAATCAATTTTAGAAAATTGCTGGGTTCGGCGCCTTCTGTGATGGCGACGATGGCGTCCCGATCATCGAAGTCCTCGACTTTATGGGACTCTTCGGTGAATCGGGCCAAATATTGACGCAAGCTTTCGCCTGGTTTTTGCCTGATCGTCCAGAGGTGCGTTTTGGACTTCTTTTGCGCCACCAATGTGGCGAATCGAGCGAGAAAAGACTCCCTAAGGGCACGGAACGTGCCGATGCTCCCGGGCTTCAGGTTTCGGAACCATTCAAACCCTGTTCCAACCAGTGTTAGGCTGAACGCCTGACAGAGTGTTGCGTCCGACAGCCCCTGCATTGTCATCCAGGTCTCATAGTGCTGGATGTGGAAGTTAGGGTCGGAACGCCCGTCGTAGGGAGGCACGGTGGGGAGTTTGAACCCTCCCCCAGGAGGTTGCGCAAGAATTACTGCCGTGAAAGGCGAGTAAGACCCCTCCAAACCATTGTATGGCCTGGAGCCTCCGGAACCTTCCTCTCGCAACTCGATGATCTGATTTTGGAGTCCCTGAATCATTGTGATCATTTCGAGCCCGTTTGTAGTTCCTACGACTGGCCCCACTGGCGTGGGAACTTGCCGTTCATTGGACCCTTGGTCCAAGGCGTTCAGAGGAGGGTTTCCGAGGGTGGTAGCCTCGGCAGTCGCCCGTCGGGCATCCAGCTTCCTCCTCAAGTCCTCCTCTCGGGGATCTCGCCGCAAAATTAAGGCGGGTCCTCAAGTCTACCTCGGCAGAGCGCGAGGGCCTGAGGGTCGATGGGCGACCTTCGCAGCGGGTTCTGCGACTATCTACGCCGAGGTTCCTCCGTCGAGAGGATGCCCGGCGTTCTTGTCGAGAATGCCCGCTCCGCGAAGTGCCTCGCATCGCCCGCGGCCGGGGGTTACTCGAACCTTCCCGTCGCGAAGTCTCCCGTTGTTGCTCCGCTGGCGAGACTAATGGAGCATCGCTCGCAATTTCCGCTGGCGAGCGGGTGAATGTTTGACTCGTGCTCGTCTCCGGGACAATGCCATCCGCGGCATAATTTTCTTCCCGGGTCGAACTGCCTACCTCCTCGTATCCGAGGAGGTTCATGAGTAGGCCCTTATCCACCCCCGGTCGAGCCAACAACTCCGTCAAGCGACGGTTGGTTTCGTCTCTCAACCTTTCTTCGTTCTCACGAGGGCCGAGGGTGTCGTTTCCTGAACTCCTTATCCCAGGTTGTTACATGGTCCCTCGATGGGGGAGTTGACGAAACTCATACCGTGAGCTAGCAGCTCGAACGATGGGATTGCTCGATCGGGCGGCTGCGGAAGCTGCCGGAACGTCACTCATTTTGTGTGAGTGGATAAGAAAAGAGACGTAATAGAGAGATGTGGATTGGATGGATTGGATGAGTTTCGAGATTGAAAATACACCCCTCTTTCTAGCGCCAAAATGTTGTCGCTGAAATTTGGACAACGTTCAGAGACCTAAGCGGTCAGATCCCCGCTCGGGGCGAGTGACCCTCGCTTCGGCCTTAGCGTGTCAGATTCGGTGTCCCGGATCGTCTCTTAGCTGTCGTGTGGTCTTCGAGTCCTTCTGTTATCTGAAAAGAGTAAACAGACGTGAACTAAGAAGGGAAAACAGAGGGGGGTCCTCTGTTTACCTCTCCGACGCTCAACATTAGTATAATGTGGGTGGAGTTTGTAGGATGACGAGGAGGGATCGGCAAGATCGGGCGGAAACAGAGACTTAGGAGTCAACGTCGCTTCGACGCTCGGACCTCGGATCTTAGGGAGCAATTCCGATAGGAAGTTGTTCCCGACTCAGCTTCCCGAGGAGGGTATGGCCGAGATAGAGAGAGAGTAGTTTTCTATGGGGAAAACTGGTGTACCTTTGTTGTGAGGGTTGTGGGGCTATTTATAGGATGAGGAGAGCCCTAGGGCCGGCCAAGGCACCCCCTGGGCGTGTGGAAGGCAAGTGGACGTCCAGGCCTATCCACAGGACGTCCAGGCCACCTTGCAGGACGTCCAGGCCACCTTGCAGGACGTCCAGGCCACTCGCTGGACGTCCAGGCCCCTCGGTGGACGTCCAGGCCTCCAGGTGGACATCCAGGCCCCTCGGTGGACGTCCAGGCCTCCAGGTGGACGTCCAAGGCACTCGCTGAGGACGTCCAGGCCTCTCCGTGGACATCCAGGCCTCTCCGAGGACATCCAGGCCTCTCCGAGGACGTCCAGGCCTCTCCGTGGACGTCCAGGCCTCTCCGAGGACGTCCAGGCCTCTCCGAGGACGTCCAGGCCTCTCCGAGGACGTCCAGGCCTCTCCGTGGACGTCCAGGCCTCTCCGAGGACGTCCAGGCCTCTCCGTGGACGTCTAGGCCTCTCCGAGGACGTCCAGGCCTCTCCGTGGACGTCCAGGCCTCTCCGTGGACGTCCAGGCCTCTCCGAGGACGTCCAAGGCACTTACCGGACGTCCAGGCCTCCTGGTGGACGCCCGGTCGTCTCGGTGGACGTCCAGGGGCCTCACTGGGCGCCCGAGGCGCTCGGCGGAGGCATGGGCCACCCCGAGGGGGAGTTCGGTTGATGTCATCGACCGCCATGTATCCCCCGAGACGTTAGTCTTGGGCCGCCGCTATAAAATCGCGTGCATGTACGACGTCCGCGAGGCGCTCATTCACATTGTCGGAAAATATCGACAACAATCTTTATTCTAAAGTTTCGTTCATTTGGGTCCATTAGGTCTCAATGATAGACCCTCGGACGAGATTTGATTTTCTCATTTTAGTAAATTGTGATTTGCACTAAGAAAATATTTTCTAAGTAATCAAATAAATAATTGGTTATTTATTATTACATTTATTCAACGAGTCTTATTATGTTAATATATGGATATTAACATATTTAAATAATTCAAATAAAGAAAAGATGAAAATAAATATTTTCTCATTCCGGACTATCTTGAATAGTATTAAAATAATGAATTGTCATTAACTAAATGAGATATTCCAAAATAGTTAAATATTATTAAGGAAATAAATCAAAATAAATATTTTCGAAATATATAGGATTATACTCGGCCATAATTAATGAATTAGGTCAGAGAATTAATTTTTGAAATAAATTAAAAGAATAATGAGCTTAAGTTTGACTATTCGGTTTGACCTATGAACAGCCCGTTCTCTCTCTCTATTTAAAGGGTTTTTTGAAAAACCTAACCCTAACCCTCGTCATAAAATTTTCGGCCAACCTCTCTCTCCCCCTTCTCCTGAGTTCTTTGGTCGAAATTTTAGAGCGAGAGAGATCAAGAAATATTTTCTTGATCTCCCGAAAGTTCTTTAGTGATCCCGAGTGTCCCTTGTTGTTCAATTAAGGAGCCCACCCTCTTAATCTCATCGAATCCCGAGGAAATTACCATTGACTCTTCTATTGGTGTTTGAGTGACTTTGTACACCCACTTACTGCCTCGAGACGCATAGAAATCGAGCGAAATGGAGCGAGGCCTATTTCAGCCTACTGGCCAGATTGAGTCGCTGGATTGGTCACCGGACTGCGAGCGTGCCTAAGCCACCACCGGCGACTCAGGACGTTTTTGTTCACGAAATTTTACAGGGTTATTCCTCTCGGCCTCTCCCACATTTATGCAAAATTTCGCGTCCAAATTCAACCGAACGAAGCCACAGAGACGCAGGCACGTTTCTGTCCGGTGAGACAGATTCCAATCCGGCGGGTCCTGTCTTCCAATCCGGCGGGTCAGATTTCAGAATTTTGACAAGGCCTTCAGGAGTTAGCTAGCAACGCAGGAGGTTGTTTACAACCTCACATCTAAGTGTTCTAAACGAATTGGATATGTTTTAATGATTTATGAATGTGTTTATAAGTTGTTAGATGGTTTTGTTCAATTTGTTGACATACTTAGAATAAATAGTTTATTGACTTGTTTATGGTTTTTAATGCCTAGGTTGTTAATTTATTAAAATGAGTTTTAATACAGATCATATTATATAATTCCAACAACCTCCGCTATCAAAATGACTACCTGAACCTCCACGACAGCAACGTCCTCCTGCTCTGAATCAAGCAAGATAACTGGAATGGCAGGCTCTGAAGGTCTCGCAATAGCGGTTTTCTTCTTCTTCTCCTTTCTAGAGCTACGGAATGACACTTTAGTGTTCATGTTTTAGCTCATTATTTCCATATCTTCTTTTAAAAAATTCAAGAATAGGCTAAATGTGAGAATTCACGAAACGCGAATTGGGGAAATCCTTCCAATTAGATCGGCCCAATTGAAGTCTTTCCAGCTTCTCTTCAAAAATCAGTCCGGTGGTAGGAGCTCAAATTCTCTGAAGAAAAAAAAGAAAACAACATCAGATTCGAAGTAAAATACTTCTGAAATCTCCCATGATAAAAAAGGGGACTATCATACTTGCCGAACTCGCCCAGTTCGCTCTACAGGAACTGATGCGACTTCCCATGAAGTATTCATTACTACCACAAAAATGTACCGACGACCTCGGGCAGTGTCCTTCTGGGGAACCGCCTCCGAAACTCCTTTCTTATGCGCCTTTGACAACTAGAAGCACTTTGTATCATGCTCATAGTTTGCCTTAACCACACATAGACGAACTAATTCAAAGATTGTTAACTCAACCCCTTGTTCAACGGTCAAGACAGACATCCCGATAACTATCCAAACAAAGTTTGGACACATCTGAGGCACTGCAATGCCTAGGCATGGGGAAAGTCTAAGATAAGCGGATGCACAGAAAATCTTATCGCACAAGATTAAAACCACACTTCATATACACAACAGTACCATTTTATAACTGTATCTGTTGTGACATTACATGTGAAGAAAAATATGAAGTCCCGATGGGATATCATATTTGAACTTAAAAAGTTTGAATTCATCTGGACTAATTTTAGTGGCTCGAAGTATGTCTTTGTTTCCCATAATCTTAGACCCAATTTCAACATTGGTATATATGAGTTCGAAAATCCAAATCCTTAAAACTCTAAAAAAAGATGGATCTCGATGAGTGAATCAACGATAAAAATAAATATTCGAGAGAGAAGGAAGACATAGAGAGAGTAAAAAGAAAATACCTGAAAATTAACTTTACCGCGTAACATAAATTAATCGATAACACTCGTTCGAAAGTATTTATATAATCAATTCGGTAACAAATTCGATAAAAATACGTCTTGTCAATCTGATAGGACGTTTTTATTCGCTTGGGAAGTCACAAAGAATTTGAACCTTTATCAAATTCGGCTATCATCAGTTTCAACACGTGGAAAGAGTGAACCAAACAAATCGTTATCTCGCTTTTTCTTCACTTTTTCGAACTTTCCCACGCATCCCAAAATTAGTTATTTCAAAGATTTCTGCCATAATCACTTCATCTCTAAAAATTATCTTTAACAATTACAATAATAAAAATAGTAAGAGCTAACTGTGGGGTATAAGATCGAACTAAATATATAGAGCTTATGTTAGGTAAAATAATTGGAACTTCTCATCGAACAGACCATCATTCATGATCGAGCTTAATATCCGAAGTTGTAAGAGTCTTCATTTCACACAGTCAGATCTCGCCTAAAGAATTGGATCGAAGACGAAGTCGAGATTCCATGCAGTCAATCTCGCCGAAAGAACCAGAAGAAAGACGACGTCGAGATCTCAATGTTAGAAGAAATGTGCAACATGGCAACCTCATCGGCGATCTCAGAACCACGTGTTTCGAGTCTTTATGTCGACGACATATTATAAATAGAATAATTCAGTTAAATAAAAAGACATATTATCATCCTATTTTCAGTTCGATTATTATAATTCATTTCTCTATTGTATTTCATTTAGCTCGATTAACTGAGCTAGACCAAATCAATAAAATTTAATATTTAATTGAGATCCACATCTTAAATTCAAATCGCTCAAGTTATCAAATATTTGTTTGTTTGCAGATAGTTGAGGATGAAATCTAACCTAATCAATTAAAAAGTTGCTGCTTCGATTGTTGTACATGAATTCAAAGATTTTTTGTTATGATCTATGCGAGTTCTTTGATATAATCATGGCTTATGTTCAATCTAATATGTAAAAATCAATTAAACAAAAAAGAAATTATTTGTTGATTTTAAATATTAATATATTGAGATGACCACCTTCTACTTTCGTGTCCATCATATTTCCTGATATATATGAGTATAAATAAGTTTTCATTTAGTTTATAGATATAATTTTAGATAAATTGTCTAAAGTACCACTATTTATTGTTAGTTTTTTCAAAATTTACCAAAACATGTTTTTTTTCCCAAAATAAGTAAATTTCACATGAAAAGACGAAATGTCCTTTAAAAACTAAATTTAACACAAATATTCTACATTCGACTATCGGTAAAGAGAAAAATTGTTCTCTTTCTATTTTCTCTAACACTCTCCCTCACGGTACCTCACTCTCTCTCTCCTGAAAGCATCATCTCTTCTTCTCTCTCCCACCCGACATACACATTTCCTCAATTTTCTTCACCTCCACTTCTCTCTCTCCACCACACACTTAACCAATCAAATTTGCAGTCATCTTTTTGTTAAAACCTTCGCCTCCCTATCGCAAACCCCTCTGGCCAGCTCCGCCCCGTCACCAATTTTTCAATCGCTCTCTCTCATCCCTTCTCCGACGCGTCGTCCGAAGCTTCATCGCCGGCGACAAGTCTCATTCGGCGCGTTCGAGCATCGAGAAAGCTCAAGAACGACTCGAATTCCACGAATCCAAGGAACTCGTATATTTGAGGGTCTTGCGTGAGAGAGATTAGTTGGGTGAATCAAGTTCTAGACTAATATAAGGTAAGTAGAAACATTTCAACTGTATCACAAAAATGATATGTTGGGTGTTGTGTGTTGTTTGTATGCTTGCATTTACATGATATATGTTTGTTAAGTTGATTACATTTGCATACATGTGCATACATTATAAAATGATAGTGAAATAATGTGAAATGAAAAATGAGGTTTTCGAAAAATGGTTGGTGTTGTGGGTCGTTCATGGATGGCTTGACTGGTTCCTAGGATCGGGGAACCAGTTTGGTTAACTCCTAGTATTAGGGAGTTAACCATATCCCGTGAGATAGGATTGGTCTCACGAGTCGTCGGGCCATATGTAGTACCGAGTACCGTTTGTCGCGACCGCCAAACCATATGTAGTCTAGGACCTTATGGTTTTGGTTTGAGTTAGTCATGCATGTATGCGAGATAAACCGTGGTGAACCTTTTAAAACACATACCACGCACGTGAGTAAGAAAAGTTATCAAATGAGAAAAGATGAAAATAATAGATTGAGTTATAATTGACATTCATATCACATGCATCGTTTCTGCTTAATGGGCGTTAGCTCACTCAGTTTTTTGTGATACAAGTAAGGAGTGTGAATAAAATATGTAGGTGTAATATTAGGTTGACAAGAAGGCGCATCCACACGGGAAACACCTTGTATATGAACTATTTTGACCTTATTGACCTTATTTTGAGTAATGTTTTATGAACTATGTGTATATATAAATATAGTATGAATGTTTATATTCTGTGATGTTTGTCTAAGCCTAGAGGGCTAATCTTTAGGAGTTGTTATGGTTTGTGTATATGTAAACTAGATGTTGCTAGACTTCAAGTTAAGTCAACGTTATTTTGTATGCTGATATGAAAAGTTGTCACACGACATGTCGTTTATACTTTGACCAAAAAAAATTAACCACAAGTTTTGAGTAAATGATAGACGACTTGTCAGGGTATGACAAATTTTGGTATCAAAACCCAAGTTTAGAATAAATCGATTTTGTAGATCGTTCATATACGAGTATTTCCAAGTGGTGACGCACCGACAACCAATAAGTTTTTTGTGCATTCTTTGTAGTTTTTACTTTATAGTTCGGCCGATAACTTGAGTAAGTCTCATATTGGGGTAACGTTTTAAGAAACTTCTCTTCTAGTCTTTTCAAGGCTCCTAGTTAAGATTCTGGTACATGAATAGGTTTCGAGTGAAGAGATATGGCTGAAAGTGAAGAACAAAATTTAGGGGTCGAGGCGGAGGTATGCCCAGCCGAGCGAGATCGTGTTGATCGACTCGCCAAAATCGTTGAGAGATTTCTAGATCGAGATTTGAGACGCGAGGCTGAAGTGCGTGAGCCTCCACCAAGACCTGACATAGTAGAGACGGTTGAAGAGAGGTTTCAGCGGCTGAATCCTCCAAATTTTGAGGTAGACGTTGACCCAATGACCTCGGAGAATTGTGTCGAACTGTTGAGAGAATGTTTAAATATGCAAGGGTTCCTAATGAAGCCAAAGTCTCGTGCGCGGTGTTCTACCTACGAGATAATGCAGGCTATTGGTGGGATACAATGGTCAGGGTGCATGATCTCACGACCATGACATGGAACACATTCAAAGGGTTGTTCGAGACAAAATATGTCACGAAAGCAGCTCAAGCAGCTATGAAGAACGAGTTCATGAATATGAAGCAGCGCGACATTTCCATCGATGAATATGTCCGGAAGTTCGAGGATTTTTCTCGTTATGCCCCACACATGGTTTGCACTGAAGAGCTAAAGGTCGAGCAATTTGTAAGGACTGCGGTCATAGATATTTAGAGACGTCTATGTTGGGTAGACCAAAGGTATGACCTATTCAGCCGCTGTTCAGAAAGCTTCGAAGGCTGAAATCTCGTTGAAGAAAATTGAAGAAGAGAATAAAAAAAAGAGGCAGAGAAGAGGGCTACTAAGAGAAAGAAGCGGCAGAGAAGGGAAATCGACCAGGATTCAGACCAAGTTACCCACATAATAGGGGTGATCACTCAGCATGGAATGTTACTAATAAGAAACGAAACCAAGAGGCTCAAGTGCAACGGCAGAATCCATGAAGATGGGAAGTAAAGTGTTTCAAAGGAAATAATCAAAGTCAATCATCCACCCTAACAAATCCGGAACCCAAGTCCCCAAAATGTGGAAGATACCATATAGGAGTTTGCATGGATGGACCCGGAGCATGTCGCAATTGTGGAAAGATGGGACACTTTGCAAGGGATTGCCCCATTGAGCCAAATGAAGGTCATAAAGTGAAAGCTAGAGTCTTTGCACTCACTCAAGAGAAGCAGATGCAAACCCTAAGTCGTGTCAGGTAACATGTTGATCTGTGGAATCCTTGTTTACACCTTACTTGATTCTGGAGCTACACATTCATTTTTATCAGCAAAGTGTGCTAAAAAGTTAGGAAACCCAATAGATACCATGAATGTGCACTATAATGTCTCAACCCCATCGGGAGAGTCACTCAATTCGGACGAAGTTCATCATAAGTGTCCAGTTGTTGTGGATGGGGGGAATTATATGCATACTTTGTTGTGCTAAACCTGCATGACTATGATGCTATTCTGGCAATGGACTGGTTGTCTAAACACTATGCCTCCATAGATTGTAAGAGGAAGATAGTGTCGTTTAGCCCTCCCAACCAGGATGACTTCTCATTTATAGGGAACACCAATACATTGAGAACGCCTTTCATCTCGGCAGTGAACATAAGTTGTTGGACGAGGGATTTGTTGGTTTCTTAGCTAGTGTGGTAGACACAAAAGTTGAGTCTAAGCTTAATCTGGTGGATGTGCCTATAGTTAATGAATTTCTGGATGTTTTTCCCGAGGACTTGCTTGGATTGCCTCCGGACCGAGATATCGAACTTTTTATTGACTTGATTCCCGGAACTACTCCTATATCTAAAACTCCATGCAAAATGGCACCGGTAGAGTTAAAAGAGCTTAAAGTTCAATTACAAGAGTTGTTGAATAAAGGCTTTATTCGTCCCAGATTTTCTCCATGGGGAGCTCCAGTGTTGTTTGTTAAGAAGAAAGATGGGACTATGTAATTATGCATCGATTATAGGGAGCTCAACAAGGTCACGATCAAGAACAATACCCACTTCCAAGGATTGACAATTTATTCGATCAATCGCAAGAAGCTGCAGGATTTCAAAGATCGACTTGAGAAGTGGTTATCATCAATTGAAAGTCAGGGTTGAGGCTATTCCGAAAACGACTTTCAAGAGAAGATATGAACACTATGAGTTTCTAATCATGTCTTTTGGATTAACAAATTCCCATGCTGCTTTCATGGATCTGATGAACCGAGTCTTCAAGGATTTATTGGATAAGTTTGTCATAGTCTTCATTGATGAAATTTTTATATATTCTCGCACGAAGGAAGAACATTTTGACCATTTAAAGCTAGTCTTGGAAAGGCTGAGAGACAATTAGCTCTACGCAAAGTTCAAAAAGTGTGAATTTTGGATCGATCAAGTGGCATTTGTGGGTCATGTTGTCTCAAAGAAGGGTATTGATATGGATCCGTCAAAGGTCGAAGCTGTTAGCAAGTGGCCTCAACCAAAGAATGCCACCAAGATTCATAGTTTTTTGGGTCTAGCAGGTTATTATCGAAGATTTGTGGAAGGATTTGCAAAGCTTTCCGCACCACTTACGCGTATGACTCGCAAGAACATTAAGTTTCAATGGTCCGACGCTTGTGAAAAGAGCTTCAACGAGTTAAATCATAGGCTAGTGTCAGACCCGATATTGAGTATTCCGATCCAATCACAAGGATTTGTGATATACACATATGCGTCTAAGTGCAGACTAGGCTGTGTATTAATGCAAGGAGGAAACGTCATCGCATATGCGTCTCGCCAGCTTAAGGAGTACGAGAAAACTACCCAACTCATGATTTAGAATTAGCTGATGTAGTGTTTGCGTTGAAATTATGGAGACATTATCTCTACAGAGAGAATTGTGAGATCTACACAGATCAAAAGAGTTTGAAGTACTTCTCCACCCATAAAGAGTTGAATATGCGGCAAAGACGATGGCTGGAGTTAGTAAAGGACTATGACTGTGTAATTGACTATCACCGGGGGAAGGCGAAAGTAGTGGCCGATGCGCTAAGTAGGAGGACGCCCACAAGCGTTGCAGCCTTGTCAGTAACACAAAAGGCACTAATGTCAGAATTGCAAAATCTTCGGCTAGAGATTGTGCATAAAGGATATGTGGCAAAGTAATGTCTATGTTCCTACAACCTACGTTGCTGGAAAGGATCAAGGAGCGACAATCCTCAGACGCATACTTAGAAACGATCTGTGGTGAAATAGAGTCTAAGAAGGGAATAGACTTCCAAGTATCGGATGGGGTGCTAAGATTCAATACGAGGCTTTGTGTCCCCAAAGACGAGGAGTTAAAGAAATAGATTCTTGTGGAAGCTCATGGAATGTCGTACTTTTTTCACCTAGGTGCGACCAAAATGTTTCAAGACTTGAAGAAAGTCTATTGGTTGCCAGGAATGAAGAAAGATGTGGCTACATTTGTTCAAAGATGTTTAACATGTCAACCAATCAAGGCAGAGCACCAGAAACCTGCCGGAACGTTGCAACCTTTAGAAGTTCCACAATGGAAATGGGAACAAATCACGATGGATTTCGTGTCAAGTTTTCCAATAACGTTCACTGGTCATAATTCTATATGGGTCATTGTTGACAGATTGACTAAGTCAGCACACTTTCTTCCGATCAAGACCACTCACTATGTGGATGAACTTGTTGAGCTCTACATCAAGGAGATTGTGCGTCTCCAATAAATTCCTAATTCGATTATTTATGATCGTAACACTCGTTTCACATCAAAGTTTTGGAAGAGCTTACAAGAGAACTTGGCGACGAGATTGAAGTTCAGTACGGCTTTTCATCCCCAAACTGATGGTCAGAGTGAGTGTACGATTCAGATATTGGAAGATATGCTCAGGGCATGTGTCCTAGACTTTCATGACTCGTGGAGTCGTTATCTTCCTTTGATTGAATTTTCGTACAGCAACAGCTACAAAGCGACGATAGGGATGGCTCCGTATGAAGCTCTCTACGGACGAAAGTGTTGTTCTCGAATTCATTGCGATGAAGATGGAGAAAGTAAGTTGTTTGGGACTGAGTGAGTAGAGAAAACTACGAAGGCTATCAAGAAGATTCGAGCTCGGATGAGAACTTCTCAGAGTTGTCATAAGAGCTATGATGATAAGCGAAGAAGACCTTTGGAGTTTGATATTGGAGAGAAATTTTTCTTAAATCTTTAACCGATGCATGGTTTGATGAGGTTTGGTAAGGAAGGCAAGCTCAGTGCGAGATATATCGGACCTTTTGAGATACTAAAACGCGTAGGCAGGGCAGCTTACCGTCTAGCTTTGCCACCCTCAATGTCCAACCTCCACGATTTGTTTCACATATCGATGTTGCGGAAATATGTGTCTGATCCTTCACATGTGCCTCAAGACCAATAAGTTCAAATTTCTCATGACGTTAGATATGAAGAGCCATATGTTGCTATTCTCGAACGAAAAGAGAAAGTCTTAAGGAAAAGAGTTATTCCTTTGGTCAAAGTAATGAGGAAAGGACACTTTGCAAAGGAAGCAACTTGGGAGCTTGAGAGCGAAATGTTGAAGAATTATCCCACGTTATTCTGAGTTTTTAGGAAAAAACTCCTTAAGGGGGGAATGATTGTGAAACCCAATATTTTCTCCCCCTCTCTCTCGATGTCGCGTGGCCCCCACCTCCTTTCTCACCCAACATGTCTCTGCCACATGTCATTGTTCTCTTTCTATTTTCTCAAACCCTCTCCTTCACGGTACCTCACTCTCTCTCTCTCTCTCTCTCTCTCTCTCTCTCTCTCTCTCTCTCTCTATCTATCTCTCTCTCTCTCTCTATCTATCTATCTATCTCTCTCTCTCTCTCTCTCTCTCTCTCTCTCTCTCTCTCTCTCTCTCTCTCTCTCTCTCTCTCTCTCTCTCTCTCTCTCTCTCTCTCTCCTTCCTGAAAGCATCATCTCTTCTTCTCTCTCTGCCACCCGACATACACATTTCCTCAATTTTCTTCACCTTCACTTCTCTCTCTCCACAGCACACTCAACCGATCAAATTCGCAGTCATCTTTTTGGGAAAACCTTCGCCTCCCTATCGCGAACCCCTCTGGCCAGCTCCGCCCGTCACCGATTTCCTCAGCGCTCTCTCTCATCTCTTCACCGACGCATCGGCCAAAGCTTCATCGCCGGTGACAAGTCTCGTTTGGCGCGTTCGAGCATCGAGAAAAATCAAGAATGACTCGAATTCCATGAATCCAAGGAACTCGTTAATTTGAGGGTCTTGCGTGAGAGAGATTAGTTGGGTTGAGCAAGCTCTAGACTAGTATAAGGTAAGTAGAAACATTTCAACTGTATCACAAAAATAATGCGTTGGGTGATGTGTGTTGTGTGTATACTTGCATTTACATGATATATGTTTGTTAAGTTGATTGCATTTGCATACATGTGCATACTTTATAAAATGGAAGTGAAATAATTTGAAATGAGAAATGAGGTTTTCGAAAAATGGTGCTTGTTGTGGGTCGTTCATGGATGGCTTGACTGGTTCCTAGGATCGGGGAACCAGTTTGGTTAACTCCTAGGATCGGCGAGTTAACCATGTCCTGTGAGATACGATGGTCTCACGAGTCGTCAGGCCATATTTAGTACTGGGTACCGTTGGCCACGATCGCCAAACCATATGTAGTCTGCGACCTTATGGTTTTGGTTTGAGTTAGTCATGCATGTATGCGAGATAAGCCGTGGTGAACCTCTTACAACACATATCACGCGCTTGAGTAAGAAAAGGTATCAAATGAGAAAAAAATAAAAATAATGGATTGAGTTGTAATTGACATTCATATCATATGCATCGTTTCTGCTTACTGGAAATTAGCTCACTCCGTTTTTGTGATACAGGTAAGGAATGTGAATAAAAAACGTAGGTGCAATATCGGGTTGACTAGAAGGCGCCTCCACACGGGCAAGACCTTGTATATGAACTATTTTGACCTGATTGACCTTATTTTGGGTAATGTTTTGTGAACTGTGTGTGAATATAAATATAGTATGAATGTTTATATTGTGTGATGTGTGTCTAAGCCTAGAGGGTGAATGTTTAGGAGTTGTTATGTTTTGTGTATATGTAAACTAGATGTTGCTAGACTTCAAGTTAAGTCAACGTTATCTTGTATGCTGATATGAAAAGTTGTCACACGACTTGTTGTTTATACTTTGACAACAAAAGTTAACCACAAGTTTTGAGTAAATGATAGACGACCTGTCAGGGTGTGACATATATATATTGATATCCGGTCAAAATTGAATAAAAGAAGTACTCATTCAAAAATAAAAGCCTCGTTCTCTAAACTGAACTAAAACCATCTTTAACTTTAAGCTTCAAAAACTAAAATTATCTTTGCTTAACTCGCCGCATCATATTTTTAAGTTATAACATGTTAAACTAATTTTATTTTAATGGAAATTTAAATGTCCTTATTAACTTAACTTTATCCACATGAAAATATTCATTTTTTTTTTCAATTTTCACCAATCATCGAAGATATTTTAATTTATAACGAATAAATATTTTAATCAACATGTCAAAAATTTAAGATAGTGAGTCCAAATATTTGTTTTAATGAGTTAATCTTGTAGAGTCAATTAACTTTGCTAAACTAATATATAAATTATAAAATAATAATCAAGTTATTAACTAAAAACTATTTTTTTACTTCAACATTTTTGCACCACTTAAAAGAGGAGTCATTAAAGTATAATTATTTATTGTTGGTTTTCTCAAAATCCATCAAAAAAAGTTTTTTCCGTTGAAAAAATAAATTTAACAAAAATATCCTACACTCTATTATCGGTAAAAAAAAATTAAAATTGATTTGCAACAGCCGATTAAACTGTAACCCTACAAACATTTAACATAACAAGTTAAATTGATGGTAAATTGAAAATATTAACTTAACTTTATCCACATGAAAATATTCATTTATTTTTTCAATTTTCACTAATCATCAAAAATATTTTATTTATAATGAATAAATATTTTAATCAACATGTCAAAAATTTAAGAATGTGAGTCCAAGTATTTGTTTTAATAAGTTAATCTTGTAGAGTCAATTAACTTATCTAAACTAATATATAAAATGTAAAATAATAATCAAGTTATTAACTAAAAACTATTTTTTTTACTTGCAAATTTTTTCACCACTTAAAAAAGGAGTTCATTAAAGTACTTATTTATTGTTGGTCTTTTCAAAATCCATCAAAAAAGTTTTTTTCCGTTAAAAAAATAAATTTAACACAAATATCTTACACTCTATTATCGGTAAAAAAAATTTAAATTGATTTGCAACAGCCGATTAAACTGTTCCCCTACAAATAGTTTTTATAATGTAACAAGTTAAATTGATTGTAAATTGAAAAAGAGTTGAAATTTGAAAAAAAAAAATTAAGAGTATTTCTCCTTTTATACTTATAAATTAAAAAAAAAATTAACAAGAAATGAAAATACTTTGTACGATATCTCTAACAAAAGATGCATCATTTTTAATCCATTAACAAAAGTACAATGCTTTATAAAAAACAAAGCAAAGAGATCATACTGGGTCAAGCCCATTAAAATTTACATTTCTCAAGACCCGGACTTTGTGAAATGAGTCCCACTGTAGTCTGAGGCCTAATCCGACCTGCTTCTTTTCTTTTCTTTGCGGGCTCTAATTCTGATCTTGCTTCTTCTTGTCTGTGGACTTGGACTCTGAGCTACTTTGGATTTAGACGACAATATGAGACATTTTTCTTCATTTATGAGTGTTTGAAGGGAAAACTTAAAAAAAAAGGGTGTTTGAAGAGAAAGTTTCCATATTCTTACTCTTCAGAAAAATTTATCAAATTTGAAATAATCAATTAAACTCTACTCCGAGTCAAAAGGGGGAGAATAAAAACTTTCCTGTTCTAAAGCTATCTCCAATCTATAACACTAAATTTATTTGATGTTGATTAATTTGGTATTAATGGTCTCCGACTACAACAAACTAATACTATTCATAATTATAATATTATTAAAATTATATCATCTCTTTATTAACAAATATTTTAATAAATAATTATAATGTTTGAATTTTTTATTTAAGTGACAAAATTTATTTATTACTTACCAATATTTAACAAAAACCAACATAAATAAATAAATAAAATTACATTACTTTAAAAAGTCTACATACAAAACAAACAATTGGAAAATAAATTAGGTTATGTCTTTTAAAATTATATTATATTTTTTTGTATTTATGTTTATTTGGTGAATTTAATTTTAATTTTGATGTGTTTAAATTTTTTATGTATTAAATGAAATTTATTTTTATGGATCTTTTGTAATCAAGTTATGAATTTTGTTGTTTTATAAATATATTTAAGATTTATGTTTTATATTTAAAAGAATTATACAAAAAAGAAAAATATCGTATGAACAGTATCACGCTATATTTCATGTGATACTGTTTATTACACCAAATTTGATATTTTACGGACACTTGTCGTTGCTTTAATCTCTCAAGTTGTATCACTAATTACATGTCATTATTTTTCCCAAACTTGGATACCTATTCATATATATACATCAACTAAAAGTACTTTTTATGTCTCTCTCTCTTTCCACACTTCTTACTTCACCACCTTCTCTTACCTATTCAAAATACCTTGTAAAACTAAAGACAATTACTATTTGGTCGGCGTTTCCATACTCCACGTATTAGTCGTGTCTATTTTATAAAAAAAAAATTGCATATCATAGTTATTTCGGGTTACTTCATATTTAATCTTAAAAATAATATTGATAATAAAACGAGTAAGAATTGACTCCAAAATGAGTTTGGCGTGTTATAAATGCAACGTCGCAAACATAAACATGAAAAAAGAATCCTAACTCATTATGGTTCTTTTCCCATTGACCGAAGAGCATGAGCTTGCGCCTTTTAATTCAAATTCGAACAAGTGTGACTGGCTGGGCACAATTGAACATTCACAAATCGTCTGTCACGAGTCTCAATTGCACTAGTGCTATTTGCCAAGTTCCACCAATAAAAGTTTCACATGAATATAGGCTATTCCATCTCATGTACCTAAGACGGGTAATGACCACACGATTATTTTACAAGCGAGAGTAAGTCCCCTAATGGTTGGAAAAATAAATATAAAAGAGTATTTTGGCTTAATATTTTATATAAGAGTATATAAAATAGATATAAAAGATATAAACGCGTATTGGTTGGAAAAAAATATAAGAGAGTATTTTGGCTTAATATTTTATATAAGAGTATATAAAATAGATATAAAAGATATAAACGCGTATTTTATGTATAGTGTAAAAGTGATTTTTGTCTTAATATTTGAGTGGGGTCCACTTAACGGAATTGAATAATTATTTTGTATTGTTACTTCTCATTACAACGGATATAAGATTGAATATTTTTTTGCCAAAAATAACTATATAATAAATGAGAAATTGATGTTTAAAATATGGCTAAAAATATATTGATATGTGTATCAATGTTGTCATGGAAGTATTCACGAAATGAGTAAAAGAGTCCAACATCGATTGGGAAGGTGTGTTGATATAGTGTTTATAAAGGATTCTCCTTTTTAAGATGACATCTAAGTCTGAAGGAGGATAGTATGGGTGGGTTAATCCTAAGCCCTCACGCACACCGTCGTGTTGTGTCGATTTTGGCCAGGCTTGGGTCTTGGCAATTTGGGCTATTCTTGTGCGTTCGGGCTTATTTGTAATAAATATGATCTTTTTATTACAAATCTCACTTCGAGAAAGTTTTAATTAAGTAAATAACTTGTTATTTGGGAATTAAAAACAGTATTTTCAACGGATTGTGCATTTATTATGAGCGGCCATATTTAATGACAAGCGTTCAAAATGTTTTGAGGAACTCATTGAAACGTATATTAATGGAAATTAATTTCCATTAAAACTGGACGGTTTTTGGTTGGTAACAACCGAGTGTTGAACCTATAACATGTAACCTAAGTCTTATTCGAGAACACACCTCTGAACAACCTGAAACACCTCTCCTTAACTTAAAATTGTGTTATTATTTGTAGTTTAGTGGTAGTTCGACACACGTAGCCAGTTCGTCGAAGTCGAGGTCAGTGGTACTACAAGCTCGTCTTACGTCGTTGTATCCTGAAATGTTTTCGCTCGAGACATCTCGTACCTGAGAGTACGATAAAAAGTTTCAAAAGAACCATCTAATGGACCTTGACGACCTACATTTGTTTACTTTTCATTTTGAGTTTAATTTTTATTTCCTCGTACTTCTGTCTACGTATTTATGCCAATATTAATTTTGTACTATCACTAACACTAATTTCGTTCATATGGTAAATCGGGTATGAGTACTCTTACTTCTCAACATCAAGTATAATATGAATTCTACATCTGTTGTGGTCATGGATATTAATTCTTATACTAAAGTATACGCGATGAAAGTTTTAACAAAAAAATTGATTAAATGACCAACGTTTGGTGTGTTTATTTCAAAATGGTCAACGTTTTGATTAATTTTGGTTAATGATCATATTGTTTACGTGGCATCTCTTTTTCATTTTGGGAAATTTTAAAAAATTTGGGCAAATTCATCCTAAAATAACGTTAAACTTTAACAGGATTATTTACCAAAAAATTGTAAAACGTCGGTCATTTTAAAATATCACTATGTTTAGAAGTCTATACTACTAAAAGACTCAAGTTTTAAAGTAGCTCACCATAAGGCGATTCACAATAAAATAAATACACAATTACTCATAATACTAAACAAATTTTCACAAAAATCAAATACATCAATCTATTATGGACGCAATAATTTCGCTAAAATAACGCAAATTCTGTTAAATAAAATATCGTTCGCCATTTAAAATTCAGCAAAAATCCAATTTTGTTCCAATTTTCCAAAATTTCAAACATATAACATGTTTGGTTAGCGTACTTTGTTCACATTTATTTCACTTTCTCCTCACTGTATAGTTATTAGGGAAATGCAAGAGCCAAGTATTCAATTCCAACTAATCCCATATGGTATCGTTGGCCTAGCCTAGAAGAATTTTAATCTTGTGTTATATATATTTTCATATAATTCTATAATATATGACAACTCGGGTCTTCGTTATATGTACAGGATCACCGATTTAAAATAAAGAGAATATATATATTAGTATCACAGGCTTAGATATTGGCCATAAGATTTGCTCAATCCTAACATCTAGCATAGTCGCGAACAATATCCCACAGCTTAGATCTACTAATATATTCTCGTATATTTAATCACTAAATTGACTTTACTATACACATAAAAAATACACGTTCTTATCTAAAATAAAAACCCAACTAAAAAATTATCACAAATCCAAAAAATAACAAAAGCCATTCAATTCAACGACACTGTGAAAATGGCGTTATAAAAAAAATAAACAAGAAATATTGTAGGTAAATCTTGAGTATGAAATAAATTAACAGTCGATAAACGTTACACCCACAATAATTTAAATCTATGTGGCACAAACTTGCGTGAAGACTCTCATTTGCTTGGTCTTCAATAAAGCTACATCGATGCTGAGCCCGCTCAAATCTTTGTCTTTGAAAACATTTAGTTATGGCTCGCAATTTCTTGATATGTTCGGTCTACATCATGTTTATATCGCATCATAAAATGAATCGTTATTTCGTACTCAATCCACCTAATAGAATCCCTCAGTGTCGAAGTCGCTCTGCTTTGATTTTTCGGCACATAATGCAGAAGATGCGCGTATCAATCCTTGGATCTCCAAAGTCCATTGTGAAAACGAAAATCATGCATTAAAGCATCGGTTTGATGTTTTGCTCCCTCTCTAACTTCCTCTTACTTTTCAGTTTCTCTCTCTAAATGGTCTATTATTGTATTCTAACTAGTCGCACTAATATATATCATTTAAATACGCATCGAACAATTTTGATGTGTTCTCTTGTAGCTTATTATATCAAAAAGTGTTCTAAATAACCAAATGAAACATTGATGTTTTTGTTTGGCCATTTTTTTTTGTTTAGGAAATAGTCCTTTATTGTGACGTGGCTACTATTAATTGGTGTTAATGAATTACATTTTTAGTTAATATACACAGATTTATTTTGATTAATGGGTATTAACCAATTTTTTCAAAACGTTTGGGTATATAGTAATTAATATATTTTAAAGTGTTATATTTCTAGTTATTCTTTATTTCATTGTGTATATTAGATAAAAGATAAGAAAAAACTTCAAAAAACACAATGAGCTTAAATAATCTCTCCAGCTGAGAATGCACGTAAAATCATGAAAGTCGGTTGTTCCTCAAAATTTGTAAGTCTTGTTTGGTAGAAAGGGAGAAAAGTAGCATGGGAAAAAAAATGAAAGAAAATGAATGGAATATAATTTTCTCAAATGTGATACAGATATAAAAGGTGGAAAACTATTAAATTATCTCGTAAAACTAATTTTATTCTTATGTGATTATATATATATATATATATATATATATATATATATATATATATAATACCTACTTGTGAAATAATGTAAAAGTCTTGAAGAAATTTATAAACTGGCTATGAAAGTGTAATAAGAATATTATATTATATTATTAAATAAATATGAAATAAAAAATAATAATAATTTTTCTTTTGAAAGCTAAAAAAATAATAATATTTATGAAGAAGAATAATCTTACTTATATATAGTTTCTACCAGAGAAAAACAGTTCATCGTTGTAAATATAGTTTTTATGAGAGAAATTTCATTTTATAGACTCAAAAGTATTAAAAATATTCAGATTAGACTCATTTTGTAACAAAATATAAAATTGAAGTTTAGGCTTAAAATAGGACAAAAATATCGTTCAGCTCATTTATTTAAGGTTTTGATCTCATTTTTACCTTCAAATCATCATAAATCCATTGAAATCACCTAAATCATCGAAATATTGGGTATGTTACTTCATTAACTATATTTAAATCATTTTTTGGTTGTTTTTGGTGTTATAATCGTTTTTCGATCGGAAAAAAAAATAAGTTCATCAAAAATCTGGGTAATTTTGTACGATAGTTTTGGATGAAAAGTCACCGTAGACCATCGTACGATATCGTAGAGCATCGTACGACATTGTACGCCATCGTATGATGGTATACGATCATCGTACGATGGCGTACGATGGTCTACGATGGTGTACAATAGTCTACGATAACATTCATCAAAAATCATCGTACAAAAACACCCAAATTTTTGACAAACTTATTTTTTTTTTCCGATCGAAAAACGATTCTAACACCTAAAACAACCAAAAAAATGATTTAAACATAGTTAATGAAGTAACATACTCATTATTTAGATGATCTTAGGTGATTTTAACGGATTTCTACTGGATTTGAGTGTATTTGAATATAAAAATGAAATTTAAACTTTATAAATGAGCTGAAGGGTATTTTCGTCCGATTTTGAACTTAAATTCCAAGTTTAGATATTTTTAAAAAAATTGGTCTAATCTAAATATTTTTAATGTTTTTAGGTATATAAAATAAAATTTCTCTTTTAAGATAGGTCTCATGTATTAAAATCATTCCTTGGGTAATGATTTATGTTGCGTCTTCAAACGCATCTACATTCTTCAAATTTGGAGTAGATGTCAATAGTGAGATATGCATATTCACTGTTCCATCTGTATAAACTACTCAAAATTTACTATAATTTATTGATAAATTATTGCATTCTAAATATTATTGTCAATATTATAAATATAGGATCTCAGGATATTATCTCATATTTAAGTAAAGATTAGAATTGATTTTATCCTTAAAAAAAAGTACATCTGCGATATTCTGAATAGGTGCAAAATGGCCGACGTGCGCCCTATTACGTCTCCGGCAGAACCAGGCTCTCGTATTCTCGCAGAAGGTGATCCATTGTTCGATCCACATCTATATCGCAGTGTAGTAGGTGCCCTTTGATATGCTATCATAACCCGTACGAAAATTGCATGCGGTAAACTGTTTTGGTCAGTTCATGCACTCCCCTGCCGAAAACATTGGATTGTTGTCAAACGTATTCTTTGCTACCTCAAAGGCTCTGCTTCTGACGGTCTTGCTATTGGAAAAGCTTAGGACAACCGTCTTGTCACTTTCACTAACGCGGGTTTGGCTTCTGATCTTGACAATTGTCGATCACTTTTGGAATTTGTGCACACAAATGAGATATTAGACATTGAGATACTTTGTATTTGATTTTACTGAAACATTAATAAAATCGAATATTCATTCTTTATAATTATGTTTGTGTTTATGTATGAATTCTACGCTCTAAAACTGTCATCAACGAAAGAGGTGCTAAGTACAGACTTGACCAGATAGCCACTTGTAACTAGTTTAAACATGAGGAATTGCCCATTCTGCCACTAAAATATTTGCACTTTCCTAAAATCCACCTAACCTCTATTTTTTTCTCAAAATACTACTATTTTCCACATGAAAATACTCTTTACCCTTATAAAAAAAATTACAAAGAACCACTCTTGTTTAAAACCGGGTAAAAAAATAAAAAATAAAAAATGACTTACTAAAACCGATTTTCTCCCACCTTCAACATTCTTCAACCGGTTTCCCTCTCTCCTCTTCTCTTTTTTTCCAATTTCTTCTTCAACACTCAACCCTACCTTCAACACTGTTCTTCAACCATCTCCGACGCAGCCCAGCTCCGGTCCATCTCCGACAAAGTTCCGCTCCATCTCCGACGTCTCCGACGAATCTCCGCTCCATCTCCGACGAGGTTAGGTTCTTGCTGTTATCTACAATGCTGTCTACAAATTTATAACAGAGTCCACAATGTCGTCTACAAAACTGTAACAGATTCTACAAAACTGTTAGAAGGTCTACAATATTGTCTACAAATTTATAACAGAGTCTACAATGTCGTCTACAAAATTGTAACAGAGTCTACGAAACTGTTCGAAGGTCTACAATATTGTCTACAGTAAAGGTCTACAAATGCGTCAATATTGTTGTCTACAATGTAGAAAGCGGTTTCAACGTTGTTGTCTACAATGTAGACCACAGTAGACGTTATTGTAGAAAAAATTGTAGACATTGTTGTAGACTTCATTATAGACATTCATGCTTAATGTAGACATGATTGTAGACCAAATTATAGACACTATTGTAGAATAAATTGAATACGTTAGTGCTTAATGTAATATTGATTTTGGAGTTGTTGATGCAGCGATAGGGGAAATATATTTGTTATTCAAGCATGGTGGATCTTGGATTGACGTTGGTCGGTATCACGAGAAAAAATCATTCGGAATTGTGGTGTTGGAGAATATAAATTTTTCCAGTTTGAAGCAAGAAATTTGTGAGTACTTAGGCAAACCACCATCCGGTGATACAATTAGCATTGCGTACATCATGAATGGTGCTCTTGAACCAGTTGAGATAATCAACGATAAGACGTTGAAAGGTTACTTATATTTGAGGAGAACGATGAAAGTTAACTTGGAGAAATATCAACTGATATTGGAAGTGAAAGAAACATCATTGGTGCTTAATTCTCTAGGATATGTTGGACATCAATAAAGACCACTTTCTCCAACGCCATCAATACCCGAACAAAAACGCAGAGTGGTTAAATGTGTTGAATATTAAGGTGAGACAATTCCCTCTTTCTAAGTTGATGGACTGGTTGAGAGAGAGAGAAGTATGAAATGGTTTTATGAATGTCGAGAAGTCTCTTCGAAAACCCAAAAGCTGCTTACGAAGGCATACCAACAACGAGCAGAAAACTACAAACGTTTTATGTGCGTATGATGGTAAGTTATGGCTTTCCCTTAGTTATGCAATAAGTAGACTAAATTGTAGACCGAATTGTAGACTGAATTGTAGACTGAATTGTAGATTGAATTGTAGACTGTATTGTTGGATTGTAAACTGTATTGTTGAATTATGGACTGAGTTGTAGACTAAAATGTAGACCAAATTCTGAATTGTAGATTGTATTGTAGACTAAATTGTAGACCTAATTCTGAATTGTAGACCGAATTGTAGACTGAATTGTAGACCGTTTTGTTGAATTGTAGACCTAATTGTACACTGTATTGTTTAATTGTGGACTGAGTTGTAGACTAAATTGTAGATCGAATTCTGGATTTTAGCCTAAATTCTAGACCGAATTTTGAATTGTAGACCGAATTGTAGACTAAATTGTAAACTTTATTCTAGACTGTATTGTTGAATTGTGGACTTATTTGTAACTAAATTGTAGACTAAATTCTGAATTATAGACCGAATTGTAGATTGATCTGTTTACAGTTAACTTCTTTTGTTCGTGTACCTTATAGATGAGCCCATCTTCGGTCAAAGAGTTTGAGGTCATCGACAGAGAGGGAACTATTTTTGCAGTTAATTTGTAGGATAGTACTGTTGGCGAAGATGCCCACAAGAAAATTGTTTATTTACATATTGATGTAATATATAAATTTTTGTAAAGTCCTTATTGAAATTTGCTGATTAAATTAATAAAAGTTGAAACGTTCATTCATTCCTTTTTAGTTTCATTGAAGATTTATGATATTCAATAGTCTTATAGTCCTTAATCAAACCTAACAATGTATGAAGAGACAAATGTAGATTTGCGTGAACAAACTCTTCATGGGTTGACTAAAACGATATATTTGCAATCTAAAGATCAACGGACTATTGATCCCAGTATGATTGTTGGAAGAATCTATGATGTCTGGTTGCGAGGCATAGAGATTTAGGAACTCTATAGTTCTTCCAGTGTATCTTTCGAAAACACTAAATTGACCAGTGCACCTTTAGAAACAATAGAAGAACAAACCATTTAACATCTTCTATCTCAAGGTCACTATGTATGAATTGCATCATGCCTACCTAAATCCTGAAATTAGACATGTCATTTCATAGCATTAATACTCTCATTTGAAAAAGTCAAATTCTAGATCCATTATGTGATCTAGACTAGGCCAGTTGGTGAGATATTAAGTTATGAAGATGTCATGAACCAACTTTGTGAAGCTCTCATAGATATGGAATTCATTTACAAGATTGCTGAGATGCAATATATATCACCTCATGCTTTATTACTTGGATTGTGAATAAATGAACTGTGCAGTATCCAAAATTAAGTAGCGACTTTATTTGGATGAAACAATGTGACTTGTTAGCTCCTCGTCAATACATTGTTTCTAACTTATTCACAAGTACAAAAGAAGTTGAGGAAATAACAACTAGAAAGGTAAAATGGTAATTTTATAAATCTCAACTAGTTGATGATATTCATGTAGGTAAACAGTGATAACATTCAATGGATCCACTCAATATAATTAAGTTGAATTTGAGTAGAAAATAAATTCATTTGAACCGAGAGATTCTCAGTGTCAACTCTTTAGTGGAGTCAATTGACATTAAACTAATACTCGGAAAAGGTTTGTGAACTTTTGAGTCCGAGTATAGAAGCTCAAACTTTGTTCATTTGGAACTATAAGGTCTCTATTACAAGTCATTATAGTAGGATTGTTAAACTAGAAGCTAAGTCAAAATAAGTTCAAATGTTGAACTAGATTTTTTCTCGGAAAATGTCTAAAGGGTATTTTTGTCCACATGGACATAAAATGATGTGAATGTCAAAATAAGATTTTGAATATTTTCATATGATTCAAGAATTGTTCTTGGTTCGTATTGTTTAATTGTGCCCACACACAAATCCTTCTAAACCGGTATAGACTCTTGTAATAGAAACCTTAGATTTCTCAAGTTCAAGATTAGAAGTGAAACAATCGAGCCAAGGAAGAAGATTTATTTTTCTCAAGAAGCTTCATGTTTGAAGATACAAGAAATGTTAATATTCAAGTACTTTAAATAATGTTTTTAGTTATAACATGTATATGTACTTTGTTTAGGTTAGTAAAAATTGTTTTACTACTAAAAAGAATTTTTATATTCCGCCATTAATGTGTTAATGAAATTTTTTTATTAATCCAAAATATATTCCAACAAATTTTATCAGAGCTATGATCAAAGTATAAGCATGTACATGTTATTTCAAATCATTATAAAATAATTGCTTTCTAAATTTGCTTGAATAATGGTTTTTTCAAAGACTAGATCTTACACAATTTTAAATTTTTTGTACGATCTTTAAAATTAATTTTGTGATGATTTTCCACTTGTTAAATATGCTATATAAATACAATAAAAACATTTTATAATTATTTTATGTTTAGCATACTAAAAATCAATTTTTTGACAAGTTTGAAAATTTGTGTACATAGTTTAAACTAGTTCATTTTACTTCTAGTTTAAATTTGTTGTTGAATGTTTTATATTATGTTATTTATTTTATATAACATGTTAATATAACACACAATTGAAATCAAAACATGCAATTAAAATGTTTCAATAAACCTCTTTCTCTTTACAACTAGATCCGACGTACGTTTTAATTGTTTTTCAAATTCTGGACAAATTGTTATGGCTCAGTAAAACGGGCATAACTCTTTGCTCGGACATTGAAAATTAGTGGTTCTTGAACAAAATTAAAGGTACGGAAAGTAACTATATAATGCAATTGGTTTCAGTTTAATCGGATACCGGATGTGTCATTTATGACCTTTAAAAATCCGAGGTGTACGGTAGTCCGAAAGTCCAGGATTTTTAATCCGGATTTTGCGACTCCAAGCTTCCTCCTCTCTTCTTGATGCTATCGATGATTTCCAATGTATGATTTATTAATGTCACACACTTTCCTTAGGAAAAATAAATTAATAGACAGCAAGATCCGAGTATGTTCCTTGTGCGTTAGTGCATTAACACTGCTCTCCCCTCACAAATATCGATTTTAGGGCTCTTTTTTTCTAGTGATCCACTCTATCTCTCTTTACTAATGAAAAAAGTTTCCTATACGTACAAGAGTAGACGTCCCTTTTTCCTAAATACATTCTGGAGAGCGACAATGTCCGGTTCTTTCGATCTCTAAAGATCTGAATCCCCATAATGTACGCAGCTTCCCCTAAATCGTTCATATCAAACTGCTTAGCTAACCAGATTTTAACCTCAGATAATTTGCCTACATCATTACCAATGAGTAGTATATCATCGACATACAATACCAGAAACACAAACTTGCCCTCGTGTATCAATTTATAGACACAACGTTCATCTACTGATTGTCCAAAACCGAAGCCTTTTATAGTTTCATCGAACCTAATATTCCATGATCTAGATGCTTGCTTTAATCCATAAATGGATTTAAGCACTTCACAAACCTTGTTCTCTTGATCACTTTCAACGAAACCGTCTGGTTGAGCCATGAAAAAGCGCTCGTCAAGATTGCCATTCAGAAAGGCAGTTTTGACATCCATTTGTCAGATCTCATAATCGAGAGCGGCAACTATGGATAGAGGTATACGGATGGATTTAAGCATTGCGATTGGCGAGAAGGTTTCTTCATAATCGATACCTCTCTTTTGGGTATAACCTTTAGCCACTAGTCGCGCTTTGAACGTCTCAACGTTTCCATCCGGACCCCTTTTCTTCTTATAGATCCACTTACACCCTACATGTTTAACCTCTTCAAGTAGGTCTACAAGTTTCCAAAATTTGTTGACATACATTGAATGCATCTCAACTTTCATGGCATCAAGCCAAAGGTTTGATTCATAACCAGCCATTGCTTGGCTGTAGGAAACAGGGTCATCCATGTCAGCGACGGCTACGAGAGTATCGTCATAAGACATGTACCTGTCAGGCTTTTCAGAAACCCTCCCACTATGTCAAAGTTCTACTTGACGAATTTCTGAATAGTTAGGTTGAGTTTAGTTGGGTTAAGAACAGTTCTTACAGATGAGGTAGAAGCATCCTCACCCAACTTTTCTTCAAGCACAATTTTGCTTCTAGGTTTCGTATTCTTCATATAGTCCTCCTCAAGGAAACGAGCATTAGTGCTGACAAACGTTTTGTCGTCCTCGGGACTATAGAATGTGAAACCTTTGGTTTCCTTTGGATATTCAACGAACACGCATAATCCTGACCTACTAGCCCACTTGCTAGTCTTTTGCCTTAGCACATGTGCAGGGCAACCCCAAATTCTAATGTGGCTTAAACTAGCTTTACGCCCAGTCCATCGTTCATAAGGAGTACCAGGGACCGTCTTAGACGAAACTTGGTTTAGAATATATGCGGCAGTTTCGAGGCTATATCCCCAAAAGGAATTTGGGAGTGATGAGTAACTCATCATTGATCTAACCATGTCCATCAAAGTTCGATTCCTTCTCTCTGACACTCCGTTTTGTTGAGGTGTGCCAGGGTGCTGTAAGCTGAGAAGCGATACCTTCTTCTTTAAGAAAGTCATCAAACTCTTCAGACAAGTACTCACCACCTCGATCAGATCGAAGGGTTTTGATCTGTTTACCAGTTTGCTTTTCCACTAAAGCCCGAAAAACCTAAAATACGTTAAAGGTTTGGGATTTGTGTTTGAGAAAATAGACAAATCCATATATTGAGTAATCATCCATAAAGGAAACGAAGTATTCGTATCCTCCATGTGCCTGAATTCTGAGCGGATCACATACATCTGAATGTATTAGTTCCAGCAACTTAGTGGCTCTTTGACCTTTATCAGAGAAAGGTCGTTTTGTCATTTTTCCTTCTATACAGGATTCACAAGTCGGCAGTGAGCCTATTGCAGAGGCTTTGAGTGGACCATCTCTCACAAGTCTCTTAATCCTATCTAGACTAATATGACCAAGTTTTAAGTGTCAGAGGTGTGTTGATTTTATTAGATCTGAGGAGTCATTAAGTTTGTTCCTCTTGGGTTCCCTAATTAGATCATTATCTATTTCAGTGTCTAATAGCAAAAGTTGTGTAGGATAAAGATAGTATAAACCATTCTTTAAACATGCATCAGTGACAAATGAATTGGAAGAAGCAATACAAATTCCATTATCAATAAACTTTAAATTATAATTCTGCTCAATAATTTGAGCTACAGATATTAAGTTTTCCCAAAGGAAGGAACATAATACACATTATTCAAATTTAAAGTTCTATCTTGGAAAGACAATGTCACGGATCCCACAGCCTTAGCAGACACCAAGCTCCCATCACCCCACTTAAAGTAGAAGTCGCCATCCTCTAAGCTTTTGCTTTTCCTTAATCCATTCAAGGAACAACAAATATGGTTAGTAGCAGCGGAGTCAATAATCGACGATGGTATATTATCAGCTACTAAACAAGCTTCAGTAATAAGTACAATACATTTCCCTTTAGCCTTAAGGTAGGTAGGACAGTTCCTACGCCAGTGTCTGGACCCATTGCAATGGTGACAGTTGTCCTTAGACTTGTCCACCTTGGCAGTCCGGGACATCTTCTTCTTCTGAACCTTGGTAGGGTTCTTCTTGTCGGCTCTATGAGATCTCTTCTTAGATCCAGAGGTGGAGACTATGTGCTTAGTATCATGAGCTTCTCCAGTAGTCCTCTTTTTTTTTAAGAGTACCTCAGCAGTGTGAAGCTCTTTCATTAGCTCGGTAACAGTGTACCCTAGCTTATTCATGGAGTAGTTCATCTTGAAAATATCGAAAGATTCAGGGAGAGTTTCCAAGATCATATCTAGTTTGTTTCTCCATCAATCTCAGATCCAAGGATTCCCATGTCATTGAGATAACTTATGATCAATATCATGTTTTCTCTAATAGGAGTCCTAGATTTCATTCGACAGTTCACAAACTATCGAACTGCTTGTTATCTAGCGTGACGCATTTGCCCTTCAAACATCTCATAGAGATTGAAGAACATGGTTTAGGCCGAATCAATATTACGATGATGTTGTTGCAACATATTGTTCATCGATGTTACAATATAGCATCTCACAATCTCATCTGATCGGATTCATTCCGCTAGGGCGCCCTTGTCCTCTTGAGTCGAATCATTATTCGTTTAAGGAGGTCATGGGGTTGGTGAGTACCTAATTGTGCTTGTCCTTCGAAAGGACGATGTCTATGTTATGTTTCCAATCTACGTAGTTATCACCTTCCAGTTTGTTCGAGGAAAGGATAGTAGATAGGGGGTTTAGAGACATGTTGCTGATAGTTGAAACAATTTATGATTAGTCTTTTGTTTAGGATTTTAAGCTCAAATTTATTTTGACAAGAATAAATGCAAAGGTGTTATGAACAAAATGAAAATTTTACTCCTTCGAGGGAAGGCCGCAAAAAAGTCGCCTTTCATAAGTAAATGACACATCATTAATGTATAGTCATGATGTCAATACATCAATGCTTTGACTAGCCACCTTATAAAGAAGTTTGATCACTCAAAACTTTTTCGCAGGGCCTCGAGGGAGGATTACTAGAGTTTGAGTCTAAGTGTGTAACCAACCACTTAGTTCAACAAGATCTACTTTGAAAACAATCCGCCGAGGGGAGGCCTTGTCTCATCATTTCACTTTTGAACGTAGCTATAAAAGCAATGTTAGGAGCAATGCGTCTATGAGTACTCTCATTTAAGAGAGGGTCACGAGGGTGTCTCTTAGTCCGGCGACATATGCACTTCACATTAGTGTTGGGGATCGCGGGTTGCAAACAATAAGTACAACCCTCCCACTTAGTTTTTAGAAAATAAGGGGATCCTGGGTTGCAGCAACAAGTGCAACCGTCCCACTTAATTTTTGGAAAAAGGGAGGTCTACTCTTGTACGTATAGGAAACTTGTGTCCATTAGTAAAGAGAGAAAGAGTGGATCACTAGAAAAAAGAACCCTAAAATTGATATTTGTGAGGGGAGAGCAGTGTTAATGCACTAAGGCACAATGATTATACTCGGATCATTTTGTCTATTAAATTTATTTTTCCTACGGAAAGTGTGTGAGATTAATAAATCATCACTTTTGCACTTGAAATTTTTTGAGATAAAAATCTCCTAAAACTAATATTTTCATCTTCATGACATCTTCCTTCAAGGCGTCTTCATGGTGGTGGAGCGCGAGAGCATCGGAAAACCACAATAGCATTGAGAAGAGGGGAAAAAGCTTGGAGTCGCAAAATCCGGATTAAAAAATCTGGACTCGCGGACTCCCGTACACATCGGACTTAAAAGGTCATAAATGACACATCCTGTATCCAATTGAGCTGAAACCAATTGCATTGGATAGCTAACTTCCGTACCTTTAATTTGGTTCAAGAACCACTAATATTCAAGGTCTGAGCAAATAGTTATTCCCGTTTTACTGAGGCATAACAATTTGTCCGTAATTTGAAAAACAATTAAAAGGTACGTCGAATCTAGGTGTAAAGAGAAAAAAGTTTATTGAAACATTTTGATTGAATGTTTTGATTTCAATTGTGTGTTATATTAATATGTTAATAATTAAACACAATATAAAATAAACAACATAATATAAAACATTGAATAACAAATTTAAACTAAAAGTGCAATAAACTAGTTTAAACTATGTACACAAATTTTCAAACTTGTAAAAAAAAATTCATTTTGAGTATGCAAAACATAAGATAATTAAAAACTGTTTTTATTGTATTTATATAGCATATTTAACAGCTGGAAAATCAACACAAAATTAATTTTAAAGGTCGTACTAGAAAATTAAAATTTTGTAAGATTTAGTCTTTGAAAAAACCATTATTTAAGCAAATTTAGAAAATAATTTTCTTATAATGATTTTAAATAACATGTACATGCTTAACTTTGACCATAGCTCTGATACTATTGGAATTGGTCTAGGGTTAAGAAAAATTTATCATTAATCATATTAATAGTGGAATATAAAGATTTCTTTTACTAGTCAAACAATTTTTACTAACCTAGATAAAGTGCATATAGATGTTATAAATTAAAAACATTATTTAATCTACTTAAATACTAACCTTTCTCGTGTCTTCAAACTTAAAGCGTCTTGGGAAAGGTGGATCTTTTCTTCTAGCTCGATACCTTCACTTCTAATCTTGAACTTGAGAAACCTAAGGTCTCTATTACAAGAGTCTATAGAGGTTTAGAAGGATTTATGTGTGGGCACAATTAAACACAATAGTTCAAGAACAAGTCTATGAGCTAGAGCTAATTAAGTCTAAGTCTAATGAGGACTTAGGTGCCAAAATAAAAGAAGTATTTTGAGAGAGAGAAGGGGGGGGGGGGGGTTCGGCCAAGAGAGAGAGAGAGAGAGAGAGAGAGAGAGAGAGAGAGAGAGAGAGAGAGAGAGAGAGAGCAAGAATGAAGTTTTCAAAAAACTAGTTTTCACATCTCTATGTGAGGCTCTATTTATACGAGAATGACAAATCTATAAAGGTCAATTATGCATTCATGAAAGAATAATGCATTCATGAAAGAATAATGCATTCATGACATAATATTTGATTTTCCCTACCCCTTCCTCTCCTATGTTGGCCGGCCATGTACTTAGAGCAATGAGGAAATTTGTTTCCTCACTTAACTTATTTATTTCCTTCTCAAGGAAATTCATTTCCCTTTTTCTTTTGGAAAATTATCTTTATAATTAAAGGGAAATAATATTCTCCTCTTTTATGCATGTTGGCCGAATTCTAGCTAGGGAAGGTTCATCTAGATGCTTCATTATTTCTTTTAAGACAATTCTTAAAATACCCATTCTAGAACTATTTTTGCACAAATAATAAAATTAATTTCATAATGCCTTAAACGACTTTTCGGCTTTAGAAATTAATTTATATTTTCATCATATGAAAATATTCAAAATCAAATTTTGACATTCACATCATTTATGTCCATGTGGACAAAAATACCCTTTAGACATTTTCCGAGAAAAAGTCTAGTTCAACACTTGAACTTATTTTGACTTAACATCTAGTTTAACAATCCTACTCTAATGACTTGTAATAGTGACCTTATGGATCCAAATGAACAAAGCTTGAACTTCTATACTCGGACTCTAAAGTTCACAAACTTTTTCCGAGTATTAGCTTAATGTCAACTGACTCCACTAAAGAGTTGACACTGAGAATCTCTCGGTTCAAATGAATTTATTTTCTACTCAAATTCAACTTAATTTATTGAGTGGATCCATTGAATGTTATCTATGTTTACCCTTCATGAATATCATCAACTAGTTGAGATTTATAAAATTACCATTTTACCCTTCTAGTTGTTATTTCCTCAACTCCTTTAGTACTTGTGAATAAGTTAGAAACAATGTATTGACGAGGAGCTAACAAGTCACATTGTTTCATCCAAATAAAGTCGCTACTTAAATTTGGACACTACGCAGTTCATTTATTCACAATCCAAGTAATAAAGCATGAGGTGATATATATTGTATCTCAACAATCTTGTAAATGAATTCCATATCTATGAGAGCTTCACAAAGTTGGTTCATGACATCTTCATAACTTAATATCTCACCAACTGGCCTAGTCTAGATCACATAATGGATCTAGAATTTGACTTTTTCAAATGAGAGTATTAATGCTATGAAATGACATGTCTAATTTCAGGATTTAGGTAGGCATGATGCAATTCATACATAGTGACCTTGAGATAGAAGATGTTAAATGGTTTGTTCTTCTATTGTCTCTAAAGGTGCACTGGCCAATTTAGTATTTTCGAAAGATACACTGGAAGAACTATAGAGTTCCTAAATCTCTATGCCTCGCAACCAGACATCATAGATTCTTCCAACAATCATACTGGGATCAATAGTCCGTTGATCTTTAGATTGCGAATATATCGTTTTAGTCAAACCATGAAGAGTCTGTTCACGCAAATCTACATTTGTCTCTTCATACATTGTTAGGTTTGATTAAGGACTATAAGACTATTGAATATCATAAATCTTCAATGAAACTAAAAAGGAATGAATGAACGTTTCAACTTTTATTAATTTAATCAGCAAATTACAATAAGGACTTTATAAATATTTATATATTACATCAATATGTAAATAAACAATCTTCTTGTGGGCATCTCTGCCAACACCGCTATACATTCCTCCTTGATAGCCCGTTTTCATCCCTGAAAAGAAGTAAATAAATCAGGTCTACTAGAAGGTCTACAATCAAGCTCAAAATCAGGTCTCAAAATCAGGCTCAAAATCAAGTTTACAATCAGGTCTAGAATAAGGTCTACAAACAGGTCTACAATTAGGTCTACAATCAGGTCTACATTTAAAATCTTGTCTACAAAAATGATCTACATAATAGTCCACAAAATTGTATACATTTAAAATCTCAATTATACCTTCAGGTACACGTCCCCTGCTTTATGAGAGCGTTTGGGGTTTCTCTTTACAAAATCAGAGTCCGGAGACTCATCTACGCATGGTTGTTTTTGTTGTTCAGATGGTATGCTAAACACCTTCCTTTTTCTCTTTTTTCTTTTAAGGCTCTACGGGACGAGGTACCGGCACCGCTCGAGATTTCAGCATCCCACTTGTCCGTTTCTTCTCCATTTCGATTACCTATTACATAATCGATGAGAAACCGAAAACAAGACCCACGCAAAATCGAAAACAATATTACGCAAAACCGAAAACAACCTTCTTTCGAGACCTAAATCAAACCTTCTCAAACCCTAAATTCGAAACAAAATCGAGAATTGACCCAAACCCACCACGAACCCACGAAGAACACGACGAACACGAAGAACCCAAACCAACGAACCCAAACCCATGAGCCCAAACCCAAAACACGAACCTAAACATACGCGAAACCCTAAACATAAAATCGCGTAACTCTAAACCACACGAAGAACAAAAAATCACGAAACCCTAAAGCAGACGAAGAACAAAAAATTGCAAAACCCTAAAGCCCACAAAGAAATCTTACCAAGTTGAAATCGCCAGAGAGAGGCGGAGAGAAATCACGAGACAGAGGCGGAGGGAAATTGCAAGAGAGAGGCGGAGATAATCAAGAGAGAGAGAGAGAGAGTGGGTTCGAAGCAGTGTTTAGGAGGAGGAGGGGGTTCATGTGGGAGAGAGAAATATTAGGGAGAGGGAACAATTCTTTTTTTTTTTTTTCTTTTTTTAATTGTTTCAGGGAAGATTTCAACCGGTTATAAATAGTTAAAAGAAAAGAGGGATTAAAATTGAAGGAATATTTAATGTTAAAGCTATTTGGTCATTTGCACTGCATTTTGGGAAAAAAGTTATATTTGGTGGATTTTGGGAAATTGACTTAAAAAAAGTGGCAGACTAGGGAAATTGTTCGCAATCTTAAAAGATCGATAGAGCAATCGAATCTAAGTAATGATTGTTTAAATGAATCATGATATTTTATCTTGTGATATCGAGAGTTGGGACTCTGTGTTTCATTCTTGATTTCTTATAGAAGATATTGAACAAGACCAGTGATACTTAGAAACTCGAGATAAAACCGTTTAATTACTCAAAACTTCAAGCTCACATACGAGGGGTACTTTGATATTTACCTAAATCCTGAAGTGAATACATAATTGATATTACACGTTATGACATTTGATTTGTCAATGGACAATGACTAAGTTATAGTTGCATCTGACCCGACGGTTGGTGTCATAACGTTGTCATATTGGGTTATGTGATTCACAGATATGGAATTCATGTCGAAACAATGCAAATGCATTAGTATGACAATATGCTTTGTTATGAGAGTGTGAATGAATAAACCTGGCCTGGTATTCATCGAATAAGAATATTTTTTTATTAAAACATGTGACATGTAAATACATCTCACTTTATATTTTTCTCATTCACAAATAACAAAGGAGTTAGTGAAATAATAAATCAAGGGGTTAAACGGTAACTTTACATTCCTCTGAGTTAATGATGCACATGAAGGGTAATATCGTAAAGTACTCTGTGGATCGTGTGAAGAATTGTTTTGTCACATCAAACAAAAAATATACGCACATGAACTTAGAGAGTCTCGGTATTAGTCCTTTAGTGGAATCGATTAATATTAAAAAATAAAACACGAAAATGTTTGTGAACTTTTGAGTCCGATCTTTATTCTAAAGCTTCGTTCATGTGGGTCCATAAGGTCTCAATGATAGACACTTAGAAGAGATTAAATGAACAAGAATAAATTCTTTTCTCATTGAATATAAATTGGGATTTATATCGAGAAAGTTATTTTCTAAGTAGCTTAATAAATAATTAGTTATTTATTTTTACATTAATTTAATGAATCATATAGTATTGTTATATTGATAATAATACATTTTAGTGATTCAAATAAATAAAAGAATAAAATAAATAATTTCTCATTTCGTACTTATTTGTGAAGTATGAAATTATTTAATGTCATTAATATATGAGAGTTCTAAATTAATTGAATTTAGAAATAAATCAAAATAATTTGAGAATAAATTAAATTGATTTTGGTCGTGTATATTGATACATGTTGGCCGAAAATAATTAAGAAAATAGGTTTAAAATTAAGTAATGAGTTTGACCTAGTTTAAGCCCATTTAACCTTTTATATAAAGGTTTAAGGGAAACCCTAGTTCAAACTTAACCTAGATCAAAATCTTTCGACCATCCCCTCTCCCCTATGTGTGTGTGTTCGGCCGAAAGAGAAGCAAAGAAGAGAAGAGACTTGTTTTTCTTGCTTGCTCATAGTTTCTTGAGAGATTCCCTTATTTCCGAGCGTTCATAGAAGAGTCCACCCTCTCAAATCTCACTATAATCCTAAGTGTATTATCTTTGATTCTATATTGTGGTGTTTGAGAGAATTTTGTATTCATTAGGGCTGGCTATCACTGTGAAGAAATTGATTTAGAATCAATTTGAAGCCTCAGAGGTCCTTGCCGGTTTCAGCCCTGCGCTCCTGTCCCTGTCTGGCGAGACTGCTCCTGTCCGGCGAGTTTCTCCCTGTCCGGCGACTACCCTGCTCCTGTCCGGCGAAGACCCTAGGCGCACAACAGCTCCTAGATCGGCGAGCATCCCACCCGGTGAGCTTTCCTGTCCGGCGAAGGTCCTTTTCGACGAGCCTGCTGTCCCTGTCCGGCCGGTGTGTGTCCTAACATATCCGACGAGCCTGTTTCATGCGATTGACTCAACGAAGCCTTCCGGAGATAGCTAGCAACGTCCGGATTGTTTACAATCCTTTTTTTAAGTCATTCTCAACGAAATTATGTAAAGTAGACATCCCAATATTTTAAATCGACATTAAAAAATGAAAACATTTCAAATTTACATAATAAAACTACCAACACATAAAAGAAATTATAAAGGTATTCAAATTCTTAGAATGTCGATTTATTTATTTGAATAACAATTCAATATGTCCTACTCCTAGTCTGTTTTATTTAACTTTGATTTATGCATGTTTTTTATTTTATTTTTATTATGAAATGCAACGCTTTAAGTTATGTATTGTATTTCGAATTAATGAATTATTATATCTTGTGCAATTAAGGAATAAAATATTGTCTTTTCCATTTTTAAACATATTATCAATAACATGTATGTCCTTGGACTAACATAAATAAAATCTATTTTGTTGGGTACACCTCTAATATATATAAATAACGAGTTAAGATTTCATTATTAAAAATATAAAGGGAGATAATAACTTAAAATATTTTTTGAAAGAAATGTAAATAGATGAAATACATATAATAATTACATTAAATATAATAAACATTTAGCAAAGTAAGTAAGCCACTAAACCATCAATTAGAAATAATTAATATTTTCATTTTTTTTTTTGTAAATAGCTAAATTGATCACGGAGCATGAGTTTTTGTTACTTGTTTGTCATTATGTTTCACGTGGTATTTGAAGTATATTTGATTTTTTTTATTTAGTTGCTCAATAAATATTGGCTTCATCATTTTTCAATTAATGTGATAATATTAATTTTTAAATTCTAAAATCGGCTGACAAAATAAGCCGAAACTTTAAGGTTATTTAAATTTTTATGTGTGTAAATTTTTTTGAATTGGTCATTTAAACAAAATTAAAAATAAACTCCACTCCTCTATAACACCTTCCATGATTTCTAGGATGTTTTGGCTTGTATTAGTTTCTTTTATTGAGGGAATGCAGTGATATGTTTGTCTTACAAGCGTCGTCTATGTTATGCACTACTACGCTCACATAATATGTTTTAACCAACGTTTTCATTGCCGACGAAATCCGGCGAAATGCCGGCGAAATACCGGTTTTCGGTGGTTACCGGCCAAAAACGACCTATGTAAACGTTTCGTCGTTTTTGGCCGGCGAATTTCGTCGTTTATGCCGCCGAAAACCGGGTGTCGTTTACCGGTAGATGTCGTTTTTTGTGAGTATAAAACCCACACTTCACCGACGAAATACCCACAAAATTTCGGTATCCACCAAAAATTTTAGCCGACGAAAACCGGTGACGAGAAGCCAGATCCCGCCTATTTGCCGCCGAAATTTCCACCGGTTTCCTCAGATCGTGTCGTCGGCCGAGCTCTTCTTCACGAAAACAACATTTTTTCGGCGAAAATCCCCGAAATTCCCCGAAATCCGAGGTAGATACCGACAATTGTAGATCTGTGTAGTTGAAGCTGATTTTCGAGTAGAAGTTGATTTTTTTTAGCAATAATTGTAGAAATACAATGTGTTAGGAATGTGATTCTGAAGATGATGTAATTTTTTTGAATTTTTTCTAGATCCGGAATTTGGAATATGAAGTAAATTCGGAGGTTGTTGTTATGAAATCATATATGTTGAAATAAGAACTATAAGATTGTTCTTGAACATTGTCGATTATGATTTTTACTCAAAAACTTGTATGAAATGAAATCTGTTTGGAACGACATTTTAAGTTGCGTGGATTTGTTTCATATTTTATTCACGTCGGAAACGAGAAATATGAAGTAAATTCGATAGTTGTAGTTAATAGTTCGATTAGTCGTTAAGTTGATTATTGTTGAAGTCGTTGATTATGATTTTTTATGAAACATACGTATGAAATAGAAAATGTTTAGAATTTCAATTTAATAATAGTGTAATTTTTTCATAATTGTTTGAGTCCCGGATTATGAAATTTGAATTGTTTGTCGGAAATTGTTGTTTTAATTTGTTTAGTAAGAAGTCGTTGATTATGAATTTTTCTAAAAATTATGTGTGAAATACAATCTGCTTAGAATTTCAATTTAAGAAGATTGGAATTTTTTTAAATTTTTTTGTGTCACGGATTAGAGAATTTGAATTATATATCGGGAATTGTTGTTTTAGTTTGTTTTGGTTGAAACGGTCGATTATGATTTTTACTCAAAAACTTGTATGAAATGAAATCTGTTTGGAATTGAAATTTAATAAGAGTGAATTTTTTTCATAATTTTTGGAGTTACGGAATTGATTTTTTTGTTTGTTAACGATAACAGATGGCAGATGAAGGCGTCCGAAAACATTGTTTCGTCGTTGCGGGGACCAGTAATCATTTTACGTGCAAATATTGTTGGTTAACCACAAGAGGGGGAGGTATCACTCGTATGAAGTTGCATCTTAGCGGAAACGATCCGAAGAAGAATGTAAAACGATGTGATAAGTGTCCGCCGGAGGTCAGAGAAGAAATGCGGCAACTGCTACATGAAGCAGAAATGAAGAAAAAGAATAAGAGCATGATGGAAGAAACCATCCGTCAAGAGTTACGTGCAAACCTCGATCCACGTCTTGATCATCGAGAAGATGAAGACCTGTATGAGGCAATGAAGAGAAGTCGACATGAGGCCAATGCTGCGACTTGGAGATCCGGGCCAGGAGGAGGTTCTGGATCCCAACAAGACATAAGATCGAGGCCACCAATCTCGCCTTCTCTCTACCGATCAGATTCGGCACGACAACCACCAGTCCCTACACAGACAAGTATGTCTCTGAAGAAGCGATTAGGAAGACTTGTCAGCCGATTTTTCATACACGAGAGTGTTCCAGCGCATAAAGCGAAGTCTCATCACTTCAAAAACATGATGCACGAAGCTGCAGAACTCGGTATGCGAAACAAATTTCTTAACGTACTTTAACGCTTTGTGAAATAACGTAATACGTTGTTGTTGACAGGTCCTAACGTTCCACTGCCTTCCCCGTACGAGATTCACAACACATACCTTATGGAAGAGGTTGCTGAGGCACAAACATACGTCGATAGTCAACGTAAGGTTTGGGAAGAGTACGGGTGCACAATCATGTCTGACGGATGGACGGGTCCAACGCGATTGAGTATCATTAATGTTATGGTATACTCAGCGGGAAAAACCGTGTTCTTGAAGTCCGTTGACGCGTCGAACAACATCAAGAATTGGGAATACATCTACAAACTTCTGAGTGAGGTGATTAACGACGTCGGACGCCACAATGTCATCCAAATTGTCACGGACAACGGGTCGGCGTATAAAAAAGCGGGAATGAAACTGATGAGAAAGTTCAATTGTTATTGGACACCGTGTGCCGCGCACTGTCTTGATCTTATGTTGGAAGACGTGGCTAAACGAGACACCATTGCTCGCGTCGTGGATGACGCTAGGCGCATAACGAAGCTCGTTTATAACCACGGGCTTCTATTAGCAAAGTTAAGAGACCAAGGTGAAGGTGAGATCATTCGACCCGGCCCTACAAGGTTTGCTACCAATTATTTAGCTCTTTCAAGCTTGCGTAACAAGAAACAAGCATTGAAAGCGATAATCAATTCCGATTGGTGGGAGAGATTGACATTTCGCAACACCTTAGCGGGATCATTTGTGGAGGAAAAAGTAAATGATGCAAATTTTTGGCTACACCTCGATGGAGTTTGTAAGGTACTTTTGTATCTAGTATGATGTTTGTAATTTACTTTGTAGAACTAACATTTTACGTTAATGCGACAGGTATTCGAGCCGTTATTTGTAGCTCTTCGGTTCGTGGACATTGAGGTCGTTCCGACGTTGGGTGCACTATACCACGTTTTCGATATAATGAAGAAAAAGTTGGAGGCCCTGCCAAATAAAAGATGGGTTGTCGATATCGTTGTCGACAGATGGGAAAGACAACTTTGTCACCCATTACACAAAGCAAGTTACTACTTGAACCCGAGGTGTCAATACAACCCAGAGATTACGATGACACCCGAACATCTAACTGCTGTTACAGACGTTTTTGAGGTGTTACATCCGCACGATGATTGTTCGGTTCTTGGAAATGAGGTACGTAATTACACATATTAATATGTTCCTTCACCGTATAGTGACATATTATGTACACAGCTCATTGCGTTTCGAGATGCACGTGGACTATTTGGAAGGAAGACTGCGGTTTCCAACCGTGATCATATGGCCGCAGGTACGTAACGATATCGTTGTGTGGGATCTGTTAACATTACTTGATTTTTAATTTACTTTTGTAGCCGAATGGTGGAGAATGTTTGGAACTGAAGCACCTACTTTGCGTCGGTTGGCCATGCGTATTTTATCACAAACCGCATCCTCTTCGGCTTGTGAGAGAAATTGGAGCACGTTCGCCTTAGTCCACACAAAACAGCGCAACCGTCTTGCGTATTCAAGGTTGGAGCAACTCGTGTTTTGTAATTATAACATGAAATTACAGATACGAGATCGCAAAGCTCAGTACGAAAACAAGGAACTCCGAGACCCCTTAGAAATCATAGAGCAATCTATGCAAGCCATGGGAGATGAGGCCGACGATGACGTTCTACTTGAGTGGGTTCGACCATGCAACCTCGACGATGAATCCAACCGTCCTGATCCGCAAGTAGCCTCACAGGCCCGTTCCGAAGGCGTTGATGTAAACCGGGTCGTCTCTCAAGATGTCGGTATAGATTCGTCTAGTGACGATGATGGTAGCGGGACGCAAGGAGGCGGAGATGGTGGCGGGACGCAAGGAGGCGGAGATGGTGGCGGCACAAGTGTTGGTGTCGGGAGTGGCACAAGCAGAGGTTGGAATAACGATCCATGGACCATGGAATCGGGTTACCAAGCTACTCAAGATGAAGATCACGGAGCGCGGGATCGGGACAGGTACTAATATATTACATGCATTAGCAAGTTACATTTGTTAACATCTAACCTAATGTCTCGTAGGTCGGATGACTTCTTTGACTTTGAGTCTGCGCAATACCCGGGAGGTCGACAAGCGGGAATGTGGTCTACTAGTTCTACGGATTACGACGTTGACTCCATTTCCACTCAACTTGAGTCAATGTCATTTGACCAAATGTCTACCCAATCATACGACGGTCAAGGTTCGTATGCTTATCCGTATCCCGTTCCATATCCAGTTCCGGTCATTATAGGTGCCGAGATTCAAGGACCACTACCCGAGTACCCCATATTGTGCACCGTCGTCGGGGGAACGCAAGCCAACTACAACAACCACGTCATTAACTATACTTCATCGTACGCGAACCAAATGACGTGGTTGGACTATTGTAACCTTCAGGCACGAACCGGTGGATTTTATCAGCCAGCACGTCATTCCAGTTACTATTGAATACGACTGTTGTTTGATTTCGTATGATTTTTTCGAACTTTTTATTTGGTATGGTATGTATGAACTTGATATTGTATGAACTTAATGATTTGAACATTTTCTATAGTTATAAATTCATGTTTTGAACTAAAAATGTCATCAACATTTTTTCCGTCGAATTTCCGTACTTTTTATCGAATTTCCGACCGGCCAACGGCAATCCCATCGGCATTCCCTTTTCCGTTTTCCACATTTTTTCCGTCGAATTTCCGTTCGGCTAGCGGCATTTTCGTGATTTTGAGTTATCGGCCGTTTATCGGCTAGCGGCCGTTTAAACCTTGGTTTTAACTTGATCCGACCAAATATCTGAAGTTCAGGTGACACTCAATTTTTCTAATGCTATTACGGATTTTAGTTGCTCTTTTCTTTTAAAAATCATTTAAGAATATAGGCTCTTAAGGCTTTCCTAGACATTAGTTGAACTTCGAGAATTAAATAACTGAAAAATCTAACTAAAGCTTTATATTCAATATGACTAAATGATTGATCACTGGAAACAAAGTATTTTACTAAACTAGTTCAAAGTTCTAAATGAACAGCTTGACTTACAACGGTAGACGAGGCTCCTAATTGACTGCCCGAACAACTCTTTTGATATTTTGTAAGTAGAAACGTCTCACAGCTCTGGTTGTGCTCACAAGCTTCACGAAACGTTGCATTGACCATGTCTTTTCGCCGTTATAGTCTACATCAGTGAAGAAGTTCAACATCCCTGACCAGTGCTTCCTTTTCGATTGACATGGTTGTGCTCCAGTTTTTTCGTGTTCTTTTGGTTGTTTTCGTTCGTGTTGTTCTTGTTGGTGATGGTAGGCCCGTTGTTTTTGTCGTTGTTGCATCGCTTCTTGTTGTTCACGTCGTCGTGGTCGAGAAATACTATTACGAATTTTAATTCTTCTACTTCTTCTTGTTCCATGCGTGGAGAGAACTCTTGATACACTTGGTAGGCATCAGGTTGTGAAAGTTGAGCTTGATAAGTTTCGTCGAGATTCATTTTAGTTGAATGGGTGGTTGTGCGTTTGAAATTTGGGTCATGAAATCCGAGACATTGGAAGGAACGTAATACGGATCGAAATTATATTTCATGTCATAGACACCTTGAGAACAATTTAACCAGTTTATTTCAAATTATTGAACTTGCGAATCTCGTGAACTTCTTCCCCTACTTTCTCGGCTTCGGTTTTGGGATGAGGAAACAATTGCAAAAAAAAAAAACGAGCTTAAAACTTGTAAAATTCTAGAGAGATTGAGAGAGTTATAGAATTATAGAGAGAATAGAAGAGTAGAAGTGGTGTGAAAGAAATGGTTAAAGGGGTTTATTGATAAGTGAAAAAGGGGTTAAAAAAAAACAATTTTAACCGTTGGGAGGGATAAGGGTTATAAAACGGCTACTTTTTTTGGGCCGTTGGATTTCACATCCAACAGCAGATTTTTTTATTTAAAAATAAATAAATAAAAATTGTTAGCGGACTGGATCAGACCTTCCGGCCCAAACGAAATAGTGTCGGACCAGAATGATTCGAATGTTAACACCAACGAACCAAAATGGTCCGATAAATTTCTATCGAATCAGTTCGGTCCGATCCGATAGACCATATTTAATTTGGGTGCATCCAAATAATTGTATATATATGAAGTAAATGTATTTCATTTTTTCTTGTGTCATCTCTAGTCTTTAGGATTTGTAGATGTGTTATATCATTAGGAAATTAACCTGGTATTAAAGTCTCTTTTAATCTATTGCATGATGCTCGTGGATCTAAATGAATAATTTTTTTCCTAAGGTTATGTTTGATATGATGGATTTAGGGAGGATGAAAAGATATAAAGAGATTTGAGTGGATAGATTTTTCATATTTGATGTTTGGTACACAAGGGCGAAAAAATAATAATACTCTTTTAGACTATGTTTGGTAAGATGAATTTATGAAGGATGGAAAGATATGATTTGAGTGGATGAATTTTTTATATTTGGTGTTTGGTACACGAGGGAAGAGAGAAAATAATACTCTTAAAAATTATGCGAATTCGTGAGACCCATCAAAAAACAACAAAAATCGCTCCAAATAACCAAATGAAACATTAATATTGTTATTTGGCCATTTTTTTTAGTAAATAGTCATTTAGTAGACGTGACTCTTAATAACTGCTATTAGTTGGTTACTTTTTGGGTAATATATACACGTTTATTTTGGTTAATAACTATTAATCAATTTTTTACAAACGTTTGCTAGATGACAATTAATATGTTTCAAAGTGCTATATTACTTTTTATCCCAAAAAACAATCATTCCAGTATTGGACGGATCGAGAAGAGAGAGAATTTTTTTTAATATTGATAATAATAACTTTATTATTGATGGAAAAATCATAATATTCAATTGACATAATATCATTTACCTTTTAAAAATAATATTTTTTAATATAGAAATAAAATTAGTTTTCTTTATAAATATAATTTTTATAAATATTTATTTTATATTCACTTAGACATACATTTATTAAAAAAATTTATGTACAAGTAAAATTATTATTTTTAAATATTATTTATTTTAATTCAAACTCATTTGTTTTTTATTTTTAAATTGATGTATATGTGCGTGTATTTTGTATAGATATTTTCATGAAAGTTTATGTTTAATTAAGTATAATAATAATTTTAATACATTAATTTAATCATTTTATTTATTTTATATTTATATCAAAGATACAGACAGATTGATATCAATATTTTTTCTTAATATACCAATTAATATTTGAAAAAATAATAATCTACTCATTTTATTTCTTTCATTTTCCATCATTTTAAATTAATCGATTTATATTTCCTTCGTTTCCTTTCGTACACGATTAATAATGTTTTCGTAGATGATTTTAGGTTATAGACGAGCCAATTATTGATGTTGCAGTTTCTAATACGAATTCATCTTCCTTTCGTTTAATCTTTTCTTTTATAATGTTCTTTTGAAGCATTTGATCTACAAAGTCATGATATATCAAATTGTTGGTTTGAAGTTTAAACTAACGATTAAAGAAAAAATCATGAATTTAGCTATACTTTTATGTTTACAAAATAATTTAATTTATGATCAATTGAATAGAATAGTTAAACAAAATTGGACATTAATATTTTGTCACATGATTAAATTAGTATTTTTTTAATTGGTATTTATTTAAAATTTATAAACTTGCACACTAGACTAAAAAATAAAATAATAAAAGGGATAGTTGATATTACGTTTTATTTGTCCAATCACATTAAGCTTGGAATGACAATAATGTCAGAGACAACCATTGAATTATAGACTGGACTTTCTTTCTATCGTTTTCTCTGTTTCACATTTACTCCGCGACATGGCTTATTTGCTCAGTGAAAGAACGACACGCATCTCTGAAAAACCAATGATGAAAATAAGAACTTTTATCTTGTTCGCGTTTAATTTTGATGGACAGGAGACTAGTTTTCATATTAATTCCTACAATATATACAAACAAAACAAAAAATTTGCTGCCATTTTGTATTTATAGATCTACTAAAACTTAGCGTTTGATTTATTTATTTTGCGTTTGATTTTAGTTGATCAAATAAAACAAAAATCGCCTTAAATTAAAACAAAGATCTTTATCGGTATTTTTCCGGCGGCTCGTCGCACGTGTGCATTGATGAAGTGGGACCCACACGCGACAGATTTATCGTAATCACTCTGCAGCAAATCTCACATCAGGCTATATAATGCCTACGCAAAAACCATAAATCCAACGGTCAGGATTGTGCCACGCTGCTGTGTCGGCAGTGATACATATTCAAACTCAAAGATTCATGCACAATGCGATCTCAAATAGTCTTTTTCTTTCTAAGCTGTTTTTTATCAACAGTAACATTGAGATTCTGATGATTTTGCGGACTACTTTTCCTAATTTTCTATATAAAACAGTTTACATGTTTTTCTTGTACTTAAATAAATATTCGAAATATTATAAGGATCCGAGTATTGGAAAAAGTACAATCTAACGTGACGTGCATAAAAAGTTTAACGAAAAGAGCTTCAAAGTTGCATGTAATTCGAACTTTCTTCTTTTCTATAAGGTTTTTCCACCATTTACTTCAGTTTTTAAGTTTTAATGAAAAAGGTTTTCCTGAAAATCAAGATTTGGTTTCTTTTTCGAGAAAAGAGACGAAAAGATGATATACCTCAAAATAAGTATTTTTCAGAACATCAATCAGTCAAAAAGCATAAATCAAGCAAAAATGTAATCATAACACTTGCCAGTCTACTAGTAAGAAGAAGAATATGATCATCCCATATAATTGTGTCAGCAATTTTTTTATATGCACTAAATACAGTTCCGTGAATGTCTTTTAATGAAAAGTATTTATACCTTGCACGATGTGAAGTGAAGTCTGAAGAAGAACACTATGTTAGTTAAACTTCAAGCCAAATAATAAGCATCATTTATATCCAAGTATTAAAAGTATATTAATTTCCTTTTTATTAATAAATTATATACTTATAAATATACATCATTTATAATATAAACAAACATTAAATAAATTATATACAGTTATATTACATCTATTTATAATATTGCATAAAATAATTTTGAAAAGTAGTAACTATTATATTGCAATCATTTACAAAGTATACAGACAGTACTGATTGTGGAATGTTTTCTTATTTTCATTCTACTTGTTCTCTCTTAGCGTCTGTACCGCGTAGTAACCGCTTTAATATCGGTTGCGGAAGACAAAAATAAAACGGCTTTGTGCATTTCTAAATCATGTATAAAAATTAAACAAAAATTGTTTTAAATAATGAAATGAAATATTAATATTATTGTTTAGTATTTTTATGTTTATTTAGTAAACAGTAATTTATTATGACGTGTCTGTTAGTAATTGGTGTTACTGATTTACATTTTTAATGGTTAATGGTTATTAACTAATTTTTTTTCTAAAAGTTTAGTTATATAGTAATTAATATTTTTAAAGTGCTATATTGCTACTTATCCCAAAATTAAATTAGTTATAATAAGGTAGCTAATGTGAACATATTATTCCAGCCGACACTTGGATTACAGATGAATGAATTAGGTTTCATAATTGATAATAATATTATCAAAATAATCTTTTTTTGAGGAATACGCGATTTTGCAGCAAAATAACTTCAATTCCATAAAGTCTACATTATTTATACCTATTTACTATCTATACACGCGCAATCTTATAATAAATGTTAAAATAATTAAAACTATTTCGAGACGTGTAAGAAATAAAAAAAGATTGATATAAAACATTAAGAGCATCTCCAACCCACCTTTAATTTGGGTGGGAATGAGACATATTTAGTGTGGGAGAGCTTCAACCCACCCCAAATATTTACTCAAATTTGGGTAAAATGAATAGTATCTACCCAAATTTGGGGTCCAACTATTCATCAGGTCCAACTTTTTTTAATTATAAATTCATCCAAATAATATTAATATGTAATTTGAACCATAATTTAAATAAGTTATACAAAGATACATATTAACATTGAGAAAAGAGAATAAATAATATGACATTAATAATAATACATAACATTGATTAACAAAATACAACTAAATTAAATACATATCAATTATATTAATAGTTATACAAACACAATATATAAAAAATAACAACGTACACCATATAACGAGAAAAAAAAATCATGCATAATTTATAATAAACACACAAATTATTTAAACACAATTATATTTAATATAAATATAAGTTTTTTAATATTGTTGAGATACAAAAATAAATTAATTTTTAATAAAATTAATATTGACATAACATATTAATAGAAGGGTTAATATGAAATTAATATAAAGTAATATTGAAAAGTATAAAAAGAGAATATTTTCTTTTGGGGTGAGATTTGGTGTTTACGATTGGAGTGAAAACGCTATACCTGCACCAAATTTGATAAAAAGTTAATCCAAATTTAAATTTTGGGTTGGAGATGATCTAAGCGCCGTAAAATATATTATTGAAGAGCGTAGGGAATTTAATTTTGCCTTAAAAAAACTAATCTTTTGTATTTTTCTTTTGTTGGCTAACCAGACATATACTAATTTATACTAGTCAAATATCTATATAAAATCCGTAAGAAGTCGTTGTACTGAAATCAGTTAACCATGTTGTAAACTTGATAATAATTATCTGGATTTTTTTTTTCACTTAAATGTGGTTTGTTAAGAATCTGCGTAAATGTTTAAAATATAATTGAAGCTCATTACGGACAAACGGCTAATAATTCTTATTACATATTGCATGTGACAGTCTTCTTATATAGGATTAAAATTCAAATTATATACAATATTTAAACTGGGATAGTACCATAAAATATACAGTGACTGTTTGCACGATGTAGAATAGTTTAATTGAAACATCAAGTGACAGTTATGTTCAAAGAGAGACTTCTTCTCTCAAAACCTTTGATTAATTTCACGTGAGTAATTGCATGTAATATATTAATAAGATATGTTTTAATTAAGTTTGATAAATTATTTGGGATGTTAGTTAGAATAATTTATGTGTACACAAAGTTGTAGCATTTCATATGCAAATTACCACGAATCCTCTTCCATTTTGTTTTTAGCGAGCAATAAAATGATAAGTATGATTGCTTTTGTAGTCAATTGAGTTTCGCTATATAAAAATAAGTCCTCCAACAGAAATTATTAGAACTATATTATATTGATTGGTCTTTATAGTAAATTTTGTTACTCACTTTGTTTTACGCTCCTCACCATTTTTATTACGTATTGGATATATTAGTATGCATATAACTTTTGTTGCTCGTAATTCAATTTAAGATCGGCTTTTGTAATTATTGGAAAAAGTGGGTAATAAATTATTTGTGGGAGTCTTTTTCGTCGACATTAGATATTTTTTTTTTAATTTTTATTATCGTTGCGATGAGTATAAAACTAAATATTTATTTAACAAGATCATGTTTATGATAAATGAGAAATTGATGCTCAAAATATACTTAAAAATTACATCTTGTTATGTGTATTAAAGAAGTGAACTGAAGAAAGACAATTGATAAATGTGTTCAAAAGAGTCCCATATTAATTGGAAATGTGTGTTACTGTAGAGCTTATAAAACATTCTCTTCTTTAAAGTGATAAGCAAGTGTAAGGAAGGAAAGTGTGAGTGAGTTAACTCTAATCTCTCGAGTGCGCACATTCGTGTTTCGACGATGAAAATGACTCGGGTTTGGATCTTGGATATCTTTTTATTACATATTTCACTTTTAAAGAGGTTTAGTTTCGCAAATAAATATGTTATATTAGGAATTAAACAAACATTTTTACAATTTTTAGTGCATTTGTTATCGTATTAATTTTGCTACAGTACTGATTTGCAATTTTTGCATATAAAATCTAACGTTTTGAGTGTGTATACCGAGCATAATTAGGAGTCGTTAAGCACCATAAAAATCGTAAATGGTCAGACATTTTTTGAGCTTCAAAGGGTTCATGCCTCGACTATAAAAGGTCGGGTGCTCTGGTTCCGAAAATCATACCGAGAATGTATTCTCTCTTCCTTCACAAAAAATGGTTTGTCTTTGTAGTGGCGGCTCTGTCTCTTGCTTAGTTCACCGGAGAAGTGCCTTTGATGTACGGTTTCTTCTTAACGTTGTTGTATCATGGAATGCTTATCGTTCATCTAGTCCAACACTCGTGTAAGGGCGATATAAGCTTTAAACAAACCGTCGAACGATCTTCAACGTTATCCTTTTCGACATTTTGTAGTTCAGTTTAAGCATTTCTTTTGTTCTTCTTCTCACAATTTGTCTACAATTTCCACGATGTCAATCTTATTTTTGTAATTATTCTAATAATAATCACATTAGACAAAATGAGAAGGAAGATAAACCAAAAGTAAGTGCCTTCCGCGTACTAAAATTTTGCTTACGAAAGTTTACAAAAATGGCCCTTTCATATACCATTTTTGTACCTTCCCAGGCTTAACGAAATGACGATTTCTACGAGGCATTGTGCCTTCTGCCACTTTCGTAAAAATTGAAAAAATGGTTTATTCAAATGAGGTCAATGTAAGAAATTTAAAATGAAGTGTTATTTTGATTCAAAAATTCGTAACTCGATATTATTTATTGAAAATTCATAAAATTTAAAAATAAAATGTCACTAATGTTTATTGATGTTCATGCTTACAAAGTTCAAGTCATAATTTTCTGCAAGATCAACGTTAACAAAAGTTTACTGAGAACGGTCGTCGTATATACGCCAATCTTTGTAAAAGGTGAGAACTTCCACTATGTTGGATTTCAAACTTTTTGGCCAATCGTCGATAATTCAGTCCGAGCTACTTAATGCAGATTTGGATGAGATGGTAAAAATAGAGATCGAGTGGATATCTCGAGCCATCTTTGATAGAATGGAAAACATAGATCCATGTTGTCTCCATCATGCTAACAAATTGAGATTCTCTTGCCTCGTGAACACGAATCACTAAGAGTTAAGGGGAATTCCATTTTCTATATGTGATAGTGTATTGTAATTCGTTTTCCATGTGGCATATAATTTATTTATGGTTTATAAGTTCCTAATGACTTAAATGTGCTAAAAAATGTTTAACCAAACTTAACCTAGAAACTCTTCACTTCTTCCTCACAGCCTCTAGAAAAAGTAACCACCCTCTCTTAAAAAAGGAAGATGGTCATAGTTTTTTTTTATTTCCACCGCTGTCAAAATTGTCGCCCACTTCCACGGCTGCGTCTTCATCTTGTCATCGCCCAAGCTGCTGGTCTGCGGTGGTCATTGCTCTTCTCTGCAGTCCTCATTGCAAAATTTCCTCACAAAGCCATCTGCTCATGCGCACCCCCGTTTAATATGTATGAAGTTTTTCTTCTCCCTTTTGGTATGAACTAATGCAAACCACCGTTAGTAACCGCGATATACTGGACCATTTTGTTCACATTTTAAAATCACCGTGTATAAAACTCTGCAAAATACCGCAGGCAACCACAACCTACCGCAACTTCTTTTGTCACATTTTTTTTTATTAAATCCGATCTTTAGTTCTGCAACATATCTCAATCTACCGCAAGCTACCTCAATCTATCACAACTAATAGCAACCTATTTGTTATTATTGTATGTTTCATTGTATGGATTATCGTGTTTGTATTCCGATTTTATATTGGTTTCATTTATGTTGATTTCATTATGCAACTCGTTTGTTTCGTTACTCCAGGTCACATATTGTACGATTAACTCATTTCCTCAAACGAGTTGAATTTGTCAAGTGCTAGTCCAAGTTGCAAGTTTTGAGGCTCTATGGAAAAATTTGGGTACTTGTGGTCTAAATTCTTCCACGCCATTCCATCAGCATGATGTCGCAAAACACCTTCTTCTATGATAATTTTTCAAAAAAAAAAATACTGCAAAATCTTTTGTAGTACTTTTCGACCAATAACTTTTCACCTGCTCTCATTGAAAATTGAATGAACCTCAATTATCTTGAGATTTTTTTGGAATAGTACACATTCATTAGCACAAACATCAATCATGTAGTATCCAATTAAAAAACGTTTGAGTTTTTCCTTTTCTTCCTAATGTTTTTCCGGAATACGATAATTTACATGATGTGAATTACTCAAGATCTATAAAAGTTTGGTGAATGACTAATTCTTCCAACAGTCAGTAACTTTGATTTGGATCAATGAAACCAAGAATTACAATAACAAAAACTATTTGCATCAAGGTACAATTCCACCTCCAACTCTGAGAAGAGATTTTCTACTTGTTCAGGTGCACGCACGTTACTCGGTGTTGGATCCGAACCTCGACGAAGTCGTTATGATCCATGTGTTAGGAATATTTCCCACTTGAAGATAACGAATAAATAATTACTAAAAATCGATAATATTTCTCCAGTTCACTAGGTGCACTCCATTACGCCATTATAGTGGAACGGACTGTGATTATTGGTGATTACCGTGGAATATAAAAATTTGGTCTTTTTAAAAATTAATATTTTTTCCTGTGCTTATGCATTATATATCTATATCCTAAATATTTTGATAGTTGTTTTATTTTCATATTGCTTATAAAAGTTTTTTTATGTGCTTAGTAATTATGTCAAATCCTATCATGGCCCTGTTGTCGAAAGACGTACTGACTGGAGATAACCCTCCTAACTGGAAGTCGAATCTCAACATTGTGCTTATGAGTGAAAGCATTTGCTTTAACCTCCCTAAAGAAAAGTCTCTCTTTCCTAGTTCAAGTTCTTCCCGAAACATGAAGGAGGACTTTGACAAGTGGACCACTACCAATAACAAGGTTGTGGGCTACATGCTCGCATGCACATCTGATGCATTGCAAACAAAGATGAAAGGGATGGAGTCTGTCACTCAACATGGGAAGAAAAAAGGGTTAGCTATCTATGCTGACAAGAGTTCTTCGCGGCCTAAAACTAAGAAGAAGCGGACTTCTGGTGCTGAGTCATCTAAGGCACACCCGAATACTTCTAAGGGGAGAGGTCCCACTAAGAAGGAAGGGATAAACTTCAAGAGAAGTGAAAAAGGAAAAGAAAAGAAGCGATAAAGGGTTGCTAAATATCACCACTGCGATACTTAAGGCCTTTGGAAGAGGCATTGTCCTTTGTAATTGGCCGAGCTTGAGAAAAATAAGATGAATGCTAGTATGGTACCTTAAAGCTCATGATTAAAGATATCCTAAAAATGTTTTAAAGATAATTATTTATGAGTATACTTCTTCTCTTGTTGCAGAGTAGATCTTGTGGAAGACACAAGTGTTGATGACCTAGCCAAACCATGTCGGATTCAAACTCGAATCGTGGAGAAGCTCATGCTCCACTTGAAGATCTATTTTTTTGCTAGTTTTATTGCTTTCATTTTTGGATTTATTTTTATAACATAATCCAAGATGTTCTGGAGTGTAGCTTTTATGGCTATTCCACATAGGATAAACCTTTATTTCCTTATGTTTTAGTACATTATTTATGAACACATGGTTGTGTCATTAAATATTTCCTTCTATAATTGAATGCATTGATTGCTTCTATGATATTTGATTATGCATGAATGCTTATACCTTGGATTTAAAGATATAAGATATGAATGACACGTTTCTCCGTTCATATACTATATAAAAGCACAATGTATATAAATATATGTTCTAAGTTATTTTCTCTCTTAGAATTTTAATAAGCTTTCGCTTCATTAAATTCTTATATTGAATATGTTTTATTGTATAACTAACCATTTAGAGCCGTAGAAAGCGTATAAATAATTATTTCATTATTCGACAATGGTTTGTGCAAAAAAAGAAGTTATAAAGGAAACACAATTAAAAGTTAGAGTTGATGAATTAATGGGAGCATCCTTAATCAGAACCTAGTAACTAATATTCATATTGATTGAGTTAGAGCATCCATAAATGAAACCTACCTACTCTAGTTCAATAACTGAGTGAGAGCATCCTTAATCGGAACCCAACTACTCTAGTCCAATGTTTTAGTGGGAGCATCCTTAAATGCAACTATGCCACTAAATAATAATTATTGAATGGAAGCATCCTTAATAGAATTCTAGTCAGGATTGTTCAATAAAGTAGTGGAAGTTTTCTTTAATGAAATCTAGCCACTTGTTGTTCAATAAATAGTAACATCTTTCACATGATTAAATCCATCATTGAAGATGGAGTCCTTTAACCAGATTGTATATGCTATTATTCAATCATTAAAGTGGAAGAGTAATCGATAATTATTACCTTGCCAACTAAATCAATGAATTGAAAGGAAGGATAATTAATAATTTTCTTGCTAATAAAATCAATAACCTAATGGGAGCATCCTAGCAAGGATCCTTGTCACTCTCATCACCGATAAACTTTCCTTAAATGGAAAGACATAATTATAAGATAATACTTTCGATCAAACTAACTTGTCTAAAACTTATTAGCCCATATTTGATAGATCTGCTTGTTAATCTATTACTTAAAGGAATAGAGAGATCTGCAAATAGATTAATGAAATGGTTTGAGCTTTTATAAGCTCCAAAGGATTGAGCCCTTAAGGAGAGTCATTATCAATAATGATACTCTTCTTTAGGATACCGCAAACCGCTTCATTTGGGATCTTCAAAAGATGAAGATGTACTGTCCTTTGAGGATAAAGTATCAATAACTTAAGACGTTGATCAAAGTAGTTATACTACCAAACCTTTTGAAAAATGAAAGGTAGATTCCAAATAAATAACACACTAATCCCTGATTGGACATCGATATATGTCATGATCGATATTTTGAGAATGATCTATAAGTGTAGCTCCTGAACACGTGTCATGAATGAAGTCATTATTGTTGTAATAGTATTCCTTATTATGACACAAGTAAATTGACTGAGCTATCTGTTTCTAATGTTTAATTCAGAAACAACAAGTTCATTCCATTATGTCTCAAACATACTTACATAGAGTATGAGCTCAATGTTTAGGTTGTAGACATTGTCTTTGAAAGGACTAATAATTAGACCTTAGACAATGTCAAATTTATGAGAATGACAACACGTTTTGTAAACACTGTAATTTCTGGAAATAGTGAGATACTTAGTTATTTAAATATAGAAGATCCTTGAAGTCCTGTGTATGTTGAAATGAACACGACAAACAAGGATTGATTATAAATACCCAAGTAATGGGAAAAGGCCAATAAAGTTCTTATTAAAACACGTTTAATAAATCACACTATCATGAATGTTGATGAGATCAAAGCATGCAATGGTGGAACCTGTTTTGGCACCAAAGGATTTACACCAAGATATGGAGACTTGTTATCTTGAGATATATAATCTAAAGATATGCGAAGTGTTGATATGTTCTAAGTAAATTAATTTACTATGAACAATTTGAGAAGACCGTAAATGATAAGTCAAAGATCACTTGCAAAGATGCATGCACTAGAATAATACAAAATGGGACATATGTCTGATCGACATAAATGAAAGAGTATATATAAAAGTGAGAATCCGTGTGATGGTAATCTAAATCATAGGTCAAAGTTTAAACCGTCTATCAAGATGGCAAAGAATTAAATTGGTTAGAGGAATCTTATATTCTTTGGTGAAAGTGGGAGATTGTTAGAAATATTGCCCACTTGAAGATAACAAATAAATAATTGTTGAATTCAATACTAAGATTACTTTATTAGGATTATATGCTTAGTGGGTTGAGTTCTAAATAATTAGAATCAATAACAACTATCTTCCATAGCCTCTGTATTAAACTGAGTCACCTGATACGCACCTGAGTTCGAGAGGTGTGCTAAAACAAGGTCGATGACTGATATATGTCTGAAAAGCTATATCTAAAGTCATATATGTGGAACAAATGGTTGAAGGCTAATCATCATGTGGGAGCATTCTACACTTGTTGTAAGCGTACGACATGGACATGTCTTGGGGTAGATGTGTTATTTAAGAACCGTTACAATGCACTAACCGAGGCCACTATGATGGTCACAGTGAGACTTGATCTAAATCTTGAAGTGATCATGAACACTTGATCATGTTTCTGAGCTCTTTGACTCATTTTCTAAATGGCTAACCTTGCTAATCATAGTTTATGTATTGGGAGTCTTCTCAAAGCATGATTCGAGTGGGAGGTGATTTACATACACGGAATACAACCTTCCTGAAAGAAGGTTAATGTTCACTCACCTAACGGTTGATTTCAGAACCGATAGATTGTTAGCACTTTCAAAGTAAGTTAACGTTCAAAAAAATATTTCGTTGGGGAAACAACAATGCTTAGGGCTGATATGTATCAAGAGAAGTATAACGAAAAAATTGACTTCTCTAGACACGGGTTGAACCTAGAAGATCTTGATCACAAACTGACTATATCAGTAGACACTTATCACAATGAGTAAATATAATTCTAGTATTAAAAAATGGTTCAGTCTTATATTACACGTTGTAGTATTGATAAAGACTAGACGAAGTAATGAAAAAGAGATTGTATCGTCTTTTTCATCGAGTTCACAAGCTTCTACTACTACGTCCATACTCCCCGATTCGGCTATGATAAACGCGGATTAGAACTTTTGAATAATAATGTTAAATCATTAAATAATCTCACATGCCGTAATGGTGATTGACATCATTAATTTTAGAAAAGATATTCGCAAAATTAAATAAATTTTTATAACATAATTGTATATTTATTGTTGAATCAAGTAAATAAATAATTAATTGGAATTTTTACGCAAACGGCCTTTGAAATTTTGTTGCTTGTAGTAATTTTCGGGGACCATAATGTTGCACTCTGTGTAAATACCATTTAATATATCCCCGAGTAAAATTCTTCGTGGAGGAGATGATGACATAAAACGCCAATTTCATGTCATCCCACGTTGTTGCGAGATTTGCAAGGACATAAGTATTTATTATCTATGCTCTAGGACATCCTTGTAACGCGAATAAATTCTCTAACGCCTCATTATGTTGTAAGGTCATCTGTTCATTCATTATATTTCAATCTCTATTTGGATTCGATATTGTATCGAATGAGAGAAAATATATTAAATTTATTACTTGGAATTGAATGTTAGAGTTATAAACTCTCTAACATAGAGTTTTGTAATTATATGAATTTGAAATATTACTATAAGATCATAGATTATGTATTAGATAAATAGTTAAAATGTTAAAGTAATTAAATTCATATTTAATAAAATTTTGACATAATTTATGTTATAGTGTTGATAAAATCAAACTTGTAATTTAATACAATATAATTAAATTACCAACAAAACTATCCTATAAATTATCCACTAAATCATAAACACAAATCAATGTTAACAGTTCAACCTATTAACTTCAACTAAACATATATAATTAGAGAGATAAATTTGAGGGAAAGAGGCGAGCATGTTTTGATAACAAACCCTAATTATCTGATAGTCTTAAAATTTTTTACTTATCGCATCTATTGAATCATCGTATGCGACAAATTGCATATGATAATAAAAAAATAATCATTTGCCATGCTTATTCAAATAAGAAGAAGGATAAAATTGGTACAGCTCAATTTTTAGAAACTGTTAGATGCGACCTGTCAAATCTAAAGATCGACAGAACTACGAGATACGACATATCTCACCTAAAAGTATTAACATAACACAAAAAAAAAATTATCGTTCGACTTGTCGCATCCAATAACTCATATAGATGCGACAAGTCGCATTTAAAAGTCACTCGTATAAGAAAGTTTAACTTTTAGTAGTGATGGACCGCGCCCTCCAAACTCGTCACAAGTCAATATTCTGATTATTATTATGAAATGCACTTACAAAGCGTTACTAATCGCCTCTACGACTGAGCCCGTAGCTCGTGCTTGCTTGCGTAAGCAACATACAAGGAAATGACAAGTGGAACTTTTTGGACTCCATAACATTTAATATTAATTATTAATTGATACATTTATAAGTAACCCAATTTCATTGTATATATTCAATGTGCGATTCTTTTGCGCTCTCTCGTCCGATGCCACTTTTGTTTTTTATTGAACAATCATTAAATAAAATATTTTCCAACAAAATTTTATTAAAAAAATCAATTGACATGATAGCAATAAATTCAAAACATTAAGTTCATATTCATTGTCGGGTTATGAACACAGTCTCTCAAGATAATGTTTTTGTTGTATAGGTTAATGTATATAATAGCTCTATATAGGTTTAGTAATTTGGTTTTATCCAATGTTTTATAAAACTTTTCGTACTTAAATTTTCACCACTTTAATTTACAGAATTTTCGTACCCAAATTTGAGTTCCCGCCCAATGACTAATTAAATTAAAAAATAATTAATTTTCAGCATACGTTGTAGACTAATAAGCGCACCACATTAACTTATATATATAATTTTAGATTTCATGGGAGAGAAACTTCCAATGCATGCGAACAACCACAATTTTTTTTTAAAAATTCTCTCTGAAATCAAAATTCATTGGCAAACAAACCCTAGCTATTTTCGATAACCGATCATCACTAAGAAGTTTTTGTGGAGTTTAAAAACGTAAATTGGTCGGCGATTAAGATGTATTTATGTAAAACATAAGAATTCTCAGCAAGGATCCAAGGCTTGTAGTTGAGGGGATTACGTTGTACTCATTGAACCAGGATAAATCTTCCGTGTTTTGCATTTCGTTTATTTTTGTCTTAAAGTTGAAGATTGCTTAAAGAACTTAAAACTGTTTGTTACATACAAACCGAGTGAATTGTTCTACAATTAGATTTGAAACAAATAAGAATAATTTTGTAAAAAAGTATAGGAGATCGACAATTCTTCAACTCTTGAATCCTATGTGTCATCGCACACAATAAGATGTACATCTAAAGCAGAGAATCGCCACCCACTTATTAAGAATAATCTTTTTGAAATACCGATTAAGAATGAATTATTCCGAGTGTAATACAAATTAAAAGTAAGTGTTGTTGCGCATACATTTTTATTTTATGCATTACCATTTATGCAAAGCGTACACACTTTCAAGTTTAACCTTCTAACTATGTGTTATTTAAGTATCCATTATTTACTAATAAAAAACACGTGGCCACTCTTTATGAAATATAATAATTACTCGGCTAATGTAATAGTGTACAGTTATATGGGCAAGGCCTGAGGCCTCTATTATAAATTCATTCATTTCCCACTGTTTCATTATCTCAAACCATTCTTTTTCCCTTTATCCCTAGTCCAAGGAAAAAGAAAGAGAGATATCATCAAATAAAAATCGGATCCTTTTAAAATAAAATGGAAGAGATCATTATAAAGTCGAGGTTCAAGAGGATTTGTGTCTTTTGCGGAAGTAGTTCAGGCAAGAAATCTAGCTACCAAGAAGCTGCTGTTGAGCTTGGTAAAGAACTGGTAATTTTACATTTAAACCCTCTCTCTCTCTCTCTCACAGTTTTAGTGTATATATGCAGAAAGCATGTATTTTTGTTCGATTTCGGTGTGTTCTGAACAAATCCCATCATTTACTTTCGCTGTATAAGAAGCTCCAATCAAAATCGTCGTTGTTAATTTTTTTTAGAGCATATGTGTGAGTACGGTAAATTTCAAATGATCAATCTATATCTCTATACTAATTAGTTTCTATTTTATTACCCTAGTTCGCACCACATACATTGAAAACTAATTCGTTTTATCTACAGTTATATTGTTCTTAATTTCTTCGTCCATCGTGTTCTTCCTTCGGAAACTATGCGCCAACCGCGAAATTCCTTAGCTATTTAAAAACTTGTTAAGCATGTGATTAGACAGAAGGATTTCTTTAGGGCCAGTGATATGATGAATGAGAGAGAGAAAGATGTTTATGAAAAATTTGCTAGCTGTAATCTGTCTGTCATTTGAGAGACTTAAGAGCAGACTTCTTGCATGATCTAAATATGTTAATTCGATTATTAATTAATAATGATTTTCGCAAGCTCTTACTACCCTATACTTTGCCTTTTAATTTTATTTTTTTGTTTTGAAAAAAAATGATAATCTCTTGCTTTTTCACAAGGTAACCTAACGTGCTCATCCGGTATCATGACTCTTTTGAGCGTGTTCGTTGTGAGTTGTTATCCTCTCCATGATTTTTGTTAATGGGGTTCATTCAAATTAATCATTTGTTATTACTATTATTATTAATAGTATGGCGTAATATGCATTGTTTATTCGCTCTTTATGTCTGTCTATGTAGCTAGCTAACCTAACCTTGGTTTTGAGGCATTTTATCATCTCATTTGTTCATTCTTCATTACTACTTCCTAGCTAGCTATATATATATATTTTACTATGTTGTTATGTTAAGTTAATATACACCGTTTTCATGATGGGTTTTGTGACACGTGTATACAATGTTTGAATACCTATGTGCATGTATCAATTAATATATATTTTTTGGAAGGTGGAAAGAAGAATTGATTTGGTCTACGGTGGTGGAAGCGTGGGTTTGATGGGTCTTGTTTCTCAGGCAGTTCATGATGGTGGTCGCCATGTTCTAGGGTTTCTCTCTCTCTCTCTCTCTCTCTCTCTCTCTCTCTCTCTCTCTCTCTCATATCGTCTTGAAAAGTGTTATTCAAGTAATAAATGTTGCTAAATTGTTTTCACTGTGTTCCATTCATTCATTGGACAAGAGGCTAATAATTTTCTATGACATACACCCATAATCATATATCATGTTAGCATTTGCTCTCTCTCTACATCGAAGCTTTCAAATTCCACATTTTTTAACAAGTCTGTATGGAATGAAACAAAGTGGGGTTTTGGTTCTATCTCAAAGGCAGACATATTCATAGGATCAAACGCTGGGACCAGCATCTGTTTCATTCTTGCTTAGACATATAAAATCATATCAAGCTATAATATCCTTTTCTATTTATTTATTTTACCTCTTGTAATATTATTGTATTGTTAAACTTAAACCCATAAATATTTTAATTTAACACTTTTTGTGTGTGTGGTTAAATCATAATTCTATTTTGAAATCTTTTGTAGTATCTATCTGCGAAAGTGTAACAAGAAAGTTGATCAACTTTTTTGTCACCACAGCTTTTCCGACCTGTATTGTACTTAACCTTTACAAATGTACATGCATGTGTTGTTTTTTCTGAATAATTATAAAATCAAAGTTTTTTATAGATTGGACAGGACAAAACATATTTTTTTGTTGTCTTTTAAGTATATGTTCCAATAATACTAATCTACTTTTTTTTTTGCAGAGTTATTCCAAAGACCCTAATGCCTAGAGAGGTATTCCATTATTTAAAAGTTAAATCTCCAAACATGAAATCAAAATAATGAGATCATCACAGATGCCCTTAAAATATTCAAATAAATACATCTTGACCTAGTATTTTTAAATTGCTAGCAACATTTCCCTTTTAAATCAGAATTCTATACACAAATGAAGTACAGATTTATCAATTATACCTAAAAATATTAGTTATTAAAAACCATTTCTAAGTTTATACCTCATGATTTGTTAAATATTTGTATTAATAATAGTTAACATTTTGTACAGATAACTGGTGAGACTGTTGGAGAAGTAAGAACTGTTTCGGACATGCATCAACGGAAAGCAGAGATGGCTCGTCAAGCTGATGCTTTCATTGCTCTTCCTGGTAAACAATATAATCTTCAATATATTTATAATCAATTTTGTGTATTTTATTCTTAAACTAATATACTAATGTATGATATTAATAATCAGGTGGATATGGTACCCTTGAAGAGCTTTTGGAAGTCATTACGTGGGCTCAGCTTGGAATCCATCGCAAACCTGTAAGAGATTTTTCCTTGCCAAAACATGTGATTAATAATTTTTTTGAAACTTTATTCACCGTGTGCCAATCATCAGATTGTCCACAAAATTATAAGTTTGACCGAACTACGGAATGTGTTTGATATTTACGTAAGCTTATTAGTAGATGATAAATTTATTTGACTTATTTAGTGTATATATAATGATTTTGTATCTAGACTTAAAACCCATTTTTAAGATAGTTTTATGTAAGGAACGTACATTGTATTTGATGATCAATATACACTAGTTCTGGTGACAAGTCATTAAATGATTAAAATGTTTAATTAGCTTTTCACATGTTGCGTGTTTCATGCTGTGTTATTTAACTGTAATAATTGATAACCTACAAATTAAAACTGTTATCAAACTCGTGCATGTCTGAACTCAGCTGTGACTTAATATTAAAATAACTACACATAGAACTCGAGCAATTCATAAATAATTATTCTTAATTCGTGGTTCCTTTTGTCTCCACGTGAACTGGCATTATATCCGAATTATATTGTCTTGCTTTTTAAGTACAAGGCTTTTTCTATTATGATTTATGACCTTCAAAAATAATATTGTTTCTTGATAAATTGGTTAATAAATATATAAAGATAGAAAGCCAATTTTGACGGGTCTCTTGGAGTAGGGTTGTTATAGATTAGAATGTAATGTACCAATATTGATCAATATCTGCATTTGAGTAGAATCATCACATGTGTTACTATAATTCCATGTCACATGGAAAGGCCTTATCATGAGATTTGCCATTGCGCAATCAAAGATTTGTCAAGCAACTAGAAGCAAAATGATTGAGTAATTTTTAATATTTTAGTTATCAGTTATTTTATTAGATTTTTTTAACGATCTCCGTCTTAGTGGGATATTTAGAAAGATTCCCTGTAGTTGTAGATAAAATAAAACCAACTTGTTTGTCCTTTATATGTTTAGCATGTTTATTATCTAAACAAGACTCCAATTTGCTTTTCTTATTATATTTAATTTTTTATATTATATTTTGTTTGTAGGTTGGGCTTTTGAATGTGGATGGTTACTATAATTCGTTGTTGTCTTTCATAGACAAAGCAGTTGATGAAGGCTTTATCTCTCCTAACGCACGTCGTATTATCGTTTCAGCTCCAACTGCCTCGCAATTGGTCAGACTTCTCGAGGTACCTTTTTTAAATCACAAATGTTTATTCATATAAATTCGTAGATTCTTGTGAATATTGATCTTGTCTAATTCTAATTATTATGTGCTTAGGTCAAGTAATTCATTTTCTTTATTGCAACGTTACGTACGCCCCCATATGCCAAGCAAGTTGGTCGTTTGATTCTAAAGAAAACTATTTTTTTAAATGATATAAAAATCACAATGCCAACATATAGAAAAGAGAAATATAGACGTAGTCGTAATCTTTTCATGGCAAATTTGTACTAATTTTACACAATTTTTGCAATTTCCTTTATAATTTGTTTTTTGTTATATTTTAAGGACGAATATAATTTTTGTATCATATTGATAATGTAAGTTAATGTCTCTTATATCATATGTATGCGTTGATAATCAGGAATATGTTCCGGAATATGATGAAGTAACATCCAAGTTGGTCTGGGAAGAGAGGAGAAATTATGTGGCGGAGTCAGAAGTTGCTACATTATCATGATGAACTTCCATGTTCCATGAATGGGTTTCACTTATTATCAACATATACATATTTATAGATATATAATATATATACAAGTCAATAGTCCTTTCAGCCTAGGAATTATGTTTTGGATATCATCACTTCGTGGGTTCTTTTTTGTAGCCGAAGCTAAGCCTAGTCCCTCTTCACGTCTTTCCTTGTTATGTATGGCCTTCCTTTTTTTGTTAACCAAGAAGTGATTAATTATATATTCATTTTGATGATGATATACTTTTCTTCTCATGTATTGTTTTGTTAGTATTGTCTGGTTGGTGTTATTTAACATTTCAACAAAGCCGTTAGCTGTATCAGGAATTAACATTCAATCTCTTTTTTATTAATTGAGAAGTAGAACAGGACGTTTTTGAATTTGAGTGTTCTTATAGCAAAATCTAAGACATACATGATTTCGTAATCTTTGAGTTACCATATTATTTGAACTGATAATTCATTATAACTGAAAATTCAAATTGTTTAATTGAACTCTTCGTTTGAAATGTCACTGAAATTTACGTAATTAAATATCATTTTTCAAGAAAAGATCCTAGTGACAAGCCGCTTAAAATTTATGAAGTACAAAACAGTCAACTTTTTAATTAATATTATTAAATACATAATCAATTAATATATTTACAAAAGTTCAATACATACTAACTAATATATTCTAAATAGTATACATTATTAATGAGCGTAATTCACCTGCATTAGAAAATTATCAAATATTCAAAATAACATTCATCGAATAACTTGTATGTTTGTGATAATTATGATGATTTAGTGGTAATAGCGCACTCTTCCAAGTTGGAGATTGTGGGTTCAATTCCCTCACTACAAGCAAATGAAATGTATGTTTTCTCAGAAACAAACGAATCATTAAATATGTTAACCAAAATGATAATAACCCATAATAGTGTTCCAAATAGACTGTTCGGATAGTCTTCAAATAGAAAATGTCGACACTTCTTGATGAATATGAGCTGTACGGTTATATATGCTGACAATTTGCTTAATTGTAAATGATGATCAATCTAATATCGATAAGTGTAGATTAGTCCCACTTATGTTTTCTGAAAATAAAAGTATATACTAGTCAATCATTACTATCGTAATAAAACAAAAAAAAGGTAATTAGATAACGTAAACATTAAAAATTTGAATTTAACGAACATTTTGTTAATTCATTATAAATAACTATCGTCTTACATGGCCTACTTTTAAATTATAACTATTGTAATAATTTATCTTTTCGTTTTTATTTAATTTGCTGTAAATTTTCGCCTTAAATTAGTTTAAAAACATTATAAATTTTTGGACTGATCATTTATTAACAATTTATCAAACGTGAATTATATCTAAAATTAATGTAATTTTTATAACTAATAATTACCTAAAAAAATAAACATTTCTCATGCATAAAGTAACCTCGCTTTGTGGGAACATAAAAAGAACAAAAACTTTTCGAAAACTATAAGCTATGGTTTAGCATATTTCCATGTGCAATTGGTTAGCTTCGTCAATGCGTACATAGATATATAATTGTATTATAGAATACTCATTTATTAGAAAAGGAAAACAATTTATGATCTTTCCACCGAATCACGGACTAGCTTCTCTTCAATGTAAAATGAAAAAATAGCCAATTAATGTTATGGTTATATAAACAAAATGTTATGGTTTTATATAAACAAAATATCGAAACAGAAAGGGTTCCCACATGCCCTTGTGTGGGGACATATATCAAACAACGATATATTATTGTTTATCAAGAAAGACCATCTTAATTCTTTTCGGCACGACATAATTTTGTATCATGTACTTTGTGTCGGCCGAGACTTTTATGATCAAATAAATAAAGCTTGACATAGAGGAAGAGACAAAAATGAAAAGGGGTTTAGTAATTGATTTTTTTTTCTTTTCTTTGAAACTTAAGGTGTCGGTAAAACCTCTCCACCCTTCAAAAAATGCGAAGCGATGAAAGAGCGCCCCATGACAATGCATGATTGAATTGAGTTCTTTTCAGTCTGTTTGCTAAGACATTTGTGAGCCATATGTTATATACATTAAAGGATTTTTATATGTGTTTTAAGCAACAAGTATTCAAGTCTATTTTGGTATTTAATAGCGTTTGTTATTTTATTTAATTATTTTACTAAATAGATTAACTAAATACACCATTTAAAACATATACATTTACAATGGAGATTGAACTCATTATCTTTTAACTTCAAAATGGTGTGAAATTATTATTATACCATCGTAGTTATCACTAAAATTACTTATACTTAAATGTTTAAATATTAACTGGTTAAATAAACGATTTTAAAAAGAATAATAATAATTAGACCACTGAAACATTCATTTAATAAAAAAGATGTGGTATTTTATTTTTGAAATCAGCAACAAAGTTCTTAACTTTGAATTCTTTAAATTTTCGTTTGATAAATGTTTTTAATATTCTGTCATCCTAACTATATTTCTCTCTCTCCCTCTAAATATCATTTTCTATACTTAAAAGTTAATATTAAAATTGAAACTCTATGAACATCTTAATATGAAATTGAGTTTTTGATCTAAATTTTGGACCAAAATGTCTTTAAAAAGAGAAAATTTTATCGGATTTTATCAAATTTCATCGGATCCCACTAAAATCTATTGGACTTCGCTGATAAAAACATATTTCTTTTTTCCGTCGGAAGTCACTAGATTTCATTGGAACTCGTCGAAATCCATCAGTTCGTAAATATTTAATTTTACTTTTTTAAAGTTACATATCTTCGAATTTCATCGGAGACTATTGAAATTCATCGAGAAAAAATTGGCTGAAAAAAAGAAGAAGAAGAAGATGTAGTTTATTTGAAATGCAAGTGTTTTTGTCTAAAATCTAGTGCAAAGTCCAATATCGGATAAAAGGATTATAAGAGATTTAATTTTGATATTTTCCATAACTTAAATTGTATAAATCAAAATTTGTTGCATATACTCTCTCTTTATTCATCCCGATTTTATTTATCTCAATTGTTTACTTTTTCTAAAGTTTTTGTCGACATATAGAGGAAATAGCGGTGGTGACATTATTTTAAGCTTATATCTCAACTGTAATTACAAACGTATTTTCTTTCCATTTTTATTTCTTAAAATATAATAATGGGAACAGGTGGTCGCTAATTATCTAAAAAATTCAAAGTATTGGCCAAAGAAATTTCAAATTCATCATTTAGTGTAATAGACCAAATATGAAATCCTTCAAACATTTTTCACAAAATCAATAGCTTCATTAGTCTTTGCTTAAAAAAAAAGGGCATTGGACAATTGTAAGACCCAATAACCTCCCTATTCCGGAAATGTACATAATTTTCCTAAAAGACAAATATAGGAGTGGTCCCAGGAGAGAGGTTTTTTTTCAAATGAGAGAGAGTAGTGTAAAGTCTTTTTTACCCTTTAGGCAAAAAAAAACATAAACACCGGCTACACACCTAGGTTCCAGGTAAGGGCTTTTGCAATCCCCATTTCTAGTATAGGGGCGCAGTCCGATCGGCGTTACGAAGGTGGTCGGCGTCGGAGGTCGGCATCGGAGGTCGGAATTGTTTGGCGGTAGTTCTTGTGTATTGAAATCGGTGATCTGATTCGAAGGTTTAGGTAAGTTCGGAAGTTCTCGGAACTCGGGATCTGCTGTGGTTTCGTATCGGAGATCGGCGGCGCGGTGAAGGTATTGTGCTATAGTTGTTGCCGCCATGGATTAACTCTGTATTTTAAAACCGGATTAAAAAAATGGGTATGGGTCGAGATTAATTTGAAGTCCATTTTCATTTTCAAGTACCAGGTATGTCCGCCGTCGGAGGTGGTGTCTGAGGTGGTCGTCGCTTTGCTGTCCGCCGTGTACCAGGTATGTCCTATTTCTTTTATTTTAAACTGTGCTCTGTTTTTCTATTTTTTCCGACGAAGGCAGTGCTCTGTTTTTCTATTTTTTCCGACGAAGGCTTAAACTGTGCTCTGTTTTTCTATTTTTTCCGACGAAGGCTTAAACTGTGCTCTGTTTTCTATTTTTTTCGACGAAGGCTTGTTCTTGTGGCATTCGCGGGAGTCATTGATTTGATTCTGTTCAATTAATTCGGGCGGCGTGAACCTCGTTTTGTGTAGGTGAAGGTTTTCCGACCAACGTCATTGACGACGTGTATGCGTTAGCTGCGGGTTTCAATTATTTCCGACGAAAAAAATAACAGCAAAAATTATCATCTCTGTAATTAAGGTACGAAAGATTTGCAACTTTTGAGATCTGGGTGGTGTACGTAAGTAAGTAATACAACTGTTATGAAATTCGTAGTTATGAAAGGCGATATTTTCACGTACGTCAAGCACAGCGGCGAATGGGTTCGGGATGATTATTACGAGGCCGGTGGTTCGTTCGCAGCCCTCATACCACCGAGCACCACATTTGAAGGTTTACAGAAATTGTTGTTCACGTGCTCGGGGGGAAAATTACATGAGAACACCCATAAGGTATTGAGCGTTAAGTACGAGACAGAGGGATTGGTAAAACCTGTGACAATTGACTCAGATATTAGTTTGGCTTGTTATTTGCATATTCGTAAAGAAAACAATGACACATCTAAAATGTCGCTGGTGTTGGAAGTCGAGTCATTGAATATGTCGTCTACGCATGTCGGTTCTAATCCAAACCCGATAGAAATTAAGCGTGAACCGAGAACTCCTCCAGCCTATGGCGAACATAGCGCTTCTCATGGGGCCGGAGAACATAGCAGCCCGACTGTAGGAGTTGCAGAGGGTGCAGAAAGGGCGTCACCAGCTTCCGACGAAGACGGTGGTGAACACAGCAGTGGTCCATCCGCAAAGTCTGGGACACCCAACAAATCAACCGATTCTACAGTGCTTGACGTGATGGACATACACTCCCCGCTAAGGGTACGACACGGAGGATTGTACGCGAACAAAGCTGCGTTGCAAAAACATCTGTCAATGTATGCAATAAAAAACCATTTTAGTTTCAAGGTTAGGACGTCTACCACATTATTTTACCATGTGGTCTGCCGTGACGAAAGTTGTTCGTGGAGCGTCCGTGCAGTCCAGTTGAAGCAAACTCGTATATTTCAGATTCGGGGGTAAGGTTTTACCAGCAACTATGTGTTTAGTTACGTGTAGTTACAATTAATTACCATCTATATGTGTTTAGTTACATTCAAATCCAAGTATTAAGTTATCTAATATGTGTTTAGTTACAAGTATTTACGTTGAGATCCAATCATAATTATAAAATATAGTCGTAGTTACATTCAGATCCGGGTAGTTACATTCTAATATATGTTTAGTTACATTCATTTCCAATTAGTTACCAGTACGTATATGTTTAGTTACGTGTAGTTACATGTAGTTACCAGTAAGTATATGTTTAGTTACATTCATTTTCAATTAGTTACCAGTAGTTACTATAAAGAATGTGTTTAGTTACGTGTTGTTACCAGTAGTTACTATAAAGAATGTGTTTAGTTACGTGTTGTTACCAGTAGTTACTATAAAGTATGTGTTTAGTTACGTGTTGTTACCAGTAGTTACTATAAAGTATGTGTTTAGTTACGTGTTGTTACCAGTAGTTACTATAAAGTATGTGTTTAGTTACGTGTTGTTACCAGTAGTTACTATAAAGTATGTGTTTAGTTACGTCTAATTACAATTAGTTACATTAACATGAAATTAGTTACGATCAGCTACTTCTTGTCTATAGTTACATTAAAATCCTCTCTAATTGTGATGTTGTAGGTTTCGGCCCGAACATACTTGTGGATCAAATTTCAGGCAAGGAGACCATCCTCAGGCGACCATGAAGTTGGTCGGGGAGGTCGTGAAACCTAGGCTTATTGATCCTTCGTTATCACCTTGTAAGGCGAGAGACATCATGGCTCACATGGAACAAGATTATGGGGTTCAAATGAGTTACAAAAAAGCTTGGAGAGCTAGAGAAAAAGCATTAGAGTCGTTATATGGAACCGAAGACGGGTCATTTTCCCAATTGCCGGCGTTGAAATACATGATGGAGACAGCAAATCCAGGTTCTACTTTCGACCTACAGACCACCCCCCGCTCAAACTATTTTAAATATTTTTTTATGTCCCTGAGCGCTTGGAAAAGGGGATGGAAGTATGTTCGTCCCGTTGTTATCATAGATGGGACTTTTCTGACGAACTACTACAAAGGCACACTGTTTATCGCTTGTGGCATGGATGCAAACGAACAGATTTATCCACTTGCGTTTGGGGTCGGGGATTCAGAGTGTACGGACTCCTGGGTTTACTTTCTGACGCAGTTAAAAAAGGCAATCGGCGAGAGACAGCATCAGGTGATTGTGTCGGATAGGAATAAAGGAATTCTGAATGCAGTTGCACAAGTTTTTACAAAAAGTGACCACGGGTATTGCATGTACCACTTGTTAAAAAACGTTCGTAATAAATTCAAGGGGTTGACGAAAGAAGCGTCATGGAAATTTGCCAGCGCTGCGAAGGCCTACACACCCGCCGAGTGGGAGAAGTTTATGTCTATGCTCGACGATGAGGATCCTGGTATCCGAACGTATCTCTCCGACGAGGTAGGTAACGATAAATGGGCTCGGGCGTACTGTAACGGGAAAAGGTACTCCATTATGACTTCGAATAATGCAGAGTCATTGAACTCAGTACTCGTAAGAACTCGGGAGTTTCCTATTTCGAAAATATTCGATTTCTTGAGGGAGAGGATGACGAAATGGTTTTATGAACGAAGAGAGAAAGCTTCTAAAACCAATACTATATTGGCGGTCTCACCAAACGCACGACTTCTGGACTACATTTTCGACGCAGGTGCTATGAAGGTACATTCTTAACTAAGTCTAGTTACATACAATCCAAAATAGTTACATACAGTTCCAATTAGTTACGTATAGTTCTAATTAGTTACATTATACACTGAGTTTAGTTACATAGAATCCATAATAGTTACATGCAAAACTCGGTTTAGTTACTTGTAGTTCCAATTAGTTACATCATAAACTCAGTTTAGTTACATACATTCCAAAATAGTTACATACAGTTCTAATTAGTTACGTATAGTTCCAATTAGTTACATTATACACTGAGTTTAGTTACATTGAATCCAAAATACTTACATGCAAAACTCTGTTTAGTTACGTATAGTTCCTATTAGTTACATTATATACTGAGTTTAGTTACATACAATCAAAAATAGTTACAATCGCTTGTGGCATGTTACCTTTATTTCAAATTAGTTACTTTCAGATCTGTTGTTTACATTAATAATCTGTTTTGAGTAGGTGCGACCGGCTTCTGTCTGCGAGTTTGAAGTAGTTGACAGTACTGGACATTCATGGGCTGTGAATTTAGCCACAAAGACATGCACGTGTCGTGTATTTCAAACTGACAACTTCATATGCTCCCACGCAATTGCATGTTGCCGTTTCCGAAATTATGGTGTTGAGTCATATTGTTCTGCTTATTACACTACCGAGTATTGGAAGTCTTGTTATACAGGAGTTATTCATCCATATGGAGATGCCCAATCTTGGAGTATTCCCGACGACATAAATAATATAACTGTAAAACCACCTAAGATGATGAGACGACCGCCTGGCAGACCGAAGAAGAGAAGATTCCCGTCGCAAGGGGAGGAGTATAGTGGAAGTGGTCGAAAGTGTTCTCGTTGTAAACGTGGAGGACACAATAGAGTAACTTGTAAGATGCCAATTTAGTTTCAAAATGTTGGATTATGGTGGGTTTGTGTGTTTAATAATTTTAAATCGAAGTTTAGTGACATATTATTCAAATTTAGTAACAAATTATTCAATTTTAGTAACAAATTATTCAATTTTAGTTACGCATTATTCAAGTTTAGTTACGTAGTTCTACATTTTAGTTACACATTATTCCATATTAGTTACACAATTTAGTTACACAGTATTCCGTATTAGTTACACAATTTAGTTACACATTTTAGTTACACAGTAGTCCATATTAGTTACACAATTTAGTTACACAGTATTCCATATTAGTTACACACTCCTGCACTTTACTACATTATCATTTAATGACATTAAATACAGCAGGAAGTAGTTGGCCAACCACATTAATGATATTAAAACTACATTTATGACATTAAAAGTCGGGGTTCACCAACCACATTAATGATATTAAAACTGCCGCCATTAATGTTGTTGTTGGTGCAACCACCTTATTTCTTCATTCTAGTATTCCGACCACCATATTTCTTCATTCTAGGATTCCGACCACCTTATTTCTTCATATCTTCCGGTAATGGTTGTTTTGGAGGCGCCATTTCAAGCAGGTGACCCTGATTCTTCAAAAATTCGACGTAGTTATCTCCAAATATTTCTTCCAACACAGATGGAGCTACCAATATTGGACTACGGTCTTGGGGTCCCGAATTATTCTCGACGTACTCTTTGATTTCTTCTTCATTGTGGTCGGCGGCGAACTTCTTCATAAACTTATCGGTAGTTGACGAAGACGACTCATCAAGAATAATATAAATTGGATTTTTCGGATATGTAGTACGTGCGTTGGTTGAGGGTTTTTGCTTGTCTCCCATTGTTTGATGTTTGATGTTTGGTTTTGGTTTGTTTTAGAGGGAGTATGGAGTTCTTATATAGGGCCAGAATAATAAAGACTTACACATAGGTACACGCTTGTACATTTACGTTTAACATAATATTAACTCGATTTAGTTACATATAGTTCCATTTAGTTACATTATAATTTGTGTTTAGTTACATACAACCCAAAATAGTTACATGCAGAACTCGATTTAGTTACATATAGTTCCATTTAGTTACATTATAAACTGGGTTTAGTTACATACAATAAAAAATGGTTACATGCAGAACTCGATTTAGTTACATATAGTTCCATTTAGTTACATTATAAACTGGGTTTAGTTACATACAATAAAAAATGGTTACATGCAGAACTCGATTTAGTTACATATAGTTCCATTTAGTTACATTATAAACTGGGTTTAGTTACATACAATAAAAAATGGTTACATGCAGAACTCGATTTAGTTACATATAGTTCCATTTAGTTACATTATAAACTGGGTTTAGTTACATACAATAAAAAATGGTTACATGCAGAACTCGATTTAGTTACATATAGTTCCATTTAGTTACAGTATAAACTGGGTTTAGTTACATACAATCCAAAATAGTTACATGCAGAACTCGATTTAGTTACATATAGTTCCATTTAGTTACAGTATAAACTGGGTTTAGTTACATACAATCCAAAATAGTTACATGCAGAACTCGATTTAGTTACATATAGTTCCATTTAGTTACAGTATAAACTGGGTTTAGTTACATACAATCTAAAATAGTTACAGGCAGAACTCGATTTAGTTACATATAGTTCCAATTAGTTACATTATAATTTGTGTTTAGTTACATACAACCCAAAATAGGTACCCCTTTTAGATACACAGTATTCCACTTTACATACATTTAAGTTAAGTTACACACACGTGTAATTGGTCCCAAAATAGTTACAACATCTCTCTCTGCCTCACTTAATACATGTATAAACCAGTTTACGGCAGTTCGTTCCAAAAATACCAAAACTCCAACTTCTATGTCATATACCTAAACTCTAACAGCTTCAGTCCTCATTATCTGAGAAAGGGCATGCGTTCATGCTCTTGATGACCCCGTGTTTGAATAGTTCGACACACAGTTTTTTACGGTACAGTGGCATGTCGGAAGCTTTCAACATTCTCAGAGGCTCGGAGTGTGCTAGAAACTCGGCGGCTTTGATCGTAAACATTCCGCAGTCCCCCCTGTGAAATAATATATTAGATAACATATGGTATATATGGTATATATGGTTCATTCGTGTAGGAGTTATTACCCGTTGGTCTGACGCGGCATATATGGCTCATACGTGATGGAGTAAGGAGTAGGAGACGCATATGTATTTCCACTGACTTCCCACACTCGTTTGAACAGGATTGCCGGTATCAAGTCAGCCATCCTTACGATCTCGCTATACGTCTGGTCCGGCGAATACAAGGAATCGTACACGTTAATGTGATTTTCTAGTATGCATACCCGTGCAAGTACCCAATGATTACCCGTCACATGGACAGGTACGTATATGTAGCCTGCCCTGACCCATGGCATTTCCGCTCGATTTTTCGGTCTCTCAGCCAAGATGGCTTCGACCAATGAACTACGTCGGAACCAGTCATACTCCGTTTTGTTCTTCTTCCACTCGGCGTGGGTCCTGTTAACCAGCTGACAAAAATGAGTGTCGGCTGTCGTGTACATATTTCCGGTGGTAGGTTGCAACTTCCGGAGGTAGTAGAAGGCGACATTAATATGCTGGTTATAACATGTAGGTAGTAATTAGTGTCGTTAAAAAACATAAGTATATGAACGTCACAAAAACAAAAAAGCTATGTAACTAGTGATAACTGCATGTAACTAAAACTGCCATGGGCACGTAACTAAACGTAACTACAAGTAACTGATGGTAACTAATAAATAAATGCTTTGTAACTAATGATAACTAAACATAACTAAACATAACTAAACGTAACTACGTCTACAAGTATCTGAAGGTAACAAATAAATAAAAGCTATGTAACTAGTGATAACTGCATGTAACTAAAACTGCCATGGGCACGTAACTAAACGTAACTAACTCTAACAATTACAGTAACTACAAGTATCTGATGGTAACTAATAAGTAAATTCTATGTAACTAATGATAACTACACGTAACTAAGTCTACAAATTATATGTAACTACAAGTATCTGAAGGTAACAAATAAATAAACGCTATGTAACTAGTGATAACTGCATGTAACTAAAACATTCATGGGCACGTAACTAGTGATAACTGCATGTAACTAAAACATTCATGGGCATGTAACTAAGCGTAATTAACAATAAAATTAAGAGTAATTACAAGTATCCGAATGTAACATATCAAAAGTCGTAACTGAATGTAACAACAAGTTTCATTTAGAACTGGAAAAACAAAATTAAACTTTAAACTACATGGAATCCAATTTTGAGTTCAAAACAACTTCGACTTACAACATCCAAACATCAGATACTCTAACAACTTACCGATCCACAGAGCCAGGACCCCGAGTTCCATATTTTATTGAACCAGGTTTTGTGCTCAATAATCTCTACTCGGTAATCAAATGGACGGGGCTGTAGCAGTTCCTCATCGGGAGTATACACCCTGTCGGCGTCACAGACCCTGTACAGAATACGTATTCGTTACATTCATTAACAAATGATTGTATATTAATCCAAAACTGACCTCGAAATTCCAAGCACAAGCCAATTTTGCATTAATCTGATATCTTTAGTACTAGCGCCCCTGAATGGGTCCTCCAAAGGATGCTTCGTAGGTTTGGGATGACCTCTTGTGAAGGTGTCGAAGATTTCAGGCTGGCTACTTGGTGTAAACATAATAGCCCGACGGCGGACACGTTTTGGTCGTTGAGGTGAATCTTCGATGGTGATTAACTTCTGTGAACTATTGTCGTCGGAACTGTCCTCGTCGGTCCCGGGACCAAAACACTCCACTCCGCCATACTTGTATGCCTCTCCAGAACGAAGGGACTTCAACGTCCCTGAGATTAAATCTGGTCTTCGATCTCCTCCCCCTACGTTAACCACTTCCTCTTCGTTGTTCTCCTCTCCGTTGTTCTCTTGCTTCTTATCGTCCTCTTTCTTCTCCTCCTCGTTCTTCTCCTCCTCTTTCTTCTCCTCCTCTTTTTTATTGTCATCTTTCTTCTCCTCCTCTTTTTTTTTTTCATCTTTCTTCTCCTCCTCTTTTTTGTTGTCATCTTTCTTCTCGTCTTCTTTTTTATCGTCCTCTTTTTTCTCCTCTTCTTTTTTGTCCTCCTCTTTCTTTTCCGGTGTTTTATTCGGTTTCTTCATGTCGTTGTCACTATCATCATCGTCGTCGTCGTCCTCTTCCTCATCGTCATCTTCATCTTCATCTTCATCTTCATCATCATCATCATCGTCCTTCTTCTTCTTTTCCTCGGTCTTCTTCTTCACCTCTTCTTCACTACTCTCGTCATCATCACTACTTTCCTCGTCGCTTGAATCCGAAATTGATGCTTCAGCTTTCTTCGGATTGGGGGGAATGACTTGTGCCAATAAAGTCTTTTCCGCCTCTTCTTCGCGAAGCTTCTCCTTCGCAGCTTTCTTGACCATTAAAGTATTCATGGTCTCTAGAACGTGAGCCAGGTCCTCCGACATTTTCTTCATCTCACTAGTTAGAGATGTGAAGTCTGACCGTAGTCCTTGGAACTCCGTCTCCAACTTGCTTAACCGACCCTACAAATTAGTTACACGTACTCCTAATTAGGTACATTCATAACTTTGTTTAGTTACCAAAAATCCCAACTACTTACATACACATATGGATTACTTACCTACCATACCAATTAGTTACATAAGAACATGGATTAGTTACCTAAAATCCTAATTATTTACAAACTCAACTCGATTTAGTTACCTGTTATCCTAAATAGTTACATACGCAACTGGATTTAGTTACATACTATCCTAACTAGTTACATACTAAATTGGATTAGTTACCTGTTATCCTAAATAGTTACATACGCAACTGGATTTAGTTACATACAATCCTAACTAGTTACATACAAAATTGGATTAGTTACCTGTTATCCTAATTAGTTACATACGCAACTGGATTTAGTTACATACAATCCTAACTAGTTACATACAAAATTGGATTAGTTACCTGTTATCCTAATTAGTTACATACGCAACTGGATTTAGTTACATACAATCCTAACTAGTTACATACAAAATTGGATTAGTTACCTGTTATCTAATTAGTTACATACGCAACTCGATTTAGTTACATACAATCCTAACTAGTTACATACAAAATTGGATTAGTTACCTAAAATCCTAATTAGTTACATACTCAACTGAGTTTAGTTACTTTTACTCTAGATTAGTTACATTCGAAAAGGTTTTTACCTCGACTATTAGGGGCGACGTTGAGGACGAAGCACCGACACAGACTGTCGGGGGAGTACCATCACCTTTCTGTACCTGCGACGGGATGATCTGCAAGTCATCTTCCGGCCATGTACTTCCCATTGCCTTGAACTCCGCCTATAACAAATAATTAAAAACTTTTTACATCGTGACATTTAAAACATAAACCACAAATTGAGGAAGTTACTTACATCATCCAACTTCATGGCATGCATGATGTTGTCCTTCACTTTAGCTGAGGCTGACCACCGAAGCATCAGCGGGGTTGCAGTGGGCTGAAGAATGTCGCATAAACCCAATAGCGACAACTTCGGTATGCATTCATACGCCCAAATTTGCAACGGCAATAAGAATCCTTCTACATGAACCTTCTTCGTCTTTTCAGGATCGCAAGGGAGCTGGGCTTTCTGAATGAAGGACAGGACGCTCGCCATAAAGTGGTCCCAAACCACATTCCCCCACGGGAATCCGTTGAATTCACACGGGTTGTCAACCATCTTGATAAAGGACTTGTTCTTTATGGCGACGGTACGTTGGCCTGGCAGTAGGACGCTGTACAGAAAATGAATCAACAGAAACCGAACGCGTTTCTCGTCGTCGGTCCACTGTTGACTATCCTTTACAAGGGCGGCTATGTTCGCTCTGGTGGCAAGGACACCGCCCTTGAAAGTGTCCATGTATAATCCCCCCGGGATTTCCTTGTCGAAGGCGTTGGAATGAGTCAGCTTGAACCCCTCCTCAACATGCAGTCCAGTTATGTCACTGAAATGCTTTCTCGTGAACTCTCGTGGGTGTCCACCCACGTCAATCAGCAACCTAGAGTTTGATTTCTCAACTCCTTCCAAATATCCTGTCCTTAACATCAGGGTGCTAAGGATCTTCGACGACCTCGTGATCGACGGCATGTCCAAAAATTGACCGAAGCAGGACTCCCTGAACAAGTCCGCTTGGGTCTTCGACATGCCGGCTTCGTCCTTGAACGACATGACGTTGCCATGGAAGTTAAAGTTGAATTGTCCAGCTGTTTCATCGGGGACATACCTCTTCCAACCCTGTAACAAAATAAAAATCAGTGTTTTTTGTCTAACTAATAACATTTAGTCTGTAACTCACATCAACAACTTTTTATGTGTGTAACTAAATGTAACAATAACACTTAAACCTGTAACTATTGCAAATTAGTTTATCTTAGTTACAATACCTAAATTGCAATGGTGTGTAACTAAACATCAAAATAACACTTAAATATGTAACTATTGCATATTACTTAATTTTAGTTACAACAACTACTACGCAATGATGTGTAACTAAACGTCCAAATACTTCTTCAACATGTAACTAATTCCAATTAGTTTATCTTCATACACTAATAACTTCTTAAAATACATTCTCTAAATGTAAAATGAATCAACCTGTAACTTACAAATACTACATACAATTTCACTCACCGACGTTCCTGACCCTCGGCGTGTCCCATCTTCTACGGTGGACTTGGATTTTTTGGGGGCTGGGAGTTTGGGTGTAGACCCACTTCGTTTTTCAGCCTTATTGGGGCTTCCAGATCCACTGCCTCTCTTTTTGGGTGAAGCAATGCGTACACTACGGCGTGGAGGGGAATCATCGACAAAATCAGATGTTATGGTTCTCTTGCCGCTTGCATTCGACTTCGCCTTAGACCGAGAACTCATTTTTTTTAATCACTGTAATGTAGCGTAAATCAATCAAAACTCTAAACCCCAAAAACTGTAATTACGTGACAGAATAGTAACAACTTTCATAAAATGGGTTTGTTGTGTTGAACACATTAAGGCATTTTATCAATGCCTGATAGACGCGCCGGTCGGAGAACGTCGCCGGGGTTAGGAATTTAACAAACCTCAACCGTCTGTAAATCCGAAATAAAACACATGCATTCAAAGTAATACCTGAAATGTTATCGGCGACGGGAGGCGACGAATGGTGTGATGCGAGATAAGTTTAGGTTACAAACTTGCCTCACACGAACGCACGTCGGTTGGAACCAAAGGTCGTGACGATCGGCGACTGGGTGTTTTGGTTTAGGGCTTTTGAGCGGCGGCGACGATGAGCGGTGGCGACGATGAGCGGCGGCGACGATCGGCAGAGGGAGAGAAGGATTCAGGGTCGGTAGGGTCGGTAGGGTCGGTAGCTGAGAGGTTTTTGAAACGTTGGAAACTGTAAAAATGGGTTTGAAGTTGAAGGAGATGAGGGTATATCTGACTTTACACTACCCACTTTCAAGTGGGTACTCCTATTTCTGTCTTTTAGGAGAAATATGTATATTTTTGGAATAGTGAGGGTACTGAGTACTATTTTGGGCAAATCCTAAAAAAAAGAATTAGCTTTTAGTCTTTTAAGTATATGTCTTTTCTAAAAGCCCAGGAACTCAGTTAAGGCCCTTCGGCCAAGCAATATCATTGCTTTCGGGGAACATGCTCAACCTAAATATTTTGGGAGGAACGGGAGGGATTTCTCACTCCAAATGTGTGCAATCAAATTACAATGGCGAAGTAAAAAAATAAATTATGTAGAGTAAAAACTCGAGCCAAATCAAACACCTCTTTGACCACCAATTCTTCTTCTTTAGCCTAAGGCACATTGTCGATCAAGAGTATCGAAGTAGTGCAATTTGATTGAACGCAGACTCTAGAGGACCTCAACTCCAGACCAATCGGAACCCTTCGATCACAGTGATAAGTATAGCAATTAGCGTGGAAGAAAGACGTCGCACAAGAGAAATGAACGCGTTCACCACCAATCCTTCCGAGGAGTGAAGCACATCTCTCGTGCCACAATTATCTCCGTATAGGGGATCTGTTGAGGGAGGGGGACCACCGGCCAATGTTCAGCATGTTAAGTCTTGTGGGGGGCCTAGCAGGTAGGCATACTAAAATTCATCGAGAAATTGGAGCGCATAGTTGACCTGGTTTGCCGGGAATTTCCATCGTTACGATATTTTATAATTATGCACGTAAGTGTACGTATCGAACAAATAGTATAGTGATGGAAGTAACGAATGTCGAACTCACAGAAACCAATTACGTTAGCAAATTCTTTAATACGAATAAGTTAGAAACAATGTATTGACGATGATCTAACAAGTCACAATGTTTCATCCAAAAGAATTATTTATTCTATTTAGACACTGGCCGGTAAATTTATTCACAATCCAAGTAATAAACCATGAGGTGATATACATTGCAGTTAAGCAATCTTGTACATGAATTCCATATCTATGAGAACTTCAAAAAGTATACTCATGTCAACTCCATAACCCAAAACATCAATGATAGAGCGCATCTAGTTCAAAACGCTTGGATCTAGAGTTTAACTTTCTCAAGTGAATATATTGAAGTTATGAAATGACATGTCTGTTGGAATTGGTCCAGGGTTAAGAAATTTTTTATCATTAACGAGTTAGTGGCGGAATATAAAAATATTCTTTATAAGTAAAACAATTTTACTAACCTAGGCAAAGTGCATGAACATCTCATTATTTAAAACCATTATCTAAAGTATTTACTTGGGACTAATTTTTCATGTAGCTTGATCTTTGAGAAGCTTTTGGAAAGGTTGATCGTCTCATCTTTATCATTTCCTTCACACCTAGTCATGAACTCGAGAAACTTAAATTTTCTATTACAAGAGTCTATAGAGGATTTGAAGGATTTGTGTGTGGGCACAATTAAACACAATAACTCAAGAACAAGTCTATGAGCTAAAAAGCTAATTTAAACCAAAGTCTAATGAAGAGTTAGGTGCCAAAATAAAAGAGATATTTGAAAGAGAGAGAGAGAGAGAGAGAGAGAGAGAGAGAGAGAGAGAGAGAGAGAGAGAGAGAGAGAGAGAGAGAGAGAGAGAGAGAGGCGAGAATGGTCGGCCAAGAGGGAAAGCACAAGAGAAAAAAGTTTGTTTTCACATCTCAATGTAAGCATCTATTTATAGGAGAAGGAAATACAAGAAAGGGTAATTACCATTTTCTATTGTGTATTCATAACACAATATTTCATTTTCTCTCATCTTTCCCTAGTATATGGACGGCCATCTTATTGCATTAATGAAGAAAAATTGTTTACTCACTTAGCACATTTGTTCCTTCTCAAAGAAATTCTTTCTTTTCTTTCGGGAAATTACCAATATACAATAATGCACAAAATAATAAGAGATATTTCTATCTCTCTCTCTCTCCTGTGTGATGCTTGGCCGAATTCTACACTAGGGGGGAGCTTCTAGATGCTTCCTTATTTCTTTTAAGACAATTCTTAAAATACTAATTGTAGAATTAATATTGCACAAATAATGAAATTAATTTCATAATGCCTCAACCGACTTTTCGGTTTTAGAAAATAATTTATATTTCCATCATATAAAAATATTCAAAATCTTATTTTGACATTGATATCATTTTATGTCCATGTGGACAAAAATACCCTTTAGACATTTTCCTAGAAAACGTCTAGTTCAACACTTGAACTTATTTTGACTCAGCTTCTAGTTTAACAATCATACTCTAATGACATGTAATAGTGACCTTATGGATCCAAATGAACAAAACTTGAGCTACTATACTTAGACTCAAAAGTTCACAACCCTTTTTCGAGTTTTAACTTAATGACAACTGACTCCACTAAAGAGTTTACAATAAGAATATCTTAGTTCAAATGAATTTATTTTCTACTCAAATTCAACTTAATTATGTTGACTTGATCTATTGAATGTTATCTATGATTACCCTTCATGAATATCATCAACTAGATGAGATTTATAAAATTACCATTATACCCTTCTAGTTGTTATTTCCTCAACTCCTTTATTACTTGTAAATAAATTAGATACATTGTTTCATCAAAATAAAGTTACTTAATTTTGGATACCGCGTGGTTCATTTATTCACAGTCCAAATAATAAAGCATGATGCGATATACACTGTATTTCATCAATCTTGTATCTACGAGACCTTCACAAAGCTAGTTCATGACATCTTCATAACTCAATATCTCACCAATTACTCTAGTCTAGATCACATAGTTGACCTAGAATTTAACTTTCTCAGATGAGAATATGTAAGCTATTAAATGACATGTCTCATTTACGGATTTAAGTAAACACGATGCAATTCATACATAGTGACCTTGAGATAGAAGAGGTTAAAGGTTTGTTCTTACATTGTCTCTAAAAGTGCAATGGTCAACTCAATATCTTCGGAAGATACACTGGAAGAACTATAGAGTTGCTAACTCTCTATGCCTCGTAACTAATAAACATAGATTCTTCCAAAATTCATACTAGGATCAATAGTCCGTTGATCTTTAGATTGTGAATTTGTTTTAAGCAAACCATGAAGAGTTTGTTCATCCAAATCTACATTTGTTTCTTGTTAGGTTTGATTAAGGACTATAAGACTATTTAATATCGTAAATCTTCAAACATACGAAAAAGGAATGAATGGATGTTTCAACTTTTATTAATTTAATCAGCAAATTACAATAAGGATTTTATGAAAGATTTATATATTACATCAATATGTAAATATACAATCTTCTTGTGGGCATCTCTGTAGACTAACTGAATATGAAAATGACTAATTGAATATTTTTTTTCTTCGTAGGAGTGACTGCGGCATATTTTGCATCAAAGGTGCGGATCCTAATTCATGAGATTTCTCTTTCAGTATTAAATCAATCATACATCGCTTTTTTCCGTAGGAAGATGTGTATCGAGCTAAAATTTATTGACTAAGTTGTCACGAAATACTGAAATATGTGACAATATTTTTTGAGTCTCGTGACAACTTACAAGTCCGCCGCTGGATTTTGTGTTTTTTTTGGAGATTCGCCCCTCTTTTTGAAGAGCAAGAAGCAAGATGTTATTTATCGATCTTCCACTGAAGCCGAGTTTCACGCTATGACCACGGCTACATTGAGATTGTTTTGTTTCGTTGGTTACTTGTTGATCTGGGTGTTATTCTTGGTCCTCCTACGCCTCTATAGTGCGATAATCAGAGTTTCATTTAGATTTCTCGTAACGTGGTCTTTCATGAGCGAACGGATCATATTGAGATTCATTGTCATTTCACTCAGCATCATTTACAGATGGTACGATCACATTACCTTATATTCCCTCTTCTCTTCATATTACATATTTGTTAACGAAAGTTCATTGCACTTCGCGCTTCCGCTTCTTAATAGACAAACTCTCGATGTTTATTGATGTCGCATCATGAATTTGATGGAGATATTAGCATATATTATTTATGATTATTATAATATTTATGTAAAGATATATTAGTCGGTTTTCTCTTATTTTTATATTAAAATGATATACCAAACTTTATATTATTTTCATTATCACAAAATATTATCCTCCTCCCCCAAAATCCATAAATTTTTCGGTTAAAACTAGTGGATGTAATTTCAAATTCCTTCCAATTCCCTAATTTCAATTACCATAGCGTGTGAAGAGCTTGTTCCTTCCCACTTTTGTTACTTGTATCTAACAAGAACCGTCTGATAAAATAAACTTAAGAATCTCGAGACCTGCATTTACAAGTAAATAAATAAATAAAGAAAGAAATCATAATATATCACTGAATGGTACAAAAAGATGTTAGAAGCTTGCAGGGCTGTCATCCAACTGCTTCTCATCCTCTATTTCCACCTCCAAGATTTCCTTGAGATTATGAATAAATAAAATTAATGGAAAAAGTATATATAATTGATATTCAAATTATTTGTATCAGTTGTATGACTTACAGGGATTCTTTGCTTGAGATAATTCCCAAGCCTAGCAACAACTGTGCTTCGTGTATGCCAAAACCGACCCTTCAGACTAATCTTCACAAATGGTCCGTCCAATTCAGCTAGCTCAACTTGTCCTAATAAATAAAATTAGTCAAAATTAGAATAATCAAGAGAATAACTACATTAAAATTTCAAGAGAAGTACATTTATTGAAATCGAAACTATAAATCGATCATAGATTGTTTTTCAAGTTTCAAAAACTTCAGTCATGATTCCCAACATACGTACGACTCATACCATTGACCATTTAACCAAATCTGACATGTTTTTGGGGACGATAGAATAAAATAAAATAAATAAAGACCTGTGATTCCTACAGTGTCGTCGAAGAGCTGAGCAAGCTCGAGGCGAGCTTCGGTGAGGGCTTGCCGGACGTTTTGCTCCGTCAAGTCCAGCGGCTGCGGATTCGACAGACCCGAGGCCGAGATCGTCGTTTTCCTACTACGACTTGTCGTTTTTCTCAGCCCGGGAAACGAAGCGCTTGTCGTCCTCGGAATCGCTCGGCGTGAATCGGAGCAGAGACGCAACGGCGATTGTATTCTCGGATGGTAGTGACGAAGAAGAAGACTTTCCGTACTCCACATTCTGAGATATGGAAATGGATAATGGAAAAAGAAGAAAAAAACACCACTTCTTCAGTGTGGACACAATTCTATTTGCTTTTATTTATTCTGTACCGTTATTTTAGATACGACATCCATAATATGTCGTTTTCTGTTGTCTGTTCCCAGTTGTTATGATATACGACATCCAGAACATGTCGTTTTTCTTGTCCAACTACAGTATTTACCTAGGTTCGACTTCCAAAAATATATTTTAATTTACCATCACGTTTTTTATTCTTTTAAGACAAGAACTATTATATTTTGGAGAAGATTTCAAGCAACCTTACTATTTTGCTAATTAGAAGAAGATGAAAAATGAGCAGTTGTGTACAATAATAGCAAAAACCATGGGGAAAAAAGAAGAGAATAAAAAATCGGGGAGTCTTGCCCGACCACGACTTTTATTAATTTCCGACAAATCGATGCTCGATAATTTTCACAAACCAAAACAATTTAAAGACAGCGGATTCGGAAAATTCAATTACACATCTCTTAATAAACACAAGACAAAGAGAGTTTCATGGTAACATTAAAAATGGTCTTTCTGTTTAGATGGCTGCAAAGTAGTCTTTGCTGAGCTTGGGGTCAGGCTTCATTGACTTCTCCCCGGGCTTCCATCCCGCGGGGCACACCTCGTCTGGGTTCTCCTGGACGTACTGCAATGCCTGTGGGACCCACAAATTCGATCGATTCAGTCATATATATATATACCAACCATGAATATCGATTTAAGTAACAATGCAAATGAAGGTTAACACAATCAAATCAGTAACTCTACAACTCCATCAGTTAAATTTACTTGGCCTGTTTCCCAAACTCATACTGAAGCCTGTTTCATTTATACCTGGAGAGTTCTCATGGTCTCGTCAACGCTGCGGCCAATGGCGAGGTTGTTGATGGTCGAGTGTTGGATAACACCTTCCTTGTCGATGATGAAGAGACCCCTCAAAGCAATTCCCTAAATAAAATCAAATAAATTACAACAAATAGACATTGAGACATGAACTGATATTATGCCAAAACATCACTCGGGGTATCCTTTGAACCTGATCGGGAATGAGCACGTCATAGGATTTCGCGATCGACTTGTTGATATCAGACACCAATGGGTACTTCAAGTCCCCGAGACCGCCAGATTTTCTGTCTGTTTGGACCCACGCAAGGTGCGAAAACTGCGATGAAATGGATATGAATATTTGGGTATAGTGCTTTTTTTTTCCTTTCCTAGGTAATGAAAATTTCATATGAAATACAAAAAAACTTACCACACTGTCTACGGAAACACCCAAGATTTCTGTGTTTATGGCTGCGAACTCGTCGTGACGGTCACTGAAAGCAGTGATCTCTGCAATAAAAATAATTGTCATCATATATACAAAAAACAAATGTATATATTAAGCTGATAAGTTTGTTTGTGGATTGTGGACGAACCTGTTGGGCAAACAAATGTGAAGTCCAATGGATAGAAAAACAGAATAACGTATTTCTTCCCAATGTAATCTGAGAGTTTGACCTGGAGTGACAGATTTGTAAATTTACAGAATCACACCACACAACAAATACACTCCAGTTCTCAAATGAAAGCTGTTCTACATTGTTTACGATTTATTTTGAACTAATACGATAGAAATGCGTAAATACGCAATTTGTGTCGGAACTTGATGGCAGAAAAAATTCGTGTTTTTTTTATAGTTTAAGGTCTCTACTTTATCAAAAATCTGATAAAATACGAAATAGGATCATCATTATAATAGAGCTTATATTATATATGCATTTTCAACATACATTGATGAATTCCTGGTCAAAAACAGCCTCTGCCTCGAAATCCGGAGCTACACTTCCAACCAACGGTGCTTCACGCTAAAATAAAATGAAGTAAGGAAACAATCAGTGAATCGTACTCGCAAGAACAGAATCAATCGAACCAATCCACAATGCGGAATCGCAGACTCACCGCAGAAGCTCTGATGGCGAAGCTCCGTCGAGAGTCCGAGCGGCGAGAGAGCGAGATCGCGCGAGGCGCGACGGAGCCGCGGCGGAGGGGGTTGACTGGCCTGGGCAAGGAGGCTAGGGTTTTGAAGGTGGACGAAGAAGAGGAGGAAGAAGAAGAAGGAGCGAGGGAATTAGGGTTTAGGGATAAGAGAGCCGTTGAAGCCGCAGAGCAGGCCATTGTGAGGGTTTGGTTTGTGTGGTGGAGTTTTGTGAAGAGAGAAAAAGAGGAAGTGAGTGAGTGTGAGAAGATAAAGTGGTGGTTGGATTGGATTCTGAAAATGGTTGTGTTTTTATATTGTGAACAGTGAGTGTGTCTAGTTTCGGTATGGTACGGTACTTTTCTGTAAGCCTATCGGTGGGGGTGGGAAAACTTAGTGGTATTTCCGTAAAATTGTCATCCGGAGGGTATAGATAAGAGAGATTCCATTTTGTAGATCTCATTTTGTTCGAAATATCAAAGATAGACTTTTTATATCAACTTTATGTCAAAATGGACTTTTGACCCATTTTTCGGATAAAAATACCATTTAATACATTTTATTTTTTTGATTTTTTCGATGAATTCTTATAGTTTCCGATGATTTAAAAAAAAACAAAAAAAACTTTTTTAAATTTTTTTAAGTTTTCCAATGATTTCCGATGTTTTCAGATGAAATTAAAAAAAAATTCAAATTATTCTTTTTATTATTTATTATTTTTTTAAAAAAAATTCAAATGATTTCCGATGATTTCCGATAATTTTCAAATGGTTTTCAAAAGAAAGTTTATAAAAAAAATTAAAGGTATTTTTGTCCTAAAATGGGTCAAAAGTTTATTTTGAGATAGAATTGATGTAATGAGTCTATATTTGATATTTCGAATAAAATGAGGGCAATAAAATGAAATTTCTCATAGATAGAATATGCTTTGATTTTGTATACAGGAATTAATTATTTATGAATACATCTGAGATATTATTATGATTAAACTTCTGCTTCTTTTTTAAAATAAGACCTCATTTAGATCGCTGCAACGTGAGTATAAAAAATGCTTCAATAGGATTACCTCAAGAATTAAAAAGATGAGTTCGAACAAGGGTCGAGAACTCTATTTTAGCTATATTAACAAAATCTAGAAACACGGTCATAGTATTCTTTTAACAACAAATCTCAAAGTCATTGAAGTCAAAAGGTCATTTAGCCAAATAATGAGATGTTATATTACTGGTCCTATTAGTCCAAACAAAATTACAAAAAAGTTTTCTTTTTAGTTTCACGATCTGCTCAAAATCTTATAATAACCTCCACATCGGACTCCTTCTATTTTCTTCGAAATGCTTCATCATTGTCGAATTATCACCTTAAAAAATTGCCCGAGAAATACAATAGAACCTGCAAAGCTTGACAGCTACCAAAACAACCTTCATCTTTGTTTAATCCGCTGACTTCGCTTGGAAACGACCTCTGAACATCCACTTCACGTCGCCACGACACTCTCGCAATGATATTAACCACACCAATCCCCGCGTTGATCCCGCATTGGAGTTGACTTTCAGACAGCCCAACTCAAGAAGAGTCCAGCCATAAGATCCTACGATTGCAATCCCCATTAAATTAGGTATACCAACTCCTCACTCACCTCGATGTCTGAAAATCTGTCTATAAGTTTAGGAATTGCTCTCAATAGGTATCTTCGAGCTGCGGAATACTTAGTCATTTCTGAATTTTAAGTCATTGATAGCAACCGTTGTCCTAATGAAAACATTGGGACCAAGAATATCATTGGTCTCTTCATTGCAAGTGATTCAATCGCTCAACGCATTCAAACTCGACCTCCAAACCTTTGAGTTTCCATCTCTTGCCATGAGCCATGGCAAACCAGATCCTTTTGTCTACTTCACAATCAAGGAAAGATGGATCACAGACTCAGGGTTGTTTGAACAAATTATGCACATCTAGTCCATCTCAGGGACACCAATGGAGACTTTAGTCGTCCTAGGGAAAAATTTATTCCCAAATATTCAAAGAATTAATTTATATCTCTGATTGAATTTGAAACTCCAAACAAGTATCTAAATCTCATATATTGGATCGAATTGAGCTCTCACTTGATCTTCGTAGACATTCTTGACACATAATTTTGCATCCTACTTCCCTTTCCAGACCATCAGATCTTTTTTCATAGGCGTGGGTTTCATGCTAAGAATCTCGATGGCACGATCACTTCTATACCTCTGCTTGAATTTCACTGCATTCTGAGGCCTCAAACCCGAATAAAATAAGCTAGTTTCTTTCTCATCCATTAATTCTCGACGATGAACAAGACCTTTAATCAAACCCCCATCTAACTCTGCTGACCATTCCAGTAATGTACTTGGAATTTTTCTTAATTAGATCCCTTAAACTGCAAATATCCTTCCAAATGTCTGAGGATTGAGTTGTGATTTTATGGTGTATAACAAACCATTGTCACATTACTTCCTAGTGAGCATATCTACCCAAAAAGACTTGTGATATGATAATAGGAGCAACAAAACAGAGATATTTCAAAGATTCAATGCCGAATTTAGTTCAAGACTTTAATGAGGAATTTCATGGTTTAGGAGAAGATGAATGGAAGAAATATAAGGAATTGGTTTGTTCTGCTTTTACTCACATCAAATTCACGTGTTTAGAGTCAAAATGTCAATCAGAATCCTACTATGAATCAAGAAAACGTGAAGAAGAAGATCTGATTACAAGTGGGCATGACTCTTAGGTTTCCATATTACTTTCAGCTTTATTTAATGGCGTTAAGTGGGCTGAATTGTAAAAGGTGTCATTATTTGTTCTTTTAATTATTTAAGTGTGTTTAATGGGTTTTTAAGTGTGTTTAATTATCTTAATGGTTCCTTTATGAGCCCTTTGGTTTTCCTAGCATGAAGGGTTGTTTCATGCCTATAAATACTCTTTCATTTTAATAGAAAAGGAGATCCAGCTTTGAAAAACGAAATATAAGAGTCTTCTCTTGAGTTCTTATGAACTTTTATGAACTTATCAAGATTAGTCTTGTGGCGTTCAAACTGACTTATCAATCGGTCTTCCGCATCCGATCGTGGCGTCATTCAATCCCCGACTTATCAAACGAGCTTCCACCATCGTTTGTGGCGTCTTCATTATTCCAAGGTTCGCGTCTCTCTAGGCGTTGGGTCGCGGAGTCACCAATCTTGTGGAGAACGACCCGTTTCCGCTGAAAATCGTGTTCCTCGTTTGTAGGATCATATCAACTTGGGTCATGAACCATCTTCCAAGCCAATTTTGAAATAAACGCTTGGTCAAAAACTTCCATATTCCTAAAACCAAGATCTCTCGAATCTTTTGGCTGACAAATATATCCAACCTTCTAAGAGCCATAAATTCACGTGTGGTTCTTTCTATGACATTCCAAAACATGGCATAGCCCAAACAGATTTCACCAAGATCGTTCTACCCGCTTTTGAAATCACTTTGGCCATCCACCCCTCCATTCTTCTCAGCACTTTAGTTTTCTAAAGTCATAGTTCTTAGACTTATATCTACCCAAAAACATAGGGTTGCCAAGATAAATGATATCATGATCACATGTTTTCTTTTTGAGGAATTGACATAAGGAATTTCTCTCGCTAATCTGCACATTTTTTTAGAAGAAAACCCCATATTTACTCACATTGATGCATTGACCATACCATTCTTCATAGATCGAAACACATTTCATAATTTTTTTAACTTCACATTGATTTGCTTTATAAAAAAACACGGTATCATCAGCAAACATCAAGTGGGATAAAGTCGAAATATGTGTTCCAATTTTAAATCCTTGAAAACCTTTCCAGCCACTTAGCCCTAGCCAAAATCCTACTCAACACCTTCGAGGTGATTATTAAAAAGGTAAGAAGGAAGATAGAAGATCATCTTGGCGCAAACCTCTTGAAGGTTTGAAAGATTTGAGAAGGGATCCATTAAGCAAATTAGCACCTGAGGCAAACTGAATACAAGCGTCAATTAAATTAAGAACCTTAGTAGAAGCTCTAAAGGCCTTTAGCACTTTCAAGGTAATAATTATAGAATATCATATGCTTTACTCATGTCCATTTTAATTTCAATACAACTCGTTTTCCCTTTTTTTTCTTTTCGTGGACTCGATAACTTCTGTAGCAAGAAATGAATTTTCAGCAATCAACTTACCCATAACAAAAGCTGATTGCGTAGGACTAATCATATTATCCAAATGTCTTCTAAGGCGTGCAATTAATAACTTGGTGATGACTATAAAATAAAAGTTACACAAACTAATAGGTCTTAATTTATCAAAATAATCAACATTCGTAGTCACAGGAACAAGGACAATGTGGGCAAAGACTGGTTATTCATGTATGATCTATGTTTTAAAAAAATGAACAAAAACGCAAAGATCTGATCCTACAATTTCTCAATAATTTATGTAAAATATGACTTGAAAACTATCCAGACCCGGCGTCTTTAAAGGGTGCATATTTCGAAATATATCCTTATTCTCCTTAAACTTCTACTTGTTAATCCAATTTTTATTTACACTTTTGTCACATAATTTTCCCATGTACAGATCTCACTATCGAGCTATACAAAATGTGAAAACAATCGTTTTTGTTATTTTTTTTAATATGAATAGCTTATTTTTTTGGTTTCAATAAATAATTTTTAATTCTAATCTTTTATTATGTTTTAATAACTGTTAATCATATTTTAAAAAAATTATTAATTATATTGCATTGTATAATATTAAAAATAAATTTCAAATTTAAAACTCAATAATATTTTTGTTCAGAGAAAAAAAACACTGTTAAAATATTTTGTAAGTATGAGTGAGATACGAAATACATCCTTTTATACTACTGTTAGCATGTAATTTTTTTCTAAACATACGCTATCCAACATTTAATTAATTAATTAAACTATGAGTAACAAAATATGAACTTTCTCAACAAGTTGACCATGCAATCATAGAGTGAATCTGCGGTGTATGTTAAAATTATTATAACCGTATAGGTTATTTGAATAATTTCCATTGGTTGTTCAATAAAGATAGAGTGTGGGAAAGAGTCCCATATTGATTGCATTGAAAGGAGAATAATTCTTTATATATGATCTAATTAATAACATTTATCAAGTAGTGAGCTAGTGGAGTGCCAAGTGGAGGTGAGGTGGCGGTGAGGTGGCAGTGAGGTGGCAGGACTATGCCAATTTTCACTCTTATCAACACCCTCTCCGGCTACGGCATAGAGTCGTAGAGTCGCTTAGCGGCGCTTTGTAGGCGCACTTTGGAACTTCGGCACGACGGTCAGGTCTCGGGTTCGTGGCGAGTCCGGCAAAACGGCGCGGGCTTCTTGCCCTGGCAACGGTCACGCTCCTTGGTCGTTTTTTTGGTTATTCCTTTGTATCCGTTCGAGTGAACAGTTTTGTCGTTTTGGAATGAAACAACTGTTTGCCCAACGGTTCTGCCGTTTGACACAATAACTGTCGTTTATCCGAATAGGTACCATCAACTATATAACCACGTTGGGTTTCTAGTTTCGATAATCAATTCATTCGAATCTCATTTTCTCTCTCCCACATTTACTCCAGATATTTCTCTTTGTCTTCTTTTCGAATTTCACTTTGTCTTAGTGCAGTTCGAACGCAGGCTTGTCGTATCATGCGGTATTCTTGTTTTTGACATAAAAACAATTTCGATGTGCAAGAAATACTATAAGGAAAGCGCATCTCATGGGTGATTAAGGCTGTGACGTTTTTGACTTCGAAAATTTTCATAACAATCTTATAGTATCTTCTGCAATGGCGACCGAGGCCTTAGTTTCAAGCCTGAAAGTGATAAACCAAGACTTTGTGAATTTGAACCGTTTCGATGGAACCAAATTTACCCACTGGCAATACAAGATGCGTTTCTTCCTCATTGTCATGAAGATTTTCTACGTGCTGGACCCGACGTTGGATCCCATTCCGGAGCAAGATTCTGATGAACTCAAGGCGGACCGGAAGAAGCGTCAAGAGGACGAGTTTCTGTGTCGTGGTCATATTCTTAACACTCTCTCCGACAGACTCTACGATCTCTACACTGACAATCCTTCGGCATTAGAGATCTGGAAGGCGCTCGAGTACAAATTCAAAGCGGAAGAAGAAGGTACCAAAAAGTTCCTTGTCTCGAGTTATTTTGAATTTAAGATGTTTGATGACAAACCTATACTTGCTCAAGTTCATGAATTGCAAGTAATTGTCAAAAAATTGAGGGCCGTGAAGATAGACGTTCCGGAGACCTTTCAAGTTGGTGCAATTATTGCGAAATCGCCCAATTCCTGGAAAGGTTACCGGAAGAAACTTCTTCACAACACTGAGGACTTCTCTCTGGAGCAGATCCAGAAACATCTTTGAATCGAAGAGGAATCGAGGATGAGAGAGAAGATGACGGATGCTGGTACTTCTAAAGCCAACGTGGTGAGCGCGAAAGGGAAAAGGAAGTGGAATGACAAAGGTAATTCTACGAGTCCTGAAAGGACACGAAGAAATTTAAACATTCCGGCAAATCTGCATTCGGAAACAAATCTGGATCCAAGGGGGCCATTACAGGATGCTATGTGTGTGGCAAACCTGGTCACTATGCTCGAGATTGTCAACTTTGCAAGACGGCGGAAAAATAAGTCGATACCATTATGACCGACGCAAACATAGTCGCTACGGTGAGCGAACTAATGACGGTTGAAGGCAAGGTTCAAGGGTGGTGGTATTTTACATGTGCTACCGTCCATGTTACTTACGATAGGGCTGCTATCAACACCTATTCTGAAGTCAATGGAGGACAAGAGGTTTAGATGGAAACGAGCACCGATCCAAAGTCGTCGGCATCGGCAATAGGGATCTCAACTTCACATCCGGGAAGAAGGTCACTTTGACCAATGTGCTTTATGTTCCGAAAATGAGTGGGAATCTTGTTAGTGGTGATCTCTTAGGCAAACCAGGGATTAAATCTGTGTATAAATCGGGTAGGCTTATTTTGACCCTAAATTGTTTATTTGTTGGCAAAGGCTATTCCAGTAAAGGAATGGTCAAGTTATGCATTATTGACAATGTTATCAATAAAATATCTACTTATGTGTATATGATTGATTCTATTTCTTTATGGCATAATATATTAGCACATATTGGATTTAGCACTATAAACAGATTAATTAAATGCGGTTTAATTTCGTGCAAGTTCCATAAGTTTGATAAATGTGAAATTTGTGTAAAATCGAAAATGATTAAGAAACCTTATCATAATGTAGAAAAAATTCTAAGTTGCTAGATCTTATACATTCAGATATATCTGAATTTAATGGCATATTAACTCGTGGTGGAAATAGATATTTCATTACTTTTATTGACGATTGCTCTAGATTTACATATGTTTACTTGTTAAAACATAAAGATGAAGCTTTTAATGCTTTTAAGATTTATAAAGCTGAAGTGGAAAATTAATTAGGAATTAAAATTAAAGTCCTTAGAAGTGATAGGGGTGGTGAATATTTTCCTAGTGATTTTAATGCTTTTGTGAAGAAAATGGTATTGTACATGAATGTTCCGCACCTCGTACACCACAACAAAATGGTTTGGCCGAACATAAAAATAGGACACTTCAAGAAATGATAAATTCCATGTTAATACATTCTGAATTATCTTTTAGTTTGTGGGGTGAAGCTTTAGTTTCCGCATGTCATATTGTTAATCGTATTCCTATAAAGAAAACTCAAGTTTCTCCTTACGAGGTATGGAAAGGAAGAAAATCAAATATTGGTTATTTTAAAGTGTGGGGGTGCTTAGCCTATTACAAAAACATGGATCCTAAAAGGACGAAGTTGGATCCTCGAGGGATACGAAGTGCTTTTGTAGGCTATGCCACCAATAGTAAGACATATAGACTTCTAAATTTAGAATCTAATGTCATAGTAGAATCTCGAGATGTGGAATTCTTTGAGAATCTTAATTTGAGAACTTTGAGAGGAAAGTTCTTCACGGATTGTTGTTGAACAACCTGGACCTCGGATTAGCAAAAGAGTCCGTAAGACTAAGGATCTAGGACCCAACAAAATAGATGCTCAACTTATTTCCTTTTATCTTGTAGAAGGAAAAAGAGAGAATTTTGCTCGAAAGATTCTTATTGTTCTTCTAATTCAAGACGATCTTAAGACTTATAATGAAGCGGTTGCTTCACGAGACTCTGCCTTTTGGATAGATGCTATTCAAGATGAAATCGATTCTATTATGTCAAATCACACTTGGGAAATTGTCGATCTACCCAAAGGATCGAGACCTATTTAGTGTAAATAGGTGTTTCGAAAGAAGTATCATAGTGATAGTACTCTTAACACCTACAAAGTTAGGTTGGTAGCCAAAGGTTTTTGACAAAGAGAAGGAGTATATTATTTTGACACATATGCACCAGTAGCAAGGACAACAACAATTAGAGTGTTGTTTGCTTTGGCTTCTTTACATAACCTAAATGTTCATGAAATGGATGTCAAGACGGCATTCTTAAATGGAGATCTCGATGAGGAGATTTACATGGAGCAGCCGGATGGGTTTGTACTTCTGAGTAATGAACAAAAGGTTTGTAAACTTGTCAAATCGTTGTATGGATTAAAACAAGCTCCCAAACAATGGCATCAAAAGTTTGACTCCGTCATACTTTCTAATGGTTTTGTTCCTAATGTTTGTACACAAATGTGCGTGGTAATATTGTGATATTCCTATGTCTTTATGTTGATGATATGTTGATCATTAGCAACAAGATGAAAGGAATTTTAGAAACAAAGAGGTTTCTATCTTCCACTTTCAAAATGAAAGATCTTGGACAAGTTGATACTATTTTAGGTATCAAGGTACGTAGAACCAGTGAGCGTTATGAACTTAATCAATCACACTAAGTTTAAAGATGCGAATAGCCCTTTTGATCCAAGTATAAAACTTGAAAATAATGATGGAAGAGCAGTGGCTCAATTGGAATACGCTAGTGCTGTTGGTTGTCTTATGTACTCGATGCAATGTACTCGACCCGACATAGAATCTGCAGTTAGTAAAATGAGCAAATTTACTAGCAATCCAAGTACCGAGCATTGGAAAGCTATAGGAAGAATACTTGGTTTCCTTTTTAAAACCAAGACTCTTGGTCTCCAATATGATTATTTTCCCGCCATATTAGAAGGATATACTAACCCAAGTTGGATATCGAGTATTGGAGCTAATAAGTCTACAACAGGTTGGGTGTTTACACTTGCCGGAGGTGCAATATCTTGGAAATCCAAGAAACAAACGTGTATTACTCATTCAACTATGGAATCCAAGTTTGTGGCTCTAGCTTCCGCAAGTCAAGAGGCTGAGTGGTTAAGGGATCTTCTTTTAGAAGTTCCATTGGCTTTAGATGATGTATCTGATTGTGTCAATACATTGTGATTGTCAATCCACTCTAGCAATAGCGTACAGCGAAGTGTATGATGGGAAATCTAGACATATTAGTCTACGACATGATTATGTGAGAAAGTTGATTAAAGATGGAATCATTTCACTCACGTATGTGCGATCAAGCTATAACATAGCAGATCGTTTCAAAAAACCTCTTGCGAGAGACTTAGTGAAATCTATATCGAGAGGAATGGGTCTTAAACTCATTGAGTAGTGATCTGACAATGATGCCAACCCAACTTAATGTTAGGAAATGACTAGCATTAAGTTCAATGGGTACAAACATATCATTGATTTGGATATTCACAATATTTAATAAAATGTTGTCTGTTACAATTAGAGGTTGAATAATTATATTCTTAATAAAGTTCAATCATGAGGACAAGTATCTATAAGTAACAAAGATACTATAAGAACTTTACCTATGTGAATTTTGAGATGGTGCCGTCTCAAATGAGAGTTGAAGTTTCTCTCATAAAAATTCACGAGACAGGATGAGCACATGGCCATTAACGGTGCTAAGCGAGTTATGGAGACAAATAACTATAAATAGTGTGTGTTTGAGTAACACAGGTTTTATCATAAAGAAAACAGGTTCAGAGCCTAGCTCCTTTTTTTTTTATAAAGTCTTGTGTTGCTTTTACTAAGGATAATTTCAAATCGAAAGATACTTATCTGTATTAACACTCTTTAATTTTTTGCTTATGGATTCTAGTTGTCTTTTTTGAACAAGTGGGGAATTGTTTGAATTATTATAACCGTATAAGTTATTTGAATAATTCCTATTGGTTGTTCAATACAGACAATTCATGTGGATGAGAGAGAGTGTGGGAATGAGTCTCACATTGATTGCATACAAAGAAGAATAGCTCTTTATATATGATCTAATTAATAGCCTTTATTAAATGAGTAGTGAGCTAGTGGAGTGCCAAATGGAGATGAGGTGGCGGTGAGGTGGCAGTGAGGTGGCGAGACTATATCAATTTTCACTCTCATCAACACCCTCGCCGGTGTCGCCACGGGCTCCGGCTCCGTCTCCGGCGTAGAGTCGCAGAGTCGTTTAGTGGCGTTTTGTAGGCGCACTTTGACACTTCGGCATAACGGTCAAGCCTCGGGTTCGTGGCGAGTCCGGCAAAACGGAGCGGTCCGCGGGCTTCTCGCGGCGATTCTCGCTCTCGCAATGATCACGCTCCTTGGTCGTTTTTCGGTTATTCCTTTGTATCCGTTTGAGTGAACAGATTTGTCGTTTTGGAATGAAACAACCGTTTGGCCAACAGTTGTGTCGTTTGACATAATAACTTCGTTTATCCGAATAGGTACCATCAACTATATAACCACGCTAGGTTTCTAATTTTGGTACTCAATTCATTCGAATCTCATTTCCTTTCTCTCACATTTTCTCAAGATATTTTTCTTTTTCTTCTTTTCGAATTTCAATTTGTTTTAGTGCCGTTCGAATCCAGACTTGTCATATCCTGCGGTATTCGTGTATGTGACCTTAAGACAATTTCGATGTGTAATAAATACTATAAGAAAAACGCTTCTCGTGCATGATTCAGGCCGTGACGTTTTCGAGTTCGAAGATTTTCATAACAGTGTAATCATAAACATGGAATTATATCATATACTTAAAGAGTTATTATCTTATATGTTCATCATTCTAGAACTGAAAATCATCATTGCCCAATCGACATTTTTAATTCGTACATATTTTTCAGTAGATCGTTTCTTTTGGCCCTTCTCGCTACTTTATTGGTGTTCATTTTTACTGTACTTTTATATGGATTGACAATTAAGTTTAAACACATATGTTGTTCTACAAATATATATATATTTTGAAACGATGTTGTCCAAATATATAGGAGGCGTGTATTGTTTTTACTTTTTGTTTGTGACTAAATGTATACTGTCCAAACGTATCTTTTAAAACTTCCAAGAAACTTACTTTTTTTTGGAAGAAGTCAAATGAAACTTAATTGTGGAGGCCTGATGCTATCTCCGTATGCCTCTAAAATGATTGAGATCTTGGGTTCGAATATTTTGCGCTGGAAAAATACAAGGTTTTTTTTACAAGTAAATGATTTACTTACTTTTGCTTAATATATGTATTCTAACTTATATAATTTTGGTAAAATATAATATTACTTCCCTCATACATCACATCATATAATTTTTGCTAATAATGCCAGTTTTCAAAAGAAAAAGAGATCATAAAAAAGTTTTTGTAATCATTTGATTGATGATGTTACACTAATACATGTCATTACAACTTTGGCGTAACTGACGAATGGTAAATTGACAGAAATTTTCCTTCTATTTATTGTCTGGGCGGTTTTTGACAGTCACTAAAGAATTTTTTCTGTTAAACTTAAAGAGTTTTAAGAAGTCCGTGAAGCAAAAGAAACTTCATGCAATTGTTCCTTTCCATAATTATCGTCCATAAGGCTAGGATGACACTACATTATAGTGGGGCATTTGAGGGGGAAACCCTAACCGGAATTATTACATAGTAAGTAATGTTTGAGTGTAAAGAAAGAGGATGTAAATTTTCAAATAGATGGATAAATTATGAAAATTAATTTATTATAATGATTAAATATGAGGAAAATAATATAATTAGGAATTTATTTCTCATGTAGCTTGTTGGTGTCGGATTTCTCCTTCAACAATCACGAAATAATAAGATTTGAATGATTTATACGATTTGAATTTTTATACGTGGATCTCGGTAAAATGTCTTAGATAATATTCGTATACTTTCAAAGAAAGGTAAATAAATTAACTGAAATATGATTTTATTGATACGGCCGAACTCGAATGGTCGAGCTGATCAAAATATAGATGGATAATGGGATAATAATGATCGAAATAAAATAAGATAGAATGAATTTGGATGCGCCCCATAGCTAACTAAGCTCTTCTATTTGTAATGCTTCGTCAAGTTTATGACATCGGACACGTGTTACCGAGATCTTTGAGGATGTCGCCATGTCGTGTGTTTTCGTTGATGTTGGAGATTTTGACTTCGTCCACGTTCTGGTTCTTTCGGTGAGGCTGATTGCGTGGAACCTTAACTTTGTCCATGGTCCGACTATTTTGGGCGGGATTGACTAGCTTGAGTTGAAGACTTCGACTTCATCACTTTGAAAATTGGGCTTGACCATGGGTAATGACCTGTAAGGCTTAACTCAAGCCCAACATATTTTAGTTCGATTTTATACCCCCACGTAACTTACCGAAACTAAATCTCTCAATTCATATGAAATAAAGAAGAGAAGAAATTGAATAAATTACAAATATAACAATTATTAGTATAATTGATATATAATAGTTCAATGATATTATATATGTGACCCAAAATTAAAAAAAAATTCTCTTTAAATTATAGTTTAGTTATGAGTTTAAGTGAGTATCTATCCATCAATATCCAACAATCACTACTACAATGGTTGGATTTCATAATTGGTCTCCCACAATATTTACGCTAATCTCGAATACGTTTCAAGCTCATCAAAATTCCGCCACAACAAAGTTTTCCCCTCAAAGTGACAAGATTTTTAAAAAAATTTGCAACTTGTCCCACAACGGGTAAAACATATGTTGTGGGACAACTCGTCGCGACGAGAATTACTGCCTCGATGATATTTGGCACCAAAAATCTCAATGTTTTCTTCCAAAAATGGATTAATAATTATTGTAGGATTTCCCACGATGAATATCTAGAGTTGTGAGACATCAAGGTCCCCAAAATAGATGTTAAGCATTGTGGAATATCAAAACTCTCATAACGAATTTCTAAGCGTTGTAGGAGTTTCTTCAAATCAAGATCCCACAACGCTTAATAAGCATCACGGGAGCTTTCTACAGCTTGTAATAAGTATTATAAAATCTATTTTTTTGTACTATTGAATGTCATATTTTTATTACAACCGACAGTGATCATTATCATATACGCTACAATGATCACTCTCATATTAGATATTGCAAAATATCTACCTTAATATAATTGACCTCAATTTATGTGTCACATACTTTGATTCTGAATCATTCATTGATGGTAGATCGTCAAAAGTATTCATCGTTAAACATCATAATTTTGTCGGTACCAATGTATGTAATCTTAAAACACTAGATTTCACAAACGTCGTACTCTAAACCAAAATCCAAGCACAATTTGACTTGCCACCTTTGAGAAACTTGAATTCCTTATCGTCACTAGGACTGAGCAGCGATCATATTAACCACATCAAGTTAATCAGATTTAATTTTGATAGTTAATCCGATGTGTGTTCACAATTATTTAGATTAATATTTATAAATATTATACTAACTAACATAGTTAATCTAATTAACTATCACGTTAAATTACAAAAAATTGGATTTGTGGCTTTTGGACGAACGAATTCCACAACTGTTGGAACTCATTATTGTTCGGAATCATTTTCAGAGGAGATTATATCCAAAGGAGATCATTTTCATAGTAGATTATTTTGAGAGGAGAATTGTTAAATTTGCAATTAATCAAATTTAATACTAGGGTGATTTAAAGCCAAAATGATATTCGATTTGGTTTTAACAATTAATTTTTATGTCTATTTTGCCAAAAAAGTTTGTGCTTGACTCGATAAATAGCGTCGTCATGTCCATATCCCAGTTCTCTGACTCCATTCGATGAGACTGTTACAAATGATCTCAATAAATGTATCACGCCGTGGAGAAACACTTCATAGTGGGTCGATTTGAGAGGGACTTGTGAAGTGGCTAGTCCTCATTGAACGACACAATTTTGCGTATGACAAAACTCTAACAGGTGCAATTCAAATTTTGCTCGTGAAGTTCATGACTCTCAGTCTTGACATAGACAACATGAAATGTGCAATAAGATGTGAGCAAAAAAAGTATCTAACTTTTGATATGTGTGGGCTATTTACTTTGTGTTTATTACTGATCTTAGAGCAAGGAGTCGACTGAGTAAAACTCTTCGCTGCATTGTGTTTGCCAGAGAGATAGTGTTTTGGTTAATAAAAACATCAAATTTTTATCTCTCGTATAATTACTTTACATAATTCCAACAAATTCATGTATTTTGTTTTGTTGACCATTTGACTATATTTCTTCATTGAGACACTCCCACTAAGACAGTAAACACAAAAGGAAAGAATTGAGTGTGATAAGAAAAAACTATAACTCTTAGAGTAATGAGCGGAGAAACACCGGTGAGCAAACTTAAAACACAAGTGAATAAGGATGATGATGATCTGATTATCCAGACATCATTTTTCTTGGCAAAAAATCTCACAATCTCTGAGAAGCAGAATGCATATAGTGAGTGGGAAAAACCTTCACTTCTAGGAGGTAAATTACTTTAAGACGACTTCTTTGGCACCAAAAGGGTAAATGAAGTATTCTCAGACATATGGCGCTGCAACGAATCTTGTGAGGTGAAGGAGATTAAAAAAAAGCGTAAATAGAAATTTATTTTGAAGACAAGAATGATATGATTTAAGTTTTATACGAGATGTAACCTCTATGCCACATAACGGTTGCAGGCCCCTAAAAAAAGATGTGTATAAACATAAACTTTGAAAGTATTTCAAGAGAAATAAAAAAATCAACAATTTGAGAAAATAATATTACTATTGTTCAAGATAAAGTAATAGTTTCTACTCGGCTACGATAGTGGAAGTGTATTGAATCAAGAGCCGACAGTAAGCGTCTTTATTATGGCAAAGTCCTCGGCCGTCCATGGAACCTAAAAGGATTTCAAACAATTCTCTCGCGTTGGCCAGCGCACTTTTACAGAGAACGAGATGGGCTCCTCTCTTTCTCCATCCTAGATCGGTTTGGGTGGTCTCCCTCCGATATTTATATCGACGTAATATAAATATCTCACGAGTCCTTATTGTAATTTGCTGATTAAATTAATAAAAGTTAAAACTTTCATTCATTCCTTTTTCGTCTATTTCAAGCTATATGATATTCAATAGTATTATAGTGTTGGCAGAGATGCCCACAAGAAGATTGTTTATTTACATATTGATGTAATATATAAATCTTTGTAAAGTCCTTCTTGAAAGATTGTTTATTTACATATTGATGTAATATATAAATCTTTGTAATTTGCTAATCAAATTAATAAAAGTTGAAACGTTCGTTCATTCATTCTTTTTTAGTTTGATTGAAGATTTATGATATTCAATAGTCTTATAGTCCTTAATCAAAACTTACAATGTATGAAGAGACAAATGTAGATTTGCGTGAACAAACTCTTCATGGTCTGACTAAAACGATATATTCGCAATCTAAAGATCAACGGACTATTGATCCCAATATGATTGTTGGAAGAATCTAGGATGTCTGGTTACGAGGCATAGAGAGTTAAGAACTCTGTAGTTCTTCCAGTGTATCTTTCGAAGATACTGAATTGACCAGTGCACCTTTAGAGAGAATAGAAGAACAAACCAATTAACATATTCTATCTCAAGGTCACTACGTATGAATCGCATCATGCTTACCTAAATCCTGAAATGAGACATGTCATTTCATAGCATTAATACTCTCATTTGAGAAAGTCAAATTCTAGGTCCAATGTGTGATATAGACAAGGCCTATTGGTGAGATATTAAGTTATGAAGATGGCATGAACCAACTTTGTGAAGTTCTCATAGATATGGAATTCATGTATAAGATTGCTGAGATGCAATGTATATCACCTCATGCTTTATTACTTGGATTGTGAATAAATGAACTGCGCAGTGTCCAAATTTAAATAGCGACTTTATTTGGATGAAATAATGTGACTTGTTACCTCCTCGTCAATACATTGTTTCTAACTTATTCACAAGTACTAAAGGAGTTGAGGAAATAACAACTAGAAGGGTTAAAATGGTAATTTTATAAATCCCAACTAGTTCATGATATTCATGAAGGGTAAACATAGATAACATTCAATGGATCCGCTAAATATAATTAAGTTGAACTTGAGTAGAAAATAAATTCATTTGAACCGAGAGATTCTCAGTGTCGACTTCTTAGTGGAGTCAGTCGACATTAAGCTAATACTCGGAAAAGGTTTGTGAACTTTTGAGTCCGAGTATAGAAGCTCAAGCTTTGTTCATTTGGATCCATAAGGTCACTATTAAAGGTCATTAGAGTAGGATTGTTAAACTAGAAACTAAGTCAAAATAAGTTCAAGTGTTGAACTAGACTTTTTCTCGGAAAATGTCTAAAGGGTATTTTTGTCCACAAGGACATAAAATAATGTGAATGTCAAAATAAGATTTTGAATGTTTTCATTTGATGAAAATATAAATTATTTTCTAAAGCCGAAAAGTCGTTTGAGGCATTATGAAATTAATTTCGTTATTTGTGCAATTATAATTCTACAACGGGTATTTTAAGAATTGTCTTAAAAGAAATAAGGAAGCATCTAGATGCTCCCTCTCCCTATGTAGAATTCAGCCAACAAAGCATCAAAGAGGAGAATTTTATTTCTTTTTTCTTATAAGGATAATTACCCAAAAGAAAAAGGGAAATGAATTTCCTAAGAAGGAAACAAATTTCCTCACTAATGCATCCATATGGCCGGCCAAACAATGAGGGAAAGGGGAAGGGAAAATCAAATATTGTGTCATGAATACATTATTCATTCATGAATGCATAATTGACCTTTATAGATTTTTCATTCTCCTATAAATAGAGCCTCACATAGAGATGTGAAGGTTAAGCATTTTTCTTCTTCTCTCCCTATTGTGGCTGATCCTCTATCTCTCTCTCTCTCTACAAAATTCTCTTCTTATTTTGCACCTAGATTCACATTCAATCTAGAGAATTAACTTATGATCCAAAAATTGTTCTTGGTTCATATGGTTTAAAGGTGCCCACACACAAATCCTTCCAAAACCTCTATTGACTCATGTAATAGAAATCTTAGGTTTCTCGAGTTCAAGATTAGGTGCGAAGATGACGAGCGAGCCAAGGAAGAGGGTCTACCTTTCTCGAGACGCTTCAAGATCAAGCTACAAAGAAAGGTTCGTGTTCTAGTAAATTAAATAATGATTTTAATGTATAACATGTATATGCTTTTTCTAGGTTAGTAATATTGTTTTACTTGAAAAAGAAATTTTTAAATTCCGCCATTAATTTGATTAATGTTAAATTTTTCTTTAACCCCAGACCTATTCCAACAAATGGTATCAGAGCTATGGTAAAATCATAAACATGTACATGTTATTTAAAATCATTATAAGAAAATTGTTTTCTAAATTTGCTTGAATAATGGTTTTTCAAAAGACTAGATCTTACAAAATTTTAATTTTTTGGTACGACCTCTAAAATTAATTTTTTGTTGATTTTCCACTTGATATATATGCTATATAAATACATTAAAAACAGTTTTAAATTATTTTATGTTTAGCATATTCAAAATCAATTTTTTGACAAGTTTGAAAATTTGTGTACATAGTTTAAACTAGTTTGTTGCACTTCTAGTTTAAATTAGTTATTGAATGTTTTATATTATGTTGTTTATTTTATATTGTGTTTAATTATTAATATGTTAATATAACACACAATTGAAATCAAAACATACAATTAAAATATTTTCAATAAACCTCTTTCTCTTTACACCTAGATCCGACGTACTTTTAATTTTTTCAAATTCTGGACAAATTGTTATGGCTCAGAAAAACGGGCATAAATCTTTGCTCCGACCTTGACAATTAGTGGTTCTTGAACCAAATTAAAGGTACGTATGTTAGCTATCCAATGCAATTGGTTTCAGCTCAATCGGATACCGGATGTGTCATTTATGACCTTTTAAGTCCGAGGTGTTCGGTAGTCCGCGAATCTAGATTGTTTAATCCGGATTTTGCGACTCCTAGCTTTCTCCCGTCTTCTTAATGCTATCGTGGATTTCCGACGTTCTCGCGCTCTACCACCAAGAAAGACGCCTTGAAGGAAGATGTCATGAAGATATATATATATATATATATACATATTAATTTTACGAGATTTTTTAATCTCAAAAATTTTCAAGTGCAAAAGTGACGATTTATTAATCGCACACACTTTTCTTAGGAAAAATAAATTAATAGACGAAAAGATCCGAGTATGTTCCTTGTGCCTTAGTGCATTAACACTGCTCTCCCCTCACAAATATCAATTTTAGGGTTCTTTTTTTCTAGTGATCCACTCTATCTCTCTTTGCTAATGGAAATGTGTTTCCTATATGTACAAGAGTAGACGTGCCATTTTTCCAAAAATTAAGTAGGAGGATTGCACTCGTTTGCAATCCAGTGTCCCCTTATTTTTTCCTAAAAACTAAGTGGGAGGGTTGTACTTATTGTTTGCAACCCGCGATCCCCAACACTAATGTGAAGTGCACATGTCGCCGGACTAAGAGTCACCCTCGTGGCCCTCTCTTAAATGAGAGTACTCATAGACGCATTGCTCCTAACACTTTTTTTATAGCTACGTTCAAAAGTGAAACAATGAGACAAGGCCTCTCCTCGGCGGATTGTTTTCAAAGGAGATCTTGTTGAACTAAGTTGTTGGTTACACACTTAGACTCAAACTCTAGTAATCCTCCCTCGAGGCCTTGCAAAAAAATTTGAGTAATCAAACATTTTTATAAGGTGGCTAGTCAAACACTGATGTATTGACATTATGACTATGCATTAATGATGTGTCATTTACTTATGAAAGGCGACTCTTTGCGGCCTTCCCTCGAAGGAGTAAAGTGTCATTTTGTTCATAACACCTTTGGATTTTTTCCTTGTCTAAATAAAATTAAACTTAAAATCCTAAACAAAAGACTAATCGTAAATTGTTTCAACTTTTCAGCAATGTCTCTAAACCCCCTCTCTACTACCGTTTCCTCGAACAAACTGGAAGGTGATAACTATGTAGATTGGAAACGTAACCTAGACATTCTCCTTACCGTGGACAAGCACAAGTGGGTACTCACCACCCCATGTTCTCCTGAGACGAATGATGATTCGACCCAAGAGGACAAGGATGCCCTTGCGGCCTAGCTCAGATCCGATGAGATTGCGAGATGCTATATTTTAGCGTCGATGAACAATGTGTTGCAACAACAACATCGTGATATTGGGTCAGCCTATGAAATGCTCTACAATCTCCAGGAGATGTTTGGAGGGTAAAGGCGCCATGCTAGATAACAAGCGGTTCGACGGTTTGTGAACTATCGTACGAAAGCTAAGACTCCTGTTAGAGAACACATGATATTGATCATAAGTTATCTCAATGACATGGAAATCTTTGGATCTGAGATTAATGGAGAAATCAAATCAGATATGATCTTAGAAACTCTCCCTGAATCTTTCGATACTTTCAAACTGAACTACTCCATCAATAAGCTAGGGTAAACTGTTACCGAGCTGATAAAGGAGATTCACACCGCTGAGGGACTCTAGCATAGAAACTATCCTACCTACCTCAAGGCTAAAGGGAAAGGTATTGTACTGAGTACCGAAACTTGTTTAGTAGCTGATAATGTATCATTGTGGATTCTTGGCTCCACTGCTACTAACCAAATTTGTTATTCCTTGAATGGGTTCAGGAAAAGCAAAAGCTTAGAGGATGGCGACTTCTGTTTCAAGTGGGGTGATGGGAGTTTGGTGTCTGCTAAGGCTGTGGAATCTGTGACACTGTCTTTCGAAGACAGAACTTTAAATTTAAATAATGTGTATTATGTTCCTTCCTTTGGGAAAAACTTAATATCTATAGCTCAAATTGTTGAGCAGAATTATTATTTAAAGTTTATTGATAATGTAATTCGTATTACTTTTTCCAATTCATTTGTCACTGATGCATGTTTAAAGAATGGTTCATATTATCTTTATCCTACACAACCTTTGCTTTTAGACACTGAATTAGATAATAATCTAATTAGGGAACCCAAGAGGATCAAACTTAATGACTCCTCTGATCTAATAAAATCAACATATCTCTGGCACTTACGACTTGGTCATATTAGTCTAGATAGGATTAAGAGACTTGTGAGAGATGGTCCACTTAAAGCCTCTACAATAGACTCACTGCCAACTTGTGAATCCTGTTTAGAAGGAGAAATGACCAAACGACCTTTCTCTGATAAAGGTCGAAGAGCCACTGAGCTGCTAGAACTAATACATTCTGATGTATATGGTCCGCTCAGAATTCAGGCACGGGGAGGATACGAATACTTCGTTACCTTTACCGATGATTACTCAAGATATGAATTTGTCTTTTTGCTCAAACACAAATCCGAAAGCTTTAACGTATTTAAGGTCTTTTGGGCATTAGTAGAAAACCAAACTGGCAAACAGATAAAAACCCTTTGATCTGATCGAGGTGGTGAGTACTTGTCTGAAGAGTTCGATGACTTTCTTAAAGAAGAAGGTATCGCTTCTCAGCTTACAGCACCTGGCACACCTTAACAAAACGGAGTGTCAGAGAGAAGGAATCGAACTTTGATGGACATGGTTAGATCAATGATGAGGTACTCATCACTCCCAAATTCCTTTTGGGGATATAGCCTCGAAACTGCCGCATATATTCTAAACCAAGTTCCGTCTAAGACGGTCCCTGGTACTCCTTATGAACGATGGACTGGGCGTAAATCTAGTTTAAGCCACATTAGAATTTGGGGTTGCCCTGCACATGTGCTAAGGCAAAAGACTAGCAAGTGGGCTAGTAGGTCAGAATTATGCGTGTTCGTTGGATATCCAAAGGAAACCAAAGGTTTCACATTCTATAGTCCCGAGGATGACAAAACGTTTGTCAGCACTAATGCTCGTTTCCTTGAGGAGGACTATATGAAAAATGCGAAACCTAGAAGTAAAATTGTGCTTGAAGAAAAGTTGGGTGAGGAAGCTTCTACCTCATCTGTAAGAACTGTTCTTACCCCAACTAAAACACAACCTTTAAATTCAGAATCTCATCAAGTGGTACTTCGACGTAGTGGGAGGGTTTCTGAAACGTTTATTCATTCTTTTTTAGTTTGATTGAAGATTTATGATATTCAATAGTCTTATAGTCCTTAATCAAACCTAACAATATATAAAGAGACAAATGTAAATTTGCGTGAACAAACTCTTTATGGTTTGACTAAAACGATATATTCGCAATCTAAAAATCAACGGACTATTGATCCCAATATGATTGTTGGAAGAATCTAGGATGTCTGGTTACGAGGCATAGAGAGTTAGGAACTCTGTAGTTCTTACAGTGTATCTTTCGAAGATACAGAATTGACCAGTGCACCTTTAGAGACAATAGAAGAACAACCATTTAACATATTCTATCTCAAGGTCACTACGTATGAATCGCATCATGCTTACCTAAATCCTAAAATGAGAGCATTAATACTCTCATTTGAGAAAGTCAAATTCTAGGTCCAATGTGTGATATAGACAAGGCCTATTGGTGAGATATTAAGTTATGAAGATGGCATGGACCAACTTTGTGAAGTTCTCATAGATATGGAATTCATGTATAAGATTGCTGAGATGCAATGTATATCACCTCATGATTTATTACTTGGATTGTGAATAAATGAACTGCGCAGTGTCCAAATTTAAGTAGCGACTTTATTGGGATGAAACAATGTGACTTGTTAGCTCCTCGTCAATACATTGTTTCTAACTTATTCACAAGTACTAAAGGAGTTGAGGAAATAACAACTAGAAGGGTAAAATGGTAATTTTATAAATCCCAACTAGTTGATGATATTCATGAAGGGTAAACATAGATAACATTAAATGGATCCGCTCAATATAATTAAGTTGAACTTGAGTAGAAAATAAATTCATTTGAACCGAGAGATTCTCAGTGTCGACTTCTTAGTGGAGTCAGTCGACATTAAGCTAATACTCGGAAAAGGTTTGTGAACTTTTGAGTCCGAGTATAGAAGCTCAAGCTTTGTTCATTTGGATCCATAAGGTCACTATTACAGGTCATTAGAGTAGGATTGTTAAGCTAGAAGCTAAGTCAAAATAAGTTCAAGTGTTGAACTAGACTTTTTCTCGGAAAATGTCTAAAGGGTATTTTTGTCCACAAGGACATAAAATAATGTGAATGTCAAAATAAGATTTTGAATGTTTTCATTTGATGAAAATATAAATTATTTTCTAAAGCCGAAAAGTCGTTTGAGGTATTATGAAATTAATTTCGTTATTTGTGCAATTATAATTCGACAACGGGTATTTTAAGAATTGTCTTAAGAGAAATAAGGAAGCATCTAGATGCTCCCTCTCCCTATGTAGAATTCAGCCAACATAGCATCAAAGAGGAGATTTTTATTTCCTTTTTCTTATAAGGATAATTACCCAAAAGAAAAAGGGAAATGAATTTCCTAAGAAGGAAACAAATGTGCTAAGTGATGAAACAAATTTCCTCACTAATGCATCCATATGGCCGGCCAAACAATGAGGGGAAGGGGAAGGGAAAATCAAATATTGTGTCATAAATACATTATTCATTCATGAATGAATAATTGACCTTTATAGATTTTTCATTCTCCTATAAATAGAGCCTCACATAGAGATGTGAAGGTTAAGCATTTTTCTTCTTCTCTCCCTATTGTGGCCGATCCTCTATCTCTCTCTCTCTACAAAATTCTCTTCTTATTTGCACCTAGATTCACATTCAATCTAGAGAATTAACTTATGATCTAAGAATTGTTCTTGGTTCATATGGTTTAATTGTGCCCACACACAAATCCTTCCAAAACCTCTATTGACTCATGTAATAGAAATCTTAGGTTTCTCGAGTTCAAGATTAGGTGCGAAGGTAACAAGCGAGCCAAGGAAGAGGGTCTACCTTTCTCGAGACGCTTCAAGATCAAGCTACAAAGAAAGGTTCGTGTTCTAGTAAATTAAATAATGATTTTAATGTATAACATGTATATGCTTTTCTAGGTTAGTAATATTGTTTTACTTGAAAAAGAAATTTTTAAATTCCGCCATTAATTTGATTAATGTTAAATTTTTCTTTAACCCTAGACCTATTCCAACATATAGTTCTTAATCAAACCTAATAATGTATGAAAACTTAGATGTAGATTTGTGTGCACAAACTCTTCATGGTTTACTTAAAACGAAATATTCACAATCTAAAAATCATCGGAGTATTGATCCTAGTATGATTATTGGAAGAATCTACGAAGTCTGGTTACGAGGCATTGAGAGTTGAGAACTCTATAGTTATTCATGTGTATCTTCCGAAGATACTTAATTGACCAGTGCAGAGACGATGTAAGAACAAACCATTTAATCACTTAATTGCATCGTGCTTAGCTAAACCTGAAATGAGACATGTCATTTCATAGCTTCCATATTTTCATTTGAGAAAGTCAAATTTTACGTCCACTCTATGATCTAGACTATACTAATTGGTGATATATTGAGTTATGAAGATGTCATGAACTAGCTTTAAAGTTCTCGTAGATATAGAATTCATGTACAAGATTGCAAAAATGCAATGTATATCACCTCATGCTTTATGACTTGGATTGTTAATAAATGAACCGCACGGTATCCAAAATTAAGTAACAACTTTATTTGGATAAAACAATGTGACTTGTTAGCTCCTCGCCAATACGTTGTTTCTAACTTATTCACAAATAACAAAGGAGTTGAGTAAATAACAGCTAGAAGGGTAAAATGGTAATTTTATAAATCTCATCTCCTTGATGATATTCATGAAGGGTAATCATAGATAACATTCAGTGGATCCACTGAACATAATACGGTGAATTTGAGTAGCAAATAAATTCATTTGAACCTAGAGATTCTCAGTGTCAACTCTTTAATGCAGTCAGTTGACATTAAGCTAATACTTGAAAAACGTTTGTGAACTTTTGAGTCCAAGTATAGTAGTACAAGCTTTGTTCATTATATCCATAAGATTACTATTTCAAGTCATTAGAGTAAGGTTCTTAACTAGAAGCTAAGTCAAAATAAGTTCAATTGTTGAGCTAGACTTTCTCTTGAAAAATGGGTAAAGGGTATTTTTGTCCATATGGACGTAAAATGATGTAAATGTCAAAATAAGATGTTAAATATTTTCGTATGGTGGAAATATAAATTATTTTCTAAAGTCGAGAAGTCGTTTGAGTCATTATGAAATTAATTTTCATTACAGGTGCAATATTAATTTTACAATGGGTATTTTAAGAATTGTCTTATAAAGAAATAAGGAAGCATCTAAAAGCTCCTCTCATAGGTATAGAATTCGGTCAACATCAAGATAAGATAGAAATTATATCTACAAATCATTTTCCTTGAAGTATAGAGATACTTGCCAAAAAGAAAAGGTGGAAATAAATTTCTTTGAGAAGGAAACAAATATACTAAGTGATGAAACAAATTTCCCTCACTAAGTGATGAAACAAATTTACTTATTAGAATTTTCTAGACTAGAATTTAGATAATTTTAATTTTTTGGTGCAACCTCTAAAATTGATTTGGTTTTGATTTTCTACATCTTAGGGATGCTATATAAAATCATTAGAATCAGTTCTTAAATACTTTATGTTTAGCATAATCAAAAAATAGTTTTTGAATAGTTTTAGAATTTCGGTAAATCGTTAAACTTGCTTTATTGTATTTCTAGTTTAAATTAATTCTCAAATATTTTTATTTTATGTTGTTTGGTTTATTTTTTGTAAATCACTAATATGTTAATATAACATACAATTGAAATCAAACAAATAAATAAAATAGTTCATTACACGTGAAATCTCTTACACATAAGTCCTAGATCGGGAAGTCTTTTACGAGTTTTATGGAGCTAAGAATGTGTCTCACTAAAATGGGCATATCTCTCTGGATATAACTTAGAATCGCAAAATTCCGATTGGAATGAAAAGGTCTTTGAGTTTTCTTTCCAATTCAATTGGTCTCATCTCATTTGGACTTCTGACGCACCAGTTATGGCATTTTCCATTGGAGGTGTTCTTGAAGTCCGAAAACACTTTTTTATAACGAATCTCGTACTCTAAACGGCTTCTTTCCATCGTGATGTAACCATGACTTATCAACATACACACACTAAACCACCATGAAAATGCCATACTTATTGAAGGAAAGGTTTGAAAATCCCATCAAAAGGTGTCGAAAACGTTTGACTCAATCCTTAAAAATTTTGAACTTAAAAATGAAAGATTTTCATAAACTAATTTTTTTGAAACTTTTGAATTGTGAAATGAATATGTAATATTTTTGAAAAGCTTTTGAATATTAGTTTTTCAAAAACCTATTTCAAAAATATATATCACATATGTTTAAAAGTTTTTGAAAATTTGAGTGGGAGGTCTTCTCGAATACTTGTTGACAAGACGACGAAAGAACTAGTTGTAGGGAGATGTGTAATCTCAAACTTCCAAGTGAATAAGTTAGACAATTTGTATCTCACACACTTTTTTTAGTAGAAATATAGGAAAAAGTCCGAGTATGTTATTTGTGCCTTTGCGCATTAACACTGCTCTCCTATCAACAAATATCATTTTAGTTTTTTTTTTTCTAGTATTCTACTCTATCTCTCTATACTCAAGGAAATGTGTCTCCTTATGTACAAGGGAATATGTGCCAACTCTAAAAAACTAAGTGGGAGGGTTGTACTTGTTGTTTGCAACCCACGATCCCCAACACTAATGATAAGTGCAATTACCGCAAGACTAAAAGTCACCCTCGTGGCCCTCCCTTTAGTAAGAGTACTCAACGGCTCTTTGCCTTTAACATTTCTTGTAGAGTTACGTTCCAAAGTGAAACAATAAGATATGGTCTCCCCTCGGTGGATTGTTTTTTAATGTAGATCTTTTGAACCAAGTGGTTGGTTACACACTTAAACTCAATCTCTAGTAATCCTCCCTCGAGACCCTGCGAAAGGATTTGAGTGATCAAATTTTTAATAAGGTGGCTAGTCAAACATTGATGTATTAACATCATGACTATGCATTAATTATGTGTCATTTACTTATGAAAGACAACTCTTTGCGACCTTCCCTCGAAGGAGTAAAATGTATTTTCTTTCATAATGTTGGGATTGGTGCCCACAAAGGAGATCTTAGACTTTAAAATATTTTGTATTTGATTTTGATGAAACATTAATGAAATTGAATATTCATTCTTTATAATTATGTTTGTCTTTATGTATGAATCCTACGCTCTGAAGCTGTCATCAATGAACGGGTGCTAAGTACAGACCTGACTAGATAGCCCCTTATGACTAATTTAAACATTTGTTCCCAATCTTAATATCGATAGAGCAATTGAATCTAAGTAATGATTGTTTGAATGAATCATGATATATTATCTAGTGATATAGAGAGTTGTGACTCTGTGTTTCATTCTTTATATCTTATAGAAGATATGGAACAAGACTAGTGATACTTAGAAGCTCGAGATAAAACAGTTTAATTACTCGAAACTTCAAGATCACATATGAGGGGTAGTTTGGTACTTACCTAAATCCTGAAGTGAATACATAATTGATATTACACCTTATGATATTTGATTTGTCAATGGACTATGAGTAAGTTATAGTTGCATCTGACCCGATGGTTGGTGTCATAACGTTGTCATATTGGGTTATGTGATTCACAGATATGGAATTCATGTTGAAACAATGCAGATGCATTAGTATCACACTATGCTTTGTTATGAGAGATATGGTATTCATCGAATAAGAACATTTTTTTTATTAAAACATGTGACATTTAAAGACATCTCACTCTATGTTTTTTTCATTCACAAATAACAAAGGAGATAGTGAAATAATAACTCAAGTGGTAAAACGGTAATTTTACATTCCTCTGAGTTAATGATACACATAAAGGGTAATATCCTAAAGTACTCCATGGATCATGTGAAGAATTGTTTTGTCACATCAAACGAAAGATATACGCATATAAACTTAGAGAGTTTCAGTACTAGTCCTTTAGTGTAATCGACTAATATTAAGAATTGAAACACGGAAAAAGTTTGTTAACTTTTGAGTACGATCTTTATTATAAAGTTTCGTTCATATTGGTCCATAAGGTCTCAATGATACACACTCAGATGAGATTCAATGAACAATAATAATTGATTTATTCATTGGATATAAATTGTGATTTATATTGAGAAAGTTATTTTCTAAGTGACTAGATAAATAATTAGTTATTTATCGTCACATTTGTTTAGTGAATCATATTGTATAATTATATTGATAATAGTACATTTTATTGATTCAAATAAATAAAAGAAGAAAATAAATATTTTCTCATTTCGTACTTATTTGTGAAGTATGAAATTATTTAATGAAATGTCATTAATAAATGAGAGTTCTAAATTAATTGATTTTAGAAATAAATCTAAAGAATTTGGGAATGAAATATATTAATTTGGCCGAGTATAATGATGCTTGTTGCCTAAAATAATTAAGATAATAGATTTAAAATTAAGTAATTGGTTTGACCCAGTTTAAGCGCATTTAACCTTTTATATAAAGGATTAAGGGAAACTCTAATTCAAACTTAACCTACACTAAAAACTTTCGGCCATTCCCTCTCCCCTCTGTGTGTGTTTTCGGCTGAAAGAGAAGAAGAAAAACTTATTTTTCTTGCTTGCTCATTGTTTCTTGAGTTATTCCTCTATTCCCTATTGTTTAATTAAGAGCACACCCTCTTAATCTCCCATTAATTTGAGTGTATTATTGTTTACTTTGTTTTATGGTGTTTGAGTGAATTAATATTGCATAGGGCCGGTCAAAATCTGTGAAGAAATTGATTTATGAAATCTGTGATTAAATCAATTCGAAGGCTCGATACTCCCAGTCGGATACAATACGGCGAGACAGCTCCAATCCGGCAAGAAGGCCTTGTCCGACGACCTCCTAGACGCACAGAGCCCTTGTCCGGCATAACTGCTCTCGTCCGGCGAGCTTTCCCCTGTCCGGGGAAGACCCTAGGCGCACAACAGCTCCTAGTCCGGCGAGCTTTCCACCCGGTGTGCGTCCCTGTCCGGCGAGTCCCTACTCCCTATCCGGCCGGTTTGCTCCTTGTCATTCTGACGAGCCCTTTTTTCACCCTATTGACTCGACGAGGCCTTCAGAGGATAGCTAGCAACGTCGAGATTCTTTACAATCTCAATTGTAAGTATTCTCAACGAATTTGATCTGCGAATATAAATTTTTTATAGGCTGCAAGATTGTTTGTTCAATTTGTTGATCACATGTTTACAATAAAAAGTTTATTGACATGTTAATAATTTTTAATGCCTAGATTAATTAAATATATTACAAATAGTTTTAATATGTTAGATCTAATTATATAATATTTCCATATACTAGATATGTAATAAAATTAATTGTTTAAATCGTTAAATAAATTCCAACACATAACACCTTTGGATTTTTTCTGTTCGAACTTAAAAACTTAAACAAACTAAAAATCCTAAACATAAGACTAATCATAAATTGTTTCAATTTTCAACAATATGTCTCTAAATCCTCTCTCAACCATCCTTTCCTCGAACAAACTGGCAGAGGAAAACTACGTAGAATGGAAACGAACCTAGACAACGTCCTTATTGTGGACAAGCACAAATGGGTACTCACCATCCCACTGTTAGGATTGGTGCCCACAAAGGAGATATTAGACATTGAAATAGTTTTGTATTTAATTTTGCTGAAACATTAATAAAATTAAATATTTCTTCTTTATTATGTTTGTGTTTATGTATGAATGCTACGCTCTGAAACTGTCACCAAATAAATGGGTGGTAAGTACAGACTTGACAAGATAGCCTCTTGTGACTAGTTTAAACATTTATTTTCAATCTTAAGATTGATAGAGCAATCGAATCTAAGTAATGATTTTTTGAATGAATCATGATATCTTATCTTGTGATATAGCGAGTAATGACTTTGTGTTTCATTGTTGATATCTTATAAAAGATATTGAATAAGACCAGTGATACTTTGAAGCTCGAGATAAAACCGTTTAATCACTCGAAACTTCAAGAACACATACGAGGGGTACTTTGATATTTTCCTAAATCCCGAAATGAATAGACAATTGATATTATACCTTATGAAATTTGATTTATCAATGGGCAATGACTAATTTATAGTTGCTTCATACTCGACGGTTGGTGTCATAACATTGTCATATTGGGTTATGTGATTCACAGATACAGAATTCGTGTTGAAACAATGCTGATGCATATCACACTATGCTTTGTTATTAGAGTGTGAATGAATAAACATGGCTAGGTATTCATCGAATAAGAACATTCTTTGATTAAAACATGTGACATGCAAAGATATCTCACTCTATATTTTTCTCATTCATAAATAAATAAGGAGTTAGTGAAATAATAACTCGGGGGTAAAACGGTAATTTTACATTCCTCTGAGTTAATAATACACATGAAGGGTAATATCGTAAATTACTTTGTGGATTGTGTGAAGAATTGTTTGTCACATCGAACGAAAAATAAACGCATATGAACTTAGAGAGTCTGAGTATTAGTCCTTTAGTTGAATAAACTAATATTAAGAATTAAAAGACGGAAAACGTTTATGAACTTTTGAGTCCGATCTTTATTCTAAAGCTTCGTTCATGTGGGTCCATAAGGTTCAAGGATAGACACTCAAAAGAGATTAAATGAACAAGAATAATTGATTTGGTCATTGAATATAAATTGTTATTTATATCGAGAAAGTTATTTTCTAAGTAACTTAATAAATAAATAATTATTTATTGTTACGTTTATTTAATGAATCATATTGTATAATTATATTGATAATAATACATTTGAGAGATTCAAATAAATAAATAAAGAAAATAAATATTTTCTCATTTCGTACTTATTTTTGAAGTATTAAATTATTTAATGAAATGTCATTAATAAATGATAGTTCTAAATTAATTGAATTTAGAAATAAATCAAAAGAATATGGGAATAAATGAATTATTTTTGGCCGTGTATTTTGACATGGTTTGGCCGAAAATAATAGGTTTAGGGTTTATAAAATGGTTTAAAGTTCAGTAATGTGTTTGACCTAAGTTAATCCCATTTGACTTCTTATTTAAAGAAATAAGGAAACCCTAAAACCTAACATAACCTAACATAAACTCTCGGCCAACTCTCCCTCTTCCCCTTGTGTGTGTTTCGGCCGAAAGTCAATAGAGAGAACAAGAAAAGAAATTTGTTCTCTTCGTTCTTGAGAGATTCCCTTATTTCCGAGTATTCTTTGAAGAGCTCACACTCTTAATCTCCTTTTTATTTTGAGTGTATTATTGTTGATTCATCATTGTGGTGTTTGGGTGATTTCATCTTCAATAGGGCCGGCCAAAACTGTGAAAGATTTTATTTAATTCTAAACCGAGGCCTCGCCCGCCGGATTCACCAAAGGCTCACCCGTCCGGCAGCTCCTAGGGCACCCAGGAGGCCAATCCGGCGAGCTCTGTGACTCCCTGTCTAGCGTTTCCCATGCCTCCATGCCTCCCTGTCCGGCGAAGGCTTTAGGCGCACAGGTCCAATCCAGCGAGCTCCCAGTCGGCGAAGCGCCTGTTCGGCGAGTCCTAGGCACAGCAGGCCAATCCGGCGAGTTTCCCAGTCCTGTACGGCGAGCCTCCTTCACGTGTTTGACTCGTCGAGGCCTTCCGGAGATAGGTAGCAACGTCCAGATTCTTTACAATCCTTTTTGCAAGTAATTCTCAACGAATTGGATATGTGAATATATAAATTGTTTATATACGTTGCTAGTGTGTTCAATTTGTTGCTTAACATGTCTAGAATAAATATGTTTATTGACATGTTCATAATTTCTAATGCCTACATTAATTAAATATATTAAAAAGATTTTTAATATATTAGATCTAATTATATAAATCTGCCATATATTAGATATGATATATAAATAATTGTTTAATCGTTAAATAAATTCCAACAGCCATGTTCTCCTTAAACGAATGATGATTCGACTCAAGAGGGAAAGGACATCCTAGACGGCCTAGCTCCGATGAGATTGTGAGGTGCTCTATTTTAGCATCTATGAACAATGAGTTGCAACAACAACATCGTCACATGGAGTTGGCCTACAGCATGCTGTACAATCTCCATGAGATGTTTGGAGGGCAAGGGTGTCACGCTAAACAACAAGCGTTTCGGCAGTTTATGAACCATCGTATGAAAGCTGGGACTCCTGTTAAAGAGCACATGATGATGATCATAAGTTATCTCAATGACATGGAAATACTTGGATCCGAAGTTGATGGAGATACCAGAATAGATATGATCTTGGAAACTCTCCCTGTATCTTTTGATAATTTCAAGCTAAACTACTCCATGAATATGCTAGAGTACACCATGGTGAGCTCATGCTACTGAGCACAAAGCATCCACCTCTGGCAAAGTGCATGAACATGTTGTTATTTAAAAAAAAACATTTTTTAATTATTTAAATACTAATTTTTCTCTTGTAGCTTGATCTTGGATGAGCCTTGGAAAAGGTAGATCATCTCGTCTTGCTCGTTACCCTCACGCCTAGTCTTGAACTCGAGAAAGCTAAGGTTTCTATTACAAGAGTCTATAGAGTGTTTGAAAGATTTGTGTGTGGGCACAATTAAACGCAATAGCTCAAGAACAAATCTATGAGTTAAAGAGGTAATTCAAGCCTAAGTCTAATGAGTACTTAGGTGCCAAAATAAAAGAGATATTTTAGATAGAGAGAGATAGGGCTGCCAAAACCAAGAGAGAGCAAGAAGAAAACTTAATTTTCACATCTCTATGTGAGGCTCTATTATAAGAGAATGAAATAGAAGAAAGGGTAATTACCTGTAGGAATTTATTTAACAAATTAAACAATTTAATTATATTACACATCCTATGTGGCGGAAAAACTATTTTTAATATATTTAACAACCTAGGCATTAACATTTATTGACATGTTAATAAACAATTTAGTGAAACATATTGAGCAACAATTAAACACACTATCAATCTATATAAACATTTTATATATTTAAAGGGCATCCAATTCGTTGAGAAATACTTACAATAGAGATTATAAACAATCCTGACGTTGCTCGCTATCACCGGAAGGCCACACCAAGTCAAACCGTGGAAGGAGGCTCGCCAGATTGCCTTAGGCACACGCTGACCGGACAGAGGGAACAGAGTCGCCGGACAGGGCCTTCACCGGACTGGAATACGCTGGGAATGAGAACATGTGTACTCTATAATTTTGATTTAGAAAAATAACCTTCGGCGATATAAATCAAAATTTATATTCAATGAGCAAATCGATAATTCTCATTCATTTAATCTCTTACAAGTGTCTATCATTGAGACCTTATGGATCCATATGAATGAAGCTTTAGAATAAAGATCGGATACAAAAGTTCACAAACCTTTTCTGTCAATTAATTCTTAATATTAGTCGATTCCACTAAATGATTAATACTGAGACTCTCTATGTTCATATGCGTATATTTTCCGTTTGATGTGACAAAACAATTCATCACATGATCCACGGAGTACTTTAAGATATTACCCTTCATGTGTATCACTAACTAAGGGGAATGTAAATTACCGTTTTACGCTTGAGTTATTATTTCACTAACTCCTTTGTTATTTGTGAATGGGAAAAACATAGAGTGAGATGTCTTTACATGTCACATGTTTTAATCAAAGAATGTGCTTATTCGATGAATACATGGTCAGGTTTATTCATTCACACTCTCATAACAAAGCATAGTGTGATACTAATGCATTTGCATTGTTTCAACATGAATTCCATATCTGTGAATCATGTAACCCAATATCACATCCTTATGACGGGTCAGATGAACGTAAAAACTTAGTCATCGCCCATTGACATATCAAATGTCATAAAGTGTAATATCAATTATATATTCACTTCAGGATTAAGGTAAGTACCAAAGTACCCCTCGTATGTGATCTTGAAGGTTCAAGTGTTTAAACGGTTTTATCTCGAGCTTTTAAGTATCACATGTCTTGTTCAATATCTTCTACAAGATATCAAGGATGAATCATAGAGTCACAACTCTCTATATCACAAGATTAGATATCATGATTCCTTCAAACAATCATTACTTAGATTCGATTGCTCTATTAATCTTAAGATTGCGAACAAATGTTTAAACTAGTCACAAGGGGCTATCTTGTCAAGTCTGTACTTAGCACTCCTTTTGTTGATGACAGTTTCATAGCGTAGCATTCATATATAAACACAAACATAATAAAGAATGAATATTTATTAATATTAATGTTTCAGAAAAATCAAATACAAAAGTATTTCATTGTCTAATATCTCCTTTGTGGGCACCAATCCCAACATACCCGTTCCTATTGTGCATTCATGACACAATATTCGATTTCCTCTCTCATTTCTCTTGTACATGGCCGGCCACCCTTGAGCATTAGTGATGGAGATTTATTTCCTCCCTTAGCAAATTTATTTCCTTCTCAAAGAATTCACTCCTCTTTAGATGTGTTTAGGCCAAACTCTACACCTAGGGAAGGAGCTTCTAGATGCTTTCTTATTTCTTTTAAAACAATTCTTAAAATACCCATTATATAATTAATATTGCACAAATAATATATTAATTTCATAATGCTTCAAACGACTTCTCGACTTTAGAAACTAATTTATATTTCCACCATATGAAAATATTCAAAATCTTATTTTGACATTCACATCATTTTAAATCCATGTGGACAAAAATACCCTTTAGACAATTTCCGAGAAAATGTCTAGTTCAACACTGGAACTTATTTGGACTTAGCTTCTAGTTCAACAGTATAGAGTTCCTAACTCTCTATGCCTCGTAACCAGACATCATAGATTCTTCCAACAATCATATTGGGATTAATAGTCCGTTGATTTATATTGCGAATATATCGTTTTAGTCAAACCATGAAGAGTTTGTTCATGCAAATCTACATTTGTATGTTTATACATTGTTAGGTTTGATTAAGGACTATAAGACTATTGAATATCATAAATCTTCAATCAAACTAAAAAGGAATGAATGAACGTTTGAACTTTTATTAATTTAATCAGCAAATTACAATAAGGACTTTATAGAGATTCATATATTACATCAATATGTAAATAAATAATATTCTTGTGGGCATCTCTGCCAACAAGATATTCTCGCCTTCTAGAGATGTTCTCTCCTTGGATTTAATATGGGCCAAGATACCTTCTATGACTAGTTTAAATAATAGTTTGCAATCTGAATATCGATTGGACAATCGTATCTGAGTACTGATTGTTTGAATAAATCAACGATATCTTATCTTGTGATATAGAGAGTTGTGACTCTGATTTATTCTTGATGTCTTGGTAAAGATATTGAACAAGACTCGTGACACTTTGAAGTTCAAGATAAAACCATTTCATCACTCAAAATTTCAAAATCACATACGAGAGGTATTTTGGTAATTACCTAAATCTTTAAGTGAATGAATATTTTCTTGTAGCACTTTGTGACACTTGATTAGTCAATGGGAAATGACTGATTGAAGTTTCATTGACCCGACGATTGGTGTCATAAGACTTTTTGATTGAATTATGTGAAGCACATATAGGAAATTTGTGTTGAAAGAATGTTGAGACATTAGTATCACACCATGCTTTGTTATGAGAATGTGACCTAATAAACCGGACCTAGTATTTGACGAATAAAACGTATGACATCTTTGTTTATATATTTCTCGTTCACAAATAACAAAGGAGTTGGTGAAATAATAACTTCGGGGTAAAACGGTAATTTTACATTCCTCATAGTTAATGATACACACAAATGTTAATATTGTAAAATAAATCGTGGATCGTGTGAAAAGTAGTTTTATGGCATGAAACAAAAATATAAACGCATAAGAACATAGAGAGTTTCAATATTAGTCCTTTAGTGGATTAGACTAATATTAAGAATTAAAAGTCGGAAAAAGTTTATGAACTTTGGTGACCGAACTTTATTCTAAAGTTTCATTCATGTGGGTCCATAAGGTCTGAATGATAGAGTCTTGAATGAGATTTAGTGAACAAGAATAATTGATTTTCTCATTGAATGTAACTTGTGATTTACACTATGGACATTATTTTCTTCGTAATTAAAAAAATAATTGGTTATTTATTATTATATTTATTTAATGAATCATAATTTTTATAATATTGATAATAATACAATTTAAGAATTCAAATAAATAAAAGGTGAAAATAAATATTTTCTCGTTCCGTACTTGTTTGTGGAGTTTCAGAGAAAAATAGAGAAAGTGTTCTCCCGGGTGCTTCCTTGATTTCTTTGACTTTTCCCTTTCTCCCATTTTTCACATAAAAAGTCCACCCTCTTGATCTTCCAGATATCCCGAGTGTATTATCATAGAATCGACTTATGGTAGTAGTTGGTGATTTATGCACTCACAATTTCCAATGAATAATAATGATTGCTTAACAAGATATAAATTTATTAAGTTAATTCAATTACGAAATCAATTCAGTAACCAGTAAATAGAAGAGGTGTTCAGAACTAAATTTGGCTAAGTTACAGAATGCTGCAATCCAATGCTCATTCCGTCTTCAAGCTTCCACCGTAGTCTTACAACTCATTTGCTTTATTTAGTACTCAATGATGACATCGTAGTCTTACAAAACGTAATATCCGAGACGAATAATAAATATGAGTGGTCACAATCGAATCTCAGTAGATCTCTAAACCAAATTGTATCAGGATCTCGCTCCTATTATTTATGATTGGAATTAGCAATTCCGGGGAATAGGGGAAGAGGAGATTTTTCCAAGAGAGAGAGAGAGAGAGAGTTGGCCGAGAATCCTTGAATGGATTAGTGATTTTTCCTCTTCCATCATATCCTATTTATAGCATTTAGGGAGAGATAACCTTTGAGAGATTTTCTCTCCTTTCTGTTGGGATATTCTCTACTTTCTAGAGATATTTCATTCTTCTAGAGATATTCTCTTTTTTGGATTTAATCAGGGCCATTAGCTCTCAACAGTGAATCTAAACTCCCTATCGTCCATCAAATCAATCTATATAGTTGAGAATATTTCTCTTCGGAGATAAATTCAGGATAACTTCAAGGGAGAAGTTTGGCCACCCTAGCCTATGGGGAATTTCGACCACCCTAGTGCCAAGGCTCAACCCAAGAATTTCCAAAGCCCGTTCTTGAAATCCAATTAATTATTTATTTATTTAAACCAACAATAAATAAACAATTATGCTATAAACATTTAGTTAATTTTGCGAATACCCTTTTCCAGAATTAATCTTGTCAATGACCATTACAGAGAGTGAGATTAAATAATAAATAACATTATTATTCGAAAGTTCTTATCCGCCTTTATTAAAGCTGAATCCGGGACTATGGACCTAGTAGTAGAAGCTTAACAAACCCGTCAAAAAAGACGATACAGTCCTATTTCTTTTTCATAGATTTGTCTACTCTTTATCAATACTCCACCGTGTAATCAAAGATTGTACCCTGCTTTAATACTAAAAATACATTTACTCATCGTGACAAGTGTCCACTGATATAGTCAGTTCGTGATCAAGATCCTCCAGGTTTACTCGTGCTAAGAGAAGTCAATTTATTCTGTTATACTTCTCTTGATGCATATTTGCCTAAAGCATTGTTGCTTCCCTAGCAAAAGATTCTTTCAAACGTTAACTTACTTCGAAAGTGCGTGCAATCAATCGATTTTCGAATCAACCCTTAGGTTGGATTATGTGTGTGTAAATCACTTCCCACTCAAATCATGCACTGCGAAGACTCCCAGGGGAAGACCCCAAAGACATAAGTTGTCATTAGCATGAATAGCCTTTTACCGAATGAGTTAAAGAGTTCAGAGACATGATTCAGTGTCCATGACCACTTCAGGATTTAGATCAGGTCTCACTGTGACCATCATAATGGCCTCGGTCAGTGCGTCGTAATAGTCGTACACTTACCACGAGTGAAGAATGCTCCCACATAGTGATCAACCTTCACTCATGTGTTCCACATATATTTCTTCCTAGGCGTATATCAGTTATCAACCTCGTTTAGCACACCACCCGATCTCAGGTGCCCAGCACGTGACTCAGTTTAATACGGAGGCTATGGAAGATAGTTGTTATTAATTCTAATTAATTATTCAGAACTCAACCCACTAATCATATAAAGCTTATATATAAATCTAATTATCGAATTTAGTAATTATTCAGTCATCATCTCCAAGTGGGCAATATTCCTAACAATCTCTCACTTTGACCAGACTAGATTCCTTGAGTCAATTTAATTCTTTGCCAACTTAGTAGACGGTTTAGACTTTGACCCAGGATTAAAATTCCCATCATATGGATTCTTAGTTTACTCTTTACTCTTTCATTTATGTCGATCAGACATCTGTCCCATTTTATATGATTCTAGTTCATGCATTCTTGCAAGTGATCTTTTACTTACCATTTAAGGTCAAGTCAAATCGTGCACAGTAAATTAATTTACTTAGAACATATTAACACTTCGCATACTTTTATATTATACAACAGACTGTATATAACAAGTCTCCCTATCTTGGTGTACATCTTTTTTGTGCCAAAATAGGTTGCACCATCGCATGCTTTGATCTCATCACCACTCACTATAGTGTGATTTATTAAACGTGTTTTAATAAATAAATAAAAACTTTATTGACCTTTTTCCATTCCTTGGTTATTTTATAGTCCATCCTTCTTTTTCGTGTTCATTTTCAATATACACAGGACTTCAAGGATATTCTATATTTAAATAACTAAGTTTCTCACTGTTTCCAGAAATAACAATGTTTACAACACATGTTCTCATTCTCGGAAATTCGACATTGTCTAAGGTCTAATTATTAGTCCTTCCAAAGATAATTTCTACAACCTCAACATTGAGCTCATACCTTATATCAAATAAGTATGTTTGAGACATAATGGAACGAGCTTGTCGTTTCTAAATTAAATATTTAGAAATAGTTGGTGCAGTCAATTTACTTGTGTCGTAATGAGGTCTGGTACTATAATAGTAATGACTCTATTCATGACAAGTGTTTAGTGTTGGCAGAGATGCCCACAAGAAGATTGGTTATTTACATATTGATGTCATATATAAATCTTTATAAAGTCCTTATTGTAATTTGCTGATTAAATTAATAAAAGTTGAAACGTTCATTCATTCCTTTTTAGTTTGATTGAAGATTTATGATATTCAATAGTCTTGTAGTCCTTAATCAAACATAACAATGTATGAAGAGACAAATGTAGATTTGCGTGAACAAACTCTTCATGGTTTGACTAAAACGATATATTCGCAATCTAAAGATCAACGGACTATTGATCCCAGTATGATTGTTGGAAGAATCTATGATGTCTGGTTACGAGGCATAGAGAGTTAGGAACTCTATAGTTCTTTCAGTGTATCTTTCGAATATACTGAATTGACCAGTCCACCTATATAGACAATAGAAGAACAAACCATTTAACATCTTCTATCTCAAGGTCACTATGTATGAATCGCATCATACTTACCTAAATCTTGAAATGAGACATGTCATTTCACAGCATTAATATTCTCATTTGAGAAAGTCAAATTCTAGATCCATTGTGTGATCTAGAGTAGACCAATTGGTGCTATATTAAGTTATGAAGATGTCATGAACCAACTTTGTGAAGTTCTCATAGATATGGAATTCATGTATAAGATTGCTGAGATGCAATATATATCACCTCATGCTTTATTACTTGGATTGTGGATAAATGAACTACCAAGTATCCAAAATTAAGTAGCAACTTTATTTGGATGAAACAATGTGACTTGTTAGCTCCTTGTCAATACATTATGTCTAACTTATTCACAAGTAACAAAGGAGCTGAGGAAATAACAATTAGAAGGGTAAAGTGGTAATTTTATAAATCTCAACTAGTTGATGATATTCATGAAGGGTAAACATAGATAACATTCAATGGATCCGCTCAATATAATTAAGTTGAATTTGAGTAGAAAATAAATTCATTTGAACCGAGAGATTCTCAGTGTCAACTCTTTAGTGGAGTCAGTTGACATTAAGCTAATACTCGGAAAAGGTTTGTGAACTTTTGAGTCTGAGTATAGAAGCTCAAGCTTTGTTCATTTGGATCCATAAGGTCACTATTACAGGTCATTAGAGTAGGATTGTTAAACTGAAAGTTAAGTCAAAATAAGTACAAATGTTGAACTAAACTTTTTCTGGGAAAATGTTTCAAGGGTATTTTTGTCCACATGGACATAAAATGATGTGAATGAATATTTTCATATGATGAAAATATAAATTACTTTCTAAAGCCGAAAATTCGTTTAAGACATTATGAAATTAATTTCATTATTTGTTCAATTATAATTCTACAATGGGTATTTTAAGAATTGTCTTAAAAGAAATATAGAAGCATCTAGAAGCTTCCCCTAGGTAGAATATCGGCCAACCTGCATCAAGAGGGGAGTTTTGTTTCCCTTTAATTATAAGGATAATTACCCAAAAGGAAAAGAGGAAATGAATTTCCTTGAGGAGGAAATAAATAAGCTAAGTGAGGAAACAAATTTCCTCCTTGCTTGAGGTATATTTCCGGCCAAACTAAGAAAGAAAGGGGAAGAGAAAATCAAATATTGTGTCATGAATGCATTATTCTTTCATGAATGCATAATTGACCTTTATAGATTTTTCCTTCCCCATACAAATAGAGCCTCACATAGAGATGTGAAAACTAGTTTTTTCAAAGTTTTTTGCTTGCTATTTCTCAATAGTGGCCGAACCCCCTCTCTCGCTCTCAATACTTCTTTTATTTTGGCACCTAAGTGTTCATTAGACTTAGGCTTAATTAGTTATCTAGCTCATACACTTGTTCTTGAGCTATTGTGTTTAATTGTGCCCACACACAAATCCTTCTAAACCTCTATAGACTCTTGTAATAGAAATCTTAGGTTTCTCAAGTTCAAGACTAGATGTGAAGGAATCAAGCCAAGGAAGAAGATCCACCTTTCCCAAGACGTTTCAAGTTTGAAGATACAAGAAAGGTTAGTATTCAAGTAGATTAAATAATGTTTTTAATTTATAACATGTATATGCACTTTATCTAGGTTAGTAAAAATTGTTTTACTAGTAAAAGAATTTTTTATATTTCGCCATTAATATGATTAATGATAAATTTTTCTTAACCCTAGACCTATTCCAACACATCATGCTACAGGTCTCTAGCCCCTCCTCCACATGGCCGCCGGCCTTCCCATCTCCCATCTCCGACTGTCTCCTCATCCTCGTCTGCTCCTTCTCCGATTGTCTCCTCCCTCTCGACCGTTTCCTTATCCCTGTCACCTCCTTCTATGTACGTCTTTTCCTTCTTCGCCTGTCTCCTTCTTCTCCGACCGTCTCCTCCCTCTCAATTATGTTAAGTTTGGGTAAATATAATTTATTTATTTTTGTATGTTTTTGTTGGAATTTATGCCCACAAAGGAGATTTTTGATATTAAATACTTTTATATTTGTTTGTTTTGAATTTAAGTACAGACTTAACAAGATACCTTCTTATGACTAGTTTAAATAATAGTTCGCAATCTAAAGATCGATTGGGCAATCGATTCTTAGTAATGATTGTTAGAATGAATTAAACGATATCTTATCTTGTGATATGAAAAGTTGTGACTTTGTAATTCATTCTTGATATCTTAATGAAGATATTGAACAAGACTTGTGAAGTTTTGAAGTTCGAGATAAAATCGTTTAATCACTCAAAACCTCAAAGTCACATACGAGGGGTATTTTAGTAATTACCTAAATCCTGAAGTGAGTACATATCTTCTTGTAACACTTTATGAAATTTGATTTGTCAATGGGCAATGGCTAAGTGAAGTTTCATTACCCGACGGTTGGTGTCATAATACTGTTTCGTTGAAATATGTGATGCACAGATATGGAATTTGTGTTGAAACAATGTTAAGGCATTAGTATAACATCATGCTCTGTTATGAGAGTGTGAGCGAATAAACCAGGCATGGTATTAATTGAATAAAGAATTCTTTGAAATAAAACATGTGACATGTTGAGACATCTCACTTTATGTTTTTCTCGTTCACAAATAACAGAGGACTTGGTGAAATAATAACTCAGGGGTAAAACGATAATTTTACATTTCTCTGAGTTAATGATACACACAAAGGGTAATATCGGAAAATATATCGTGGACCGTGTGAAGAATAGTTTTGTCACATCAAACGAAAATATAAATGCATATGAACTTAGAGATGTTCAATATTGGTCCTTCAGTGGAATCGACTAATATTAAGAATTAAAAGTTAGGAAAAGTTTGTGAACTTTTGTGTCCGAACTTTATTCTAAAGTTGCGTTCATGTGGGTCCATAAGGTCTCAATGATAGACTCTCGGACGAGATTTTGGTGAACAAGAAATGATTGATTTTCTCATTCAACGTAAATTGTGATTTACGCTAAGAAAATTATTTTCTGAGTAATTAAATAAATAATTGGTTATTTATTTAACGAATCATATTATGTTATTATACTGGTAATAATATAATTTTATGATTCAAATAAATAAAAGATGAAAATAAATATTTTCACATTTCGTACTACATTGGTTAGTATGAAAATAATTAATGACTTGTCATTAAATAAATGAGATGTTCTAAATTAATTAAATAGTATTTTAGAAATAAATCAAATAAATTTGGGAGATAAGTAAAACAATATTGCCGGAAAATTTGTCATAATAAGGGTTTCATGGGCTGGAAAAATTGTTTAAACTCATTAGAAAGAATTTTGGGCTTAAGTTTGACTAATGGGTCTTAATTGGATTTTAACCTAATTTAAGTCCATTCTCTCTTATACAAAAGGAGACTCTCTCTTTGATAACCCTAGCCTAATTCTGATCAACTCTCGGCCGAACCTCTCCCCCCTTGTGCTTGAGAGTTTTTGGCCGAATTTTAGAGAGAAAGAGAGAAAGGAAATTAGTTTCCCGGCAGCCCTTCCTTTTCTTTGAGTTTCCCCTTCTTCCCTTGTTCCCACAAAGGACCCACCCTCTTGATCTCCTGAAAATTCCTAGAGAATTATCATTGATTCATCTTGTGGTTGTTTGAGTGATATTTAATCCACAGGGCCAGCCATTTTTTGGAGCAACGGTGCGAGAACGGATTTCGTGACATCCTAGACGCGCGTGGAAAGGAGTTTCGGCCGTGGATTTGACACCCCAAGGCTGGTTCTCGCAGATCTGAACCCACTGTAAGTC